>OX359274.1:5454565-6654565 GCA_947179155.2 Hedera helix
ATAGATTAGTGACCGTTGTATGTTGAAGCCCAAATGATTTTAGATTGTTGGATGTTGAAGCTTAAATTGATTTGACGCCTTTAAATGTTAAAATCTTGAGATTTGAGCCGCTCTGTTTTATATTATAGATATAAATAATAATAATAATTATTATTTTATCTGTTATAAAAAAATAGTTTCATTTATAGTATATAAAAATATTAATAATGTATTTTTATTTTATATTTAACATTAAATATAATAACTTATTTGTTTAATAATGGTGAGATTTAATAAAATTATGATGACAAATTTAAAAATATTATGTCATTTTATATTACTATTAATAAAAAGAAGAATCTTTTTGTAGAACAAAATGATTGACAAATGAGACACGTTTGTTGTGAAACATAAGGAATAATAATATTCACCAAATATAAATTTAAAAAATAAAAAATAAAAAATAAAAAAACTTCTTCCTGTTTAATTTATATAAGATGATTTTTTACTTTTAAAATTCAATTTTAGGTATTCTCAAACTCAAATTAATGAGATTTATTAAATATTTCATCCGTTCTAAATTATAAATCAATTTGTGTATTTTTAAATTTAAAATTAATATGAATTCAATTAGTTTATGTTAATACAATTATGAATTATCCAAAAATTATTACTAGTTATAAGATTTATTATTTTGAAAAGTTAAATAAATTGTGTCAATTTTAAATTTAAAAATATTTTATATTGACTTTTCAAAAGTCAATAGTAATATTATAATTTAGAATTGATAGAGTATTATTATTAATAAATCTTATAACTGTTAGTATTTTGTAGATAATTTATAATATTTATCATTGTGACTAAAAATTAAATAAATTTATGGTAATTTTGAGTTTAAAAATATCTCAAATTCTTTTTAAAAAATAAAAAATAATATTATATTTTAAAATAAAAAGACTACATAAATATCACAAAAAATTTATTTTAAAAAACTTTATTTTTTGAAGTCATTAAATTATTATTATTTTTTATTAAAAAGAGCTCATTTTACTTAAATAACTCTATACTAGTAAAAAGTTACAAAAATCAAGCGAGGACACTTGGCTCCCTTGTCCCATAGTGGACCCACCCCCTGTTAATGTACTTAAATATGATATTTTGTACGTACTAATATTTTATATTGATATTTTTACGTATTAATATTCTATATTTAACATATCAAAATATTTTTTTGTTATTTTATTTGAACTTGTACAAATATTAATTAATTTTGAAATATAATATTAAATGTTTAAATATTACATTTATATTAAATTATTCATAAAAAAATTAAATTATTAATTCAACTAAAATATGGTATAAAATTTAATTTTATTTCATTTAAATTTGTAGAGAATTCATAATTATAAGTTAGCATATAAAGATACTAAGAGTATCGCGTTTTAACCTATATAACGTATCTCATTTTAACATGCGTAGAATACAAGTACCTGTATCAATTTCGTGAACTGAACAAACTGATTTCAAAGTAACACTTTAAATTATTATAAGTTATCAATATAGATTTATTTGTTATTTAATTTAACGTGTTCAAGTTCAAAATTTCCTTAAAACAAAGAAATATTTTTAAAATTTGTAAACGGATACATGAAGCAAGTCTACAAGTGAGTAGAAAAATATATTTAAGGAATCCTTTTAATTACGGATTACAGTTCTCCTCTATCTATATTTACTGAACTCCATCCAGGAAACACAATATATATATTATCCCTTCTAAAACTTTTACCACCGGGATAAACTATAATATTATCCCCCAAAGAATATATATATATATATATATATATATATATATATATATATATATATATATATATATATATATATTTGTTATCTCTTATGTGTATGAATATTAATAGTAATTTTTAAGAAAATATGTAATATGATAGGCGCCTAGTTATAATTTAATCCAATTACATGTAATATATAATTTTGAAATTAAATCGGTATACAACTTTTGCTAGACGTAACACGACTCGTACCTCTTTTGTTATTAATTTCTCATGTTCAATTCTTTTTAGTAATAATATATACACATTTTAAATCGATAGTTTTACACCCTAACAATATATGTTAGTGAATATGTAGTTTTTATTCTTAAATTTAATTCCAAATTTATCCACATGGGAAAGGGCTGAAAAAATTAAGAGAATTTAAAAGAAATTTATATGCAATTAAGAAAGATCGTTCGTGTGTATTATTTAACCTAAGATATTCGTATATTCGTGAGATTAGGTGTTTAATTCTTGATAAAATCAAGATGAGTGTTAGTCGATATTTGAGTGTGTAAATTAAATTAACAATAACAAAAAAAGAAAAGAAGATGGGTCGTGTGTTTGCCACATGCAACTCATTTGTCGACCATTATCGGTGTTTACGTATATATCCATTATAATCATACGTAACGACTAAGAAAATGTTGTCACGATAAAATAATTTAGTAGTAATAATTTTACAAAATCTTATTATGATATTATTATAAGGAACTGGCCAAGGATTAGATTAAGGAATTCGTGATCCATGTGGGAGTATAATAAACTCTATTCATGACAGGGATAATTGATTGGAGTAGATTATTAGAATTTCTTTATCGTATCTGATTGTCATGATCCCATAATGAAGTATTTCCAAATGCTATACGAGGGCCAAGACAGAGCTCAAAGCCCAATCCAAGTGATGATAAATTGGGTAAAACAAGCTCATTAATTCTGTGCGAAAGACATAAATAATAGTTTATTATATTAATTATTAAAAGAATTAATTAAATGTATGATAAATATTTACTTAGGATATTAAAAAATAGTTGTAAAAATTATTAAATACTTATCTAAATAATAAATTATTGAATTTTTTATATTGTAAATTCGTTCGATCAATTATTAAGCTAAACAATTGAATGAAGTGGTAGATTTATTTAATTATAATTATGGGAAAATAATTATTTTTTTATTTTAAGTTTGTAATGAAATTATGTATTAGTGTTTATATTGATAAAATTTGCTTGAAATTTTAATCCAAATAGAATATGAAAATCAAGTTTTAATAAATTTTAATTTAATTATGAAAATTAGTTAGTAATGAATCCACTATAATTTTTTAAACTAATTTTATAGTTATTATGTTCAAAAAAATTCACATATATTATCGAGACAATGTCAAATTTAAATGAATTTAATTTTGCTAAGACATTGATTTTAAGCCTTTTAGTACGGCCCAACTCCTCCCAACCTAAAACGACTTGGGGCTTATAGATATTTAGGATTTAAAAACAAATGACAAAGGACTTTTATTGACCCAAAACTTCGTCTTTCTCTAATGGTTTATCTACTAAGGGCTACCGCCTAAACAAAATAATGGAATACCACAAAGTCTATAATGAAGTCGAACTCAGCAAAAAAAATAAAATCTATAAATAAATATAATGATGTTGCTAAAATGATGCAGTTAAAATGTTAAGTGTTGCTAAATACATATGTATTCTGATAGTATTATTTTTGCTTTTATATCAACAGCTTAAAAATGAGACTTTTGCCTGAAAGTTCAACGAGTGCACAATGTCAATTGAAGAACTGACGAATACAGGTCGAACCCACAACGATTAAATTAATTCTAAAATATTCTTAATATGAATTATAGGCAAATTAGAAATAAAGTTGGAAAATTGATTAACCACAATTAAATATTAGATAAACTAATTAGAAGATGAAAACTAATAATAAGAAGCAATTTTAGGAATATGAATCTACTAAATAATAAACATAACAAATAATTCAATCTCTTCTATTTTTATAACTCAAATTACGCCACTAATTTGATATACATAATTCAAAAAATAAATCAATTAAAATTCAAAATTAAATTAACTATACTTTTGATCTCCCTTCCCTTTAATTTATTAATTTTATAGACTATGGAAATTTAAGAATTAACTATAACCCTTATTATTAAAGTAAAATTCCAAGCAAAATTATTATTCTAATTAAAGTAAGAGTCCATGTATTCACAAACCACTAAACAAATAAGCAACTAACGAAGAAGGTCACAAAAAAAATAAAATCCTAATTCTATGATCAACTAAAATAAAATCTATACAACTCATAACTGTTCCAAATTATACCGTAAGGGCCATCAAATTCAAAATTAATCACACCGCTAATCAGATAAGTGTAAGAACTGTGGAAGTCTCTCCATGGATATGGTGACTAATGAAATAACCACGCGTTCTTAAGGCGTTTGTCTTATAAGCCACTTGCCTAGACATTCTAAATTTTATTAAAGTTAGGTTATGCAAAATGAAAGTTGAGTTGTTTATGAGCCAAGGAAGAGTGATGAAATTCTCATTATATCTTGTTATGGGTTTATGCCCTTAAAGTTAAATTAATTATGAAAATACACAAATAAAATTATAACTTTTAAAAAATAAAGTGTGCTAAAACTATGTGAATTACTAAAGAAATAAAAATTAGACGTATCTATTTCCTCAAACAATCACCACAATTTATATTTGACAAATAAATAAATAAAAATAAAATAAAAATCTAAACAAAATGTGCTCTATGAGAGTGAATACATTAATCTGGTAATTAGTTTTCTAACTAACAATAAAAAATAATAAATACAAAAAAAAATATATATATATATATATATATATATATATATATATATATATATATATAATAAAGATATAAAATATCAAGAAAAGAGCAACAACAAAATCTTTATTTTTTCGCACCTTTAATCTGCCTAGATAATATTGAAAATAATTATAATAATAAAAACTAAGGAATAAAAAAATAATTATAGTCTCAGACAATTAATATCGCCAAAAACTTGATGCGTTAAAAATATATATATACTGCAAGTGCACAATGTCAATTGAAGAGCTGACAAGTGCATGTCGAACCCACATAAATTAGATTAATTCTAAAATATCCTTAATATGTATCTGATCTAGCGAATTAAAAATAAAGATAAAAAATTAATTAACTACGATTAAGCACTAATCAAACTAATCAAAAGATAAAAACTAATAATAAAGAAGCAATTTAGGAATCTAAATCCACTAAACAATAAACATAACAAATAATTCAATCTCTTCTTTTTTTATAACTCAAATGACAACATTGATTTGGTGTACATAATTCAGAAAATAAATCAATTAAAACCAAAAATTAAATTAACTATACATTTGATCCCTCTTACCTTTAATTTATTAATTTTATAATTAATTTGGATAAACATAGATTATAAAAATTGAAGGATTAACTATAGCCCATCATTTTTTTTCCCGAGTAAGCATAGATTATGAAAAACTCATATCTTAATGATAATTTATTAAAACCTCTTTATTAATTTAAAATCACATGAAAACTATAAAACGAAGGTATTTCAATAGCGAAACATGAAAGAGAAATCAATCAAACATTAAAGCACAATTAATAAAAGAGATGAAAAATATTGTAATGAATAAATTATTTAATTTCATAATCATCCTAGATCTAACAAATAGTTGAACATTAAAATAAATGAAACAATTAAGGTAAAGAAGAAGTAAACTAGATGTAAGACCCCGAATTTTATGAAATACAAAATTTAATTTTTCTTCATATATATATTTTTTTTGAAACAGTAAGTGGTTAAATCGATCAAGTTAAAAGTTAAGGATGTTATCTGCAAATTTTATTTTGTCGGACAATATTCGCTTTGTCGGGGAATATTCGTTTGGTCGGGGAATATTCGTGTTGTACGACGGCGCCGAAATAATAAATTATTGGTGGACCCCACAACGGAATATTTGTCGGATATAGAAAACGACAGAAATAATCTTTTTAAATAAAAATAGTCAACGGAACTGTTAAAATACCGGTGATAAAAGAATAGTAGCATACGGTAGTTATTGGTATTTTCTGTAGCACTCGGTACTCTACAGTAACACACGGTATTGCATAGTGTCTCATATTATTGGTCTGATAATTGACACCGTAACTGTTACGCATCATTTCATCGATAATTGTCACTGCATAATATTTTATATTATCAATTCAATAATTGTTGTTACACAGTATTTTGCATTATTGATTTAATAATTGTCATTACACTGTATTTTATATCATTGAGTCAATAATTGTTGTTGCACTGTTTTTAAAATTATTGAACCTAATAATTGTCACAGTAACATATGCACAGTAATTCACATTATTGAATCAATAATTGTCATTACACAGTAACGTATGCTTTATTTTACATTATTGTTATCTCTATTATGATGTTATTTAAACAGTTGTATTTCATTAATTTATTGACTTGATATCTAAGAGCTAACTATACTGTATTTATAACAATTAGTCATAATAATTGAATTGATAAAGTTATTTGTTTATAATATAAAGTTAGGTGATTATTAGGTGATATGAAATGAATGGTGTAGATTAAAGTGTGAATTATTGTTGAATAATTGAATTGATTTGTTTATAATATAAAGTTAGGTGATATGAAATGAATGGTGTAGATTAAAGATAATATAAAATTTGAAATGGATGGTGTAGATTAAAAGATGATCTTTAAATGAATGGTTTAGATTAAATGAATGATAAGATTTTTGGCTATAAATAGAAGCCTTAACTTAAGGATTTTTCATAAACTTTCTTACTCATTCTTTCTTTCACTCTCTAAATACTTCTTTGTGTAAGTTCTCTCTAAGTGTTCTTAAGTCATTCCTAGTTTTGAAATCTTTTGCATTCTTCTTTGAATTCCCGAGTGGAATTTTCTTATGTACAGTAACTCTTTCGAAAAATCATAGTAAATTCATTATTTATCAGAATTTAATGAATTAAAAGTCTGTCTCTTCAGTTTTTCGTCCTCTACAACTTTGAAGAAGGAAGAAAAGTCATCTGAAATCATCTTCATGCCTTAAAATACTAAAAACCGTAACCTATTCTGATTTTCGTCACTATTTTCAGTCTTAGTTTTGAAAATTCATAACTCATTCATATTAACTCCGAATTGAGTGATTCTTGAGTCTATACCGTCTATCTTTCCGAGAGTAACATTATTTTAAAAACATAAAGAGATTTTAAAAACTCTAGAAGACTCAAAAGTCAGATTCTTTATTGCTACAAACAAGGAAGGATTTGTTCGGCTATAAACTTGTTTCACAATATCAAGGTAAGGAATATCATTCTTTTCACACTCTTAAATTTACTACTGTAAGGAATATCATTCTTTTCATACACTTAAATTTACTACTCGTAAGGAATATCATTCTTTTCACACTCTTAAATTTATTACGGTAAGGAATGTCATCTTCTTTCATCTTCTATTATTAAAACTTACTACGGTAAGGGATACCATCTTTTTCATCTTCCATTATTCAAACGTACTATGGTAAGGGATTATCATTATTTGATTCTCGAAAATAATATTGTTTCTTTCTTACTCATAAGATGTGTCATTTATTTTCATGTATTAAATTGTGGGAATAACCTTACGGAGCGGATTGCCGCCTGTTGGTGAATAACCTTTCGTATTCATTCATTATTAATCTCTGAGAATAACCTTACGGAGCGGATTGCCGCCTGTTTGGTGAATAACTCTTTGTACTCAAATTCTATTAAATTGTGGGAATAACCTTACGGAGCGGATTGCCGCCTGTTGGTGAATAACCCTTTGTATTAATTTCCTTCACCTTTTGTTAATCAAACCTGCTACGGTAAGGGAAATTATTTTCTTTCATACTCCTAAATCGAAATTTATTATGGAACTATTGCTTCTATAATTCCTGAAAATATTATGTGACGCCCCCAAATCTAGGCCCACACAGCCCAAACTTGAGTCGTCAAAAGACTACAACAAAATTATTACAACAAAGCACAACGTACAACAATACCGTGTATAATAATACACAACTAAGTCTTCACTATTATTGTCACACTATTTTACAACACGTGAAGACTAGAATATATATCCCTCGGACTCCCACTCCATTCCTCGGCTAGACCCAGCTACGTTCTCATATCCTGTTGAAAAATAATGGAACAAAAGGGTGAGCTCAAATAGCCCAGTAAGAAATATCATGACTAAGATAATGACGAATAAATTATCATTAGCCTTCAACAGATGAGTTCTTGATAGAATACAACAGAATACAAGATGTATATCAAAAACTGCAGTTAAATTCTTGAACAATGTTCAGATCAATAATAGCGGCGGAATGAGCAATCTATTAGAAGAATAATGTAGACTATAATGTCCACGCGCTTCTCTTTTTAGGAAAACCATCATCAACTTTTATCATCTGAAATACCATTAGTCAAGATAATACAAATTCACAGTTCCTGGTCATAATCATGCAAATCAACAGTTCATATACGCATTACGGGCCAAAGAGAACATTCAATATAGCACCAGCGGTCATGATTATACCAGATTCAGCATTTGGTCATAATCATACCAAACAACAGTTCATCTATGCACTACGGGCCAAAGAGAACTTTCAATATAACAACAACGGTCATGATTATACCAGATTCAGCCTTTGGTCATAATCATACCAAACAACAGTTCATCTATGCACTACGGGCCAAAGAGAACTTTCACCACGTGCCATAAAAGACACCGAACAGATGTATCGCCTTTAACCTAATATATCGCCTTTAACCTATCATCTGTTCAACAAATATATCACATCTGTGCCCCCGGCCACAGATATTCACAACAGCTTGATTCTTGATGATTAGTACAAATAATAGTGATACAATTGATGAACAGAAGAAACAGGATAAACAATAAGTATCGGAAGTTTACTTTGTGCAGATTCAATTAATGTCCAAATTGTCAACATGATGTGGAGTGAAATTTAAAAATGTTATTCAAGATTCTCAGTTCAGAATAACGGTTACAGTTCAATAGAAAGATTCAGAAAATAGAAAGGTTCAGTTGAAATAATGAAGTTCAACTATTATGGAACATATAATATTTTCAGGAATTATAGAAGCAATAATTCCATAATAAGTTTCGATTTAGGAGTATGAAAGAAAATAATATCTCTTACCGTAGCAAGTTCAAGAGTGTAAAAAAAATGACATTTCTTACCGTAGTAAGTTTAAGAGTGAAAAAAAATGACATTTCTTACCGTAGTAAGTTTAAGAGTGAAAAAAAATGACATTTCTTACCGTAGTAAGTTTAAGAGTGAAAAAAAAATGACATTTCTTACCTTAACACGTGACTGGATATTGATTTAAATGAGATTGATCAACCTATATATTTATAATAAAATTAGTAATTACAACATGTAAACTTCAAAGTGTATGATAACTCATATATTATGAACTATCAAAATTATATATATTTAACATAATTTTTGTAGTATAAAATACCAACTTTAAAATAGTTTTAAAAATAATATTCCAAAATAAATCTTCCAAAGAAAGCTTTTAAAAATGAATCTTCTCAAAGAAGAGTCTTCTAAAGGAAGATTTGTGAATACCGTGAAAAATAGGAATTTATAAAATTACTACTCTTTAATAAAAGACTTACTTGAAAAATTCCTGCACTCCTTTTGGCTTTCAAACACTCAAAATAGCCTTACTATTCTCAGAGAAAACTCATAAAATTCTTATAGAAAAATTTTATGTTTTAGGTGTGATTTTTCTATTCAGCTGAACAATCTATTTATAGGAGAAAATAAGTTACTATGCATGGTAGGTGGGAGGCGTACTGCACGCCAGTGCTGAAAATTTCAGCAGCTGCGGCAGCAGCCCACGTTTCTGTTTTCTCCCAGCACATTTTCAAATTTGGTTTTCCTCAGGTGGGTCCCACAGAGGGCCCACATGTTTTCTTACTATTCACGTACTATTCACGTCACTATTCACGTTACTATTTCAAATAGTAAAATTAATTTTTTATTTTTTATTTATTTATTTATTTATTTATTTATTCTTCCTGTGAGTCCAACATATAAAATAAATAATGCTACAACAATAATGTAATAAACACGTTACAGATTATTATTAATTTAATAATATAAATTACAGTATATTTGTAACCGTGACAATTATTAGGTTCAATAATTTTAAAAACAGTGCAGCAACAATTATTGACTCAGTGACAATTATTAAATCAATAATGCAAAATACTGTGTAACAACAATTATTGGATTGATAATATAAAATATTATGCAGTGACAATTATCGATGCAATGATGCGTAACAGTTACGGTGTCAATTATCAGACCAATAATATGAGACACTATGCAATACCGTGTGCTACTGTAGAGTACCGTATGCTACAGTAAAATACCATAAATTACCGTATGCTACTATTCTTTTATCACCAATATTTTAACAGTTAACACCGTTGACTATTTTTATTTAAAAAGGTTACTTCTGTCGTTTTCTATATCCGACAAATATTCCGTTGTGGGGTCCACCAATAATTAGTTATTTCGGCGCCGTCGTACGGCCCGAATATTCCCCGACAAAACGAATATTGTCCGACAAAATAAAATTTGCACATAACATCCTTAACTTTCAATTTTGTTAATTTAACCACTTACTGTTTCAGGAAAAAAAATATATATGAAGAAAAATTAAATTTTATATTTCATAAAATTCGGGGTCTTACATATTATATGTTCCATAATAGTTGTACTTCATTATTTCAACTGAACCTTCCTATTTACGTGAACCTTTCTATTGAATTGTAACCGTTATTCTGAAATGTGGATCTTGAATATCATTTTTAAATTTCACTCCACATCATGTTGACAATTTGGACATTATTTGAATCTGTACAAAGTAAACTTCCGATACTTATTGTTATCCTATTTCTTCTGTTCATCATTTATATCATTCTAATCATCCAAAAATCAAGCTGTTGTGAATATCTGTGGCCGGGGGCACAGATGTGATATATTTGTTGAACAGATGATAGGTTAAAGGCGATATAATAGGTTAAAGGGGATACATCTGTTCGGTGTCTTTTATGGCACGTGGTGAAAGTTCTCTTTGGCCAGTAGTGCATAGATGAACTGTTGTTTGGTATGATTATCACCAAAGGCTGAATCTGGTATAATCATGACCGCTGGTGCTATATTGAATATCTTTGGCCCGTAGTGCAAAGATGAACTGTTGATGTGCATGATTATGATCAGGAACTGTGAATTTATATTATCATGACTAATAGTATTTCAGATGATAAAAGCTGATGATGTTTTTACGAAAAAGAGAAGCGAGTGGACATTATAATCTGCATTATTCTTCTAATAGATTGCTCATTCCGCTGCTATTATTGATCTGAACATTGTTTAAGAATTTAACTGCAGTTTTTGATATAAACCTTGTATTCTATTGTATTCTATCAAGAACTCAACTGTTGAAGACTAATGATAATTTATTCGTCATTATCTTAGTCATGATATTCTTTACTGGGCTATTTAAGCTCACCCTTTCTTTTGTTCCATTGTTTTTCAACAGGAAATGAAAACATAACAGGGTCTAGCCGGGGAATGGAGTGAGGGTCCGAGGAATAGTTATCATAGTCTTCACGTTTTGTAAAATAGTGTGGCAATAATAGTGAAGACTTAGTTGTGTATTATTATACACTGTATTGTAGTACGTTGTGCTTTGTTGTAATAATTTTGTTGTAGTCTTTTGACGACTCAAGTTTGGACTGTGTGGGCCCAGATTTGGGGGCGTCACACTAGACATATAATAAAATAAGAAAATCCCTATATTTAAGATCTTTCAACAAGTTTACAATGAATAAATAATTTAATTCTACTCCAACACTAACCTAAACTAATACATAATAGATAATACATAATACATAATACATAATAATTTTCTCTTGGTACTTCTTTGTTTATAGGGATAAATTACTTGTACTCTAAACTTGGTACAATAAATTTGGTCATTTTTTATTATTATTCTAATAAGATCAATCTCTTTATCTCCATCTTCCAATTTTTTTTTTTGCTCATCTCTTTCTTGGAATCCAAACAAAAATCAACTAAAAAACTTTTAAAACTCCCCTTTTAACTCAACTTCATCCATTTATTGAATTCCTACAAAAAATAAAAATAAAATTAATTAATTAAATTAATAAAAATATTAAAATAAAAAATTAGGTAATTAAAATGTACGAACTATATATTTATTATACATCAAGAACAATAATAAACTACTTTTTAATTACATTATGTTGTAGAAGTATTTATATGTAAAGATAAATTTATGTCACTATAAATATTGATATATGTACTAGGTTTTAAAAAAGAAACTCAAATATTACTATATATTCCACGTTTTAACTTACAAGATCTCGAATCGAAACTGTACAGTTTGAACTTTTCGAGCGAATATGATTCGAATATTAATAGAAAATTATAATTTGAAAAAATTCGAATAATTTATAGAATTTTAAACTTTACTCATATTTGAATCGTTTATTTTTTGAGTCAAATTTGAATCGAATATAATTTTTAATCGAGCGAGTACGAATCAAACCCAAACCGTTTGATTTATTTGATTTATTTTACGGCATTATTTAGGACCGATAAGGGAGTATAAGATATGGTTATAACCATATCTTAGAATCATTATAAAGACTATGGAAAGAGTATGCTAGATTATAGAAGAGAACGTATACTTGTATGAAATATGCAAGGATTGATTTTGTGTGTACAAATTAAAGAACTTTATATTATCTAGCCTAAACTTTGCCGATATCGCTAAAATTGATGCGTAACACTAAAAAGGCACGAAATAAAATGTGTCTGTTGCCCAAAAATTAGCGGTGTTCTAGTGTTTACATAATAGGTAATACTTGCACACCTTATTTACTTTAATGAAATGTATATAAAATGCCTCTAACAATGCTTAAACTGAACATGTTGACAAACAGAAAAACTAAAAACTAAATGTAAATTATGTGATTAATAAGGATATTTATGTACTAATTATTAAATATAAATGATAATTTGTTTTAAATAAAAATTTCAAGATGAACATTATGTGGTATTTTCAGATTACCACATATTTTTTGATTATTTTATTATCGAAAATCTTGAAATTTTATCAAGTATCTAATTATTAGAAATGTAAGATTATCTGTGTAACAAATACGATTTATAAAAATTATCAACTCATACTATCCGATATTTAAAATGACCATTTAAAATAATTTATAACAAACGTTCCATCAGAGTTTTTTTTTAGTTAGATTGTTGACTTGTAAAGAATTATTTATAAATACAATATGAAGAAGAGAAAGGAAATGCAATAGGAATTTTTTTCACTGGGAATGGGGGAGGAGGGGAGGAGGAATAAAGAAGGAAAAGAAAGCTAGGAATTATTTTTTGATACTAATGTGTTATTCTACACGTTTTTAATGAACTTCATATTATCTAGCCTAAACTTTGCGGATATCGCTAAAATTGATGCCTAACACTAAAGAGACGCGAAATAAATGCGGATGTTGCCCAAAAATAAGTGGTGCTCTAGTGTTTACATAATAGGTAATACTTGCACACCTTATATACTTTAATGAAATGGATATAAAATGCCTCAAACTAAACACGTCAACAAACAAAAAAAACTAAAAAATTAAAAAATAAATATAAATTATGTGATTAATAAAAATATTTATATATTAATTTTTAAATATAAAGAATATTTTTGTTTAAATAAAAATTTTAAGATGGCTATTATGTGGTAATCTCATATTACTACCTATTATTTGATTATCGAGATTTTGACACTTTACTAGGTATTTGATTATTATAAATGTAAGATTATCAGTATAACAAATAAGATCTATAAAAATAATAAACTTACATTATCGGATATTTAAGATGGCCATTTTAGATAATTTGTAACAAACGTTTCCTTAGAGTTTTTTTAGTTAGATTGTTGACTTGTAGAGAATGATTTATAAATACAATATGAACAAAGACGAAACCACATTATAGAGTGTGGGGTCAATTGATCCATTAAAAAAAAGTTATTTTATAATATATGATATATTTAAAAAAATTCAAGTGTAATAAACAAATTGATCTCACTAAAATTTTAAAAAATTTGTATTGTAAGAGGTCAAATTGATTTTTTTATAACTTTCTCAATCTCATATTACTTGCACTCATTTATATATGCATCTCCCTCTGATCTTCTTAAAATAAATAATAATTTAATTTATATCATTTTTGAAATAATTAAGTATTTATGAATAAATTTGTGATTAGAAAAATTTATTAGGTATCGATAAGGGATATATATATATATATATATATATATATATATATATATATATATATATATATATATATATATTTTATATACATAACCTGAAAATAAAAAATTATCCAAAAATTTATTACCATCACATGTATATTAAATTAAACCCAGCCATGTATAAAATCGAATCTGGCCATGCTAATTAATTCTTTATTCTTTAATTCTGATTTGAAGCATAAGATGTGACTTGTGAGGAGTGGATAAGTTAACAAATGTCGTTCAAATTCCCCAATTTAGGGCACCTTTTGTCACATTCATCTACATTCAGTAAAATCAGGGCCATAAAATTTATTGAGCGAATATTTCAGATAGCACAAGGAATGTCACGTTAGAGCAACTAAAACTATTTCGTTAATTATATAATATGTCAGATTAATTAATAAGCCTTTCCACTAGGGTAGCTTTCGATGTTTCCTGAATTTCAGTATCACCACTACAAACTTAGCAAAGTTAAAGATCGCTATTATATTATATATTTTATACTTGCATAATTTAAAATTGAACACGGTATAATATATATATACACACACACACACATTAGAGCAACTAAAACTATTTCGTTAATTATATAATATGTCAGATTAATTAATAAGCCTTTCGACACTTGGGTAGCTTTTGATGTTTCCCGAATTTCAGTATCACCACTACAAACTTAGCAAAGTTAAAGATCGCTATTATATTATATATTTTATACTCGCATAATTTAAAATAGAACACGGTATAATATATATATTGGTAACAACATCATATTTATTTTAATCTCTTTGGCATTGTATTCATTGGTGCAAACAACCACTTGTCCGAATTTTGGGGATATAATATTTGTATTATGGACATCACTTTGGATTATTACTTATCTACTATTTGTTTAAGTTTTGTAGCTTATATATGGTGAAGTAAATTCATTCCACTTTAAGACGAATAAAATAAAATTGCAAGGTTTATAATCTCAAAATTTGGCGAATTGAACGATTCATCTCATATCAATTTATCACTTGATCCAATAAACATGCTGGATCACTTCTTTATCCAAAATATTAACATATTAGGTTGAGATTTTATCATATTTGTTAACTAAAGTACTGCGATCGATCCCATCCATATCAATTCATCATCTGTCCCCCTCCTCTCTCTCTCTTCTGTCCTGAAACTAGGTGTTCATGTTGGTTCTGTCCAAGTCATGACAAGAACTTCAGAAGGCCAAAACAGCGATACAAATGTGAGCAGGCACACAGCATACAGAAAATTAAATACACAACACCTGTATACTTAACTAAGGTTGTATAGTCCAAAACCAAAATATATAAATTGCCGCATAATGGAAACCAATTATACCTTTTTGGTTTCATGATATCTTTAATTTTAAAAAGCAATTGCTTTTTTTTTTAAACAGTTATTACAATGATTTATGAACTCATAGAAATCAGGAGAAATGAATAAAAAAGGGAACTAATTAAAGTAAGAACTAAGAAATGAAGAATAAATTTTTGGCTTCATTTTCTTTCACTTTCCTAAAGTAAATGAATTTAGCCTTCTTACGTTTCTAGGAATCCGGTCATCCTTAGAATAGAATTCCGGACTTGACTCAAGTCCCTTCCTTTGAGAGTTCTGCCATTTCCCGTACACAATGAAAACGCCATTTTCCCGGCAATTCGCCGTCCCAAAATCACGTGGGGCGGCGTAATTCCACCATCATCGGAGTTCTTGTTCGTCTGTCTCTTTATCTTATTGTTTTTTCCCAATCCCCGAGAATCAGAATAAGTATCATAATCTTGATCATCTCCAACATTTTCTTGGAAAATAACTTCGGATTCCTGAAATTCTTCAGCCATGGACAAATTGATATATTCTTTCAGCAGCAGCAGGTGATTAATTGGATATCTATCTAAATAAACAAAAATAGGAGGAGGAATTGGGGAAAAGGAGGGAAATGGAAAAGGGAATTTATAGGGAAATGAGGAGGTGATTGATTGGATTGAGGAAGGAGGGCCGGGCGAAGGGAATCTGAATCGTAGTGAGTACACTTTGAATGGCGCGCGTCAGTCAGTCACTGGAAACTTAAAATTTTACAGCTTTCTTACTTGCGGCTCACGGCTCTTTTCAATTTGTCCCATGGTTTTCATACTCAACTCTTCCATAATTCAGCATGTATATATGGGATCCAGTTAGCATGAAATTAATTTTATGATAAGTTGGATAATTGATCAATATAATACTGATACGCAGAAAGAACACCCATTGGTCAATTGTTTAACTTATCATAAAATTAGTTTTATGTTAACTGAATCCGTATATATATATTTGTTTGTTTGGTACGTAGGAGTTTAGTGATTTGTCATTTATATTTATATATATAATAATAATTTTTATATTCTATATATTCATGAAATATAACGTTGCTGTGTGCCGCCAATTAACACCATCGATCAAGTTCTAATTTTTATATAGGTGAGTTTCTTTTTGTGCATAAATATGTCTTTATTTATTGAGTATTTTGCAAATGAAAAATTATAATGTTCACTAGTACGTAGCAATATTTTGTATGTTATATTTCATATATACATGCACAACTGTATTTGTATTCTTTTATTGTAGCTATATATATATATCTCCACGAAGAAGAATTAAGGATCCTATATATTGATTATTCTTAATTTTAAGTAAGAGATTTCATTTTATTTGAAAGAGATTGATTAATTAAGACGAGAAAAAGGAAAAGTCGATCTATTGCTTTCAAAACTCAAAGACTGTCATCTTCATCTGCTCTTACGTTTATCCGTTTGGAAGAAAGAGTAAACTGATCATGTCATGCATGTAGCCGGCCTCCAATAGCATATATATATATATAAGCTAAGTTCCTAAATTAATTCTTGTGAAACATGTTTTGTTATATAGCGGCATATATATTGTAAAAACAAATGTGAATTTTTCGAATATATATAATTTACGCAATGATAAGTAAATAATTTTAAATTAAAAAACACTTGGTCACTGTATTAAAGTCGATGTAATTTTACTTCTATCAACACATACATATATAATTATATACTTTCAATTATTTTTTAATTTACTAATAAATAGAGGATTTGAAGTGTGTGATCAACATTTTGGCTACCGATGATTTTTGAATTTTAACTTCAATTCTAAATTTATGTGAATTTATTTTTTCTTAAAAGTGGAGTGAAATTGCAATGATTTTTTTTTAATTACAGACATTTACGGCGTTTACGACAATAGCGTTTATACAGTTTAAATGTATTACACTATTTTTATATATAATATTTAAAATTCAACCTCTATATTTATAAATTCAATAAATTATATTTAAAATAAATTTTTAAATACGTTTAACTTTCAAATACTTCAAATGCATCTGCGCTACAAATTTGTGTCGGCAAATATACACGGACTAGATTTTGCTTGATCGAAGGATAAACCACTGCGAGGCAAAAGCTATCTAATGATTAGATATGAGCCGTAGGTTTAAAGCGTGATTAGATATGAGCCGTAGGTTTAAAGCGTGGTAGGCATGCAACTAGGCGCATCAAACGGCTCCTGCTTCGCCTCATTTACCGTCTACTTCCCCAGGTCCACCTAATTATCTGAAATGATCTTTCAATAATTTTCAAAACGACAACCAATCCTCTCGTAACACGTGTAAATATTGTCGTCACACGCGACCCGCAAACGAATCTCAGTTATTCTCTGCTTTGATCCCACGTTGCCCCGCATGTTATTTATAGCAAGTAATAACTCTTCCAAGCAAGCAAACAAGACCAATAATATATATTTAAAATTTTAATTTTTAATTAAAATTTATATTCTCAAATATATCATAATATTAAATAAAAATTAGTAGCGAACTAGTGATATTATGAGATTAAAATATGAATAAGTCTAAAAACACAAAATTTAAATTTGAGTCCCGATGCAAGTTAAAATTAATCAATGAAACCCACAAATGAAAATCCAAAATTTGACCATGTATTTATTACCTTTCCCTCCTTTATAGAAGCACAATTCCGGAGCACCTCTGAAAATCATTTAAGCCACTGTTTTCTATCTAAAACCCCACCTCTCCCAATTCTAGTTCCAAAAGAAATGGAATTGGGCGAAGTATGGTTATATAATCTTCTGGGTGTTTTCTGAAACCCTTCATGAAACATGGGGGTTTCGAAATCGTGGAAACCAACAAATGGGTCATTGATTTCAGCCATTCTTAAAGCAGCGCAAGACGATGAACAACGAAGAATTGAAAGAAATAGAGGGTTTAAATTTATTTGAAGCCGGTTTATAAGCATCATATGAGAAATGTGTAATGGGTAATGGGTAATGGGTAATGGGTAATGGGTAAAGGAACGACGAAAGAACTGGTGAAGTTCACATTCCATTCTGAATTATGAACCAACAAAAAATCAAAACAAAACTTTTTATATACATACTATATTATACGAGTATGTCTGAGGCTGAGGCAGAAGAAAAAGAGAGGGGTAAATCGCATAATTGGAGGGAGCCCTGGGCGGCAAGTTCTTACTTGAAGTGAAGCACACCGTCTGGCAAAAGCAATCCTGGGCTCCAAGAGTATATCTCGTCTTTTTTTTCTTTCCTTCCCCCAATTTTATGTTGTTTATGCCTCGAGTCGGGGCTGCATGCTGCTGTAATAATATTAGTACATCAGTTAAATACAGAGTTTTATTTTTGTTTTTTAAAAATATTAAATTTAATATTCAACTCATAATTTGATATCCTTTTTTTCTTATACAAAAATTTACACTTTGAAGTTTAACATTAATAAATATTGTCGACGCTGGGATTTTCGTCGTTTCGTTTTTTAATAATAAAAGCCCTTTCCAATTTTAGCCTTTTAGATTAAGATGTGATTTTTTGAAAAGGGTCGGCTTAGTGTCGACGGGGTTTCAAAAGGTCGTTTTTTAATGAGCCAATTGACCAGAGTCGCCAATTGGTATATTTGAAAATAGATGTACCAACTCATCCGAATTTTGTTTTTGTAATTACTGGCTCATATGTGACTCCGATTCAATTGGTCCGCAAACCGAGATTCATAGAGTTCGGGGGCTTGCTTAAGCGAGGGGAAGGTGTTAGGCACCCCCCGACTTCGGTGAAACACGGTTACCGCAATCTCGATGTTTTCCTATCCTCTTAAATCCTAAAATGGGGTGTGCGCATATGCGTGCGTGTGTGCCTACATGAATGTTTGTGGTGAATTTTTTGCATAAAGGTTGATTTGATTTTATATGGCAAATGTGTTTTGTCGGGAAAGCGTTTAGACGTCTTTTGACCCAAATGACGAGGCTTCGCTTTTTATAATAAAGATTGATTTTAATTTCGAAAATGACGAGGGTTTTTTATTATATGTCATTTTCAGAAAACAATAGTTTTTAAACTTTTGTCAAATAGGAATCAAGACTATACATTGTCTTCTAACAATAAATTTAAATAAAATGAAGGCAGCTTCTAGAACTCTTTAACCTTATGCACAAAGTTTAATGAAAACGTTTATTTATTCTTTACGAAAACATCTTTTATGACATTTCAAAATCAAATGTAGCATTTTCGTTAAACAAAGATCAAAATTCGCCAAAAAACTCTTAATTTTTAAACCTCGTGAATCTAATATCCTAATTTGATCATTTTTAGAAAATCTTCATCGTTTGTCTTATTTTGGAAACCGTTTTTTATGTCGTAAATTAAAACAAGCATTCAAAACGTGTCGGGGCTATCCATGGGCATGTGAGCCGTCTAAATAACCCCAAACACCCATAATCACATATTTTACTATTACGGGGCCTTAACCCGATTACGGTTCGATATCGCTTTAAGGCCCAATATTTACATATATACAAAATGGACCCTTGCAATGATTACATACACTAAAAGTTGTCCATCATCGGAATTTGATCACGGGGATCTCCTCCCTAGGCTCACAGCTACCCAAATCACTGCACAACCAATACTACGGCAAATCTAACAATACTAAACTCATTATTACATTACACAACTCAAGGATCGCAAACCCAACATTGCGAACTATTCATTACCACAACGAACGATATATCACCGTACGGATGTCATCGGGGCATTAGGAGAAAGTTACGTTCCGATGGAACGCTCGCTAACAACCCCTAACCCACAGATCATCGTCATCATAACAACATACTACCTCAAGCAATCCAAAACACGAAATTATACTAGCAATACAAGCAATAAAAAATTAAAAAAACACCCTTTTCACCTTGCAAAAATGCCGATTAAAGCTTCTTATTTCACGAATCGAACAACTCTACACGAACACTTGACTAATTAGCAAGAGGAGATGCATTTTTCACTTAAATCTACCCAAGAACCGAGCTTTTCTCTCTCCTCCCGCGAACTCTCTCTCTCTAAAACTCTCAAAATCTTTTTTTTTCTTTTTCTCTCGGACGCAGAAATGACCGCTGTATAGTGTCCTGGAGGTAGCCGCAGGTGCATCTGCGGCTGCCTGCTGTGGCCGTCCGCGCCAAAACCTCGGCTGCCGTGCATTTTCTCAAGCCACAAAAAATGTCACGTGTCGTCGGCCGCAGATGCATCGTAAGCGTAGTGGCCAATAGTCGTCTTTTGTGATCAAATCAGGTTCTTCTGGATCAATTGTTTGTCTTGCCTCAAGTAACCTGATGCTCGTTGTTCGTTGTGGCGGCTTTGACCGTAAGTCGTTGGGGTGGCTTTGTGTTGGGGTCCACCTTCCTTTTCGCATGTCAGATCGAGTCACGATTTTGCCCTCCTGCCAGGGTTAGTAGAGAAGTACAAAATTTGGGTGTCTACAAATATGTGTATTAAAAAAAAAATTATGTCCAAGATTATCAAATGCAAATCTTAATACACAGGAATAGAGATGTCAATCACCTTTTGTGAGTCAGGTTTAAGATTAAAAATTGATATTTAAGTAAAGAAATCATCAAAGGCTTTTCACAAATTAAGATTGGGCCGTAGAAAGATAGAACCGAAGAACAGGCCCAAGCGAGATAGATAGTTGTCTTATTTGTTGGATGGAAGTGACTTCCTTAACTAAGAGACTGACTAGAAGATGAATATTGCGGAATACTAAAAGGTGAGGGCGAAACACCCATTTGAAGTGACGAAAGCCTATGCAGTAGTAAGAAAAAAGTAAGTTGAGATTATGGAATCACTTAGTCGAGCTATAAAAAATGTGAGGCTAAGATTATGAAGTAAGGCCTCCTGGTTAAGAAAAGCTCATGTTATGAAAGAGTTATTTAAACTCGGTCCAATTTAAAATTATCAGGCTTTAATATGGGCTTGGCCCATTCAGGCTATAATAAGTTTGTTCAAGTTTGGACCAAATAAGATTACGAGTTTTAGGCTTTTTTTTCAATCAAACCCATATTAAAACATAATATTGTTAAGATTGACTTCTAGACTAAAAAAGTATAATTTAAATTAACTTATCAACAATGTTTGACATACGTCATTCTTTATACTAATAAAATTGAAGTTTAAATTAACATTAATGAGCTATTTTATAAATACTCTGTTAGTTATTATTTTTAATATCTCATCTCAATTTTTTTCCCCATGAAATTATTATATTTTGTTATGAAATTGATAGAAGTGATCACTTTAAAAAAATATGGTACTTAACTTTCAGTTATAGGTAGTATATATAAATATAAATTGAGAGTATAACTATGTAATAATTAATATAAATAGTGTAATATATTTTATATGTTTTAAACATTATAATTCGGTCGAGTCTATAATGAGTCGAACGATTTATTGACCAAACTCAGCCCGAATTACACTTCGAACTTGAATTTTTTTTTCTAAGCTCAACTCGGCTTATTTTCAAATTAAATTTGAGTGAACTTTTGATAGATCGAATGATCGGGCTTGAGATTTGATGGGCTGGCTTGATAGTCCTACACAGGAAGAAATATTATAACATTCAATTTAAATCAAGTCTATGTAAAGCATAAGTTTTTTAGTTTTGGTCTCATACCACACCTTAGATATTTCAGGAAAATTATTTTCTTTTTTCCTTTCTGGACCGAGGTAGTATTGGTTTTTATCGATATGTCTTCTATCATAAGAGAAGACAATGTTGGAGCTTCAATAAAAATAATGTTGGGAACTTCAATAAAATTCATACACAAAAAATTCCAAGTCTCTTAAAAATGTTGTATGAGAAACAAAAGATTTAACTGAAATAGACTTGAGGGAAAAGTGAATAAAATGAGTAAATGTTTTGTTAAGTTGTCAACCATGCAAGTGGGATATCGTGAACTACACTACTCTCTATTAAGTTGTCACCTGACAAATGCGTTGCTCGAGAAGCGACTGTGTGCTCAAGAGATGATCATGTGGGTCTCTTAGCCCGTAACTGTGCGTTCTAGGAAAGGTCACGTGGGCCTCTCGGTCAGAGGGTGTTCCCTTAATTTGGGCCGTAATTAGACAACATTCAGATTGAGCTCAATGAACGTGGGCCTGACCTTTTCTTCTGAGTCCGAGCTAACAGCCGGTCCTAAATTTTCGCTTTAAGGCCCGATCTAACAGTGAGCCTAACCTAACAAAATTTATGAATGAATGAGCAATTGATAGGGTATGGTGGTGTGGGAAAATTTATACAACCAGTAAAGATGGGTTTGGTCGATTAATTACCCTGCTTACTTCTAAGTATTTGGTATGCCCCCGAATAAGTGAGGATTTGACATGCCAATTCTTGTTCTTTTGCAGAACTGATGATGGCATATCTTGGTAGCATTTGGGTATATACTAAGAAGAAGTTTGAACAAGGAAAGAAGATATAGATGGTCCGACTGCTCCAAGTCTTTCATTATTTCTTACTGTTAAACTGCTTTATTCTTTCTTTCAGTTTGGTTGTAAGTAGATCCCTCGTGTCTGGAATTATGGTAAGTAGATTCTAGTATTTACCTGTGTATGGGAGAAGCTATTGCTATCATGGTTTTGGATGTTTTGAACTTGCAAGTAGTAAAAAAATCTTTCGAATGTTGGAACCTTAACTGATACCATGATTTCATCTTGTTCATATCTGTACGTGTTTGTATCTATTAACTGAAGTTTTCAGGGTTGAGGCCAGGTGTGAAATATATGTATGGACAAGCATAGGATAATTCATGGGGCACGGTTCCTCTCTAACCGTCTTTGTTTTGTATACTCTGTCCATTTTATTCTTTTTAATTTGTTTTTAGACGGATGGAGCATTTTTTTTCATTTTATTGCATGAACAAATTAAAACTAATCTTACGGCTTGTTTCGATATTAGAAACAAAGCTTTGATGACTAATTTGTTCATTTCTCGCACATGGTTCTGGTACTAACCAAACACTTGTTAGCTATAAATAGTGGAATGCCCCACCCAATTGATGTTACAATAGGGTTATGTTTTTTCATATTCATGCATCAAACTTTTGATATAGCTAGGAGATATACGGACACACACACGTGTATATATATATATATAAGCACAAACCTTCCATTTGGTTGGTAAAATGTCAACAATGTCAATAATTAAAGACAATGTGTCCAAAATTAGAGAAAACAATGGACTACATCTATCGTTATTTTTCATAAATAAATTGAAATTATTTTATTTTCTTTGTTTTTCCCCATTTATCTTTTCTGTCAAAGCAAGATGTTGATTGTGATAATATATAAATCTTCAACCAATCGAGCACTGATAATTTGTGGTATGTATATAGTATTATATATTATGGTTATTTATATTGATAGCATAAAAATGATATTGTCGGACGACATTTTTATAATTGAGAAGTGTTTATAGTATTCATATACTCCCTCCATCTTTAAATTGAGAGTCTAATTTTTCTAGAATAACCTATAAATTGATATATATACATACATACATACATACATACATATATATATATATATATATATATAGAGAGAGAGAGAGAGAGAGAGAGAGAGAGAGAGCTTGGTTCAATAGCTTACCCCACTAACAAGCTTACCTACTTAAACTTAAAAAGCTCGACTGTCTTAATTTCTCTCTCCTCCCACAATCACATTTGAAGTTTGAATGCTCCCAGCTTGGACCGAGCAAATCTTCCGCCTTTTTCAAATTTTTTTGATTCTCTCTCCTAATTTTTGTCTCTCAAAACTCAGACCCTTAATTTCTCTCTCCTCAAGGTCTGACGGACTGACAACAAGACCTAGATCGGAATAAAAAGAAGCTTAGATCAGCAAAAAAGAAGAAGCTCATACCTTCGATTTCAGCAACTCTAGTATGCTTATATGTGATTTGTTAGATTTTTACTTCATTTGTGATTTTGTTACAAGAGATTTGTTGTAATTTTCATATGGGTTCCGTTTTTTTTTTTTTTTTTTTCCTGAATTGGCCAACTGGCGCGCCCCGCACCATACATGCAGTGTTCCATTTGATGTAGTATATATCTCCGCGCCAACGATGTACCTATTTTTAATAAACCCTAAATAGTTCTACTGTCGCTACTTAGATTTCCTGTGTATCTCATATGATATAGACTCGTATATGTGTTGTACCCTATATAGAAAATTGTACTTTAGGTCTACTGGGTTTGTCATAACTTTTGGGCAACATGTTTGAATCGAGTAAATTTATGAGGAGGAAATGAAGGTATAAGGTTAAGCACAATTTTGTTAAAGGCTTTTAGGTTATTTTTTAAACAAAAAAAATCTTAGGACACAAACACAATAAATGGATTGATTTATTAGTTTGATTTACCAATGTAGAATTTGGGGAAGAGAATGAATTATGGTTTCTGATTAGTCATTTTAGATGCATAAATAATATTGGTACGTACATATACTGTTTGTTTGGTAATTGGTACATATACTGCTTGTTTGTTATATGTCTTGGGCACTCTTTGGAATTCATCTGTGTACATACATTATTTTCAGGTTTATTAAAAATGAATGACATGAACCATGAAATAGGGAGTTGTGGGGATAATCTAGAATTTGATTTTGAGAACATGTTCAGTTTCGATATAGAAATGGAGGGGGATGATTTGAGTATAAAAGGGTTAGATGTGAACAAGGATAAAACTGTTGTCTACTATCCCCAAGTAGCTGATGAGTTTACGCCTAAGCTAGGTCAACAATTTCAAATATTAGATGATGTTCACACTTTTTACAATACATATGCAATGTATGTTGGTTTTAGTGTGCGAAAGTTTACTGAGAAGAAAATGGTGGGAAGCGCTGAGATTTGTAGGAAGGAGTATATGTGTTATATGTAAGGAAATGGCAAAGTATTAGCTGATGTGGATGTAAAAAGAAAACGTGGATCTAGAAAAGAAGGTTGTAGTGCAAGAATTGTAGTTGTAAAAAGACATGACTTATACATAGTTAGTATATTTGAGAAGAGTCATTGTCACCCATTGTCAACCCCACATAAGAGGCATCTTTTACCATCTTTTACTTGAAATCGAAGGTATGAGCTTCTTCTTTTTTGCCTATCTGAGCTTCTTTTTATTCCGATTTAGGTCTCGTTGTCAGCCCATCAACCCTTGAGGAGAGAGAAATTAAGGGTATGGGTTTTGAGAGACAAAATTTAGGAGAGAGAATCAAAAAAAAAAATTGAAAAAGGCGGAAGATTTGTTCGGTCCAAGCTGGGAGCGTTCAAACTTCAAATGTGATTGTTTGAGGAGAGAGAAATTAAGACAACTGAGCTTTTAAGTTTAAGTAGATAAGCTTGTTAGTGGGGTAAGCTTGTTAGTGAGGTAAGCTATTGAACCAAGCGCTCTCTCTCTCTCTCTCTATATATATATATATATATATATATAATTATTATTATTATTATGAATTTAACTGAATTATAAGATTGACTCATTATATTAAATACAACGTTAAAAGATTATTTACAATAAATAAAAAATTGACATATAAAATCAAAAATAGAATTAATTTACCATCATGTAATATCAAAAAAAATAAAAATTTATTACTATTTTTGTTGGTAAAAACATACTAAGAGTTGTGAACAAAAGTGAGTCCACAGGGAAACATAACAAATATGCATTTGGATTTTACTGTTGAAAAATGTAACAACTTCCCTACAAATCTCTCTTTCTCTATTTTTGCTTATAGGAATGGGTAAAGGAAAAAGAGAGGAGGCCAATAGAAATTAAGCCACGCGTAGGAGAAGACTTTTACACTAGTGTAATTGGTCAGGCAGCTGCCGTAGGTACGTACATGCTTTTGGGAGAAAATGACTAGCCATGAAGTTTTGGTTATATTCTCTTCCAATTTGTTATATTTACGTTCTTAATTATTTCCTCCTTGTATTATGTGGAGATGATGATGATGATTAGATCTTGCAAAAAGGTTTGGGATCTGCGGGTCGGGCCGGACTGGTTCAAAAAAATCAAGTTTTGAGTTTAAAAAATGCAGCCCAAAAAATTTTTGGTTGTTTTTGACCCGACCCGTTTTGGCCCGGCCCGCGGGCTTTTATAATTTTTTTTATTACTTGACATTGTTGATAAAAAAAAAACTTAGAAAACAAATCAAATAAAAAATAAATTTGTTATATTGTTAAAAAACTTATTGCTTAACATTGTTATAAATTGATTATTTTATTTTATTTAGTAATAATATTATATGATTAATTATTACTTTTGTTGCTTTTGAAATCCAAGACACTCAATTCGGGACAAGTCGAAACAGCAACAACATGTATATATATATACATAAACCGTGTGTTGCTTTAATAATTCGAAAAAGTGCTTCCTTTGCTTTTGGTTTAAAAAATCGAAAACATGCAGCTTTAATATTTAATTATCTATATATAAAATAACTAGTAATCAATACCCAATTCTATGCTGCTGCCCAATTCAAGTTTTACCGAAACAGGCTGCCGACAATTTATATATATATATATATATCCGGAACATCAAACATGTTATACCCAATTCTATGTTAAAAGCTTTTCGCAACTAATAGAATAATTGAAAGAAGACCATAATAATTGTTGATTATATAGAAATTATGTGTCATAATTATAAATAATTAATATTAGTATTTATTTTAAATTATAAATTATAATAAAAAAATTAAAAGTAAAATAAAATACTCAAATAGTTCATAGGCCGGCCCGGTCCGACCAGAGCGGGCCACGGGCCAACATTTTACAGTCCGCCAAAATTCGGGCCAACATTTCACAGGTCTAATGATGATGAGTAATGGCTTTAATCTTATCTACATTTACTAATAAGTTAATTTGCAAATTGGTGCATGCATGCATGATTGATTTCTTTAATTCGGTTGGATAAGGTTGCTTTTTGTCCAATTTTGACCTTTAAGATTAATTATTTTTAAAATTAATTTTTGTACTATTTTTTTTAAAAATATAAGTGAAAAAATTATAATTATAAAAAAATATATAATTTATTATTGCCGCCAATTTTTATAATTTTAAAAATATATTTATATATAATTAATTATTAATTTTAAAAATAATTATTTTAACTTAATAAATTAAAATTAGACGTTTAATTTAGAACGGGGGAGTATTAAGTTTTAAGAAAAAGTGATTTCTACTACTTTTTAGTCCTACCTAGTATTACCGAGCGAAGATGATGAACAAATTGTATTACCATATTTTTGCAACAAAAATATAGCTCAACACGAGCTCATTATGTTCATTAAAGTCCATTAATTTGCTGATGATACAGCAACTGGACTTCTTACTAGATGAATCCCATCACTCCATGCATACCAACCAAATGCATACCCATCTTCTACAATTCCACCTTCTTTCTTGATTGTAATGGTGAAGCTTTTTCTCTCTCCTAAATCGCGGAAATTTAAGCTCGTCGGAGAAATTTCCGTGGAATATCCAGCCGGAGATTTAAAGGTCACATTATATAAACTTTTTGGGGCACCAACGTTTGTTACTGTCCTGTTAACTACCACATCGCCACTGATGTTGTGAATTGAAAGGGATGGATAGTTGAGATTACTTGGGCTTGGATAACTATCCGGGCACTTAAAGGATGGATCGATGTTATTTTCCCCATCATTGCACAAATAGAGAAGGTAATCAGTGTAACTGGCATCATAAACAAGACCAGGATCTGCTGCTTGGGCTGGTCGAAAGTGGCCTGATCCATAATTAAAAGGGGTTGCAATGTATCCGTTCGCGTTTGTTATTGAGCCGCCATTGTTGTTGTTTTGCTGGGCTGATGAAGGAAAAGTAACTAGGTGTCAGGTTTGAAGTTGTTTTGTGATTTGGTTTTTCTCCCACATAAATAGGGTAGAATAATTTTTTTTACATTTTTAAAAATAAAAGTATTAATTAGGATATCCATATTATAAAATGTAATGTAATTTATGCATCAAGTTTTATATACCTGTAGTCATGAGAGCCGATCTGATGGCAGCGCTACTCCAATGAGGGTGAATGGCTTTAAGAAGTGCAGCAGCAGCAGCAACATGAGGGCAAGACATGGAAGTGCCAGAAAGGATGTTATATTTAACTACTCGCTTATCATCCGGCAGTGTAGTTGGAGAGCTTGCCTCACTCCAAGCTGCCAATATATTCAGTCCTGGTGCTGTAATGTCCGGCTGCCCAAATAATCGTTCAACAAATTAATTTACAACCATTAATTTCATCTACCTATTATTACTATATACAACAAGGTAAATGAAAATATTATCTTGAATCGGTTTGCAACTTTATTGAGTCATTTTGATTGGTTACAAGTTAGTATTGAGTTAGTCTCGAGTTACTCCGAGTTCATACAATGTATGTAATTTTGCATAATTAATTATCTTGGATCGATTAACAAATTGACTGAGTTATTTTATTTGGTCACGAGTTAGTCCGAAATTAGTCTCGAGTTGATGCAATATATATAATTTTCATAATAATACTAAACTTTTCATATTATGTGTTGTATTATTCCAAGAGTGTACATGCATGTATTAGAAACTATACACAATGATATTAATATACATACAATTATTCAATTTCAAGTTCAATGTATTATTACAATTTATATATATATACTATTTATACTCAAATTATAATATAAAATAGCACGTACTGTAATTTAATATTACATTTAATATTACATTATCAACATTAACTCGTGTTTTACATGAGTTATCAGTCTAGTAGTTAACAATAAACGTTATATCCACATATTCAATTTGCTCTTTATTGTACTTATAGTTTTACGGATCTGTTTGGAAGAAATATATTTTAGCGTATAAACTGATTATTTTGCCTCTTTTAACACTTACTGGATATGCATATGATTGGCTAATTTTAACCAAAATTGGAGAGAGGGACAATTTTGCAAGAAATTGAAACATTGATTATGATATTGCAATTAAGTGTCAACATTTTTGCAATTTGCCCCAAGTTAAATATATTTACCTTGATAATATTAGGATCCACACCGTTTGGACCGGTGGATGAGAAAGCGGCCATAAATGGTGATGCTGGAGTACCAATAACAGTACCCACCGGGACTATAGTGGCATTTGGATTAGTTTGAGTTTTTACATAATCCAAAATCTTGGCTGCATCATTGTAAAATACTGCTGTTCCTGGAATAACATGAGCATCGACAGATATTCCCGTTCCGTTCACCGGGTTTTGCAGAATAAAACCAACACCACCAGCCCTTCTTACTTCGTCCCCTTTTACAACGTTGTACCCAACATTTCCTAGGCATAAGACAATTTTTCCTTTGACAAGTTCCTGTGATAGGGTACCAGGAAGGCATTCCCTGAAAATTGAAATAAAATTGTTAGCTAGAGAAAAACAAGTGACTAAAATGCAAATAAAAAAATTAATTAAGGTTAAAATGAGTAATAACCCGGATGTGGTTGTGCCAGGGACTTCAGCATCTCCTGCAAAAACTAGAGGGTACATTTTATCCAGCTTGTATGGTGTAACGGATTGTCCCTATCATTAAAGTAGGTAAATGAAATTAGAAATTTAATTTGAAAACATTCTAGTTTTCCTTGTCGTTTTACAATTTCAGTCATGTAAAATTGATAGTAATTTCTTATTTTCCATAAAGAAGGGCTTATCAGCCGACTCTGCAGTCTATATAATGACATGTTCTAAATGATTGTAATTTTAGGAGTGTTGTGTTACTAACTCATCTAAAACTTAAGTTACGTTAGAAAAGATTCAACAATGTGTATCATGTTAACACTAAACTTCATGTATATATACGTGGACAAATTAAAGTGCATTTGAACCATCAGTAACAATATAAAGGGCAAAGCGTATTATTTGAACTCAAAACCTTACACCATGAGTAACTTTGTACCATGTCAAGATTAAGATATTAGAGCTCTTAGTTATAAGGTCTTGGTCTCGAGTTTTCTCCCTTGCATGTTGCTCTTATATTGACTTGTAGTGCAAATGCACTTTATATTTGTCATATCCCAGTATGCGTGTGTGGGGGAGTATATATTACAATGATATGCAATGTTGGAGACTCTCATTAATGAGTAATGGTAAACTTTTGGTACAAAACTTAGTATGGAATTAGAGATGTAGTTGTGCAAGATTTTAGTTTCAAATCTTCCTGCATGCACGTTGCCCTCTATATTGTCATTGACGCTAGCTGCATATGTCCTTTGATTTATATATTCCTCCAGGTAAGCACATGAGGGGGAGTGCAAGCATGAGGTGCGTTGTTAGGGCATCTCTCTAAGTGCTTAATCAAGTATTGCATTTATCTGAGTATACAATTAGTGTTGACTTGATTAATATATATTGTCGGTGTTTTTTTCTATATCTTATACTTTTAAATGAGTTGGTTGCTTAAAAAATTAGAAAAGCAGAACTGTATATATAAGAATGACTCGAGTTTCGTAGATCCATACCTGAATTCTCATTCCATTGCCAAGAACAACAGGTGAACTAAAGACTCGATCAATGCTACTTGCACCAACCGTCATGATCCATGGTGCAACATTTCGAACAGACGAAGGATCAGGCCCGTAATTTCCAGCACTACATGCCACTACAATGTTCCGTTTCACCGCATGCAAAGCTCCAATCGCAATACCATCTTTTGTGTAATGATTAAGACCGTATGGCGCAAGGGAGAGGCTTATGACATGAACTCCATCAGCAATAGCATCATCAAAGGCCGCAAGCACATCCACATCAAAATATGTAACTTCCTTTAGTCCTTGATTCTGTTTTTGGATTTGCCAACATACTTTGTAGATGGCAAGACGCACCATTGGGGCACCACCAGAGGTGGTGCCAGCGCCAAAACCACCAGCAACTGACGTATTAGGGACCATTCGGCCGCCAAGGGTTGATGCAGTGTGTGTTCCATGGCCATTTTTGTCCCTTGGTGATTCATAATCTTGTGTTTCATTTAGAGGTCCATAGTATGCTTCATAGCCCTTGAGATAGTATCGCGCTCCAATTAATTTCCTGTCCACCATACAAGCCGTTAGAGCATTTGGTTGTTACATCCTACTCCCCCGTTCTAAAATTTAAAATATATTTTCCGTTTATATTTGTTTCAAACTAAATATATATTTCTAACTTTAAATTCTAAGTGACATGAAATTTTGTAAGAATCTATCGTTTAATAAATGTATATCAAATTTTAGAATAATTATGATTCTGAAAGTTAATGCAAGGCTTAGAGCTTTCTAGCTCTTCATAATTTCTCATTTTTTGCATCGTTCTCTATTACTTAATTAATTTTTTTGTATAGTTAATATTTGCATTATATTTGATCCTAAAACTTTAAGTAGTTGATAGAATAGGACCCGAAGGCCCAGATCCTTGGGTCGGACCCAAAGAATGTTGGGGATTGGGAGCCTATAGCTAGGGAGTTAGTCCAATCATTAATTCTTTAGCTTGAGGGCTTGGGCTTTGAGAGTGTACAAAGTAGGTTTAGGGTTGGAGATAGGCCCAGAGAAATAAAGTAGGGGCCATGATTGAAGGTCATCTGATGGGATGACTACAACACGGCGATGGGATGACTACAACACGGCGATGGGACATAGTTGTTGCCGTAGCGGTGTAACCATGAAGGCTTGTCCCCTATCAGCGGCTATTTGGTGTGATGGGTTGGGTGAGAACCCCGCTATCACCGACTAGGGTATAAAAAGCAGAGTGGACTACAAAGAAATGACTTTTTTGGGGCGACTAAATACTGAATATTAACCATTATGATAGAGGAGAGGACATGGTGAGATAGAAATTCAGTCTTTCCCCAGTACGTACCCCGAAAGATTGATCACTATCATTTGGCACTAGAAGGAGGGCCTAATGCTTGTGGAGACATTCAATTGGTCTGGCCAATTAGTTTGTCGACCTTTTGTCCCATTGTTAAGAAGAAGGTTTAGGAATCCAACTTCCCGTAAGTTGATTTTGGATAATTACGAACTAACTAGGTTGCATTGTTTACAATCTAAAGGACAATGGCGAGGACGAGGAATCATGGGTCAAGGAGCGAGAATTCACGAATGCGAACTAACTGTATAAAGAGAACGATTGGCAGCCTACCCCGGGTAGTTAAAGAGGGGATAATCTTTCTGAAGCATCGATCCATTCCCGAATAGGCAACAACATCCGAAACTATCTGTCAAGGAGTCGTACCCGCATGTTGATCCCTTCGGGTCGAATGAAAGTAAGGGATACAAATGGTTTAGATGTTGAGGGGGCATCCGACAGGCCCAAATCCATGAATTCGCCGCACTACGCATCTAACATGAGGAAACTTTAAGGTGCATTCCTCTAATGGAGGTGCAGATTCGGGGTGAACGAGGTACACTTCCTCAGTACAGTCTCGAGGAATCCTAGAGGGGCAGTTCGTACTATAACTGTTTCCCCCAACCCCGAAAATGAGAGGATCGAGGAAATAGGCAGACTCGTCAACGGTCCCCCTATGATGAAAGACAAAGGGTTAAAAGACCATAACGATGCACTCCATCATAGCCCAGAAGGACTTCGAGCAGATCCTTCTGAGCTTAACCCTCAGTGTTCACCCGACTTGGCCGTCCGAAAAGAAGGCCCCTCACTGAGTAGGAGATGGAAGTTTAGGGAGCAATACCAACCATCCTATCATTTAAAACGGGGGGCAAATCTAAACCCAACCCCCTACACTGACTCATGGGCGTAATGATTTGAGGCGCTAAAACGAGAGGTATAAGGCCAGAGCACCTTTGTAGGAATATCCCCATTTATCGAGGTAATCGAAAGCGGACCGATCGACATTAATGTTTGAGTCACAAGACTTGAGTGTTATTTTAATGCTTATTAAACACAACGATGTTGAATCCTTTAGGGATTACATTGAGAGGTTTAAAAAGGGAGTGGCGCCCTTTAAAGACCTCTGAATCCCCGGGAAGGATCTTGTTGGAGTGAGGCCTTAACAAGTCCTTTTGTGCACTCGCGGGACTAACCGCTCGGGGCTTAACATCCCGACCCGGTGGCACATTGTCAATGGTGCAACCATTGGCGTATGGTGAAGCCTCTCATATTCGCCTACCACTTACTGTGGGACTCTGAGCTGCCATTTCTATAAGGAAATAAAGTTGCTATAGCTTGTGGTGCAGTGGTAAGCGTTTGATCCTAAAGGATCTTATAATTAATTAACCTGGTTCTTCGGGCCCTGAAGGATTAACGAACGGAGGGACAGAAGCTACCTCTCCCCTCTTAATAAAAACCCATTCTTCATCCTAACCTTTATTACTCGAAGGGGTAATCACTAATTTAGGTTGACCTTCCTGTCAATGAACTTGATAGAAGCCTTTGGTGTGGGATTTTTGAAATTTAAACATACAAAAGAACAGTCGGGTGGTAGGTTTTAATTTCTGCTCTCGACAATAAGCAAAAAAAGTATTTAAACAGAGGATGGAATTATGCACTAGCTACCCAACTGCACACTTGAAAAAATCATGTAATAGTTCTCGAAGGAATGGATGAAAAGGAAACCTAAGCCTGCAACAAAAATGCATGACTGACACTCCAACCCATTTTCCCTCAGGTCTAAAGAATATCCATTCTAGAAAGGTAGGCATCCTTAAATTATATTTAGAGGGTCATTGAATAGCCTCCCGAAGGGCATTTAGTGAGTGCCCGTTATACCTAGACATGGGGGTTACGTGAATATAAGCATCCCGGCAAAACACCTCGGTGATTTGAGTTGCGTATTACACCCCTAAATTGGGAATAACAATTTCTTCTTTGAAGACGCTAAAAATCCTTTCAGGTGGGGTCGAAAATTTTAGCCACGAAAGTAACATTTTCATTAGTATTTTCCACACCCCTCAACCCCTCACTAGCCCTTCCCCTATCACGGAATCAGAGGGAATTCTTGATGATGACTCCCCACTTTCCATTTCTTCTCTTAGTACAACGTCCTCCTCGATCCTAGACCTACTATCTCATGGTAATCCGGCTTTACCTACGGACCTAGGCACACTAACGGTCCTTGCCGTGGAAAGAACCCAAACAACCAAGACAACATTATCTTAAAGAAAAAGTGCAAGCAAGGGGAAAACGTGTGAAAGGAAATGGTGAAGCAAGGAGCAAGTTCACGGAACTTACTTGGATTACAATGACTAGGATGAAAGTGAGATTACCGGCGGTTTAGATTGTCAAGGACGATTCTAGAGAATTTTTTTTAGCAGAGACGACACTAAGACGCAATTGCAAAAATAAAAGCTCAACAGTCGCTCCTTATATATATACCAGAAGATCGCCCGTGCCTCCGGCACTTTAACCAACGGTTAGATTTATGTCAAACTTTGAATGGTCCAAATGATTTAATAAGTTAGGGAGAAATTCAAAATCATTTGTGTTTTATTAGATAGAATATAAAGAGCTTCGACAGATGGGATTAGTTTACTAAATTCAAAATGGGCGATCTAGATTAATCTGGCTGCTCTCCCACGTTAGGGCACATAACCATAGGTATAGTTACTATTATAATTGCTACGTTTCCTAAAGTATGGTGCCCCAAGCGTTAGGCAATAAATGCACGTTTCCTGCCAAATTCGGTGAATAAAATTTGTAAACCATACTAGCCCAAAAGACAAAACCCACCCTTTTATATACCAGAGTGCCTAAACTCCCTACCATTTTGATGGGATGGTTTGAGCCTCACCCGTCCATATACCCGAGAGCCGCCTCAACTCCCCATCATCCTGATGGGATGACTTGAGTGCATGGGGTGCAATGATAGGCTAGGGCCCGAAGGACCCACGCAAAAGCAAATAAAATAAAAGTAAAATAATAAAAATCCCTTCGCCTGTAAGGACCCGCACCCTTGAGAGACTCAGTACTTCCACATCCTAATAAAGTAGCATGAGGGAGTGGGGGCAATGATAGGATAGGACTCGAAGGCCCAGATCTGTGGGTCGACCCCCATGATTGTTGGGGGCTAGGAGCCCATAACTGGGGTGTTAGCCCAATCATTAATTCTTTAATTAGTTTGAGAGCTTGGATCTGAGAGCATACAAAGTAGGCTCAGGGTTGGAGAAAGACCCAAAGGAATAAAGTAGGGTCATGATTGAAGGCCACCTAATGGGATGGCTGCAACACGGCGATGGGACAGTCGTCATCCTAGCGGTGTAGCTATGCAGGCTTATTCCCTATTTCCGGCTGTTTGATGCGACAAATTGGATGAGAACCTCCCTGTCACTGACTAGGGTATAAAAACAAAATGGACAACGAAGAGAGAACTATTTCTGGGGACTAAATACTGAACATTAACCATCCTTGAGGAGAGGACATGGTAAGATAAAAACTGAAGGATTGAGCACTATCAGTAGTGTTAGTAATTCACTTTTTGACTCTGGCCAGTCGGGCCTCCCAAAAGAGGACTAATGTGAATTACATTAGTGGGCTGAACTGGGGTTTAATTAGAATGTGCCGGGAGACAAACATTCCTGATTAATAAAATCTTGTCATCTTGATATATCCATGGCACAATGTTATTAGACGCATATATGCAAGCATGCTTGAATGATATTATAAGTTACAAAAAGTTTAATTTTCTTCTTTCATAAATGCATTCATAGTTTTTCATATATAGAAAAAAAGTAGTTCTGATTTAGAATTGGTTACTGATCTATAGCCAACTTTAGATGAATCCAATTGTAATTTTTTTTCCCAAATGAAAATAAAAATTTTGTTTGCATAATTAAGGCGTTATTTGCCACAATTTGTACTAAATATGCTGAAGAATTGCAAGAAAATTATCTTTAATATCCATAAAGATTTTGGTTGACGTAAGAAAGTCTCTTTTAATTAGCCACCAAAAGTCTTAAATTCAATAAAATTCAACACGCTTGTGCGGACTTAATCCCATTTTTATTTTCTTTGTCGAGACACTTTTCTTATCAAGGTCTTTCGGGGAAAGAGAGTTAGTGAATTACAAGGACCTATCAACATATCGTTGAATTCCATTCAAATTGGATTGCAGTCAATAATGGAAGAAATTAAACCCACCCCATTCTAAAGTTAATTTCTCACCTTTTCTAAGAAGACTTCGAAATCAACCCTATCACAATTTTTTTTCCAAGTCTTCTAAGAAGACTATGCATTATGCAGACATTCTTAGCTTTCAAAAAGAAGTTGTAAAAGCTACGTGTAATGCCAGTATTTATGTTCTTGTGATCATGCTTTTTGGTTTTCCTTTATGCAAAGACTATTACATAGTGCCATATTTATGATGAGGAAAAAAGTAAAGTAATACCTATTACAATGAGACGAGTTAAAAGCAACCCCTTCTTGGCAGCTTCCCTTCCACGATTTGGGAATAGGTTTCATTCCTCTAGGGCTGAAACTTTCTGACTCTGGCCACACACCTGGTTACCAAGTATGTGCTTAGGTCAGCTAAAGCAACTCCCTTCGTCCAGCAAAGTTTGCTTTAGTTTGAATTTTGAAATCAAATTAAGCAATTTTAAAATTAAAATTTATTTCATTTTTTAAAAATATTAATAAAGAGATTATAACTACAAGAAAGTACGGTTAATTTACTACAACATTCAATTTTTGAATATTAAAAAATGTAAATAAATTTGCTTAATTAGCGATTATAAAATTAGTCAATTTGACTAGAAAAATCAAACCAAGCCAGTTTTTATGGGATAGAGGGAGTATTAATTAGAGACAAATATTCCATTCCTTTAGATTGCCATACTACTTCATTCTCCCAAAAAAGTCCAACTAATTCATTTGTAAATTTGTAAATTTTAATAATGTATTTTTGTTCCAAGTTAATTTGCCTTTGAAATTATTGAGGTTATAGTTTATATAGTAGCTAGGAATGGTATGATACTGACACATGTGATGGTAATTAACGTAAGAATATTATGTTATTTTACACCTTTGTGACAAAATGGCATCAATCTAAATATATAAATATATAGATCTAGTGTGTGTGTGTGTGTGTGTATACCATTTATTATTTTAGTTAGAAGAATAAAATACCATACCAGTGTCAAAGACTCCAACAATGACATCTTCCCCATATTTGGCTTTGTTCAATAATTCCCGTCCATCAATGCTCCTCCTGGTATAACCTCCTTCAAGAATGCTTACAAAATCCCACGATCTTGTTGTTTGAATACTGTTTCCCCTTGGCCGGCTTTCGAATACCGACACCACTTCTTCCATTTCTTAATTAATTTTAAAACCAAACATGTTAATAATTAATTTTAATATGTTAAAATCTCATAAGTAATATGTGTGTGTGTGTCAGTGTGTGTGTGTGTATAATATTTATAAGAGGAGTCGATCCATAATAAATTGTGGCTATAAAACTTTATATATACCTGCTAATTTATCGGCTTCATCTGGCGTGAGCAAGGCAGAGAAACCATTGATAATATTCTTGTAACTATAGATAAGAGAGGCTTTAGCCTTTTCTTTTGAACCCTTTGCAATGTGTAAATATGAGTGATGAGAATCTTCAATTTCACGGAATGTTTCGCCCCCACCATGTTCTCCAAGATACACAATATACACCTGCATGCATTATGGAAGTTAATTTGTACATGCATATATAACAAACAAGGAAAGATATCCATATATAAAGACTCTTTTCGACTGGCTAGGGTTTAACCATGCACGCCTAAAGGGTAATCTCTATAGTACAAACCTCCAAAAGCAAAACAAAACAAAGCAAAAGAATATAATTAGAAACCTGTTTTATCGCGAATGAAGTCGATGCCAGATGAAGAAGGATAAAAAGAAGCCAAGAGACAAAGGCTTGGTTCTTCATTTCTCTTTAGGCGCTTAATTAGAATTGTTCTATCGTTATATACTGTGCTTTCTATATGTATCTTTTTGTATGGATCGATACATTTGTTTTATTGGTTATGGACTATATATATATATATATATATATATATATATGATAGGGTTTTACCTAATCATAGTATTTAATAATTTGGCTTTGAATGCTTCAATTCAGAAGTTTCATCAATTCAAATTGTTTATTAGGAAATTTGATGAAGTCTACAAGGTTTTTGTTTGATTATTAGACACACTTTACTATTTCAAAATTATTAATTAAAAAATTAACTAACGCTAATAGTTAAAGAGGATCAACTCCATATTCGATCTGGAATGTAGCCTTTATGACTTTCTCGTATTCTCCATTCCCTTTAGACTATTTCGAACAAAGACTACTTCTCTTTCTTAAAGAAATGTTGAGAAAACCTATCAAGTTACATATTATTAAAAAGAAAATTAACTAAACATAATATATATATATATATATATATATATATATCAAATTATTAGATAATATCATATATTTATTTGTCAGAGTTATCTTAAAAAGTGGGATAATAAAAAAATCAAAAACCAAATTATTTAATAATATCAATTTGGAATTGATGCAATTTTTGGGCGTAAAATCAAAAAGTGACACATTTATGGGACAATTTTTGTGCGTAAGGAATTAAAAAAAATTATGCGTGCAAATTATCAGTAAATAAAGTTCAAAAGCACAATTATGTGATGATATAACATATTTTTGTGATTGAAAATTATTTATAAATAAAAAAAATCAAATTATTGGATAATATCAAATATTTATGTGTTAGAGTTATCTGAAAAAATAGGATAATAAAAGAATTCAAAAATTAAATTATTGGATAATATCAATCTGGAATTGCTGTAATTTTTGAATTGAAAATATCAGTTTAGATTTGTATGCATGACATATTTATTGGACAATATTACATTTTTTTGTGTGAGTAAGGAATTAAAAAAAATTAAAAAAATTCATGCGTAAAAATATTCTGTAAATTAAGTTCAAAAGCCCAATTATGAGATAATATTACATATTTTTGTGGCTGAAAATTATTTATAAATTAAAAATTCAAATTATTGGATAATATCAGATATTTATTTGTCAGAGTTATCTGAAAAAGTGGGATATTAAAAAAAAATTAAATTATTGGATAATATCAATTTGGAATTGATGCAATTTTTTGGTGTAATATCAGTTTAGATTTGTATGGGTGACATATTTATGGGATAATTTTTATGTGTAATAATTTAAATAAATTAAAAAAAATTATGCGTGAAAATTATCGATAAATAAAGTTCAAAAGCACAATTATGTGATAATATTACATATTTTTGTGATTGAAAATTATTTATAAATAAAAAAATAAAAAATTCAAATTGTTGGATAATATCAAATATTTATGTGTCAGAGTTATCTAATAAAATGGGATAATAAAAGAATTCAAAAATTAAATTATTGGATAATATCAATTTGAAATTGCTTTAATTTTTGGATATAATATCAGTTTAAATTTATATGCATGACATATTTATAGGACAATGTTACATTTTTTTGTGTGAGTAAGGAATTAAAAAAATTTATGCGTAAAAATATTCTGTAAATTAAGTTCAAAAGCCCAATTATGGGATAATATTGCATATTTTTGTGGCTGAAAATTATTTATAAATTAAAATTTCAAATTATTAGATAATATCAGATATTTATTTGTCAGAGTTATCTGAAAAAGTGGGATAATAAAAAAAATCAAAAACCAAATTATTGATAATATCAATTTAGAATTGATGTAATTTTTGGGCGTAATATTAGTTTAGATTTGTAATCATGACATATTTATGGGGCAATTTTTGTGTGTAAGGAATTAAAAAAAAATTATGAGTGAAAATTATCAGTAAATAAAGTTCAAAAGCACAATTATGTGATAATATTACATAATTTTGTGATTGAAAATTATTTATAAATAAATAAAAATTAAATTATTGGATAATATCAAATATTTATGTGTCAGAGTTATTGTGACGACCCCAAATCCGGGTTCCATAACCTCGAGTTTGGTTCTCACTATTCAACACATTACTAACAATTAAATACATACATTGCATTTAAATATCGCGGAATAATACATATTGGTTCCCTTACAAAAAGGTTACAATACCAGGGTCTATTAACCTTAACATAAACAGTTCCTATCATAAGGAATTACAAAAGGTTTAACAACAGTAAACACAAATTTAAGCATCTAATTAGCATGCATAAACTACTTAAGCTCTGGCCTTTCCTTTTCCCTTATCCTTCTTTGAGCAATCAGGATTATCTGAAAAATGGTTCATGATATAGCAAGAATGAGCAACTAGTTTGCTCAGCAAGTTTAGAACAATCATAAAGATTTAATATATCATGAATGAATGGGAAATATCATCAATGATTCAACAATAGATATAACAATTGTGAATGAAACAGAATTCAAATTTTAATAAACAGAATATTTGAATCTTAAAATGCTGAGTGGTCACTAAGGACCCTGAACTAACTAGGGTATAATAGAGTTTCCTCTGGCCCTTTGAGTTGTTTGGTTTTCAAGGGGATCAGCCTATTCAACCCGCTGTATATGCATTACATTTAGTCACTGGCGCCCAAAGTCGGTTTCCCGACACAAAATCCCCTAATTTAGGGTTGTTCAATTCTCAGACTTAATATAAGAAATCCGCACCCAACAATGGTTTGGATAAGCTTTTAAAAGTATTCAAGTTATTGAATTTAGAAACGTAATGTCTAGCTGAATTATTAGCTTAAGACATTTTTAATACAGTTCATGAATCAAGAACTAATAAGCTTCAAATGCACTAAGTGCGATTGTATAAACAATATGGATGTGGAATAATTTTAAATAATTAAACCACTGCAAGCTTTAACAATAAATACAAGTATGGAAACTTGTTCAACGATAATAATTGAGTAGGGTTAGAGAACTTGCCTGTTTGCTCAGCTACAATAATTGTCTAGCTTTAACTAACTTGCTTTGAAAGACCTAACATTAATAAAGTCGGTCTAATAATTAGTACGGCGTATTTGCATAACTATACGCTTAATAACGAACTTATTTACCACACATAAGTACTAACACATAATTTACATTAGTCAAAGCAATATTATTAACCTTATAGACACTTAATCATTTTAGGTTAATAATTTAATAAGTTAGAAAATATTTTTCTTAAGTGTTGGACACTTATTAAACAACTTATTATAATTGTTTAATTAAATTCAATTTATTTTATTAACTCAATCTCTTTTTAATTACTATTTAATATTGATTAAATAGAAATTAATTAATTAACTCTAGTTATTATAAATAATAACTAATTGTACTTACTTATTATTAAATAATAAATAATTATTAACTTAATTTTAACCTTCTTTAATTTAATGTTAATCAACCAATAATTAACCAAGTAATTAACCTTACTTATTATTTAATTAAGGAAATTAAATAATAGTTTACTAATCTTAATTCCCTTTAATTATTATTTAATGTCAATTAAATAATAATTAATTATTTAATTAATTTTAATTATTATTTAAGGTTAAATAATAATCAAATCATTCTTATTTATTATTTTAATTAAATAATAAATTATTACTCTAATAATTTAATTTCCATTAATCGTTATTAAATAATAATTAATTACTTAATTATCCTTATTTATTACTTAATAATATTTAAATAATAAATAATTGATTTATAAATTTTATCTCTCTTTAAATATTATTTAATAGGCATTAAATAATAATTGCTAATTTATCATCTTTATTTATTATTAACATTTAAAATAATAAGTAAATAATAAATTTATTTAACTTAACCATGGTTTAGCTAACTAGATTAATATTTAAAATATTTAAATATTAAACTTAATGAAAAATATCCTCCCCAATATTATTTTTGAATTATTATTATTTTTGTTATAATTTTAAATTAGTTTTTAAATATTTAAATTAATTAAAATTAACCCGAATGGCATTTTCGTTATTAAGTTGAAAAACCGGACCGATGGCATTTCCGTAATTAATTCGAAAACTGAACCGAGGGCAGAATGGTAATTCTGCCAAGAAAAACACGGAGGGGCAGAATCGTAATTCCGCCGAAAATTTATTACCGCGCATGGCGCGCGTTTCAGTTCTTACGGGTCAAAACGACGCCGTTTTTGAAAAGCCGGAAACGGCTTCCGCGCGTACGCGCGGAGTGAATTTTCTACGGACGCCAAACGACGTCGTTTGGCTCCGCGTTTCTGGTGAACAGTAGCTGCGCGCATTGCGCGAAAAATCCAATTTTTTTTTATTTTTAGCAGATTGTGAACAGTGCTCCGGCTACCCATTTTAAATAAAAATATACCAACAAGTAAGCTTTAAATCATCAATAAAAATCCAAAAAAATTACCAATCACCTTATATTAATTTATAACATGAAAAAATAATTTTTCATGATTTAATATCAATATTTTTTTTATAAAAATTTTTACATCACATAAACTACCATAAATCATAACTTTTTGTGTATAACTCCATTTTAAGTGATTCAAACTTTGTTTTTCTCATGATTTAATGTTCTATAATATTAGAACATCAAACCTAAGTTTTACAAAAATATTTTTGGTAATATATTTCAAAACTTGTTTACACACTACTAAATACATATTTTAGCATATAAAATATACCAAAATACAAACCAAACATATTAAACTCAAGCATGACATAAATATTACAACTACACATTAATAATTAAATTAACATGTTTATACTAACATGATGATTTATTTAATTTAAAAACAAAACTTTGATTTAGAATAACCATTACCTTGATTTAATGGCTATCTTTCTTTTTCTTCCAAAGTAGGTGATGAATGAAGATGACATGCACCAAGAACTCCTTCTCCTCTCTTAGTATTTTGCTCTCACTATTTTCTCACTCTCAAATGCTCTCTAGCTCTCTCTTTTGTTTGAAAATAAAAGATGAGAAATGATTTTCAAAAACTACCAAAATTGTAAGTATACTTACAATGGTCATAGATATTAAATCTATATCTATCAAATTTCCATAATGAGATAGCAAGGATACTTACATAAGAAAGCTAGCCATACATAGTTGGTGAAAAGAGGCATGGTTTATGTACTTAAAAAAATAAAACAAGCAACCATTATTTAATTAAATGAAAAATCAAAAATACAAAATATCATTTTCTCTCTCCTCCAACCACACCCACGGCTGATGACACTCTTCCATGTCCCAAATTATTAGTCACATTTTTATTTTTAATAATTAATAAGTTAATTTAAGTATTTTTCAAGTGGGCCAATCATTGGGCTTTAATTTAAAATACCAATTGGGCTTCTATTAAATTGTTTGGGCTACTAAATTATGAAATTTTATTATTCCCCACTTGGGCTACTAATTGACCCATGTTGGGCTAATTTAATAATTTATACATTAATTATTCAATCCATGATTAAATAAATAATTACCTTGAATAAATAATTAAATATTCTAACCCATAAGTATTAAATTACTAATTGGACTAATAAATATTATTATTAATATTTCACATTATTTACATTAATTAATAATCATATTAATTAATTTATTATATTTAATTCACTCCTTATATTCAATTTAATTGAATATTTAATTAATAGGAAACTTATCAATTAATTTGATATTAAAACTTTAGGGTTTGTTCACTAATTTAATAACATATTAGTGACCCCCTTTAATTAATTTTAGTAATTAATTACATAATTATTTAATCACATAATTAATTAATCACATAAAAAGATTTAAATAATCTCGTAAAAATAACTCGTTGGAAATTAAATTAATAATTTAATTAATAAAGATGTGGAAATTCTAGAACATTACATTCTCCCCTCCTTATAAAAATTCCGTCCTCGGAATTGTAAAAATAAGGTTACTCAAATAAAAACGGGTAATTTGTCCTCATTTCCTCCTCTAATTCCCACGTAGATTCTTCAATAGCGTGATTCCTCCAAAGTACTTTGACAGAATGAATTATCTTATTTCTCAGTTTCTGTTCCTTCCTATCGAGTATCTGAACAGGAACTTCTTCATATGATAAGTCCTTACCAACTTGAATTGGTTCATAGGAGATAACGTGCTTGTAGTCTGGTTTGTATGGCCGCAATACCGACACGTGAAACACATTGTGAATATGTTCCAATTCAGGAGGTAAAGCTACCTCGTATGCTACTTCACCCACTCTTCTCAATATTTCGAACGGTCCTATGAACCTTGGACTCAATTTCCCCTTCTTTCCAAACCTGATCTTCCCTTTCCAGGGAGATACCTTAATGAACACAAAACTCCCCACCTCGAAGTCTCGTTTCTGTCGATGTAAATCGGCGTATTTCTTTTGACGGTCTTGAGCTGCTACTAGCCGAGCTCTTATTACCTTGATAATTTCTACCGTCTGTTGAACCAATTCTGGCCCCAACAGTCGGCGTTCTCCTACCTCATCCCAACATAGAGGTGTTCTGCATTTTCTGCCATATAAAGCTTCGTAAGGCGGCATACCTATGCTCGCATGATAACTGTTATTATATGCAAACTCAACTAGTGGTAGATGGATTTCCCAACTGCCCTTGAAATCCATCACGCAAGCCCTGAGCATATCTTCCAATGTCTGAATTGTTCTCTCACTTTGCCCATCAGTCTGCGGATGATACGCTGTACTCATTCTCAACTGTGTCCCCAATCTCTCCTGAAGACTTCTCCAAAATTTTGACGTGAAGCGCGGATCTCTGTCTGACACAATCGATACCGGCACCCCATGTCTTGAAACTATCTCTTCGATGTACAGTTTGGACAACTGATCCAAACTGAACCTAATCTTGATCGGCAAAAAGTGCGCTGACTTTGTTAGCCGATCCACAATCACCCAAATTGCGTCATATCCCTTCTGTGTTGTTGGAAGTCCTACCACAAAATCCATTGTGATATGCTCCCATTTCCACTCAGGAATTTCTAACGGTTGTAACAATCCACTTGGTCTCTGATGTTCGGCCTTTACCATTTGACAAGTTAGGCATCGGCTGACACATTCTGCAACCTCCCTCTTTAAATTCGGCCACCAAAAATGCTGACGTAGATCTTGATACATCTTCGTACTCCCCGGATGTATCGAGTATCTCGTACTGTGGGCCTCTTGCAAAATTTCCTCTCGTAATTCAGGCACTAGCGGTACCCAAACACGATTTTCAAATCTCAGCAATCCCATGCTATCAATTTTAAACTTGACCTCTTCCCCATCGGTCATCCTCTTCCGGATTCTGTCACATTCCTCATCTTTGTCTTGAGCCTCTTTCACCCTATCTAACAAGGTTGGGCTCACCTCGACTTCTAATGACTCGTTTGGACTTCTCACTTCCAACTCCATTCGAGCCATCTCTTGAACCAATTGTTCTTGATCTGTCAATATGAACAATTTCTCCCTGCTCTTTCTACTCAGAGCATCCGCTACTACGTTGGCCTTGCCGGGATGATATAGAATCTCACAATCATAATCTTTGATCAATTCAAACCATCTCCGTTGCCTCATATTCAACTCCTTCTGTGTGAAGATATACTTTAGACTCTTATGGTCTGTGAATATCTCACATTTTTCTCCGTACAGATAATGTCTCCAAATTTTAAGGGCAAACACTACCGCTGCCAGCTCCAAGTCGTGGGTAGGATATCCCTTCTCATAATCTTTTAATTGTCTGGACGCATACGCAACGACTTTGCCGTTTTGCATAAGCACACAGCCAAGCCCCTTGTGCGATGCATCACTGTAGACCGTAAAACCTCCTGTATCGTCTGGTAAGGTCAATACAGGTGCTTCACTAAGTCTTTTCTTTAACTCCTGAAAACTTTCCTCACACTTCTCTGTCCACACGTATTTCACCGTCTTTCTTGTTAAGTTGGTCAACGGTGTTGCTATCTTTGAGAAGTCTTGAATGAATCTCCGATAGTAACCCGCTAACCCTAAGAAACTTCTTACTTCTGTCGGCGTCCTTGGTTGCTCCCAATTCATTACCGATTCAACCTTCGCCGGATCAACCGAAACTCCCTCCTTGTCAATAACATGACCTAAAAATTGAACTCTTTCCAACCAGAATTCACACTTTGAAAACTTAGCGTACAACCTCTCCTTCCGTAAAATCTCCAACACCAATCTTAGGTGTTCAGCATGCTCCTCCTCCGTTTTGGAATACACCAGAATATCGTCAATGAACACGACTACAAATTTATCCAAGTATTGCTTGAATATTCTGTTCATCATGTCCATAAATACGGCTGGCGCATTCGTTAGTCCAAACGACATCACCAGAAACTCATAATGCCCATATCGAGTTCTGAATGCCGTCTTGGGTATATCCTCCTTCCTGACTTTCAACTGATGATAACCAGTCCTTAAGTCAATCTTTGAAAAGTACTTCGCCCCTTTCAATTGATCGAAAAGATCGTCAATTCGTGGTAACGGGTACTTGTTCTTAATTGTCACCTTATTCAGCTCTCTATAATCCATACACAATCTCATCGATCCATCCTTCTTCTTTACAAACAGCACCGGTGCTTCCCATGGAGAAACACTTGGCTGAATGTACTTATTGTCTAACAACTCCTGCAATTGCACCATCAATTCCTTTAGTTCTACCGGAGCCATCCTATATGGTGCTTTCGATATCGGTGCTGTTCCCGGTACTAAATCAATCACAAATTCTATCTCCCTGTCCGGCGGTAAACCCGGCAGTACATCTGGAAAAACATCCATAAACTACCTAACTACTGGTATTTGCTCCATCTCGGGACTCACCACTTGTGTATCAACCACATGAGCCAAATACCCTACACAACCTTTGTTCAATAGTTTCTTGGCTTGCATCATCGTCAGACAAGAAGACTGTCTTGACGATTTGCTGCCATAAAATACGACCTTAGACTTATTTGGTGTCTTAAGGTGTATGCACTTCTTCTGACAATCAATTATCGCCCCGTGGTTAAACAACCAATCCATCCCAAGTATTACATCAAATTCCCCCAGACGTATTGGAATTAGATTCACATTTAATTTCTGACCCCTGATTTCAGCACAACAATTTCTATGTATGTACTCTACCGGAATCACTTCTTTATTAGCAACTTCTATGTTCATTGAGTTTTCTAGTTTGTCCCTAGGCAACTCTAATCGTCTAGCGAAATCATCAGACACAAATGAACAGGTAGCACCCGAATCAAACAATACATATGCATTTATATTATTGATCGGAATAATACCTGACACCACGTCTTTTGACCCCACGGCATCTTGCACCGTCATATTGAATGTCCGGGCTGTCGGCTTGTTCTGTGGTACCGGTCCCCCGATAGCCAGTTTACTGTTATTGCCCTTGTAGCCGCTACCCCCGTCATTCTTCTTCTTAGGGCAATCCTTTATCAGGTGGTCAGATGCTCCGCAAGAAAAGCATCTCACTTTCTTTGGGAGGGGACAATTTGGAGAAATATGTCCCACCTGACCACAATTGTAGCACGTGTTCTTGCCTTTCCTGCACTCCCCGAAATGATTCTTTCCACAAATATTGCATGCTGGCTTTTTCTGAACACTTCCTTGTTGATTCCCCGAGCTCTTGTCATTACTGTTGTCCCATTTGCGCTTATTGTTATTATTGCCTCCACTGTTGCTGTTCTTGCTTCCCCCTTCATTTTTCTTCTTGTTTCTCTCCTGGTTGTACTTGGTTAATGCATCGCTTCCTCCTTCAGCAATGATTGACTTCTCTAGCAAAGTTGCGAACGAGTCAATCTGCAGTACTGCTACCTTGTTGAATATCCAAGGTCTCAATCCATTCTCGAACCTCCTGGCCTTGCGTTCCTCCGTGTCTACCTGATGTGGAGCGAACCTGGCCAACTCATTAAATTTTGCCGCGTACTCCGGTACCGACATGTTCTCCTGTTTCAGTTCTAGAAACCTTACCTCCATCCTACTCTTCATACTTTTCGGGAAATAATTCTCGTCGAATATTTCCTTAAATTTCGTCCAGGGCACCACACCATCCCCAGCCCTATTCTGATTGGCTTCCCACCAGAAATTGGCCTCTCCCTTCATCATATAGGTAGCAAAGATTGTCTTTTGCTCCTCAGCTACCCTCGCGATAACGAACGCTTTCTCTATTTCCTTTATCCATGACTGGGCCTCTATCGGATCCGACGTTCCCCTAAACTCTGGCGGTCCCACCGCCTTAAAATCTTTGAAATTTGCCAACTGAGTTGGTGGTGGTGGTGGTGGATTTGCTACAACAGGGTGTCTGTGTTGCATTGCCTCAGCTAGCATGTCGACGAAGTTTTGCATAGGGTCTACGTTGTGTCCCCCCTGGTCATTGTTAACTGACTCTTCTACCCCCTGGTTCCTTGGTGGTTGTCTACGTGGTGACATTTTCTGTTATAAACAAAAATTTACATTATTATACTGGTTTCATCTTTTTCATTTCATTATTTTGTATCTTAGACAATGTTTAGCTAAAATACAAGTAATTATTTCAACACGCATATAAACATAAATTCAACTGCATTTATACTCATATGCTAAAACAGGAGTGCGCAGCACTTTACATCAAAAGCATACTGCTATAAATGCTTCTATCCCAGAGAAGCTACAAAAGATGGGATCTGACATATCCTACAACTTCCTAGAGTTGGGATTTGGTGACATATTAACCCTCTAATAAAACAAAAGTTGGGTTCTACTGCATCTATTTACATACGAAATTAGAAAATAACTACTACTACTACTGACTGCGCATCCCCCTACGGATCGCGTCGTCATACTCCTCATCCCCGATGGCCATCACCACACTTCTGCTGATGGTGTGCATAGACTGGCCCTCCTCAGCTGGGTAGTAGTGCACCCTGCTCTGAAGCCTACCATATGAAGATCGGTAGACGTAGCTAAGTCTATCCGTCCTCACCCGCTTCTCGCGGACCTCCTCCTCTAGCTCAATCATCTGACCATAAGCGGCATCCCGCTGTCTCTCCATCTCTATACGGTCCTCTATCGCCTCCTGCCAGTGTGCACGGATGGCGGCCTTCTCTGCCTGAACCTGCTGAACCTTCAGCTCAGCCTCTGCCAACCTAGTCTCAACCACTGCTAATTTAGCCTGCAGCTCAACATCCTGCTCTACCAGCTGATGAGTTAGCACCGCAAAGTGCTCCACTGAATCCTCGTACTCCTGTACCTGATCCTCCAGTCCTACAATCCTCTCCTTCAGCTCTGCGTTCTCGCCAGAGAACTGATAAGCCGCATCTCTATACTGATCCTCCATGTGCTGGTGGGTCAGATTCTGCTCCTCTAGATGCTGGACCCTTGCCTCCAGCCCCTCGTTCCTATCGGTCAGTCCCTCTATGATGTCAGCGGCAGTGGTGCCCATGCCATCAGCTGACTCCTCCTCCTCAGACTCCTCTGACTCTGCCTCATCCTCACTGTAAGGCCTCATGACTCCGCCCCAAACGGGCTCCACATGATCCCCCTCCTCAGGATCCGACTCTGGCTCCTCTACGGGTGCAGCCACCAGCGGCTGTGCAGTATCCATATGGATATCAATATAGTCCTCCTCAGCAGTGCGACTCGACTGTCCGATCTCTGCCATCCTATATCATAAAACAATAACACACGTTAGTACAGCAATAAAATATATTCATTGATGAAATGAAATGATATTTTATCATGTACATCTCGGCTCGATGGATTTTCTCAATCCATCTCCAAAAATACACAACATGATGAATCTCCCCGATTCATCCCCTAACGCACTCGATATGAGTTTAATACTAAGGTTATAACTTAGGTTTCGCAAATCCTAACGTTTCTAACCTACAGCTTTGATACCAACCTGTGACGACCCCAAGTCCGGGTTCCATAACCTCGAGTTTGGTTCTCACTATTCAACACATTACTAACAATTAAATACATACATTGCATTTAAATATCGCGGAATAATACATATTGGTTCCCTTACAAAAAGGTTACAATACCAGGGTCTATTAACCTTAACATAAACAGTTCCTATCATAAGGAATTACAAAAGGTTTAACAACAGTAAACACAAATTTAAGCATCTAATTAGCATGCATAAACTACTTAAGCTCTGGCCTTTCCTTTTCCCTTATCCTTCTTTGAGCAATCAGGATTATCTGAAAAATGGTTCATGATATAGCAAGAATGAGCAACTAGTTTGCTCAGCAAGTTTAGAACAATCATAAAGATTTAATATATCATGAATGAATGGGAAATATCATCAATGATTCAACAATAGATATAACAATTGTGAATGAAACAGAATTCAAATTTTAATAAACAGAATATTTGAATCTTAAAATGCTGAGTGGTCACTAAGGACCCTGAACTAACTAGGGTATAATAGAGTTTCCTCTGACCCTTTGAGTTGTTTGGTTTTCAAGGGGATCAGCCTATTCAACCCGCTGTATATGCATTACATTTAGTCACTGGCGCCCAAAGTCGGTTTCCCGACACAAAATCCCCTAATTTAGGGTTGTTCAATTCTCAGACTTAATATAAGAAATCCGCACCCAACAATGGTTTGGATAAGCTTTTAAAAGTATTCAAGTTATTGAATTTAGAAACGTAATGTCTAGCTGAATTATTAGCTTAAGACATTTTTAATACAGTTCATGAATCAAGAACTAATAAGCTTCAAATGCACTAAGTGCGATTGTATAAACAATATGGATGTGGAATAATTTTAAATAATTAAACCACTGCAAGCTTTAACAATAAATACAAGTATGGAAACTTGTTCAACGATAATAATTGAGTAGGGTTAGAGAACTTGCCTGTTTGCTCAGCTACAATAATTGTCTAGCTTTAACTAACTTGCTTTGAAAGACCTAATGTAAGACCCCGAATTTTATGAAATACAAAATTTAATTTTTCTTCATATAGATATTTTTTTTTAAACAGTAAGTGGTTAAATCGATAAAGTTAAAAGTTAAGGATGTTATGTACAAATTTAATTTTGTCGGACAATATTCGCTTTGTCGGGGAATATTCGTTTGGTCGGGGAATATTCGTTTGGTCCGACGGCGCCGAAATAACAAATTATTGGTGGACCCCACAACGGAATATTTGTCGGATATAGAAAACGACAGAAATAACCTTTTTAAATAAAAATAGTCAACGGAACTGTTAAAATACCGGTGATAAAAGAATAGTAGCATACGGTAGTTATTGGTATTTTCTGTAGCACTCGGTACTCTACAGTAACACACGGTATTGCATAGTGTCTCATATTTTTGGTCTGATAATTGACACCGTAACTGTTACGCATCATTTCATCGATAATTGTCACTGCATAATATTTTATATTATCAATTCAATAATTGTTGTTACACAGTATTTTGCATTATTGATTTAATAATTCTCATTACACTGTATTTTATATCATTGAGTCAATAATTGTTGTTGCACTGTTTTTAAAATTATTGAACCTAATAATTGTCACAGTAACATATGCACAGTAATTCACATTATTGAATCAATAATTGTCATTACACAGTAACGTATGCTTTATTTTACATTATTGTTATCTCTATTATGATGTTATTTAAACAGTTGTATTTCATTAATTTATTGACTTGATATCTAAGAGCTAACTATACTGTATTTATAACAATTAGTCATAATAATTGAATTGATAAAGTTATTTGTTTATAATATAAAGTTAGGTGATTATTAGGTGATATGAAATGAATGGTGTAGATTAAAGTGTGAATTATTGTTGAATAATTGAATTGATTTGTTTATAATATAAAGTTAGGTGATTATTAGGTCATATGAAATGAATGGTGTAGATTAAAGTGTGAATTATTGTTGAATAATTAAATTGATTTGTTTATAATATAAAGTTAGGTGATTATTAGGTGATATGAAATGAATGGTGTAGATTAAAGATAATATAATATTTGAAATGGATGGTGTAGATTAAAAGATGATCTTTAAATGAATGGTTTAGATTAAATGAATGATAAGATTTTTGGCTATAAATAGAAGCCTTAACTTAAGGATTTTTCATAAACTTCCTTACTTGTTCTTTCTTTCTCTCTCTAAATACTTCTTGTGAAAGTTCTCTCTAAGTGTGTTTAAGTCATCTTGAGTATTTGTGAAGATCTATAAGTATACGTGTACTGTTCAAGTTAATCAACCTCATTTAAATCAATATCCAGTCACGTGTTACGGTAAGGGATACCATCTTTTTCATCTTCCATTATTCAAACATACTATGGTAAGGTATTATCATTATTTGATTCTCGATAATAATATTGTTTCTTCCTTACTCATAAGACGTGCCTTTTATTTCCATGTATTAAATTGTGGGAATAACCTTACGGAGCGGATTGCCGCCTGTTGGTGAATAACCTTTCGTATTCATTCATTATTAATCTCTGAGAATAACCTTACGGAGCGGATTGCCGCCTGTTTGGTGAATAACTCTTTGTACTCAAATTCTATTAAATTGTGGGAATAACCTTACGGAGCGGATTGCCGCCTGTTGGTGAATAACCTTTCGTATTCATTCATTATTAATCTCTGAGAATAACCTTACGGAGCGGATTGCCGCCTGTTTGGTGAATAACTTTTTGTACTCAAATTCTATTAAATTGTAGGAATAACCTTACGGAGCGGATTGCCGCCTGTTGGTGAATAACCCTTTGTATTAATTTCCTTCACCTTTTGTTAATCAAACCTGCTACGGTAAGGGATATTATTTTCTTTCATACTCCTAAATCGAAATTATTATGGAACTATTGCTTCTATAATTCCTGAAAATATTATATGTTCCATAATAGTTGAACTTCATTATTTCAACTGAACCTTCCTATTTACGTGAACCTTTCTATTGAATTGTAACCGTTATTCTGAACTGTGGATCTTGAATTTCACTCCACATCATGTTGACAATTTGGACATTATTTGAATCTGTACAAAGTAAACTTCCGATACTTATTGTTATCCTATTTCTTCTGTTCATCATTTATATCATTCTATTCATCCAAAAATCAAGCTGTTGTGAATATCTGTGGCCGGGGGCACAGATGTGATATATTTGTTGAACAGATGATAGGTTAAAGGCGATATAATAGGTTAAAGGCGATACATCTGTTCGGTGTCTTTTATGGCACGTGGTGAATGTTCTCTTTGGCCCGTAGTGCAAAGATGAACTGTTGTTTGGTATGATTATGACCAAAGGCTGAATCTGGTATAATCATGACCGTTGGTGCTATATTGAATATCTTTGGCCGTAGTACAAAGATGAACTGTTGATGTGCATGATTATGATCAGGAACTGTGAATTTGTATTATCTTGACTAATGATATTTCAGATGATAAAAGTTGATGATGTTTTTCCTAAAAAGAGAACCGAGTGGACATTATAGTCTGCATTATTCTTCTAATAGATTACTCATTCCGCTGCTATTATTGATCTGAACGTTGTTTAAGAATTTAACTGCAGTTTTTGATATAAACCTTGTAGTCTATTGTATTCTATCAAGAACTCAACTGTTGAAGACTAATGATAATTTATTCGTCATTATCTTAGTCATGATATTCTTTACTGGGCTATTTGAGCTCACCCTTTCTTTTGTTCCATTATTTTTCAACAGGAGATGAAAACATAACAGGGTCTAGCCGGGGAATGGAGTGAGGGTCCGAGGAATAGTTATCATAGTCTTCACGTTTTGTAAAATAGTGTGGCAATAATAGTGAAGACTTAGTTGTGTATTATTATACACTGTATTGTTGTACGTTGTGCTTTGTTGTAATAATTTTGTTGTAGTCTTTTGACGACTCAAGTTTGGGCTGTGTGGGCCCAGATTTGGGGGCGTCACACCTAACATTAATAAAGTCGGTCTAATAATTAGTACGGCGTATTTGCATAACTATACGCTTAATAACGAACTTATTTACCACACATAAGTACTAACACATAATTTACATTAGTCAAAGCAATATTATTAACCTTATAGACACTTAATCATTTTAGGTTAATAATTTAATAAGTTAGAAAATATTTTTCTTAAGTGTTGGACACTTATTAAACAACTTATTATAATTGTTTAATTAAATTCAATTTATTTTATTAACTCAATCTCTTTTTAATTACTATTTAATATTGATTAAATAGAAATTAATTAATTAACTCTAGTTATTATAAATAATAACTAATTGTACTTACTTATTATTAAATAATAAATAATTATTAACTTAATTTTAACCTTCTTTAATTTAATGTTAATCAACCAATAATTAACCAAGTAATTAACCTTACTTATTATTTAATTAAGGAAATTAAATAATAGTTTACTAATCTTAATTCCCTTTAATTATTATTTAATGTCAATTAAATAATAATTAATTATTTAATTAATTTTAATTATTATTTAAGGTTAAATAATAATCAAATCATTCTTATTTATTATTTTAATTAAATAATAAATTATTACTCTAATAATTTAATTTCCATTAATCGTTATTAAATAATAATTAATTACTTAATTATCCTTATTTATTATTTAATAATATTTAAATAATAAATAATTGATTTATAAATTTTATCTCTCTTTAAATATTATTTAATAGGCATTAAATAATAATTGCTAATTTATCATCTTTATTTATTATTAACATTTAAAATAATAAGTAAATAATAAATTTATTTAACTTAACCATGGTTTAGCTAACTAGATTAATATTTAAAATATTTAAATATTAAACTTAATGAAAAATATCCTCCCCAATATTATTTTTGAATTATTATTATTTTTGTTATAATTTTAAATTAGTTTTTAAATATTTAAATTAATTAAAATTAACCCGAATGGCATTTTCGTTATTAAGTTGAAAAACCGGACCGATGGCATTTCCGTAATTAATTCGAAAACTGAACCGAGGGCAGAATGGTAATTCTGCCAAGAAAAACACGGAGGGGCAGAATCGTAATTCCGCCGAAAATTTATTACCGCGCATGGCGCGCGTTTCAGTTCTTACGGGTCAAAACGACGCCGTTTTTGAAAAGCCGGAAACGGCTTCCGCGCGTACGCGCGGAGTGAATTTTCTACGGACGCCAAACGACGTCGTTTGGCTCCGCGTTTCTGGTGAACAGTAGCTGCGCGCATTGCGCGGAAAATCCAATTTTTTTTTATTTTTAGCAGATTGTGAACAGTGCTCCGGCTACCCATTTTAAATAAAAATATACCAACAAGTAAGCTTTAAATCATCAATAAAAATCCAAAAAAATTACCAATCACCTTATATTAATTTATAACATGAAAAAATAATTTTTCATGATTTAATATCAATATTTTTTTTATAAAAATTTTTACATCACATAACCTACCATAAATCATAACTTTTTGTGTATAACTCCATTTTAAGTGATTCAAACTTTGTTTTTCTCATGATTTAATGTTCTATAATATTAGAACATCAAACCTAAGTTTTACAAAAATATTTTTGGTAATATATTTCAAAACTTGTTTACACACTACTAAATACATATTTTAGCATATAAAATATACCAAAATACAAACCAAACATATTAAACTCAAGCATGGCATAAATATTACAACTACACATTAATAATTAAATTAACATGTTTATACTAACATGATGATTTATTTAATTTAAAAACAAAACTTTGATTTAGAATAACCATTACCTTGATTTAATGACTATCTTTCTTTTTCTTCCAAAGTAGGTGATGAATGAAGATGACATGCACCAAGAACTCCTTCTCCTCTCTTAGTATTTTGCTCTCACTATTTTCTCACTCTCAAATGCTCTCTAGCTCTCTCTTTTGTTTGAAAATAAAAGATGAGAAATGATTTTCAAAAACTACCAAAATTGTAAGTATACTTACAATAGTCATAGATATAAAATCTATATCTATCAAATTTTCATAATGAGATAGCAAGGATACTTACATAAGAAAGCTAGCCATACATAGTTGGTGAAAAGAGGCATGGTTTATGTACTTAAAAAAATAAAATAAGCAACCATTATTTAATTAAATGAAAAATCAAAAATACAAAATATCATTTTCTCTCTCCTCCAACCACACCCACGGCTGATGACACTCTTCCATGTCCCAAATTATTAGTCACATTTTTATTTTTAATAATTAATAAGTTAATTTAAGTATTTTTCAAGTGGGCCAATCATTGGGCTTTAATTTAAAATACCAATTGGGCTTCTATTAAATTGTTTGGGCTACTAAATTATGAAATTTTATTATTCCCCACTTGGGCTACTAATTGACCCATGTTGGGCTAATTTAATAATTTATACATTAATTATTCAATCCATGATTAAATAAATAATTACCTTGAATAAATAATTAAATATTCTAACCCATAAGTATTAAATTACTAATTGGACTAATAAATATTATTATTAATATTTCACATTATTTACATTAATTAATAATCATATTAATTAATTTATTATATTTAATTCACTCCTTATATTCAATTTAATTGAATATTTAATTAATAGGAAACTTATCAATTAATTTGATATTAAAACTTTAGGGTTTGTTCACTAATTTAATAACATATTAGTGACCCCCTTTTGTAAGACCCCGAATTTTATGAAATACAAAATTTAATTTTTATTCATATATATTTTTTTGAAACAGTAAGTGGTTAAATCGATCAAGTTAAAAGTTAAGGATGTTATCAGCAAATTTTATTTTGTCGGACAATATTCGCTTTGTCGATGAATATTCGTTTGGTCGGGGAATATTCGTGTCGTACGACGGCGCCGAAATAACAAATTATTGGTGGACCCCACAACAGAATATTTGTCGGATATAGAAAACGACAGAAATAACCTTTTTAAATAAAAATAGTCAACGGAACTGTTAAAATACCGGTGATAAAAGAATAGTAGCATACGGTAGTTATTGGTATTTTCTGTAGCACTCGGTACTCCACAGTAACACGCGGTATTGCATAGTGTCTCATATTATTGGTCTGATAATTGACACCGTAACTGTTACGCATCATTTCATCGATAATTGTCACTGCATAATATTTTATATTATCAATTCAATAATTGTTGTTACACAGTATTTTGCATTATTGATTTAATAATTGTCATTACACTGTATTTTATATCATTGAGTCAATAATTGTTGTTGCACTGTTTTTAAAATTATTGAACCTAATAATTGTCACAGTAACATATGCACAGTAATTCACATTATTGAATCAATAATTGTCATTACACAGTAACGTATGCTTTATTTTACATTATTGTTATCTCTATTATGATGTTATTTAAACAGTTGTATTTCATTAATTTATTGACTTGATATCTAAGAACTAACTATACTGTATTTATAACAATTAGTCATAATAATTGAATTGATAAAGTTATTTGTTTATAATATAAAGTTAGGTGATTATTAGGTGATATGAAATGAATGGTGTAGATTAAAGTGTGAATTATTGTTGAATAATTGAATTGATTTGTTTATAATATAAAGTTAGGTGATTATTAGGTGATATGAAATGAATGGTGTAGATTAAAGTGTGAATTATTGTTGAATAATTAAATTGATTTGTTTATAATATAAAGTTAGGTGATTATTAGGTGATATGAAATGAATGGTGTAGATTAAAGATAATATAATATTTGAAATGGATGGTGTAGATTAAAAGATGATCTTTAAATGAATGATTTAGATTAAATGAATGATAAGATTTTTGGCTATAAATAGAAGCCTTAACTTAAGGATTTTTCATAAACTTCCTTACTTGTTCTTTCTTTCTCTCTCTAAATACTTCTTGTGAAAATTCTCTCTAAGTGTGCTTAAGTCATCTTGAGTATTTGTGAAGATCTATAAGTATACGTGTACTGTTCAAGTTAATCAACCTCATTTAAATCAATATCCAGTCACGTGTTGAGGTAAGGGATACCATCTTTTTCATCTTCCATTATTCAAACATACTATGGTAAGGGATTATCATTATTTGATTCTCGATAATAATATTGTTTCTTCCTTACTCATAAGACGTGCCTTTTATTTCCATGTATTAAATTGTGGGAATAACCTTACGGAGCGGATTGCCGCCTGTTGGTGAATAACCTTTCGTATTCATTCATTATTAATCTCTGAGAATAACCTTACGGAGCGGATTGCCGCCTGTTGGTGAATAACCTTTCGTATTCATTCATTATTAATCTCTGAGAATAACCTTACGGAGCGGATTGCCGCCTGTTTGGTGAATAACTCTTTGTACTCAAATTCTATTAAATTGTGGGAATAACCTTACGGAGCGGATTGCCGCCTATTTGGTGAATAACTCTTTGTACTCAAATTCTATTAAATTGTGGGAATAACCTTACGGAGCGGATTGCCGCATGTTTGGTGAATAACCCTTTGTACTCAAATTCTATTAAATTGTGGGAATAACCTTACGGAGCGGATTGCCGCCTGTTGGTGAATAACCCTTTGTATTAATTTTCTTCACCTTTTGTTAATCAAACCTGCTACGGTAAGGGATATTATTTTCTTTCATACTCCTAAATCGAAATTTATTATGGAACTATTGCTTCTATAATTCCTGAAAATATTATATGTTCCATAATGGTTGAACTTCATTATTTCAACTGAACCTTCCTATTTACGTGAACCTTTCTATTGAATTGTAACCGTTATTCTGAACTGTGGATCTTGAATATCATTTTTAAATTTCACTCCACATCATGTTGACAATTTGGACATTATTTGAATCTGTACAAAGTAAACTTCCGATACTTATTGTTATCCTATTTCTTCTGTTCATCATTTATATCATTCTAATCATCCAAAAATTAAGTTGTTGTGAATATCTGTGGCCGGGGGCACAGATGTGATATATTTGTTGAACAGATGATAGGTTAAAGGCGATATAATAGGTTAAAGGCGATACATCTGTTCGGTGTCTTTTATGGCACGTGGTGAATGTTCTCTTTGGCCCGTAGTGCAAAGATGAACTGTTGTTTGGTATGATTATGACCAAAGGCTGAATCTGGTATAATCATGACCGTTGGTGTTATATTGAATGTCTTTGGCCCGTAGTGCAAAGATGAACTGTTGATCTGCATGATTATGATCAGGAACTGTGAATTTGTATTATCTTGACTAATGATATTTCAGATGATAAAAGTTGATGATGTTTTTCCTAAAAAGAGAACCGAATGGACATTATAGTCTGCATTATTCTTCTAATAGATTACTCATTCCGCTGCTATTATTGATCTGAACGTTGTTTAAGAATTTAACTGCAGTTTTTGATATAAACCTTGTAGTCTATTGTATTCTATCAAGAACTCAACTGTTGAAGACTAATGATAATTTATTTGTCATTATCTTAGTCATGATATTCTTTACTGGGCTATTTGAGCTCACCCTTTCTTTTGTTCCATTGTTTTTCAACAGGAGATGAAAACATAACAGGGTCTAGCCGGGGAATGGAGTGAGGGTCCGAGGAATAGTTATCATAGTTTTCACGTTTTGTAAAATAGTGTGGCAATAATAGTGAAGACTTAGTTGTGTATTATTATACACTGTATTGTTGTACGTTGTGCTTTGTTGTAATAATTTTGTTGTAGTCTTTTGACGACTCAAGTATGGGCTGTGTGGGCCCAGATTTGGGGGCGTCACTGTTGGCATCAGAGCTTAGGGATATGGTCTTTAATGGAGATCTGGGGTTAGAACTAGGAGGGGAGAGACGAATAGAATCAATCACTAGTGTGTCCTACCTAAATTAGATTTATTTTTATCTAATGAATCGATTTGAATGTAGGAACATGAAGAGATGAGTCAGTTTATTTGAACTAACATTTATTTTGTGACCACAGTTAATTATGGCATCTGGAAATCAGGAGGTTAACTATGAAATTACCGAAACAAATGTAGCTGCAAAACAAGAGGCGACGAATAATCTTCTTACAAACTCAGAGTTGAATCATTTGCCTAAGGCAAAAATTATGCGTGTTCTATCCAGTAAGGATGAAGGTGAAAGCTCTGCTACAGTCGTTCCAGATCCATTTTTAGAAGCAATTAAAGGAAGTAACGAACTTGCGGAAATTATTGCCTTTAATTTACTCACTCATTGGGAGAGTGATATCACCTGGTTATGCTCTATAACAAAGTATCAAAATATATGGACTTTTCATATTAGTCTTTGGGATTTATGGTGTTCCAGCTATGATTTTCAAGATTATTTAAAAATGATGTTTCTATACTTTTGGGCGTTACAATTTAGAGGAATTCAGGTTAAGTTAGTCACTATCGTGGAAACTGCAGTCTATCGAAAATACTATTTTAATGGAAATCATTGGTACCTTACTACTGATGAAGTTGATGAACCCGAGAAACAGTTTGCTAGAAAATTATTCAGTGGTATTCCCATGGTTGAAATACGTGAAGATCCGAATGAAGTATTCGGGATTCGATTTGACGATAATAGTCAAGAAACCGAATGAGGTGATAACCGGTAAGCTATTCATAAATTCTCGTGAAGTCTATGCCATATTAGATACTGGCTCTATCCACTCTTTTATCTCACCTATATGTACTCAACGTTTAAATTTGACTATTGAAAACTTAAATCTTGTCTTATCAGTTGAAACCTCATTGGGAGAAATACCTATTACATTTACTATCTATAAATCTTGTCTAGTTCAAATCAACAACCTCACATTACCTGTTGACCTTATTTCTTTGGAGATGCGTGAATTTGATGTGATTTTAGGAATTGATTGGTTGACTACCCATCATGCTAAAATTGATTGTTTTCATAAGATTATTAGTTTTCATATTCCTAATCAACCTGTCATGCAAATTCAAGCAACTAAACCATTGAAATCTATAACTGTTATTTCTAGCCATAAAACCATTCGTTTATTGAAAAACGGATGTCAAGCCTTTTTAGCTCATGTCACTGATTTGAACAAAAATACATCAAACTTGAATGATATTCCCATTGTTAATGAGTTTCCTGACGTTTTTCCTGAAGAACTTCCTGGCTTACCCCCAAACCGTGAAATTGATTTTTATATTGATCTTGAACCCGGTACCAAGCCCATTTCCAAAGCTCCCTACCGAATGGCTCCCATTGAACTTCAAGAGTTAAAAGTCCAACTACAGGAATTGTTGGATACCGGTTTCATTCGTCCAAGTGCATCACCTTGGGGTGCTCCTGTTCTATTTGTGAAGAAGAAAGACGGGAGTATGAAATTGTGCATTGACTACAGAGAATTGAACCATGTCACCATCAAGAACAGGTACCCGTTACCTCGGATTGATGACATGTTTGATCAATTGCAAGGCGCTCAACATTTCTCAAAGATTGATCTCCGTTCTGGATATCATCAGTTAAAGGTTAAAGCTGAGGACATTCCAAAGACTGCTTTCAGAACTCGTTATGGGCATTATGAGTTCTTAGTCATGCCTTTTGGACTAACTAATGCTCCTGCAGCTTTCATGGACATGATGAACCGGATATTCAAAGAACATTTGGATCATTTTGTGGTTGTCTTTATTGATGACATCCTCATATACTCCAAGAGTCGCGAGAATCATGAACAACACCTGAGATTGATACTACAAAAGCTCCGTGAAAACAAATTATATGCCAAGTTGAAGAAATGTGAGTTCTGGCTTGAGGAGGTCGCGTTTCTTGGGCATGTGATTTCTAGTCAAGGAATATCAGTCGATCCTGCGAAGATTGAAACGGTACTAAATTGGGAACAACCCAAAACAGTAACCGAAGTCCGAAGTTTTCTGGGTCTAGCTGGTTATTATCGGAGATTCGTAGAAGGATTTTCTCGAATCGCCACTCCATTAATGCAGCTTACTCGGAAAAGCACAAAATTCATATGGAGCGAGGAATGCGAGAAAAGTTTCCAAGAACTCAAGAAGAGACTGGTTTCAGCTCCTGTTCTGACCATACCATCAGGATCAGGAGAATTTGTTATCTACAGCGATGCTTCTGGCAAAGGTCTAGGCTGTGTCCTTATGCAACATGGAAAGGTTATAGCCTACGCCTCTCGACAACTCAAAGATTATGAGAAAAATTATCCTACTCATGATCTAGAGTTGGCAGCAGTCGTTTTCGCGTTGAAGATCTGGAGACACTACTTGTACAGAGAAAAAGTGGATATCTATACGGATCATAAAAGTCTCAAGTATTTCTTCACCCAGAAGGAACTCAACATGCGACAACGACGTTGGCTTGAGCTGTTAAAGGATTATGACCACACAATCCAGTATCACCCGGGAAAGGCGAACGTTGTAGCTGACGCTTTGAGCAGAAAATCTTATGCGAGTACAAGTGCACTGCTGACAACACAAAAGTGTATTTTGTACGACTTACAAAAGATGGAGATAGATCTAAAGACACCAGGGACCCACTCGAAGATTGCTCACGTGCGAGTAGAACCAGCTTTAATCGATAAAATTAAAGCTGCTCAAGCTACCGATCCAGAACTGATAAACATGATAAAGAAAGTACAAGAAGGTGCCATTCCCGAAGCAAGAATCGACGAGAAATGAATACTTCGAGTCAACTCTCGACTCTGCGTTCCTAACGATCCTGAATTAAAGCATAAAATCATGGTGGAGGCACACAACACGCCGTTTGCAATCCACCCAGGGGGTACCAAGATGTATCGAGATCTTCGACATACATTTTGGTGGAACAATATGAAAAGGGATATTGCAGAGTTTATCTCAAGGTGTCTAACTTGTCAACGTGTCAAGGCAGAGCATCAAGTACCTAAGGGTCCATTACAACCACTTGAGGTTCCCGAATGGAAGTGGGAACACATCAATATGGATTTCGTGACGGGTCTTCCAAAAGTTTCTCAAGGCTTAGATGCAATTTGGGTGATCGTAGATAGATTGACCAAATCTGCTCATTTCTTGCCTATACGAGAAAATTTTTCACTTGAACGTCTTGCCGGTATGTACATAAATGAGATCGTGAGATTGCATGGTATGCCAGTTTCCATAGTTTCTGATCGAGATCCTAGATTCACTTCACACTTTTGGATCAGTCTACAAAAAGCTATGGGCACTGAACTACGTTTTAGTTCTGCATACCATCCTCAAACGGACGGACAATCGGAAAGGACGATCCAGACCCTCGAAGATCTTTTGAGACTTTGTGTATTAGACTTCAAAGGAAGTTGGGATAAGTACTTGTCATTGGTGGAATTTTCTTACAACAACAGTTACCAAGCAAGCATAGGCATGGCTCCATTCGAGGCTTTGTATGGAAGGAAGTGTCGCTCTCCAATATGTTGGAATGAGGTAGGAGAAGCAAAATTGTTGGGACCCGAGTTGGTACGCTTGACGACCGAAAAGATCCAAATGATCCGACAACGAATACAGACCGCACAAGAACGACAAAAGAGTTATGCTGATCTTCATCGGAGAGACGAAAGTTTCAACGTCGGAGATCATGTATTCTTACGTGTTTCTCCATGGAAAGGGGTTACGAGATTCGGAAAGAGAGGAAAGCTCAACCCTCAATTTATTGGCCCATTTGAAATCCTCGATCGAATAGGAACTGTAGCCTACAGACTAGCCCTACCACCAAGTATGTCTCGCATCCATAACGTTTTTCACATATCTATGTTACGTAAATATGTGAAGGACCCAAACCACGTCATTGAGTTAGAACCAAACGTTATAGCAGAGGATTTAACATACGAGGAGGTACCTGTTAAGATCCTGGATAAGAAGGAGCAGATCCTACGCTCAAAGGTTATACCTCAAGTCAAGGTTTTATGGAGGAACCAAGATACTGAGGAAATGACCTGGGAGCTAGAATCTGAGATGAAATCTAAGTATCCTTACCTCTTCGATATGTCAGGTACGTCAATTTCGGGGACGAAATTTCATAAGGAGGGGAGGTTGTAAGACCCCGAATTTTATGAAATACAAAATTTAATTTTTATTCATATATATTTTTTTGAAACAGTAAGTGGTTAAATCGATCAAGTTAAAAGTTAAGGATGTTATCAGCAAATTTTATTTTGTCGGACAATATTCGCTTTGTCGGGGAATATTCGTTTGGTCGGGGAATATTCGTGTCGTACGACGGCGCCGAAATAACAAATTATTGGTGGACCCCACAACAGAATATTTGTCGGATATAGAAAACGACAGAAATAACCTTTTTAAATAAAAATAGTCAACGGAACTGTTAAAATACCGGTGATAAAAGAATAGTAGCATACGGTAGTTATTGGTATTTTCTGTAGCACTCGGTACTCCACAGTAACACGCGGTATTGCATAGTGTCTCATATTATTGGTCTGATAATTGACACCGTAACTGTTACGCATCATTTCATCGATAATTGTCACTGCATAATATTTTATATTATCAATTCAATAATTGTTGTTACACAGTATTTTGCATTATTGATTTAATAATTGTCATTACACTGTATTTTATATCATTGAGTCAATAATTGTTGTTGCACTGTTTTTAAAATTATTGAACCTAATAATTGTCACAGTAACATATGCACAGTAATTCACATTATTGAATCAATAATTGTCATTACACAGTAACGTATGCTTTATTTTACATTATTGTTATCTCTATTATGATGTTATTTAAACAGTTGTATTTCATTAATTTATTGACTTGATATCTAAGAACTAACTATACTGTATTTATAACAATTAGTCATAATAATTGAATTGATAAAGTTATTTGTTTATAATATAAAGTTAGGTGATTATTAGGTGATATGAAATGAATGGTGTAGATTAAAGTGTGAATTATTGTTGAATAATTGAATTGATTTGTTTATAATATAAAGTTAGGTGATTATTAGGTGATATGAAATGAATGGTGTAGATTAAAGTGTGAATTATTGTTGAATAATTAAATTGATTTGTTTATAATATAAAGTTAGGTGATTATTAGGTGATATGAAATGAATGGTGTAGATTAAAGATAATATAATATTTGAAATGGATGGTGTAGATTAAAAGATGATCTTTAAATGAATGATTTAGATTAAATGAATGATAAGATTTTTGGCTATAAATAGAAGCCTTAACTTAAGGATTTTTCATAAACTTCCTTACTTGTTCTTTCTTTCTCTCTCTAAATACTTGTTGTGAAAATTCTCTCTAAGTGTGCTTAAGTCATCTTGAGTATTTGTGAAGATCTATAAGTATACGTGTACTGTTCAAGTTAATCAACCTCATTTAAATCAATATCCAGTCACGTGTTGAGGTAAGGGATACCATCTTTTTCATCTTCCATTATTCAAACATACTATGGTAAGGGATTATCATTATTTGATTCTCGATAATAATATTGTTTCTTCCTTACTCATAAGACGTGCCTTTTATTTCCATGTATTAAATTGTGGGAATAACCTTACGGAGCGGATTGCCGCCTGTTGGTGAATAACCTTTCGTATTCATTCATTATTAATCTCTGAGAATAACCTTACGGAGCGGATTGCCGCCTGTTGGTGAATAACCTTTCGTATTCATTCATTATTAATCTCTGAGAATAACCTTACGGAGCGGATTGCCGCCTGTTTGGTGAATAACTCTTTGTACTCAAATTCTATTAAATTGTGGGAATAACCTTACGGAGCGGATTGCCGCATGTTTGGTGAATAACCCTTTGTACTCAAATTCTATTAAATTGTGGGAATAACCTTACGGAGCGGATTGCCGCCTGTTGGTGAATAACCCTTTGTATTAATTTTCTTCACCTTTTGTTAATCAAACCTGCTACGGTAAGGGATATTATTTTCTTTCATACTCCTAAATCGAAATTTATTATGGAACTATTGCTTCTATAATTCCTGAAAATATTATATGTTCCATAATGGTTGAACTTCATTATTTCAACTGAACCTTCCTATTTACGTGAACCTTTCTATTGAATTGTAACCGTTATTCTGAACTGTGGATCTTGAATATCATTTTTAAATTTCACTCCACATCATGTTGACAATTTGGACATTATTTGAATCTGTACAAAGTAAACTTCCGATACTTATTGTTATCCTATTTCTTCTGTTCATCATTTATATCATTCTAATCATCCAAAAATCAAGTTGTTGTGAATATCTGTGGCCGGGGGCACAGATGTGATATATTTGTTGAACAGATGATAGGTTAAAGGCGATATAATAGGTTAAAGGCGATACATCTGTTCGGTGTCTTTTATGGCACGTGGTGAATGTTCTCTTTGGCTCGTAGTGCAAAGATGAACTGTTGTTTGGTATGATTATGACCAAAGGCTGAATCTGGTATAATCATGACCGTTGGTGTTATATTGAATGTCTTTGGCCCGTAGTGCAAAGATGAACTGTTGATCTGCATGATTATGATCAGGAACTGTGAATTTGTATTATCTTGACTAATGATATTTCAGATGATAAAAGTTGATGATGTTTTTCCTAAAAAGAGAACCGAGTGGACATTATAGTCTGCATTATTCTTCTAATAGATTACTCATTCCGCTGCTATTATTGATCTGAACGTTGTTTAAGAATTTAACTGCAGTTTTTGATATAAACCTTGTAGTCTATTGTATTCTATCAAGAACTCAACTGTTGAAGACTAATGATAATTTATTTGTCATTATCTTAGTCATGATATTCTTTACTGGGCTATTTGAGCTCACCCTTTCTTTTGTTCCATTGTTTTTCAACAGGAGATGAAAACATAACAGGGTCTAGCCGGGGAATGGAGTGAGGGTCCGAGGAATAGTTATCATAGTTTTCACGTTTTGTAAAATAGTGTGGCAATAATAGTGAAGACTTAGTTGTGTATTATTATACACTGTATTGTTGTACGTTGTGCTTTGTTGTAATAATTTTGTTGTAGTCTTTTGACGACTCAAGTATGGGCTGTGTGGGCCCAGATTTGGGGGCGTCACACCTTTAATTAATTTTAGTAATTAATTACATAATTATTTAATCACATAATTAATTAATCACATAAAAAGATTTAAATAATCTCGTAAAAATAACTCGTTGGAAATTAAATTAATAATTTAATTAATAAAGATGTGGAAATTCTAGAACATTACAGTTATCTGAAAAAATGGGATAATAAAAGAATTCAAAAATTAAATTATTGGATAATATCAATCTGGAATTGCTGTAATTTTTGAACATAATATCAGTTTAGATTTGTATGCATGACATATTTATTGGACAATGTTACATTTTTTTTGTATGAGTAAGGAATTAAAAATAATTAAAAAATTCATGCGTAAAAAAATTCTGTAAATTAAGTTCAAAAGCCCAATTATGGGATAATATTACATATTTTTGTGGCTGAAAATTATTTATAAATTAAAATTTCAAATTATTGGATAATATCAGATATTTATTTGTCAGAGTTACATGAAAAAGTGGGATAATAAAAAAAAATCAAAAATCAAATTATTGTATAATATCAATTTGGAATTGATGCAATTTTTTGGCATAATATCAGTTTAGATTTGTATGTGTGACATATTTATGGGATAATTTTTGTGTTTAAGGAATTAAAAAAAATTATGCGTGAAAATTTTCGATAAATAAAGTTTAAAAGCACAATTATGTGATAATATTACATATTTTTGTGATTGAAAATTATTTATAAATAAAAAAAATAAAAAATTCAAATTATTAGATAATATCAAATATTTATGTATCTGAGTTATCTAAAAAAATGGAATAATAAAAGAATTCAAATATTAAATTATTGGATAATATCAATTTGTAATTGCTGTAATTTTTGATATAATATCAGTTTAGATTTGTATGCATGACAAATTTATTGGACAATGTTACATTTTTTTGTCTGAGTAAGGAATTGAAAAAAAATTTATGCCTAGAAATATTCTGTAAATTAAGTTCAAAAGTCCAATTATGGGATAATATTACATATTTTTGTGGCTGAAAATTATTTATAAATTAAAAATTCAAATTATTTGATAATGTCAGATATTTATTTGTTAGAGTTTATCTGAAAAAGTGGGATAATAAAAAAAATAAAAATTCAAATTATTGGATAATATCAATTTGAAATTGATGCAATTTTTGGGCGTAATATCATTTTAGATTTGTATGCATGTCATATTTATGGGACAATTTTTGTATGTAAGGAATTAAAAAAAATTAAAAAAAATTATGCGTGAAAATTATCGATAAATAAAGTTCAAAAGCACTATTATGTGATAATATTACATATTTTTGTGATTGAAAATTATTTATAAATAAAAAATTCAAATTATTGGATAATATCAAATATTTATGTGTTAGAGTTATCTAAAAAATTAGGATAATAAAAGAATTCAAAAATGAAATTATTGGATAACATCAATTTGAAATTGCTGTAATTTTTGGATATAATATCAATTTAGATTTGTATGTGTAATGACCGAGAAAATTACGAACCCAATTTTTTTTTTTTTATTTTTTATTTATTTAATTATATCCATAAGAAAATATGAGGTATGAAGTATGTGTATATAGGATAAGTTGTATAATGAGATGTATTAAATTAGTTAATTAAATTAATTAACTAAAGAAGGAAAAAGATTGCAAGAGAAGCTTATGTGATGAGATCACAAAACTTGAATGTTGGCCTTGAATGACAAATAAGAAGTTTTATACTAAACAAGTTAATTACTTGTATGAATAATGCGAAAGAAGAAGTAAGTGAATTATTTGAGATAATCCAATGAGGGAATAATTGTTTGTGTACGGTTAATTATTTTATAAACCCAATTTGATGATAGGGGTTAGTGAATGAATTAAATTAATCAAGTCCAATGTACTTATATTAATACGTATTAGGGTATTATTAAAAACAAACCCAAGATTTTTCAATTAATAGTGTTATTTAATTAAGGAGTCCAATGGACTTATTAATAGCAAATCTAATTGGATTATAATTTAAATCCAAATGAGTTGTTAAACTAGGTCAATTAAGTTTACCTAGTAGCCCATGTAATTAATTTAATTATTAGTCCATGTAATTTATTAAATAAGCCCAATGCTTATTTTAATTAAAGATAACATAGTTATGTAAATGCTAGCCCAATGTGTGATATAAATTGAGCCCAAACAATTTAATTGAATGAGCCCAATAGAATTTAATACTAAGATCCAAAGTGGAGCCCAATAAGTTTGTATAGGTGAATATGTATACATATATTGATGTATATATATATATATGGATACTTATATAATTATATAGGACTTAAAAATAAAGTTAATTAAATTGGATAAATATTTGGTCAATCCCGAATTTTGGGGCCCACATGGATATAAATGTAGCTTGTTGGTTGATTTTGGAGTGTAAAGTGGTGCAAGTAAGCCCCAACCACCCTAGTCAATCAATGGGTCAATCAAAGAGTCCATCAAGTGGTCATTCCATGCATAGTAAGCAAGATTAAGCTCCTAATTGACTAGAATTGGTTGATTAGAAGATGTTAAGCAAGTCTAGGGAGGTTCTATAAATAGAATACTCCATTCATTTGCTAGGTTTGTTAGTCATTTTGTAAGAACTCCAAGAGAGAATAGAGAGAGCATTCTAGAGAAAATAGAGAAGGCTCTTGAGAGTTGGTTTTTCACCAAGGAGATTACTAGAGACTTATCAAGGAGGAGTCACCAACAAAGCCTCTAGCCAAGAGTAGAAGAACATAAGGTTCAAAAGTGTTATATCTCATCTTTATTTCATTTTTGTAGGCTATATATGTTTTATATGGTCAAAATATGTTTTTAACCGATCAAAAGTGGTTTTGATGGTCTACAAGTCTTAAGCTATAATAAATTGGTAGATACATGGTTTGATATGCTTAAATCATGATTTGGTATGTGAGAAATGTATAAAAGTTGTAGAAATGTTCATAAAACATTTTACCGGTAAAACCCTAACGATATATGTTGTGTTTGATGTTGTATTTTGAAATACACAAATCGAAAATTGGATTTTTATGGCTAGAAAGCTAGATCTAGGAGTTTTAAAGAAAAACCCTTTTGGAACCTTTCAAGAATATTGAATAACGAAGAAGTTATAGCTTTTACCGGAAATAATGTCGTTTTTAAACCCTAGATGGTTCGATCCGTAATTTTCGTGTAAAACGTTTTCAAAAAGACGATCCAACCATGGAATATTGTAAAACAAGAGGCTAGAAACACATCAACACTGATTTGGTGTCATTTGGATGTGTAGAGTTTATTTTATTCAAGGTTGAACCATTAAAACCAAGGATTTGTGATTTTAGTTTTCACTTTGTCCTTGTGAGCAGTTTTTAGTACACTTCCGTTTGGAATTTGGATTTTTGATCTAAAGAGAAATTGTAGAGGGGGAAATTCTGATGAGAATGGACTCAAGAATCACCCCAAAATGTTTTAAAATGAAGAAGTTATGGCTGTTGGGGCGTCGGAGGGTCGAGCAGTCAAAAGTTTACTTTCGGAGGAGTTGGCCGAGCGCCTACCAAGCGCCTAGGCGCTTGAGCCGGCTGTTTCTGGGGGCAGATTCGGTCCGGGTCGGGTCGGTCCGGGTCGGGTCGGTCCGGGTCGAGTTTTTTATGAAAATTTAAGTTGAAATACTTATTAATTGAGTGTGTTTGAATACTAAACTAATATATATAGAGTTTATTAGTGACTTAAATGTATCTAAATGTATAAAATAAAGACTAAAGTTACAACAATTAAAATGTTAACTATTGATAATGTTTGAAGAATAATAAAATATTATTAAATGATCAATAATATTAGTATATGATTAAAAGTTATTAAATGATGAATAACATTAGTAAATGATTAAAATATTATTAAATGGTTAATAATATTAATAAGTGATTAAAATATTATTAAATGATTAATAATATCAATAAGTGATTAAAATATTATTAAATGATTAATAATATTAATAAATGATTAAAATATTATTAAATTGTTAATAATATTAATAAGTGAGTAAAATATTATTAAATGGTTAATAGTATTAATATGTGATTAAAATATTATTAAATGGTTAATAATATTAGTAAATGAAAAGAATATTATTAAATGATTAATAATATTATTAAAAGAGTAAAATATTATTAAATTTTTAATAATATTTATAAACGATTAAAATATTATTTGATAAGTAATATTATTGGAAAGAGTGTAAGACATTATTAAATTATTAATAATGTTAATATGCGATTGAGATATTATTATATAATTATAATATTAATGAGTTAATAAAATATTATTAAATGGTTAATAATATTAGTAAGTTAGTAGAATATTATTAAATGATTAATAATATTAATAAATGATTAAAATATTATTAAATGGTTAATAATATTAGTAAGAGGATAAAATACTATTAAATGGTTAATAATATTAATGAGAGAAGAAGATATTATTAAATGATTAATAATATTACTAAGATGATAAAATATTATTAAATGGTTAATAATATTTATAAATGATTAAGATATTATTTGATAAATAATATCCTTGGGAATAGTGTAAAACATTATTTAGTTATTAATAAATGTTAATAAGTGTTGAGATAATGAAGAAATTATTAGATGGTTAATAATATTGAGGAACTAGATGATTTATGGTTAAAATATTATTATACGATTAATAATATTATTTGTGGTATTTATATATTATCAAAGGTGATAATATTATAAAGCAATGAAGTGATAGTTATGTGATTTAAAATATTATCAAGGGATTGATAATATTATTAAGAGATGTAAGATTATGATTAAGTGATAGATGATTAAGACATATATGGTAAGGTTATTAATGTTAAATAAACCTATATGTGTTATGCTAATTGGAGGATCAATGTTGTTGAATATTAGGTCACCCAGAGGAAGTATTTTTAAGTTGAATAGCAGTAGTCAGCGGAACAGGCAAGTTTCTCTGAACCCTAACTTGTATTTATTTGGCAAGTTATTTATGTAGAATCTGAAATTTATTTCAAAATGCATGATGAAATAATTATTAAGAATTATTTCATAGCTATATTGTTATTGACAATCGCACTTAGGTGAATTTGCATGACCGTTCACGTTATGAACTGTTTAAAGAGAAATATCTATGCTATTTGTTTCAGCTAGATATTGCATGTGATATTATGACTGTTCTTGTTATGAACTGTTCTAAGTGAGGGTTTTATGCCAATTGTTTCGGCTAGACCATGTACGAATTAAATTCATAATCTGAATATTATTGAAGTTAGTCCAAACCATATTGTTGTGGTACGGAATCTGATGGGATAAGCTGAAATGAACAGAGCATTGTAAGCAGATAAGCTTACGGTCGGATGGAATATTCCCAATCAAAACGAACTAGATGGTTATATTGTGCACTCTATAAACGTACGATAGGCTGATCACCTAAAGTACCCATCACCGGATATGTCAATCAAAATGATTGTTAATATTCAAAACGAACTGACAGACTTCTATCTACAGGGTATTGTAAATACTCAAAACGTGTGTTCATGGTCTTGTGACCCTTTCAGCATGATGAAGCAGTATGTTATGTCAATTGAATTATATTATTCAAAGTTGCATGTCTTCACAATTATTGTATATTGTTGAAGTTTTCAGAGCTAAATCTTTTTCATTCATGATATATCTTTTATTGTTTAATAAAACTTGCTGAGCAAAGTAGTTGCTCATCCTTGCTATATCATGAACTATTTTTCAGTTAAGCCGAGTTATCTAAGGAGTACCACGGCAAATGAAAGATGAACGAGTAGACGTAGTTAGTTCGTACTATTTGTGTAAATCTTTTGTATTATAAGGTAATGATGATGTATTAAGGTTAGTGGAACCTGGGATTGAAGGTACGTTTCGTAATGAAATGATGTATGATTTCCGCGAGTTATTGAAGTTATATTTTATGAATGTTTGACAAGTGTTGAATAGTGAGCACCGAACCCGAGGTTCAAGGGACCCGGATTTGGGGGCGTCACAGGTTGGTATCAGAGCTGTAGGTTATAAACCTTAGGTGTGGGGAAAAACCTTAGGATTATGACCGTAGTGAAGACAAGAAAACTCATAAAGAGTTTAGGAGATGAACTGTGGAGATTCATCAAGTAAGAAAAGTTATGTGCATGTAAGAAAAGATCTGTTATTAGATCGGAAGAGTATGAGGATTCAGAAGATGATCCGAAGGGTGGAGTTAAGCATTGATGAAGAAAAGAGAATGAGGATTGAGAGATACTTAATCTATGGATAATAGATAAGAAGAAATGACCAGATGTAAATGTGGCTAAGGTAAAATAGAAGGAAATAATGTTAAGGAATGATTCGAGGACATTGAGGATATCTTGAGAAGATTGATCTATATGGATCGGTGATAGTAGAGATGATCGGAGTAAATAAAGATGAACTGATGGGCTAAACAAATAAGTGGTTGCAGAGTTAAATGAATCATAGAAGAATGAGAAGATTTTGGAGTCAATCATAAAAGTAGATAATGATGAAGTGATTGAGAAAAAGGTAGAATGATTGTAGAAAGGGATATGCATGATAAAGAATTACATAAGAATGATAATAGTGTATGTTGAGGAGTCTAACTTTGGAAGTATATATCTTTGGGAGTTTGACTTTGGAGAATATGTTTGAAGAATTACGTTTCGGAAGTTATTTTAGAAGATTTAAAAATCGGATGATTTTCTAATCTGTAAGATTGAATTTGATCTATGCAAATGATGAAAGAAGTTATAAAATTTTGCAAATCCCAATTTTGGAGTTAAGAAGCGGGATATGTTATGTAATTAGCATGGTGCTGAGAACAAGTATAGTACTAAGTACTAATGTGATGCATATTAAGATGTTTATTAAATATGCAATTGGATGATAGAAAGACAAGGTGACGATAAGATGAAAGTTTGAAGAATGTAGGTTGAATGTGAAGATCTAGATATAGCGGTTAGGCTATCAAACGATCTGAAGTTAGGTGACTGATAATTGTGTGTATGGTTAATAAGCAAAAGAATGCTTAAAAGTGTGTAGCTGTATAAATGATGGGGTACTACGTACCCAGGAAGGATATGTTAACAAATATTAAGTGATGGATTATGTGTTGGCATTAAAAGTATATGCCTAAAATCTTTAGAGAGGTAATAATACTACCGTATTATGCAAACGTTAATGTCAAGAGAAAGTTCTAAAGAAAGAATGCTCTAGACAATAGGGAAGAAAGTTAAGGAATTAGACCATAATTCCTTACAGACGATTGATGAGTCTAATAGTAGACGCTTTTGAGGAATGAATCAATGAAATTGGAGAAAATCCAGAGGCAAGGAATAAATATCTGGAAAAAGGATATCAAAGAAGTGATAGAAGACATCTTATAATAAGATTGTTGTGTAGTAGAAAGAATAATAATAAGATCGTGAAATGATCTACGAAGATGAACTCGTGAGGAGTTATGTGTTAAAGTATGGATTAAGAAAATTCATACTAAGTTAATAAGAAAATTAGAGGTTGTAGATTTTATTTGAGGACTCATATTAGTGGCTGAGTTGTGCAATTCCTTGTATGGGCGGGGAATTAGTGCTTGGTTTTAGAACCGCTTAGTTTCCTATAGTAATATAGTGGCCGAGTTAACCTATTTCTTGTATGGGCAGGAGATTGTGTTTGGTTCGACAACCACTTAGCTTCCTAATTATGATAATCATTGGAATCTTGGGTCGCGTTATTCGATGTATGTATGGTGAGAAGGTGAGTCTTTTCTCATAGTATATCGGATAGGTAGAGGATGTTGAGATTAGGTGCGTGTTCTTAAAACTCACACGTATGGTAAGTTCGTGACTCATAATTGTATGGTGGAGCCTGTAAGACCCCGAATTTTATGAAATATAAAATTTAATTTTTCTTCATATATATTTTTTTTCCTGAAACAGTAAGTGGTTAAATTAACAAAATTGAAAGTTAAGGATGTTATGTGCAAATTTTATTTTGTCGGACAATATTCGTTTTGTCGGGGAATATTCGTTTTGTTGGGGAATATTCGGGTCGTACGACGGCGCCGAAATAACTAATTATTGGTGGACCCCACAACGGAATATCTGTCGGATATAGAAAACGACAGAAGTAACATTTTTAAATAAAAATAGTCAACGGTGTTAACTGTTAAAATACCGGTGATAAAAGAATAGTAGCATACGGTAATTTATGGTATTTTACTGTAGCATGCGGTACTCTACAATAGCACACGGTATTGCACAGTGTCTCATATTATTGGTCTGATAATTGACACCGTAACTGTTGCGCTTCATTTCATCAATAATTGTCACTGCATAATATTTTATATTATCAATTCAATAATTGTCGTTACACAGTATTTTGCATTATTGATTCAATAATTGTCATTACACTGTATTTCATATCATCGACTCAATAATTGTTGCTGCACTGTTTTTAAAATTATTGAATCTAATAATTGTCACAGTAGCAAATACACTATAATTTATATTATTAAATTAATAAAAATATGTAACGTGTTTCTTACATTATTGTGGTAACATTATTTTATATGTTGGACTCACAGGAAGAATAAATAAAAAAAAAAAAAAAAAAAAAAAAAAACGTGGGCTGCGCGTTGCCTCTGCTGAATTTTTTTCTGTTCACCTACCATGGCATAGTAACTTATTTTCTCCTATAAATAGCTTGCTGAACTGAATAGAAAAATCACACCTAAAACATAAAATTTTTCTATAAGAATTTTATGAGTTTTCTCTGAGAATAGTAAGGCTATTTTGAGTGTTTGAAAGCCAAAAGGAGTGCAGGAATTTTTCAAGTAAGTCTTTTATTAAAGAGTAGTAATTTTATAAATTCCTATTTTTCACGGTATTCACAAATCTTCCTTTAGAAGACTCTTCTTTGAGAAGATTCATTTTTAAAAGCTTTCTTTGGAAGATTTATTTTGGAATATTATTTTTAAAACTATTTTAAAGTTGGTATTTTATACTACAAAAATTATGTTAAATATATATAATTTTGATAGTTCATAATATATGAGTTATCATACACTTTGAAGTTTACATGTTGTAATTACTAATTTTATTATAAATATATAGGTTGATCAATCTCATTTAAATCAATATCCAGTCACGTGTTAAGGTAAGAAATGTCATTTTTTTTACACTCTTAAACTTGCTACGGTAAGGGATATTATTTTCTTTCATACTCCTAAATCGAAACTTATTATGGAACTATTGCTTCTATAATTCCTGAAAATATTATATGTTCCATAATAGTTGAACTTCATTATTTCAACTGAACCTTCCTATTTACGTGAACCTTTCTATTGAACTGTAACCGTTATTCTGAACTGTGGATCTTGAATATCATTTTTAAATTTCACTCCACATCATGTTGGCAATTTGGACATTATTTGAATCTGCACAAAGTAAACTTCTGATACTTATTGTTTATCATGTTCTTCTGTTCATCATTTGTATCACTGTTATTTGTATTAATCATCAAGAATCAAACTGTTGTGAATATCTGTGGCCGGGGGCACAGATGTGATATAATTGTTGAACAGATGATAGGTTAAAGGCGATATACTAGGTTAAAGGCGATACATCTGTTCGGTGTCTTTTATGGCACGTGGTGAATGTTCTCTTTGGCCCGTAGTGCAAAGATGAACTGTTGGTTGGTATGATTATGACCAAAGGCTGAATCTGGTATAATCATGACCGTTGGTGCTTTATTGAATATCTTTGGCCCGTAGTGCAAAGATGAACTGTTGATTGGTATGATTATTACCAAAGGCTGAATCTGGTATAATCATGACCGTTGGTGTTATATTAAATGTCTTTGGCCCGTAGTGCAAATATGAACTGTTGATCTGCATGATTATGATCAGGAACTGTGAATTTTTATTATCATGACTAATGGTATTTCAGATGATAAAAGTTGATGATATTTTTACAAAAAAGAGAAGCGAGTGGATATTATAGTCTGCATTATTCTTCTAATAGATTGCTCATTCCGCTGCTATTATTGATCTGAACGTTGTTTAAGAATTTAACTACAGTTTTTGATATAAACCTTGTAGTCTATTGTATTCTATCAAGAACTCAACTGTTGAAGGCTAATGATAATTTATTCGTCATTATCTTAGTCATGATATTTCTTACTGGGCTATTTGAGCTCACCCTTTCTTTTGTTCCATTATTTTTCAACAGGAGATGAGAACGTAACTGGGTCTAGCCGGGGAATGGAGTGGGAGTCCGAGGGATATCTATTATAGTCTTCACGTGTTGTAAAATAGTGTGACAATAATAGTGAAGACTTAGTTGTGTATTATTATACACGGTATTGTTGTACGTTGTGCTTTGTTGTAATAATTTTGTTGTAGTCTTTTGACGACTCAAGTTTGGGCTGTGTGGGCCTAGATTTGGGGGCGTCACAGAGCCCCTCAGCGAATGGACGATTAAGGTCTGACTAGGATAAGCTCCTCAAGCCACGCGATTGTGGTAAGTTCCTGAACTCATACTGTGTGGTAAGTTCGATGAACAATTTATGATGGAGGTTAGAACAAGGTCATAGATAAAGATTTAGTTATCAGTGAATTGAGAATTGTGTGAGGACACTATTGTTCTCCTGAATACTACTGGTAGGTTGTGTTATATAGTGATGTCTTGTATCAAGGAGCAAGCTATAATTTGAAGAAGGATAAGGGGGGTAATCACGTTTGTGGCACCACAATTACTTAGGTTTGAAGAGAATTCATTAAAGGTGTGTGTATTTGTTTTAAAGATACAGATACTTCAGAAAGAGGAAGAAAAGAAGAAGCTGATAAACAGCATGAGAAATTATCGAGAATATGATGTTGGGTATAAGATTAATGAAGGATATAATAAGGAATAAATGGCAATGTTTAGCCTGATAGTGAATTTTACTGATGATGATAAATTAAAGAAGAATAGTGATACACTACTTAGCAATCAAGTACGTGTAAGAAACATAAGAAGAAGAAGGCATTTGAGTTATTAAGATCCTTGGTCAGAAATGTAAAATATGTATATAAAAGGGAAGAAGAAGTGAATAAGAGGACTAAGAGACAACAGATAATAGTAAATCCCAAACTCTAGGAGTATGTGGGATATGTGGTTGAGTTAAATCCCGACTTTTGTGGTCAGTATGGGATATGATCATTTATGTATAAATGTTTCAGAATGTAATGTGCCAAGGCACTACTGGTTGCGTATAAATATAAAATGTGTAATGTTTGTATGCTTTGATGTGATTAATGTGAGCATTAAATAGTAAATGCTATAAGAATGATTGTAATAGTCAAAAAGAATGATAATAACGTAAGTTTTATTTTAAAAAAAGCAGGCAATGCCGCCACGTAGACAACCCCGAAACCCGAGAGCAGAAGGATCAGTTAATAATGAAGGAGGTCAGGTAGACCCGATGCAAACTTTTGTTAATATGTTAGCAGAAGCAATTCAAAATCGGACTCCAGCAGTAGGAAGTTCGCTGATAAATCAATTGGCAAACTTTAAGGATTTTAAAATAGTAGGACCACCGGAGTTTCGAGGAACAATAGATCCGATCGAAGCTCAGACGTGGATAGAAGAGATGGAGAAAGTGTTTGAAGTTACGCGTGTTGCGGAGGAACAGAAGACAACATTTGCTACCTTCATGATGAAGGGAGAGGCTAATTATTGGTGGAAGGCTAATAAAAATCGAGCAGGAGAAGGAATTGTTACGTGGACTCGATTTAAGGAGTTATTCTTTGAAAACTATTTTTCAAATAGTATTCAAACAAGGATGGAAGTAAAATTTTTAGAGCTTAAACAAGGGAACATGACGGTAGCAGAATATGCCGCCAAGTTCAATGAACTAGCGAGATTTGCGCCACATCAAGTGGACACGGAAGAACGAAAGACAAGACGGTTTGAACAAGGATTAAATCCATGGATCTACAGTAAGGTTTCAATTCTTCAGATTAACACATTTTCAACAATGTTGGAAAAAGCAATCATAGCAGAAGGTGGGAGAGAATCTTTGTCAAAGTATAATCTAAAGAGGAAAGGAAGGAATAATGAAGAAGAAAATGGTAAAGGTAGTAGCGAAGATTTTAACGCTCAGAAACAAAAGAGGAGCCATAAAAATGGTAAGAATGGTCAAAGAAAAGGCAAACGAAAAATTGAAAGTTGTGAAAGTTGTGGAAAGAACCACATAGGTGTATGTCTAAAAGGGACAGATAGTTGCTATAGATGTGGAGGGAAAGGACACGGTGCTTCAAACTGTCCTGGTCCAAGGAAAAATAGAAAGTGTTTTATTTGTGGAGGAATGGGTCATCCATTTAAGGACTGCCCAAAGAAAGAAAGCAAGACGAGATGTAATATCAAGAAAGTCAAGACTCATGGTGGCAGGTATTTGTCGATCAATAATATAACCATTTAGGTATTGTTTGATTCGAATATTATCTGTCAGAGAATTTCACTAAATAAATAGAATTTCTCGAAGAAATTAGAATACTTTATTAAAATAAAGTGTCTTTAAATCAAAGGATAGTGTTAGATAGATAAAGAGTAAGTTATCCGTAAAATTAATTCGGATATACGAGGAAAAGAGTCAGGAAAAGATCCGATGATAATAAAATCTTAAGTAATCTTATAACGGTGATTCTGGGGACAGAATCCTTATAAGGAGGGGTGAATGTAATGACCGAGAAAATTACGAACCCAAATTTTTTTTTTTTATTTTTTATTTATTTAATTATATCCATAAGAAAATATGAGGTATGAAGTATGTGTATATAGGATAAGTTGTATGATGAGATGTATTAAATTAGTTAATTAAATTAATTAACTAAAGAAGGAAAAAGATTGCAAGAGAAGCTTATGTGATGAGATCACAAAACTTGAATGTTGGCCTTGAATGGCAAATAAGAAGTTTTATACTAAACAAGTTAATTACTTGTATGAATAATGCGAAAGAAGAAGCAAGTGAATTATTTGAGATAATCCAATGAGGGAATAATTGTTTGTGTACGGTTAATTATTTTATAAACCCAATTTGATGATAGGGGTTAGTGAATGAATTAAATTAATCAAGTCCAATGTACTTATATTAATACGTATTAGGGTATTATTAAAAACAAACCCAAGATTTTTCAATTAATAGTGTTATTTAATTAAGGAGTCCAATGGACTTATTAATAGCAAATCTAATTAGATTATAATTTAAATCCAAATGAGTTGTTAAACTAGGTCAATTAAGTTTACCTAGTAGCCCATGTAATTAATTTAATTATTAGTCCATGTAATTTATTAAATAAGCCTAATGCTTATTTTAATTAAAGATAACATAGTTATGTAAATGCTAGCCCAATGTGTGATATAAATTGAGCCCAAACAATTTAATTGAATGAGCCCAATAGAATTTAATACTAAGATCCAAAGTGGAGCCCAATAAGTTTGTATAGGTGAATATGTATACATATATTGATGTATATATATATATGGATACTTATATAATTATATAGGACTTAAAAATAAAGTTAAATTGGATAAATATTTGGTCAATCCCGAATTTTGGGGCCCACATGGATATAAATGTAGCTTGTTGGTTGATTTTGGAGTGTAAAGTGGTGCAAGTAAGCCCCAACCACCCTAGTCAATCAATGGGTCAATCAAAGAGTCCATCATGTGACGCCCCCAAATCTAGGCCCACACAGCCCAAACTTGAGTCGTCAAAAGACTACAACAAAATTATTACAACAAAGCACAACGTACAACAATACAGTGTACAATAATACACAACTAAGTCTTCACTATTATTGCCACACTATTTTACAACACGTGAAGACTAGGACAGCTATTCCTCGGACTCTCACTCCATCCCCCGGCTAGACCCCGTTACGTTCTCATCTCCTGTTGAAAACAATGGAACAAAAGAAAGGGTGAGCTCAAATAGCCCAGTAAGAAATATCATGACTAAGATAATGACGAATAAATTATCATTAGCCTTCAACAGTTGAGTTCTTGATAGAATACAATAGACTACAAGGTTTATATCAAAAACTGTAGTTAAATTCTTAAACAACGTTCAGATCAATAATAGCAGCGGAATGAGCAATCTATTAGAAGAATAATGCAGACTATAATGTCCACTCGCTTCTCTTTTTTGTAAAAATATCATCAACTTTTATCATCTGAAATACCATTAGTCATGATAATAAAAATTCACAGTTCCTGATCATAATCATGCAGATCAACAGTTCATATTTGCACTACGGGCCAAAGACATTTAATATAACACCAACGGTCATGATTATACCAGATTCAGCCTTTGGTAATAATCATACCAATCAACAGTTCATCTTTGCACTACGGGCCAAAGATATTCAATAAAGCACCAACGGTCATGATTATACCAGATTCAGCCTTTGGTCATAATCATACCAACCAACAGTTCATCTTTGCACTACGGGCCAAAGAGAACATTCACCACGTGCCATAAAAGACACCGAACAGATGTATCGCCTTTAACCTAGTATATCGCCTTTAACCTATCATCTGTTCAACAATTATATCACATCTGTGCCCCCGGCCACAGATATTCACAACAGTTTGATTCTTGATGATTAATACAAATAACAGTGATACAAATGATGAACAGAAGAACAGGATAAACAATAAGTATCAGAAGTTTACTTTGTGCAGATTCAAATAATGTCCAAATTGCCAACATGATGTGGAGTGAAATTTAAAAATGATATTCAAGATCCACAGTTCAGAATAACGGTTACAGTTCAATAGAAAGGTTCACGTAAATAGGAAGGTTCAGTTGAAATAATGAAGTTCAACTATTATGGAACATATAATATTTTCAGGAATTATAGAAGCAATAGTTCCATAATAAGTTTCGATTTAGGAGTATGAAAGAAAATAATATCCCTTACCGTAGCAGGTTTGATTAACAAACGGTGAAGGAAATTAATATCCCTTACATAGTAAGTTTGAATAATGGAAGATGAAAAAGATGGTATCCCTTATGAGTATAAAGGAAAATGATATCACTTACGAATATGGAATAAAAGTGTCATGTGATAATTCGTGTAGACAAATTATTTCCACACGAGACAAATAAAAAGGGTTATTCACCAACAGGCGATAATCCGCACCGTAAGGTTATTCCCATCAATTTGAATACGAATAGTTATTCACCAAACAGACGATAATCCGCGCCGTAAGGTTATTCCCATCAATTTGAATACGAAGAGTTATTCACCAAACAGGCGATAATCCGCACCGTAAGGTTATTCTCAAAGATTAATAAGGAATGAATAAAAAAGGTTATTCACCAACAGGCGGTAAACCGCACCGTAAGGTTATTCCCACAATTTAATACATGGAAGTAAATGGCACAAGAAAGAAACGATATTATTTTCGAGAATCAAAGAATGATAATCCCTTCAAGTAAGAAAGAAAATAATATCCATTTATGATGATGAAAAGAGTGATACCCCTTACCGTAGTAAGTTTAAATAATAGAAGATGAAAGAATATGATATTCCTTACAAGTAAGAAAAAAATGACATCCTTTACCACAGTAAATTTAAGAGTTTGAAATGAATGGTATTCCTTACAATAGTGAGTTTAAGAGTATGAAAGAAAATGACATCCCTTACCACAGTAAGTTTAAGAGTATGAAAAGAATGATATTCCTTACCATAGTAAGTTTAAGAGTGTGAAAAGAATGATATTCCTTACTGTAATAAATTTAAGAGTGTGAAAAGATTGATATTCCTTACCTTAACACGTGACTGGATATTGATTTAAATGAGGTTGATCAACCTATATATATTTTTAATAAAATTAGTAATTACCACATATAAATTTCAAAGTGTATGATCACTCGTATAATATGAACTATCAAAATTATATATATTTAACATAATTTTTGTAGTATAATATAACTACTTTAAAATAGTTTTTAAAATAATATTCCAAAATAAATCTTCCAAATAAAGCTTTTAAAAATGAATCTTCTCAAATAAGAGTCTTCTAAGGGAAGATTTGTGAATACCGTGAAAAATAGGAATTTATGAAATTATTACTCTTTAATAAAAGACTTACTTGAAAAATTCCTGCACTCCTTTTGACTTTCAAACACTCAAAATAACCTTACTATTCTCAGAGAAAACTCATAAAATTCTTATAGAAAAATTCTATGTTTTAGGTGTGATTTTTCTATTCAGCTGAGCAAGCTATTTATAGGAGAAAATAAGTTACTATGCGTGGTAGGTGGGCTGAAAAATATTCAGCAGAGGCTGCTGCGCAGCCTCCACCAACCCACTTCAGCAAATTCACATTTCTCACATTTCATGTGGGCCCCACAATGGGTCCCACATGTTTCTTACTATTCACGTACTATTCACGTCACTATTCACGTCACTATTCACGTTACTATTTCAAATAGTAAAATTAATTATTTTTTTTTATTTTTTTTTATTTTTTATTTATTTATTTATTTATTTATTCTTCCTGTGAGTCCAACATATAAAATAATGCTACAACAATAATTCAACAATAATGTAATAAACACGTTACAGATTATTATTAATTTAATAATATAAATTACAGTATATTTGCTACTGTAACAATTATTAGATTCAATAATTTTAAAAACAGTGCAGCAACAATTATTGAGTCAATGATATGAAATATAGTGTAATGACAATTATTGAATCAATAATGCAAAATACTGTGTAACAACAATAATTGAATTGATAATATAAAATATTATGCAGTGACAATTATTGATGAAATGATGCGCAACAGTTATGGTGTAAATTATCAGACCAATAATATGAGACACTGTGCAATACCGTGTGCTACTGTAGAGTACCGTGTGCTACAGAAAATACCATAAATTACCGTATGCTACTATTCTTTTATCACCGGTATTTTAACAGTTAACACCGTTGACTATTTTTATTTAAAAAGGTTACTTCTGTCATTTTCTATATCCGACAAATATTCCGTTGTGGGGTCCACAAATAATTTGTTATTTCGCCGTCGTACGGCACGAATATTCCCCGACAAAACGAATATTCCCCGACAAAACGAATATTGTCCGTCAAAATAAAATTTGCACATAGCATCCTTAACTTTCAATTTCGTCAATTTAACCACTTACTGTTTCATGAAAAATATATATGAAGAAAAATTAAATTTTATATTTCATAAAATTCGGGGTCTTACACATCAAGTGGTCATTCCATGCATAGTAAGCAAGATTAAGCTCCTAATTGACTAGAATTGGTTGATTAGAAGATGTTAAGCAAGTCTAGGGAGGTTCTATAAATAGAATGCTCCATTCATTTGCTAGGTTTGTTAGTCATTTTGTAAGAACTCCAAGAGAGAATAGAGAGAGCATTCTAGAGAAAATAGAGAAGGCTCTTGAGAGTTGGTTTTTCACCAAGGAGATTACTAGAGACTTATCAAGGAGGAGTCACCAACAAAGTCTCTAGCCAAGAGTAGAAGAACATAAGGTTCAAAAGTGTTATATCTCATCTTTATTTCATTTTTGTAGGCTATATATGTTTTATATGGTCAAAATATGTTTTTAACCGATCAAAAGTGGTTTTGATGGTCTACAAGTCTTAAGCTATAATAAATTGGTAGATACATGGTTTGATATGCTTAAATCATGATTTGGTATGTGAGAAATGTATAAAAGTTATAGAAATGTTCATAACACATTTTACCGGTAAAACCCTAACGATACATGTTGTGTTTGATGTTGTATTTTGAAATACACAAATCGAAAATTGGATTTTTATGGCTAGAAAGCTAGATCTAGGAGTTTTAAAGAAAAACCCTTTTGGAACCTTTCAAGAATATTGAATAACGAAGAAGTTATAGCTTTTACCGGAAATAATGTCGTTTTTAAACCCTAGATGGTTCGATCCGTAATTTTCGTGTAAAACGTTTTCAAAAAGACGATCCAACCATGGAATATTGTAAAACAAGAGGCTAGAAACACATCAACACTGATTTGGTGTCATTTGGATGTGTAGAGTTTATTTTATTCAAGGTTGAACCATTAAAACCAAGGATTTGTGATTTTAGTTTTCACTTTGTCCTTGTGAGCAGTTTTTAGTACACTTCCGTTTGGAATTTGGATTTTTGATCTAAAGAGAAATTGTAGAGGGGGAAATTCTGATGAGAATGGACTCAAGAATCACCCCAAAATGTTTTAAAATGAAGAAGTTATGGCTGTTGGGGCGTCGGAGGGTCGAGCAGTCAAAAGTTTACTTTCGGAGGAGTTGGCCGAGCGCCTACTGAGCGCCTACCAAGCGCCTAGGCGCTTGAGCCGGCTGTTTCTGGGGGCAGATTCGGTCCGGGTCGGGTCGGTCCGGGTCGGGTCGGTCCGGGTCGAGTTTTTTATGAAAATTTAAGTTGAAATACTTATTAATTGAGTGTGTTTGAATACTAAACTAATATATATAGAGTTTATTAGTGACTTAAATGTATCTAAATGTATAAAATAAAGACTAAAGTTACAACAATTAAAATGTTAACTATTGATAATGTTTGAAGAATAATAAAATATTATTAAATGATCAATAATATTAGTATATGATTAAAAGTTATTAAATGATGAATAACATTAGTAAATGATTAAAATATTATTAAATGGTTAATAATATTAATAAGTGATTAAAATATTATTAAATGATTAATAATATCAATAAGTGATTAAAATATTATTAAATGATTAATAATATTAATAAATGATTAAAATATTATTAAATTGTTAATAATATTAATAAGTGAGTAAAATATTATTAAATGGTTAATAGTATTAATATGTGATTAAAATATTATTAAATGGTTAATAATATTAGTAAATGAAAAGAATATTATTAAATGATTAATAATATTATTAAAAGAGTAAAATATTATTAAATTTTTAATAATATTTATAAACGATTAAAATATTATTTGATAAGTAATATTATTGGAAAGAGTGTAAGACATTATTAAATTATTAATAATGTTAATATGCGATTGAGATATTATTATATAATTATAATATTAATGAGTTAATAAAATATTATTAAATGGTTAATAATATTAGTAAGTTAGTAGAATATTATTAAATGATTAATAATATTAATAAATGATTAAAATATTATTAAATGGTTAATAATATTAGTAAGAGGATAAAATATTATTAAATGGTTAATAATATTAATGAGAGAAGAAGATATTATTAAAGGATTAATAATATTACTAAGATGATAAAATATTATTAAATGGTTAATAATATTTATAAATGATTAAGATATTATTTGATAAATAATATCCTTGGGAATAGTGTAAAACATTATTTAGTTATTAATAAATGTTAATAAGTGTTGAGATAATGAAGAGATTATTAGATGGTTAATAATATTGAGGAACTAGATGATTTATGGTTAAAATATTATTATACGATTAATAATATTATTTGTGGTATTTATATATTATCAAAGGTGATAATATTATAAAGCAATGAAGTGATAGTTATGTGATTTAAAATATTATCAAGGGATTGATAATATTATTAAGAGATGTAAGATTATGATTAAGTGATAGATGATTAAGACATATATGGTAAGGTTATTAATGTTAAATAAACCTATATGTGTTATGCTAATTGGAGGATCAATGTTGTTGAATATTAGGTCACCCAGAGGAAGTATTTTTAAGTTGAATAGCAGTAGTCAGCGGAACAGGCAAGTTTCTCTGAACCCTAACTTGTATTTATTTGGCAAGTTATTTATGTAGAATCTGAAATTTATTTCAAAATGCATGATGAAATAATTATTAAGAATTATTTCATAGCTATATTGTTATTGACAATCGCACTTAGGTGAATTTGCATGACCGTTCACGTTATGAACTGTTTAAAGAGAAATATCTATGCTATTTGTTTCAGCTAGATATTGCATGTGATATTATGACTGTTCTTGTTATGAACTGTTCTAAGTGAGGGTTCTATGCCAATTGTTTCGGCTAGACCATGTACGAATTAAATTCATAATCTGAATATTATTGAAGTTAGTCCAAACCATATTGTTGTGGTACGGAATCTGATGGGATAGGCTGAAATGAACAGAGCATTGTAAGCAGATAAGCTTACGGTCGGATGGAATATTCCCAATCAAAACGAACTAGATGGTTATATTGTGCACTCTATAAACGTACGATAGGCTGATCACCTAAAGTACCCATCACCGGATATGTCAATCAAAATGATTGTTAATATTCAAAACGAACTGACAGACTTCTGTCTACAGGGTATTGTAAATACTCAAAACGTGTGTTCATGGTCTTGTGACCCTTTCAGCATGATGAAGCAGTATGTTATGTCAATTGAATTATATTATTCAAAGTTGCATGTCTTCACAATTATTGTATATTGTTGAAGTTTCCAGAGCTAAATCTTTTTCATTCATGATATATCTTTTATTGTTTAATAAAACTTGCTGAGCAAAGTAGTTGCTCATCCTTGCTATATCATGAACTATTTTTCAGTTAAGCCGAGTTATCTAAGGAGTACCACGGCAAAGGAAAGATGAACGAGTAGACGTAGTTAGTTCGTACTATTTGTGTAAATCTTTTGTATTATAAGGTAATGATGATGTATTAAGGTTAGTGGAACCTGGGATTGAATGTACGTTTCGTAATGAAATGATGTATGATTTTCGCTAGTTATTGAAGTTATATTTTATGAATGTTTGACAAGTGTTGAATAGTGAGCACCGAACCCGGGGTTCAAGGGACCCGGATTTGGGGGCGTCACAGTATGCATGACATATTTATTTGACAATGTTACATTTTTTTGTGTGAGTAAGGAATTAAAAAAAATTAAAAAAATTCATGCGTAAAAATATTCTGTAAATTAAGTTCAAAAGCCCAATTATGGGATAATATTACATATTTTTGTGGCTAAAAATTATTTATAAATTAAAAATTTAAATGATTGGATAATATCATATATTTATTTGTCAGAGTTATCTAAAAAAGTGGGATAATAAAAAAAATCAAAAACCAAATTATTAGATAATATCAATTTGGAATTGATGCAAGTTTTGGGCGTAATATCAGTTTAGATTTGTATGCGTGACATATTTTTGGGACAATTTCTGTGTGTAAGAAATTAAAAAAATTAAAAAATTTATGCGTGAAAATTATCGATAAATAAAGTTCAAAAGCGCAATTATGTGATAATATTACATATTTTTGTGATTGAAAATTATTTATAAAAAAAAAATTAAATTATTGGATAATATCAAATATTTATGTGTTAGAGTTATCTGAAAAAATGGGATAATAAAAGAATTCAAAAATGAAATTATTGAATGACATCAATTTGGAATTGCTGTAATTTTTGGATATAATATCAGTTTAGATTTGTATGCATGACATATTTATAGGACAATGTTACATCTTTTCTGTGTGAGTAAGAAATTAAAAAAAATAAATTATGCATAGAAATATTCTGTAAATTAAGTTCAAAGGCCCAATTATGGGATAATATTACATATTTTTATGGCTGAAAATTATTTATAAATTAAAATTTCAAATTATTGAATAATACCAGATATTTTTTTGTCAGAGTTATCTGAAAAAGTGGGATAATAAAAAAAAAATCAATAACCAAATTATTGGATAATATCAATTTGGAATTTATGCAATTTTTGGGCGTAATATCAGTTTAGATTTGTATGCGTGACATATTTATGAGACAATTTTTATGTGTAAGGAATTAAAAAAAAAATTAAAAATTTATGCGTGAAAATTATTGGTAAATAAAGTTCAAAAGCACAATTAAGTGATAATATTACATTATTTTTTGATTAAAAATTATTTATAAATAAAAAAAATAAAAATTCAAATTATTGGATAATATTAAATATTTATGTGTTAGAGTTATCTACAAAAATGAGATAATAAAACAATTCAAAAATTAAATTATTGGATAATATCAATTTGAAATTGCTGGAATTGTTGGATATAATATCAGTTTAGATTTGTATGCGTGACATATTTATTGGACATTGTTACATTTTTTTTGTGTGAGTAAGGAATTAAAAAAAAATTAAAAATTTTGTGTAAAAATATTTTGTAAATTAAGTTTAAAAGCCCAATTATGGGATAACATTACATATTTTTGTTGTTGAAAGTTATTTATAAATAAAAAATTAAATATTCAAATTTAAGATAATATTATATATTTATGTGTCAGAGTTATTTGATAAAATCATTTTTTTTTAACTGTAATTAGGGTGCAAAAGAATTCAAAAACTCAAAAAATATAAAGAGATTAATAAGTCAATAGTAAAAATGTAAAGAAATTATTGAAATGACACGTGTTTTGTAATTAATACCGAAGAGAAATTGACTGATTGACAGGCTTATAAGTAACATTAGTTGGTATTAATGTAATGTGTTTTAGTATATATAATTAATATATATAACATATAATATATAAATAGATAGATTAGTTAGTGTGACTTTTGTAGTCCAGTTCAATGATCTACCAAAAATACTCTTATTTAATTTATCCATTGAGCACGTCCAACCTTGTCCACCTATTCATCGATTATACAAAAGATTAGTACTGATCGATCACAAGAACTCGCAATTCTAATTCTTCTTAAAATCAAATATTAGGTGAATTTTGTATTTTCTACAGCAAAGGATGGGTATTTTTTTTTTAATCTTAAAAAAAAAGTTTATAATTTTTTTTTATTAATATCTCAGAAAATTTAAAGATATGCTTGTCCCATTTATCCATAAAATCACAGACTATATTAATTTAACAATGATGCATATATAATAAAATTGTGATAATAATGATGTGTCATTTTAAACAATCATTAATTTTTTTTTAAATTAAATAATTTGACTAATGAAATTCTTATTGTACTGTGAAATGGAGGGAGTATACACTAACACAAGTAACACAATACCATTTAGGAGGAGTATAATATTTCCTGCTCCCTTGAGTTCCTCAAATATTTCAAGTAATTTCTGGTTATAGGAAAATTCTCCCCTCCTGCCTAATTCTTTTTTTTTTTTTGAGAAAGAAACAAACAAGAGATGAAAAAAATAAAAAATTTGAGAATTCAAAAATAGAGGTCCCACCGAGAATTGAACTCGGGTTACTAGATTCAGAGTCTAATGTCCTAACCGCTAGACCATGGGACCCTTGATGATCGGGAAATTCATCATTTTTTATAACACTTAATATAAGTCAAAATGGTCCAACGTTATGACAGCTAACAAACCAATTCAATTCCACCTAGACCTTTATTCGATAACAAAGACAAACACCACAATATATAAGGATAATTATTTAGTCTAAGTTTTGCCCAATTTATGCCACGAATGGCAACATAGTGCAATATCCATTACTGATACACTACTACAAATTCCAAAAAGAAAGTTATGTCCATCACATAAAATTTAAGTGACGACAAATAGTAGAAATTAAGCAGTTGCATTTAGGATAGGAGTTGCAGCATTTGAGTAGACAGGGTGAAGAACATGCCCTTCCTTTGGCTCGATATGCACCCATTTGCGTCCACTTAGCTTATATCAAACTTGATACATCCTTCTTTTAAAGAGAAAAGGGTGTGATCTTTTCCAATTCCAACATAATTTCCAGGATGAAAGCGGGTGCCCCTTTGACGAACAATGATATTTCCAGGAATCACTCTCTGTTCAATAGACAAGAGTATCTAATTAAAAACAGGTATCAGTGGGCAAATAATGAGCATTCAACCGTTGTGATAGAATGAGTCTGCCTAAACTGATATATCTAACCTCTCTGCCAAACTTCTTCACCCCAAGATTCTTGGGTTTTGAATCTCGACCATTCTTTGTGGACCCTGCTGTTTTTTTGCTAGCCCAGTGCTTTAACATCAAGCTCAAGCCGCCTCCAGATACATCTACATTCAGGAATTTCACATGTTACTTGACCCAACATCTAAGTTTGTTGGAGTTAATAATCTCAACAAGAAAACTTGAAAATTTTACCACATGCGGCACTGTAGACGGGGAAATTTGTAACAAGCTCAATGAGATTCAATCTTCTACCTAGCGATGCTCCAAGATTCATAATGTTGCCAACTAACTGAGAAGAAAATACCCGAAAATTTCTAAGTAAAAAAGCATGATGAACTGTATTGTCGAATTCATAGTTCTGAAAACAAAATTGGATCAGCCAATTGAACTGACACCACACTGGCTCTTAGTCATGCTCCTAGTACAAAGTTACAAGTATCATGGGAGCGGAGAACTACTACTACTACTACCACCTATAGCAACAACCAAAACATGTATCACAATGTAATTTATTAGTACTAGATGAAGCATGGATGTGGATACAGCAATATGACACGACGCAGAAAAAATACTAAGTGTTACAGATTAAATACATGGAAGGCACAATAGAAAGGAGACGCATACAACGATGGCCCTATAGAAAGAAGAATAAATAAGAGATGAGTACATCACTGGCACAAAGGAGTATATGTCTACCATAAAAATAACACAACTAAACCTTTACTTGTGTTTTTTTTTTTTTTTGGGGAGGGGGGGGGATTAATTTTATATGGCTAAACATGAAAGTAGTAAGTTACAAGATCAAACTATTAAGTAACCACCATAAACCTTTGCCTGTAGATATTGGATATGTAGTAACATATATGAATGACTATGATAAAGAAGTTATCACGGTGAAAGACATAGTTGAGCACCAAAAAGCAACACATAATCATCCAACTTGGAATCAGAGGTACACATACTTTGGGCATCAACCGCACTCAAGTACAAGGAGGATGACCAATTGACCACCAACTCAAACGACTCCTTTTTTTTTTAGCATTTATAGCAAACTCATCTATCTAAAAGCCAGTTTATACATTTCTCATCCAAGAATAGCAAAATTTATCTCTAAGCATCGCACAAAGCATGGAACCTAATAATAGGCGGCATAAAGGCGAAAACAAACCCATTGACAAAATCAAATTTTTAGAAAAAAATTCCTTGTATCGTCCTAGTCTTCATGATGGGTGCAATTCAATTGTGGATGATAATTAAAATTTGGGGAAAAGTTAGTTAGCTATTCTCTTACAGAGGTTAAAATAAACGCACATATACTATTAACATATGTTTACTCACCATAAAGATTTGGTCTTTTGGTGAAGCTTAAGCAATGGATAGAGAAATAAAATCAAACACTAGCTCGAACATACATATCATTTATAAAGGGAAGTCCAGAAACATAAAGTTTGATATATACATAAAACTATTTATCAAATAAATATACAAATTGACAAACATTAGAAGGTAGAAGGTATTCAGATCACCTTACAATTTTCCTTTCTGATGAAGAAAGAGATGGAGAATCGATGAAGTTCGGGCTACTACGAAGCCGAATCACTCCGCTGTTTCACTTTCACAAAACCTCCATTTGGATTTTTTATGTTTAAGAATTGATGTGATTTTATTATATTTTAATTAATATATTACAAATTACGTAAAAATATTATTAAGGATAAAATTATTATTTTAAAAATATTAAATATTCTCTCTATTTTAAAATATAACATTAAATTTGACTTTATAAGATAATATGTGGTATTTTTAAATTTAAAATTAATAAAAAATTTAAAAATAATAAATCTTATAATTAATACTATTATTTAAACATTTACAATTTTTGTTTATATTTTTTAAATATAAAAATATTTAAAATTAACTCAAAAAAATTGCAATCATCTTATTTTTGATATAGAAAGAGTATATTTTTTAATTTAAAAATTGTCAACAAGTAAATAAAGATCAAAATTCTATTACACATATATTTGATTGAGGAGAAATTTTTAATAACTTGAATTTTTTTCTTTGGTTAAATTATTTTTTTTCACTGATGCGAACCCCAATTTATATATGTATTACTGAACTGATTTTTTTTATAATTGTATCACTGAGCTGAAATTTTCTTATAAAATTTGAATTTTTCATCCATAACTATTAAAATTTAACAAACTAATAGTGTGGCATGTCATGTCATATTTTAGATGTAAAATTATTGACATGACATTCCACGTTATTAATGTATTAAATTTTAGCAGTTATGAACGAACAATTTATTTATTTATTTAAAATTTTAATGATGTGATTATAAAAAAAATTAGTTCGATTATACATATATAAATTGAGATTCAATTTAATGGATAAAAAATGATTTAACTATCTTTTTTCTTCAATACTTACCAACACTAGTAGTGAAGAAAAGTTATTATTTCTATTTTGAATTCACAAGCAGATGGAATCTAACTTTAACTCTAATAATCTTAACTCTCTCTGTTTTCTTTTCTTTTTTCCTCTTAATTAAAAGTGATAATTTAGTGATAAAATATCTTTCTATACTCTGTAAAATAATGTGTTTAAGTTTACTCACAATCGACTGAATTGAAGAATAGATTTTTAGAACATTTATTTGGTTGGAAATTCAAAAAGAAGAAAAAACAAAAATAATAATGTTTAATTATCCTTAGCACACTATTTTTTTTTTTTTGTTGTTGTTGTTGTAAAGTATTGATTAAGAATATTAGTATTCAGTGAGACACGCGTTACATGTGTGAATTATATAAGATAAAATATGAACTTTATAAAATTTAGATAACTAAATAAAAAAATAGAAAAAACAAAATAGTACAGTAAAAGAAAAAAAAAAGAAAAAAGTGTACTACAATTACACCAACTCCCATGGACATGGAGGCTTGATAATACTCGCTTCATTTTAAATTATAAAATTATTATTAATTTTATAAAAGTAAAATTATAATATTTTTAAATTTAAAATTGACATAATTTATTTAAAATTTTAAAATAATAAATATTATAACTAATAGTATTTTTTAGCTAATTTATAATATCTATAATTATATTAACATAAATTAAATAAATTTATATCAATTTTAAATTTTAAAATATTTAAAAGTAATTTTTTTAAAAACAATATTAATTGTATAATTTGGATAGATAGATAATATAGATATAAATAGATAATAATTAGTTTTTTTTAAAGTTATTTTTCTTCCCCATTTGCCTGCGTTTGGTGGAAAACAAACATGAACGCTCTGTTTTTTAGTTTTAAAATAGATAAAAAAAAAATAGATAAAAAACTTAAATTTTTTGTTCAATTATTGTGTTTCTGAGTTTTTTAACAAATAAAAAAAAATGGAAAGAAAATTTTGTCACTTTTCTTACCAAAATTTTTCATTCAAAATTAATAAGATTTGGACAAAAAAAAATTTAAGATATATAATATTCTCATAATTTTCATATTATTCTCATGTTAGTTTTTTTCAACTTTTTTCATCACCATGATTTTAAATATCAAACGTACAAGACTTGCCAAATGCACATGAATAAACAATCTTTTTTGTAATTAGATACCCATCACATGCAATATCTTAATTAGTTTGCCATTTTATTATTCTAATTAAGTTTCATAAAGTAACAACTTGAATGAAGGAAGAAAATCTTAAAGTCCAAAATAAATAAATAAAGGTCATCGATAAGTTCTAAAATACCATAATCTTGTTTCATAAGTTTTGGTTTCAAAACTATATCCTGCTTAATTTAGAAAATGAATAGTTTTCATTGATAAATGGAAACATCTTTTTATTTTGTGTTCAAGCAAAAATAAACAGAATGAACTTATAAATTTAGTGACAAATAAATGATTCTTTCTAATTTATTTATGTCGATGAAAATAGATAAATAATAAATAAAAATTCAATACTTCCATGCATATTTACATTTTTAATGTGACGCCCCCAAATCTAGGCCTACACAGCTCAAACTTGAGTCGTCAAAAGATTATAACAAAATTATTACAACAAAGCACAACGTACAACAATACAGTGTATAATAATACACAACTAAGTCTTCACTATTATTACCACACTATTTTACAACACGTGAAGACTATAATATATATCCCTCGGACTCCCACTCCATTCCCCGGCTAGACCCAGCTACGTTCTCATATCCTGTTGAAAAATAATGGAACAAAAGGGTGAGCTCAAATAGCCCAGTAAGAAATATCATGACTAAGATAATGACGAATAAATTATCATTAGCCTTCAACAGGTGAGTTCTTGATAGAATACAACAGAATACAAGGTGTATATCAAAAACTGCAGTTAAATTCTTAAACAATGTTCAGATCAATAATAGCGGCGGAATGAGCAATCTATTAGAAGAATAATGTAGACTATAATGTCCACGCGCTTCTCTTTTTCGTAAAAACATCATCAACTTTTATCATCTGAAATACCATTAGTCAAGATAATACAAATTCACAGTTCCTGGTCATAATCATGCAAATCAACAGTTCATCTATGCATTACGGGCCAAAGAGAACATTCAATATAGCACCAGCGGTCATGATTATACCAGATTCAGCCTTTGGTCATAATCATACCAAACAACAGTTCATCTATGCACTACGGGCCAAAGAGAACTTTCAATATAACAACAACGGTCATGATTATACCAGATTCAGCCTTTGGTCATAATCATACCAAACAACAGTTCATCTATGCACTACGGGCCAAAGAGAACTTTCACTACGTGCCATAAAAGACACCGAACAGATGTATCGCCTTTAACCTAATATATCGCCTTTAACCTATCATCTGTTCAACAAATATATCACATCTGTGCCCCCGGCCACAGATATTCACAACAGCTTGATTCTTGATGATTAGTACAAATAATAGTGATACAATTGATGAACAGAAGAAACAGGATAAACAATAAGTATCGGAAGTTTACTTTGTGCAGATTCAAATAATGTCCAAATTGTCAACATGATGTGGAGTGAAATTTAAAAATGTTATTCAAGATTCTCAGTTCAGAATAACGGTTACAGTTCAATAGAAAGATTCAGAAAATAGGAAGGTTCAGTTGAAATAATGAAGTTCAACTATTATGGAACATATAATATTTTCAGGAATTATAGAAGCAATAGTTCCATAATAAGTTTCGGTTCAGGAGTATGAAAGAAAATAATATCCCTTACCGTAGCAAATTCAAGAGTGTAAAAAAATGACATTTCTTACCTTAACACGTGACTGGATATTGATTTAAATGAGATTGATCAACCTATATATTTATAATAAAATTAGTAATTACAACATGTAAACTTCAAAGTGTATGATAACTCATATATTATGAACTATCAAAATTATATATATTTAACATAATTTTTGTAGTATAAAATACCAACTTTAAAATAGTTTTAAAAATAATATTCCAAAATAAATCTTCCAAAGAAAGCTTTTAAAAATGAATCTTCTAATAGAAGAGTCTTCTAAAGGAAGATTTGTGAATACCGTGAAATATAGGAATTTATGAAATTACTACTCTTTAATAAAAGACTTACTTGAAAAATTCCTGCACTCCTTTTGGCTTTCAAACACTCAAAATAGCCTTACTATTCTCAGAGAAAACTCATAAAATTCTTATAGAAAAATTTTATGTTTTAGGTGTGATTTTTCTATTCAGCTGAACAAGCTATTTATAGGAGAAAAGAGGTTACTATGCGTGGTAGGTGAACTAAAAAAAAAAAAATTCAGCAGAGGCTGCGCAAACGTTTTTAAAAATTTTCAATACTTGCACAGTAACTTTGCACAGTAACTTTAAAATTTTCAAAAAGTGAACAGTAATGAACAGTAACTTTTGTCGGCAGATGAACAGTAACTTTCCCGAGATGAACAGTAACTTCCGTCAGTGAATAGTAACTTTTCCGGGAATGAATAGTAAATTCCGGGAGTGAATAGTAACTTTTGAAAAATAAAATTTTTTATTTTTCCTGTGGGTCCAACATATAAAATGAAATAATGCTACAACAATAATGTAATAAACACGTTACAGATTATTATTAATTTAATAATATAAATTACAGTATATTTGCAACTGTGACAATTATTAGGTTCAATAATTTTAAACTACAGTGCACCAACAATTATTGACTTGATGATATGAAATACAGTGTAATGACAATTATTGAATCAATAATGCAAAATACTGTGTAGCAACAATAATTGAATTGATAATATAAAATATTATGCAGTGACAATTATTGATGAAATGATGCGTAACAGTTACGGTGTCAATAATATGAGACACTGTGCAATACCGTGTGCTACTGTAGAATACCGTGTGCCACAATAAAATACCATAAATTACCGTATGCTACTATTCTTTTATCACCGGTATTTTAACAGTTAACACCGTTGACTATTTTTATTTAAAAAGGTTACTTCTGTCGTTTTCTATATCCGACAAATATTCCGTTGTACGGCCCGAATATTCCCCGACAAAGCGAATATTGTCCGACAAAATAAAATTTGCACATAACATCCTTAACTTTCAATTTCGTCAATTTAACCACTTACTGTTTCATGAAAAAAAAAATATATATATATATGAAGAAAAATTAAATTTTATATTTCATAAAATTCGGGGTCTTACATTTAATGTCTATTTGATGGAAAAGATACACGTTATTATATTGAAAGATGGTGTAATAAAAGTATTAAACATATTATAACACAAAATATTAAAAATTCAGAATTAATATTTTAATGAATAAAATTTGATATTTTTATAAACTCTCTCACACATAAATATAGGATCCAATTATTATCCACGTGAAGAAAATGTTGTAAAACTATTAATTTTAATTTATAGTTTAATAGTTACAACTATAATTAGTATATAACATATAATAAAAAAATAAATTTATAAAAGTGTTAATTTTATTTTCTTTTTATTAAAATTGAGAAATACAAGAAAATAAAATTTTAAAATTTTATATTTTTTTTATAAAAATTCAGAAATAACATAATTTTTTTAAAAAAAATTTATTATTATTATTTTTTTGGTCCAAAACTTAGAAATAGAGCGAGAGTGCCGGAAAGAAAGCTCATCACTTCGTCCACTCCAATTTGTCCGTTTCCTTCTCATCCTTCTCTCTGTTTCCCTTCATTCCAACCAAAGGGTAAGATTCGCAAATTAATTTTTAACTTAAAGAACGCTGCCGTTGCTGCTGCTGCTGCTTATGTACAACAAACTATATATAATCAAATCTGAATCTTTAGGATCGGCTCCTTCCGATATCAAAGGTATTGAATTTCCGTCGTGTACAAAGAAACTGCTCGATTTTTTAATTACAAAGTTATATGCATATATTTTGCTCAAAATTTATAAAGTTACAATCTTTGACTAAATATTGGTGTTTTTCGCTCTCTGTTTTATAATTTGTACTAGCAAGTTGAACCAAAATAATGGGTTTTTCTATAGAAGTATTTTTTGATCCTTTTCAATGCTTGTTTTATTGTTTGTACTGCTAGCTAAATGGTTTTATGGGAATTCATCTTTCTTTTTGTTACCCATTTCTGCAGAATCTTTTCAATAACTCTTCTTACCTTGGAATTTTATAAGGACAATAATGGGAATTCATCTTTCTTGTCGTAGCCCATTTATGTAAAAGCATTTTAATACCTCTCGTAGCTGGTAAATTAATATGCCCTTTGGGTTTTGAATAGGGTTTTGATGGATTATTTCTAGGGTCTGTATAATTTGATATCTAATTTTGGTTAAAACCTAAAGAGGGAGGTAGGTTACAATCAGTACTAACTGAGCCCTATTTTTTTGCAAACGGATGCTTTTGAGACTCACAATGGATAACCATTAGAGTTCAAGCCTCTCAATACGTTCCTGTAGTTATTTTTGGTTGATATTTTTGTGTTACTTGATGTGCCATATCATATTCTTTATATTACCTGCTTTGTCACAGTTTTGTTGTTATCATAATAATATATCCATAAAGGTCTTTTCCTAAATAAATAACTGATTGGTATCGATTTTTTGCAGTATAAGCTCAGAATATGTATGTTTTGTAAAGAAGTGACTAGCGCTCTTCAGTATTCAAGAATTTCTCCAGTGACATACCAACTGTAAAATAGGAACTGGCTGTATCTCTACTCATTCATAGCATTCCCATTTTGTAACTGCTAGAGTTTGAGACAGATTTGTAATGGCTTTCGTTAGTAAAAATCCGATTTGTTTACAGAATGTCTCATGTGGACAAAATCAGGTTAACCATTGAGTTTTATTAGTCCCTTGTATTCTTTTTTTCCCTTGATCGCCATGTTTTTTTATGAATGTAATTTATATAATATTTCTGTATCGCTTTATAGATTGGGTTCAATAAAGTGGAACTATTATTACCATTGTGGAAATGTAGAGTATTTTGCAAGCAGATGGGTACAAACTTACCTGTCTTTACTACAAAGGTGAGCTGGAACTAATGATAGCGCTTTCCTGTTCTATATCCCGAATATTTTATTATAAATATTTTTTAAAAATAATTCGGCCTTGAACCAACTGGTTTTCTCTTTTTCTAACATATAGCGTCAATATATAGGGTACTGTCAACTCTCTTGTGAACTGCTCTGCTAATCAAAGTAGAAAACCTCTCAGAGATTCCAATCCTGTTGAAAAGTAAGTGACATCTCTTGCTCAACATATGTGGAAATCATCAGTTTTCATGTTTTTTTTGTTCATTGAACTATACGACTTGTTCATTCGCAAGAATTTACTTCTTAGTCTTGGAAAATGAAATTTAATTTCTAGAGGGTAATTTGTTACTGCCAGAGAAAATTATTAGTTTTTATAGTTTGGAAGTCAATACAGTGATGACTAACGACAATACCAATTTCAACTCGAAATCGTCAACCTTGGTAGTGTTTTATTATCTCTTTCGAATTATTAGCTGAAGCCCTTTAATATGCTGCCGCTATAATGTTTCTAGTTTCTCATAATTGGCTCACCAAGGTTTTCCTTGCACTGAATGAAGGAAAATGATCAAGAAGGTGGGAAAGCAAGAACATCACTTGTGGAGTAGAAGAGATTCAGCTGGATCTGGGCAAAAAGCACTCAACCTTGTTCGGATGGTAAGTATGACTAGTCATTTCTTTGTGCTTATTGACAATTTCACTCATGGAGGTTTATGCAAATCTTTGTAAAGACATACTATCTGGTTTAAATGTGGTTATGTAATAACATGAATGGATTTTTCAAGAATTGGACTGGGAATGATTACATTAAATTCTGTTTGTGAACTTTAAACTGGTAGGTTTCTGGACTACCAAATGAGAAAGAAGCTGTTTATGGAGCATTAGATAAATGGACAGCTTGGGAGCCGGAGTTTCCATTGATTGCAGCAGCTAAGGCTCTACAAATCTTGAAGAACAGGAATCAATGGATACGAGTAATTCAAGTATGATACTCCGTAAACTGTCTGAAACTTGGAGCAAATGCAGTTTAATGTTTGGGATAGCATGTATTTCCATTTTTCTTTTGCTATTAAACTTTCGTTTAATTTTCTTTGAGTGGTCACTAATGTTTCAGATATGGAGTTCAGCTTAATTCCATCTACTCTGGATGTCAATGGCGGTGTAACTGTTTGATAAAACCTCACACCTAAAACAACCTTCCTCCTCTTGAGGTTAATTGTGTTTATATTGGCCCTGAGTTAAATTTTTTTGAAAATTTAAAAAAGAAATCAGTCCTCTTATAGTTACTACGCAAGTTCTGTTAGCTTGAGTGGTATCCCCCACCACCCAGAAGAAGGAGGTTTTGAATTTAGGTCCTGGTTGGACAGCGGTTATATGCATATGTGCATAGGTTTTGAATGGCGTTAGAGAAGGACAAGGCGATGTCTTGATTGCCGAGCCGCCAAGGCTCATGCCTTGGTAGCTGGTCCGGGTTAAGTGATTAAGTCATTTTGTACTCATGACTAATCATAACCCATGAACTAGCTACATGGTGTAATTTTATTACTTATTAAATATGTAATGTGTGATGGGTGTTGACTTGGTTGATTCTTTATTTTCTATGTACCGTTTGTTGACTTGTTCTACTAGTTTTCAATGTCAAGTGTTTTATTTTTGAATTTTGATTGTTAAGTATTTATATAATTGTGTTTTTAATTGTATTTCAAAGTGTTAGTTATTATATTTTGAGTTTTAATGCGTATAAAATTTTATTGTCTAATAAATTTTTTGAAGTAAAATAAATAATGTATAAATTGTACATTGTTAACTATTTGTCGTCATACGGACGCCATAGCGGGCGACTTATCCCCTATGTGTCCTAGCGGTCAACTACCGTCGCGTCTCGCCATGGCGCCGTGACAACTATGGTTATGTGTAGCTACTATTATCAGGAAAGAAGAGACAGAGACTGAGCCATGTTAAAGCACTCGATAGGTCGTAGTAGTTGCTATGAAATTGTTAAGAGCGGAGATAATATTTGAACTATATCTCAACATATTGTATACTCTCTCTGTTCCATAAAAAGAGTTCCATTTACAATTTTGTTTTACAAAGGTGACTCCTTTTGTGGGATGGAGGGGTTATTATTTATCATTTGTGTTTCTCAGCAACTTTAAAGTTTTAATTGTCAGGTTGAAGGAATCTTTTGAATTATACATGATTACTGATCATGAGTGCTGCACAGGTTGCAAAGTGGATGATTGGGAAAGGTCAAGGAATGACAATGGGAACCTTCGACACCCTCCTTCTGGCATTTGATATGGATGGTAGGATAGATGAAGCAGAATCTTTCTGGAACATGATTTTGCATACACACACTCGTTCAATCTCAAAGCGATTGTTTTCTAGGATGATCTCCATGTATGATCATCATAATCTTCCGGATAAGATAATAGAGGTATTTGAAAAAAATACCTCACTTGCATCTCCTTCGCTTCATTTGAGAGAATTTAGTCAGTAGTTTACCTCTATTTTTTGATTTGTCATTGTATTGAAAATAAAGGCTACACAAAAATTCTCTTTTTTCATGGGATTGATCATTAGAATTTAATTATTTTTTCTTCCAAAATTCAGGTATTTGCAGACATGGAGGAGTTGGGTGTAAAACCAGATGAGGATACAACCAGAAAAGTTGCTCATGCCTTCCAAAAACTTGGTCAAGAAGACAAGCAGAAGTTAGTTCTTAAAAAGTATCTTGGTAGATGGAAATACATCCACTTTAAAGGTGAAAGGGTTAGGGTAAGAAGAGACCCATGGACTGAATAATGCTGTTTATATATTGATCAAGCGAAATAACCGTAGATTTTAAGCATTCACATTAGAAATCCATCTGTTCTTGCATCTGGGTGTCATTGTTAGATCTTTGAATTGGGGTATGATGACAAGAGGAGACGTGATTGTCAGTGGTCATAACTGAAATCATCAACTTAGCATTCTGTGTTCAGAAAGAAACCAATTTGTTGATCCTGAGTAATTTTTATCATTACATTAAAAGGACGATGTTTGTTCACTGATTTTTCTTCAACTATGGGATCGAGATGATGTCTGAAGGCCCTCTAGGGTGAGATTATACTGTTTTAGCTAAGAGGACAATGTGCAATGTGGAAGCATGTGCACTAACAGAGGACAATGTGCAATAAATTATGTGCTAAACATTGCATCCGAAATTGCTAAGATGAATTTGAGAAAGGCCGCAATACTGGTACTAATGGTGTTTGAATTTTCTGTTTTTTTTTTAGTCCCAGTTGTTCGTGTATAGGACAAATTGTAACGCATAGGACAAATTTTAACTTATCGTAGCTGTTGTTTTGGATTCGATACTATTTAAAAATAAAAATAAAAGGTTTTATATTCCATATATTCAGAGTGTTTCATTTTTTTTTTGGAACTATTATTCTGGTCTTGTAGCATTATCAATTCATTTTGGATATATCATTTGTACCATCCACTGACTAATTTTGGTTTATCTGTTTTGCAAGTACGAGTTTATCTTGTGGAATCCCAATTACACACTGATGTAAATAACTATTAGACGTTGCTAGCCAGAAAGGAATCCCTCTGTTAAGTTAGGAAACAAACAACAGGTAAAACTCTTCCTTCCACATATACCAGTCCTTTATATGATGCATCATTTTCCCTGATAGTTGAGAAATTTCACAACTGCTTTCTTTGTCACAATTATATCATATCTGAAATTTAGCTTTAATTTTCAATTATCACAATTAGTATTTACAAGTATTACCTCTTCTAAGGAGTAAATATCATGAAATTCAAGAGTAAAAATACATTGAAAGACCGTCAAACATTATTTTCGATCAACATCTCAAACCCCAAACCCTTTTTATACAGTACTATTTGAAAGGCGATCAAACATTATTTTTGATCAACATCTCAAACCCCTAACCCTATTTATAAAATACTTAGAAGGATGACGAAGTTCTTGATGTAAAAGAATTAGGACACATGATCAGTGGAGGATTATGCTAATGACACAGCCATGGGACTTCGGACAATGTGGACCCTGTCGGTTCAAGTATACCATCTGAATGAGTAGTTATTCTTCTGCTTAGCGGTTCTGTTAATCAATTTTCTTTCTGCTTTCACTGTTATGGTGAACTTCTTCTGCTGACCTATATGGTTAAAGAACAAAATAGGCGGAGAGAATTTTACGAATAATCCCAAGAGCCGTTTAACACTAGCGAAGTAAATGCTCTTACTGTCACCGACATTTGTGACTGTTCTCTTGACAGTCACCGTGCCATTAAGCTTGGGAAGAGCAAGGGAAAGATTGTATGATGAAGGTCGTTTTTTGGGACATTCAAAGACCGGATTGAGAGCTTGAGTTTTGCTACTGCAGAGGAAGAGAAGATAATCTATGTACGAGGCACTATACACAAGTCCAGGATCTGCTGCCTTTTCTGGCTGAAATGACCCAATCCAAACCAAACTGGAAGGGATCGTGCCGGTTTTTTCTCTGATGAATCTGTTATTAGTTTACCCTCATTGTTATGGCAGAAATGTTAATGGCCACAGATCTTCCTGGATGGAGAGATTAGTCCGGTTGGGAAATTACACATTATCAAAAAAAAAATATGTGAAACATTAGAAAGATTAAACTTTATTAGGGTTTACCAAAATGAACTGTACCCGAAGCATTATTAGTATATATGCTTGTGCACTAGTAATAATCCCGTGTAGAAAATCCCAAAAGAATCAAGACCCTTGATTTTGGATTTTAGATTGGTTAATGTTTTTCAAGTGTTGTGTACCTGAGGTTATAATAGCAGATCTTATGGCTACACTGCTCCAGGGCGAATGGCTTTGAGAAGTGTAGCAGCAGCTGCCCATGAGGGCAAAAGATATAAAAGTTCCTGAAATAATCTTTGTAATTATCAGCATCTCCGCTCCATGCTGCCAAAATATTCAACCCTGGTGCCGTGATATCAGGCTGTCATATAGACCAAGAAAATTAGAAAGTCAAAAACCGTTATTCAATTTGAGTATTGGCAATCTTTTGCCTTGAACAATCGTGATTTTTGGAGTCTCAATAACATCACCACCATGCAAAGATAATTTTGTTAGTTACTTTGAGAATACTAGGTGAGATAACGTTGGGGCCCCTACTGGAGAAGGAAGTCGTGTAAGGTGCAGGCTTTCTATGTAATACTGTTCCTGGAGGGTTTATATACGCCGTTGGATTCTTAGTAGAATTAATGTACTCGAGAATTTTTATGGCATTGACTGCACTCACTGCTGTAGCAGGAAGAACATGAGCATCAACTATTAACTCAACCTCCATTTTGCGGACTATTTCCTGAGATAAAACCAGCAGCCCCAGGCCTTTTGTCTCTCGGCCTTTTCCAACTTTGGTTCCATCTCCTCTCAGGCACAACATTATCTTCCCTTCGGCCTTGTGAGGTGAAAGAGAACCTGGTAGGCATTGACTGCAATATTTTATGTTCAGATCATAACAACATAATAAAATGGTAAGAACTAAAAAAAAAAAAAACTTAGAATAATTCAAATAATATACTTCTCCACAAAGATATTTAAAAAACTTTTAAGATTCAAATCTTTTGTAGACCCAACAGCAATAAAAATTTTAATATTCTGCTCCGTCAAAGTTGTTAGTGAAGCCTTTTTAGCGAAATAATTTTAACTTTTGTTATACATAAACATTGTTATATAGTTTTATTAAAAAATTATGAGAAAAACTATGAAACTGATATTTTCATGTGAAAATATTATAATTTTACGTAAGTATCTCTCACATAAATATGAGTCTTAATTACTATTCATACAAGTAAAATTAGGTGAAAATATCATATTTTTATGTAAAAAGATTAGTTTCTAAAAAGCTGTCGTCTACAATTGTTAATGTAATACTTCTTCCGTTCTGAATTATAAGATTATTATTGACTTTCTAAAAGTCAATTTGAAATATTTTTAAAGTTAAAATTGACATAATTTGTTTAAATTTTCAAAACAAATAAAATTTATAATTGATAGTACTTTATAGGTGGTTTATAATATTCATAATTGTATTGATATAAATTAAATAAATTTATCTCAATTTTAAATTTAAAAATATTTAAAATTTATTTTTTAAAAATTAATATTAATTTTATAATTTAAAATAGAGGGAGTATCATACTTGTTTTACTCGGCTCTTGGCAAACGTATCCTTATTTTTCTTAAATCACTAATTAGTGATTATTTGTCAAAAACAAGCTGATGGTAATGATCTTATGACAATGACAATAACTGTGGAGTAAGATAGTTCTTGCCGTGTGTTGTATTGAGACTAAACATAAGATTAATTAAAGATAATTCTATCAAAATAAATAATTTTTTTTGTTATATATGACGATAAATAAAAAATATTTATATGGATACATAAAAAAGGTGAGAATTAAAGAGAGATTCAGACACTATTATTTTATTTTATTTTGTAGAGTTTCACGTTAGTCGCAATTCAACTTCGTTATGAAATTTATCAACATGTATATTATTTTTCACAAATGAATTATTAGTAGTTATCTTACAATAAATATTTGTTGAGGTTAAATATTGCTAATAAATATATAATTCGAGTATTATTATTATTGTTTAAATTTTCTAAATTTATTTATTTATTACAAATTTACAGTTTCATTATTCTTTAATTGTTTAGTCATTTTATTTAATAACTTGACTAATCAAACCTAGTATTACATCAACTTCGTGGGACCATCGAATTGGTTCAATTTTGAGTGGTTGTTAAAAGGGCAAAAACTAAAAGGGCTCGACCTTTAGGCTTTTTGTACTAAACAATCAACGACGAGGAAGGGTCCAATTTGGAAGTGGCCTCACCCACCTTGGCACTTGGGAAACCCCGAAAATATTAAACTTTTACTTGACAACTTTTAACTCAATATATAATATAAATAGTGAATTATTATATATTACTTATATTTTTAAGTAATTCAATATATAATATAATAATTATACGTTGCTGATTTATAATTAACTATATATATATATTACTAAACGTAATATATATCAATAAATAATTATATATTAATATATATTTAAACATAATTAACTATATACTATAATACTTATATTTTAAATATATATTTATTCATATTAAATTTGTGTATGTACAAATAAATATGTTAATGCAATTAATATTAAAGTTTTCTTCTCTGAATATATTAAACTTTTACTTTGTTATTGTAATTAATATTAAATATTTGTATATACAAATAAATCTATTAATTAATATTTTATTACCAAAATCGAGCTTAACAGATTATTTTCCAAATACTCATTAACAGATTTTAGAAAATTAGAATCAATTTAACAAATACTAGTTAATGGCTTTTAAATAATCAAAATTAGAATTAGCTTCTTAGAATCAGAAGTAGAAGTAATAGTTAAAAATAAAAAAGTGGAGACAAACAGGGCCATTGTCGGCAATGGTATGCTTTAAGGGCTTATGTTTGGGCCAGAACTCATTTGGGCCTATAAGACCATCACAAATCTATTTTAGCCTAGTGACCTCAAAAGTTGAAGTTGGTACTTAGTAGTTATTGCTCAGTGAAGAAGTGGATCATGGATGAAGGTAGGATATATTCACATGCAGTGAGCCTGGAGGGGTCATTTGCTCAATTGAATTTATCACACACTAATATTATCCATAAGTTGATTTGGTGGGACCGTATAATATTTTTATATAACTTTAAATTTATCGTATCATTTTTTTTTTTGTTATTGTTTTTTTCTAAAGTGCACAAATATAGATACACTAACATAGTTTGGACATTTATACTAAATTATTTAAAAAAATAAAACTTGTTGATTCAATTAATTTTATTTATTTATAAATTTTAAGTTTATTATATTTATATTATAAGATAAATTATAACTATAAATATTCATATAAAAATATCCAAATATATCACATTTTAGTTATATAATATATCGCATATTAATATTGGCTTTCGAACCAAAACGAGACGGGGTAAAACTTTGACATTATGCTATATATAACATCAATTCAATTAAATTGAACTTGGTTTTACAATGAAATGAAGCCTATACTTGATTATGTTTTTTTTTAATTATTATTATTATTATTATTATTAGTGATGATGGGACCGGACCCTCTACCCCCATTATGCTATATATAACATCAATTCAATTAAATTGAACTTGGTTTTGTAATGAGAAGAAGCCTATACTTGATTATGTTTTTTTTTAATTTATTGTCATTATTATTATTTTTGGTGATGATGGGACCGGACCCCTACCCCCTCCAGTCATCATCCTTTGGGTTTCTACTGGTTCAACCACAGGATGTGTGATATATAATTCATAGTTAATTAATGTTTGAAGTATGATAAATTTATAATAAATTATGTTTGGATGACTCGAAATGATACATTACTTTTGTGAAATATTGAATTTATATGACCTATGGGCGTTGACCACCATTGAGCAAATTACTTTGAGAAAAAATTATTTTATGATTTTGGAATAAAAGTATGTGATATCTTAAAATTATTTATATATTATCATTTTAATATGTATAATACGTGAAAATATCTCAAGATCACACAATAACTTTTCCTGCTTGAGTCACTCATTCTTCTGGGACATGTATTGATAGAATTGGGACGGGACAGTCCAATTAAAAATAAATTTAAAAAAAAACTTGGACGAATTAATATCCATGTTATGCTCTCTCTTTTTCTCCGTGTTCAATATTTTAAGTTGTTACTGAGAGCTTTTGGCTCAGTAGTATTTTAGGCCTCTTATTAAATAAAAGATCTTAAGTTTAAACTGTGTAGGTGTGTGGGTGGGTGGATGTGCCAAATTAACAAAAAAAAATATTTTAAGTTGCTGAATTTCATGAATAGTATTTTAAATAATAGCGTAAATTGTGTAACGATATAGCCTAATTTACATAGAGGGTTGAGATATGGGCTAAAAATGGATCCAATGACTAAAATTTATTTAAGTATCAACGATCAAGATATTTTAGTATATTAGCAAATAAGATCTAAGGATAAAGATTTATTCCAGTTTTATAATAGAACTATAAGTATTAGAACTCTTATAATTGTTTGGGGTAATGGAATATCAAAAACAAAAATTTTCAATCTCCTTTATTCTCTTTTCTCCCCCTTAAAATTATTCTTAATCTACCTGATTAGAGCTGACAAAAATGACCTAAGTCCACGGGTCAGTCCGACCTACACGAATAAAAGTGGGCTACGAGTTTACGTTTTTCAAACAAAAAAAATTGGGCCATGGCCCGTGGCCTAAATTTTTGTAACAAATTTTTTTTTTTTGTACAAAAAATTAAATACATAAATACATAAAAAAATTATTAAAATTAACTTAATTCATTAATCATTTTGATTAATTTATAGAACAAAGTTTCTCTTCATTTGTTCACAATATTATTATCTTCAAACTTATGACTATTAGATATGAAAAAACTAACATAAGCCAAATTTTAAAATATTATTGATTTTCAAATGTTAATAAAGAATAATAATTAACTAATTATATTTTTATATACTTGCATATAGTAGAATATGTAACATGTACAATCAAATAATTGTCACAATATAAATACATACATATGTAATCTGTTTGTGGTATGCTTCTAACATTTTTTAAAAATTAGTCATTTGGTATTTAATTACAATTATTAGCTTAACATATTTAATAAAATAAATAATGCTCACAATATTTCATAAAGTAAAAATTATTTCTTAATTAAAGATAAGTTTTTCAATAATTTTTGTTAATAAGTACATTTTTATTGAATAAAACAAATTGTATGTTACACTCAATAGTCCAAGATCAAAATATTATGTTATGTGTCATAATTGTTATTAAAATATATATATATAAAAAAGTATAATAATAATAATAATAAAATAATAAAATGGCCCACGGCTAGCTCGACTTGTCGGGCCATAGGCTGCTTATTTCTGATCCAAAAAAACCTAGGCCGTTTTGACTCGTCTCGACCCAATCCACCAATGATCCGGCCCGTTTGCAAGACTTATATCTAATAGACTCAAACTTCAAATACTGCTCACGTAGGGGGTATTTGTTTAGTGTTAAATGAATCTGAATGATCTAAAATTTGATCGAATTAGTTATTCAGAGTGTTTGTTTATGTCTTTTGAAATTTGAATTAGGCTGAATAGATCTAACCCATTCTTTTAAAAAAAATTGACTGAATAGATCTGAACAATATTCTTTACCCAAATACCCATTGTTCTCTGGAGCTTCAGTTGTTTGGTTGTCCATCGCCACTCTCTCTTCTTCGCTTAATTCTTCTTCTACTTCTTCACACCTTTAGACCCATCTTCTTTATTCTCTTTCTGGCTAGGCACTAATATTGCCATTTGAATTCAAATTTTCAACATCAATAAAAGCGTCAAGAACTGGCAAGAAATTGGTGGCCGCCGACCTGAGATTCAGTGTATTGGTTTCGGTGACCATATCCATATGATAATTATTCATCAAATACAATATCATATTTTCCATCAGCCCAAAACTTGCCACCCTCTCAAATGCTTCATTTGCTATACAAAAAAATCACAAATTCCATACTCTTAAAAAAACAAATCAGAAATCAAATGAAACTCTAGTTTTGGTACAGAGGAGAACAGATGGGTTTGTCCCTATGATGACTTCATACTCTTAAAATAAATAAATAATAATAAATTTGAGAAGTTAAATGGGACTTTAGTTTTGGTATAGAAGAGAGCAGATGGGTGTATACTTATGATGATTTCATACACTTAATATTTTGTTTCAAAATAAAATCAGAAATCACACGGGACTCTAATTTTGGGACACAAGACAACAAATGTTGTGTACTTATGATGAATGGCAAGGTTCTGAAGCCACACTTTTGTTGGGTAGTCTCTATGAGAGGCCTTCAGATCATCAAATCGGTTTTCGATTCATCTGAATCGGTATCCATTTGTTTTTTACTGTATTCTTCTGTAATTTAAAACCACATCGTTTGCTTTTTTTATTTTTTTTATTTTAATATCATTGTTATTTTACTCTTGTTGTTGTATTACTTAAGGATGACAATTTGATCCGACACCGCAGCAAAAACATTTAAATTACTATGGAATTTGGGTTAAAATTGTTTGAATTATTTAATACTTTGTTTGATAATTTGTTTGAATTATTTAATTTTATCTGTTGTATAATAAATATTGTATTTAATTTTTTTTTAGTACGTCTAGACAAAATTATATACTTATTCAGCATAGTTTAAAGGGGTGAAATAATTAAAGACTATTATTTAAATGTTTAAGGCATATCAATTATCAAATAATTTTTTTTATTCAGTCTTCAGTATTCTACTCCATTCAGCTCATTTAGATTATTTAAACATTTAGAACTATTTCATTCAGTTTTATCAAACAACTCCTTAGTTGTGATGCCTCCAAATTCAGCCCTACACAGTCTAAACTTGAGTCGTCAAAATACACAACAACTATTACAATATAATACAACGTACAACAATACAGTATTCAAATAATACACAACTAAATCATCATTATTATAGCTACAATATTTTATAACATGTGAAAACTATTATAACTATCACTCGGACCTTTATTCCATCTTCCGGCTACACCCAACTACTCTTTCATCTCTTTTTGAAGATCAATGGAATAAAAAGGAAATGATGAGTTCAAATAACCCAGTAAAGACTATCATGATTAAGATAACGATGAATAAATTATCAATAGTCTTCAACAGTAATGAGTTATTGATAAAAATAAATAAACAAGTTTCAAATTAACAACTGCAGTTAAGTTCTTGAACAAAGAACGGTAACAGAATAATAACCATTAGGAGAATCATATAGATCATAATGTCTATTAGCTTCTATTTTTCAGAAAAAATCATCATTAACCTTTATCATCTGAAACACCACTGGTCATGATCATGTCAAACAACAGTTCTTCTTTGCCTCAGGCTAAAGTGAACATTCACCACGTATCCTAAAAGACACATCGTCTTTATTCTATCATCTGTGCACCAGGCCACATATTTTCACAACAACTTGATTCTTGATGATTAATACAAATAACAGTGATATAAATGTTGAATAGAAGAAAGAGAAATATGGGATAAACAATAGACATTAAAGGTTTACAAAGTTTACTTTGTGCATATTTAAATAATGTTTATATTGTCAACATGATGTGAAGTCAAATTTGAGAATGATATTCAAGATCCATAATTCAAAAATAATAGTTAAAGTTAAATAGAAAGGTTCACGTGAAATAATATTAAATGAGTGCAAACTATTAAGTAACATATAGTCATTTCAGGAATTTTTATCGAATAATAGGTACTATAGTAAGTTTAAGAGTATGAAAGAAAATGTTATCCCTTACCTTATCACGTGAAAAGAGACTGCTTTAAATGTAGTGGATCAACCTATATATTTATAATATAATTAGTAACTACTACATATAAATTTCATGGTGTATAATAACTTGTATATTATGAAATTATCAAAAGTGTTTATAAATTATCATTGTTATTTTACTATTGTTGTATTACTTAAGGATGACAATTTGATCTGACACCGCAACAAAAACATTTAAATTACTATGGAATTTGGGTTAAAATTGTTTGAATTATTTAATACTTTGTTTGATAATTTGTTTGAATTATTTATTTTTATCTGTTGTACAATGAATATTATATTTAATTTTTTTTAGTACGTCCAGACAAAATTATATACTTGTTCAGCATAGTTTAGAGGGGTAAAATAGTTAAAGACATTATTCAAATGTTTAAGGCATATCAATTATCAAATAACTTTTTTTCATTCAGTATTTAGTATTCTGCTCCATTTAGCTCATTTAGATTACTTAAACATTTAGAATTGTTTCATTCAGTTTTATCAAACAACTCCTTAGTTGTGATGCCCCCAAATTCGGTCCTACACAGCCCAAAATTGAGTCGCCAAAATACACAACAACTATTACAATACAATATAACGTACAACAATACAGTATTCAAATAATACACAACTAAATCTTCATTATTATAACCACAATATTTTACAACGTGTGAAGACTATTATAACTATCACTCGGATCTTTACTCCATCCCCCGGCTAGACCCAACTGTTCTCTCATATCTTTTTGAAGATCAATGGAATAAAAAGGAAAGAGTGAGTTTAAATAGCCCAGTAAAGACTATAATGACTAAGATAACGATGAATAAATTATTAATAGTCTTCAACAGTAATGAGTTATTGATAAAAATAAATAAACAAGTTTCAAATTAACAACTGCAGTTAAGTTCTTGAACAAAATTTAGATCAACAACAACAGTAGAATAATAACCATTAGGAGAATCATATAGATCATAATATCTATTAGTTTCTATTTTTCAAAAAAAATCATCATTAACTTTTATCATCTGAAACACCACTGGTCATGATCATGCCAAACAACAGTTATTCTTTGCCTCAGGCCAAAGTGAACATTCACCATATGCCCTAAAAGACACATCGCCTTTATTCTATCATCTGTGCACTAGGCCACATATATTCACAATAATTTGATTCTTGATGATTAATACAAATATCAGTGATATAAATGTTGAATAGAAGAAAGAGAAATATTGGATAAACAATAGACATTAGAGGTTTGCAAAGTTTACTTTGTGCATATTCAAATAATGTTTATATTGTCAACATAATGTGGAGTCAAATGCGAGAATGATATTCAAGATCCATAGTTCAAAAATAATAGTTAAAGTTAAATAGGAAGGTTCACGTGAAATGATATTAAATGAAGTGCAAACTATTAAGAAACATATAGTCATTTCAGGAATTTTTACCGGATAATACGTACTATATTAAGTTTAAGAGTATGAAATAATACGTACTATAGTAAGTTTACGAGTATGAAAGAAAATGTTATCCCTTACCTTATCACGTGAAAAGAGACTACTTTAAATGTAGTGGATCAACTTATATATTTATAATATAATCAGTAACTACTACATATAAATTTCATGGTGTATAATAACTTGTATATTATGAAATTATCAAAAGTGTTTATATAATATAAATTTGTGTAGTGTACAAAATAAAATATAATAACTCCAAAATAGTTTTTGAAATAATATTTTAAAATAAAATCTTCTAAATGAAGCTTTTTAAAATAAATATTATAAAGAAAAAGTCTTATAAAAGAAAATTTGTGAATACCGTGTGAAGTGGTATTTATGCAATTATTACTCTTTAAAGAAAATACTCACTTGAGAATTTTTTGCACTCCTTTTGGCTTTATCAAAACTTCAGAGTAACCTTACTATACTCAAAGTATACTCATAATATATCAGTAGGAGAATTTATAGAAGAATGGTAGCACACCTCATTGGAAAATTTTGCTGGTTTTAAAAATAAATGGGTCCAACGGCAGAAAAATTTCAGCAACCCAATTATGACAAAATTATGCTAAGGTGGGTCCCACGAGAGATTTTTTATAAAGTGGTAGGTCCCACGGAAGAAATTAAATAAGGTTATGGGACCCGTGGAAGAAATTAAGAAATAAGCCAAATATACAATATTTCAACAATTAGTCATAATTATTCACCAATTATTATTATATTATATCCAAAATATGAACTAACATTTAAATGTAACAATTAAAGTAATGCTAAAACAGTGATAACAATGATTCAAAAATAATGTAAGAACACGTTATAATGACAATTATTAATTTAATGCAGCACATGAGTTATCGTAACAATTATTAGTTTAATAATATAGTGCAATAATAATTATTGATTTAATGATATAAAATACAGTGTAATAATAATTATTGGTTCAATAATGCAAAAATACTATGTAAGAACAATTATTGATGAATATAATGCAATAACCATTTTATCAGGTCAATAATATGAGACACTGTGCACTACCGTGAACTACTATGTAATACCGTATACTACTATAGAATACTGTGTACTACAGTAAAATACTATGAACTACCTTATGCTACTATTCTTTTATCATCGGGTATTTTAATAATAAAAAGTGACAATTAAAAGTGATAGTATCGTTGACCATTTTTATTTAAAAATGTTATTGCTGTCATTTTCTATATCTGATAATATTTTATTGTGGGGTCCACCAATGATTGGTTATTACGGCCCCATCGTACAGATCAAATATTCTCTGACAGAACAAATATTCCCTGACAAATATAATTTGCACACATAACATCCTTAACTTTTAATTTTTATCAATATAACACCTTACTGTTTCAAAATAATATATAAAGAAAATTTAAATTTTATTCAATAAAAGTTGGGGTTTTACATTAGTCCCCCTTTGTCTATAATATTTTCTCTTCTCTAAACAAAAAAGTGAAGAAACTCCTCCAAAAAATTGAGGGTACTACTCATTTTTCATTTATGTCTACATTATTTACTTGCATTTTAAGAAGAATTGTTCCTTTTATTTGCATTTTTAACCGAGAGGCCTATAGAACTGCTCTTTTGATGTAATTTATTCTGTGATAATCTTCTTGCATTTTCACCCTATTTTAACAAGGGTTTCCCAAGTAAGCATTGATGCAGAACAACAGGAAGTCAATGATCAAACAATGATTTACTGACTTGCAGTAACAAACTTATATTATTTCTTCATAAAATTTTGCCCGTGTACTTATTATGGATAATTAAAATGTTTGAGATTGTTTTGATTATATAGGCTTACTTTTATTTATGTTTGTATTTGCAGTGAGAATTTACTATTGGGGTTTATGTTAAAAAGAGAGAGATAATTGTTATCGATCTAAGAACGAAGATTTGAAATGGTTTTAAAAATCGTTTCGTTTTATACCTTATCATTTACTAAATTACTTTAAATTAATTATGATTGTCATATTGGGGGGGGGGGGGGGTAAATTATTTTAAATGATGTAATAATATGTTTTATGTTTTATTTTATATTGTATTATATTTGTTGAATACATATGTGCATTACTAATTAATTTTTTTTGAAATTTAAAAAAGCTATAGCGACAGTCCTCGACCGTAGCTATAACGTTCCAAAAACCAAATCCTATACCAAGAGTCAAGACCGTCGCTATAGACATCTATAGCTACGGTTATGATCGTAACAATAGCTTCCACTAACCATTGGTAAAGAGCAAAAACACGATTTTGGCATGACCTTTAGCGATGGCCGCGACCGTCGATAAAGACCTCAAAAACCGAGTTAAAGGCTTTAGCCATGCGACTTACGACGAGGGTCGACAACCATCGGTAATACTTAAAGCTACGGTTATAAGGCCTATAGCTACAATCGGCAACCCTCGCTATAGGCCTGTTTTCTAATAGTTAATGGTGCTTTTATTAAGAGCTCTTGCTACACCAGATCTTACTGAAGCCGCTGTTAATAAATTTGCACAGGAATATAGTGCTTCCATGGCTGCATGGTTTTCTTCAAATTTTTCTTCTCTTTTTCCTTCTTGGCTAATCTCTCTCTCTCTCTCTCTCTCCCTTTATTGCTTTAGCCAAATTTTGGAGTGGTTTATGGGAGTTTTCTTGCTCCTCTCTAATGTTTTATATAGCTATAAGTTTTTTTTTTAATTTTAATTTTAACCCTTTTGACTTTTATCTCACGGTCAAGCCCCATTACTTTGGTTATGTACATGGCTTAGCGCAACTCAATTGGTGGCCCAAAAGTGATTCAACACTAATTAACTTGATTAACAACTAAGCATGATTAAAGTTTTATAAAACTAGATTAACAAGGTAACTTTTTGTGTGTGGTTAGAAATGAAATAAGTATTTTCTCTCTTTCCTTCTAACTTTCTCATGAGTGTGTGGAAGAGAACATGGCTACATTCCCTCCCTTGTTGGCTGGCTATAACATGTTTATCCGTCCTTTTTTTTTTTATCCATATATGCATCACACACACACATACACACACAAACCTTTTTTACTTTGACTTTTCTTTTCTCTTTGAATTACTTATTTCTTCAACATTTAAATCAAATATGTTATATTTTAAAATTACTATTTGTTAATGCATTTCATTGCATTTATACACATATGTGATTTTAGGCTTAATTTTGAAATTATGGTTACATTTTAATTTAAAATTACATCCTAAATTTAGGTTTTGATAAATTAAACTTTTATTAACATGTCATAGTTACATCTATAGGTACATTCGTAATTAAGGTTTAGGGTTTCGCATGTTCGCGCTTACATTTTCGTAATTAGGGTTTAGTGTCTGACATTTATTACTTCTTTCCTTTTTCATAAACTTCCTCAATCTTTTGGTTAGCAAGGCCAGATTCTCATCATCATCAATATCATTTTCATCCTCTATGGGAGCTTTGGAGGTGATTTTAGTAGCTTTGAGGGCTACACCCTTGTCTTTCTTCATTATTTCTGTTGTTGTTGTTGCTTTTTGATTTAGCTCTAGCTCATAAGTCAACAGATTTTTATAGAGGTTCTGTACTGTCATCTCATAAATTTTTATTTTGATTCTCTGATGGTTGTGGTCTTTCCATCCCATTTACTGGATAGTGCTATCATAAGCTTGATATTTACATCTTTATTGGGATAAACTTTCTCAAATGCTCTGAGTGGGTTGAGTAAGATGTTAAACCTTTCATAGGTTGCTGTAGTGTCTTTTCCAGTATTATGAGAGAACATCTTACATTGTTGAGTAATGAGAGAATACTTGTTTTTTCTAACTTCTTTTGTTCCTTCATGCATAACAAGGAGTGCTTCCTAAATTTTTTTGGTAGTCTTGTAGTTGACAACATTTTCAAATAGTTCATTTTCCAAAGTCATGAACATGATGTTCTTAGCTCTCTTGTCTAGTACCACTAGCTTCTTTTCATTGTATGTCCATTATATTCTTTGCTTGATTGTTACTTTATTTGGATCTTTAGGAGTAGGAGCAAGTTTTGTTAGATCATAAGGACCATTTAGTAGAACATCAAAGAGTTCATCATCAATGGCATCCATATAGACCTATATTCAAACCTTTCAATTAGCAAATTTATCTTTGTTACATAAAGGTGATTTGTTTCCACCACCAAGCTCAAAACTAATTTTGTTTAGTGCCATGGACTTACTCAAGTTGTAAAACTTAGTTCAAGAGAACAAAACTCTGATACCATTTGTTATTAATTCTCAAAGGCACAAAAGAGATCTAGTAGGGGGTTGAATACAAAAATCTCCTAATCCTCTCTTTTACTCCGTGAGTAGGGATGATCCACTAAGGATGGGTAATTACAAAAATTATAGTTCACACAGAACTATTACAAATTTAATTCATAAAGAATCTTTCAAGTCACATAGACTAGGAATACAAGAGATCACTAAGATCTTTATTATCATTAAGAGAATGTTGTAATGTGAGTTGCTGCTATGTTCTTTTAAGCTTCTTCTTCAAATGGCTTAACAACACATTTAGTCTTTAGTGATCATAGAGTGGAGCAAGAACTCGAACTTTTCTTAAGCTTTTTGAGTTTAGAGAATCAGCCCTACTTTCAGTATTGTTTTAATATATAATCGATCCTTTTATAATAGTTCCTTATAATTTACTCGTTAGATTATTACCGTTGCTCCAAATAGCATGTGACACTTGTCAATGTTCAATTCCTTTGACTTCAAAACTTTGTTTATTGGAGCACATGCTGTTAGTTTCGACGTAATATATATTTGTTACAGTAACATACGTGTGTCCTTATCCTTAGAAAAATAGCTGTTGTAAAAGCTGTATTTACTCAACGATATTAACTTTATGATTTTTAGTGGCTTACGATATGAATTTATGGCATGACACTCCACTTTACGATCTTAGAGACTCTTTTTTTTACTCTGGGATCTTAGAGTGTCGTCAGCTTTTTCTCAAGGAAATGTTATTCTACTTGGACAGTTTTAGCTATTACACAAATTACAAGGCTATCTCTATAATTTTGGATCTATCAAACAAATTAGATCCATATCTAACTCCTTTCTACAAAGAAATTCATATGAACTTTACAAAATATTCTTAACTTTACAAATATACATTAAAGTAATGTTATCATCAAATCAAATAAGGGAACACATAAATGCAACTACTAACACATTCTGTAAGAGTTATGAAATTATTAAAGGAATAGTAGCTATTGGAGTTCCCAATGGTGCTAATGGAGAGATCAAGGAAGTAAACCTTAGAGATAACAATGTTTTGGTAGCCGACATAGTTATTGTTCATCTTGAAAGTATATCACTAATGGAACTATTTAAAATACATGGTGAAAGCTACAAGGGGAGTATAATGAAGCTACTTGTGGTGAAGCAGTATGATGAAAATTTCTAAGATTTTTTTTTCAATCTAGAGGACATAAATTTGGTATAACCACAGTTGGAGAATACAAATAAATATGGTATACCGACAGTAACAAACCGTGAACGTTAGCGTCGTGATAGAGTTAAATTATACGATATTTTTATTCCCTAATACTTAGTTTTTATATTTATTATGTGCTTAAATGTTTAATTATTTAGCTTATTTTAATTTTAATAGGTTTTATAGGATTTTAGTTAAATTTATGTTAATTTAGGTAATTTTATAGTAATTTTATATTTCTTTTTATTTATGTATTTTTATTTATTTTTAGTGTTTTAGGTGTTTTATTTATTATTATGCATTTTTATTATTTTTAGTAATTTTATATTATTTTTATTTATTTTTAATTAATTTATATTTATTTTTGTAGGAAAATTAAAAGCTGAGGGCATTTCTGTAAAATCTGCAAAAACCGGGGGCAAATTTGTAATTCTGCAAGAAGCCGGTGGCAAAATCATAATAAAGCAGATTCTTGGGGGTCTTGATTGTAAATATCCAGGCGGTGGCAGTTTCGTAATAACGGCGACAAACATCCGCGCAATGCGCGAAAATCAGCAGCAGGCGAAGACAAGAAACGACGCCGTTTTACGGTTTAAAGGAAAGCAGCCTGCGCAATGCGCGTGGTGACGCTGAACAGTGGCAAGAAAGGAACGAAACGGCTTCGTTTTGATGCCAGTGCCGCGCAATGCGCGGGAGGCGGTGACCGGGCACTGTAGCGAGTGACGTATTTGGCTTGCGCATTAATTCCAGAAACGAGATTATTCGCGAATTTTGCTACTTTTTGATTCCAAATTGGATTTTAATTCCAACTAGGGTTAGGATAATAATTATTTTATTTTTCTTTTATTTGTAATTGTAAATCCTATTAGGGTTTGGACAAGTTAGGAGGTTTATGGAGCCTATAAATAGAGGGTTTGAGACACATTGTAAGATATAACTTTTCTTAGAATAAAAATTCTCTCTTCTATTATTTAGTATTCTTTACTATTATGAGTAGTTAATTTATTTTTCTTGGTTTAAGTGATTGAAGCCATCATGATTTATACACTGTGAGATCTAATTTATTTTAATTGTTCAATTTATATTTTGAATATTGAATATTTTTCTGTGTTTAATTTTATGATTAATTCGTTTAATTGCTAGGATGCATACTAGTTTATTATTCGTTGAAATCTACTGCTAAATTAAATATCAAATCCGTAATTGTTTGGTCACTTTAATTTGCGAAGCAACTAAGGTTAATAATTATTTTGCTTATCAAAATATTGTTATATCTTAGGAAAAATATTCATCTAAATTAAATGCAGACGCTTGGATTGTGTTGTTTAGTTCAACGATCTCTCTATTTCTTTATGCTACTACTAGGTTAAATCTTTAGCGCTTGTCTGAGATTATTTAGTAGTAAGGTTTATTCAGATCGCTTGTTTCTGCTTAACTAAAATTAAGGAGAGATAGGAAAATTATTCGAATGGGAGTAATTATTCCACGTTGAATATTTAAAATATGAATTGATTTATTCTTGCATCAGTGATCAGTTGTAAATTCTTGATGGTGGATGTTAACTTAAACCAATGCTTTTTCTTCTTATTTATTTCTTGCATATTTATTTTAATTAATTTTATTTTAATTATTTCTTTAATTCAAAAAACCCCCTATTTTTATTTGCAAACATATAAAATTAAATTAATCATTCTCTGTGGGTTCGACTCTTACTTGCACTACTACATATTTATTTTTCAAAAGTAAGATTTTATTTTTGGGTGCTTGCGACATCACACCACGTCGTGTCCATATACTTATGCTGATGTTAGTATACCCGTATGCCGTCTACCGTCGCCACATAATTTTTGCTGTTAAGCTTTAGAGCCCAAATGTTGACGGTCTTGTCCCCAACACGGACGAATCCCCACTGTCAATAAAAAAGACTATAGCGACATGTATTATTTCGTCGGGGTTTAGGGTGCCCTAAGGAAACAACATTTAATGTTGACGTAGAGCTAATGACACCTATTGTTTATAACACTTTGTCGACCATAATATTGTCAGCATAGACTTTTCTATTTTAAAATCTATTACTATTTGGCAGGTAGCTATAATATAGACATGTTTATTTAAAACTACATACATTAAACTTAAAGTCAACCAATTTCAAATATTAATTATATAAATTCACTGTGCATACATAACCATAGCAAGTAATTAGTCAAGCTTAATAAAAATTAACTTAGGACTATTCTTTTGTTATTTTAATTGCTATCATCTATATTTCCATCACGGCCCCACTAATTACTATTCATAATTATCATATTAAATTTAACAAACTTAATTTTTCTTATTTTATCTACCCGTTTGGGTTCGATTCTTTAATTGGGTTACTCTACAAACTCCCAAAATTGAAATTTATTTAGCAAACCAAAATTTCAATTGGGTTGGGTTTCAGTTAATTTATAGTTAGATGTTGCTCTCATTTACACTAACTAGCACAAACAGATATATAGTAGAATACATAAACTATTAAATGCATATCTTGCCCCGAAGTATACACTCTTTCACACATTGTACTTCCATGTTTAAACGCTCACATCCCGTTACCCAAAGTACCGTTAAGTAAATATTTCGGACCATTTCCAGTCTCTCGACTAAAGAAATTATGACACGTGTCATAATTTCTTTGTCCGAGAGGCTGAAAAGGGTCCAAAATGTTTACTTAATGGTACTTCTGGTAGCTGGATTAGAGCATTTAAACATGGGAGTATGAAGTGCAAAACGGTATATGCTTCAGGGTCATATATGCATTTAATCCCATAAACCAAAAGACATCTATATAATAAAACAGGACCATTTTTGAATCCAAAATTTGAGAAACCACAAGAACGCTTCAGATTTCATCGCTTAAAATTAATGGCCCAGATTAATTCTTTCCTATTAACTTTCCCTCCAAAACTTCTCCACCTTTTCGGTTTTTGTTGTAGTTAATTAAGCAGCCCCTGTTCTTGGTTTTGGTGAAGCCGCACTGTTAAACCTATGCAAAGTACAATGCAATAGTAGACTGCTACTTTGCCCAGAAGGAAAGATGCAATTGAAGAGATTCAAAATGGGCTCTAAATAATTATAATAATAATAACAATATTAATTAATATAATAATAGTAATAATAATAACATTAATAATAATAATAGTAATAATAATTATAATAATAATAAAAAAAACTACACCTTGATTTAATTAAAAAGATCCATATATCAGCACATGAATTTAGAAAGAAATTATATCATTTCAATTAAGATGGTCTAGCCATCATTATTTTAATTATATGGTGATAAAGAAAGTCCACTCTAGCACTAGATTAGCAGACACATTGTCCAAATTTTAATGACTCTCTGCATTTCGGTACACGATGTGAATTGACATGTATATATATTTAAGATTAAATATTATTATTTATGATGTGATGCGTCTAAGATTTAAATATTAATTATATTTATGAGTTAAATAAATTATATTTAAAATTTTAAAGTAAATAAAATTTTATAATGTATTTAAAATTTCAAACATATTAATTGTAATTAGTTGAACAAATGTGCTTAATTTGGTCACGTAGTGTTTAATTTATTTGGACGTCCAAATACAGTATAAAATTGCATTATGAAATTTTATATATCTATTAATAGTTTATTCAAATTACTGATGCAAAGATGGAACGGATAAAACACTTAAACAATAATTATGGAACAAACACTGTGGTATTGACTTGATTGCTAATTTATTTTAAATTGAATTGTAATAAATAAAAATAAATCTTTTATTTTCTCTCAAAATAATAGCAATAATAATAATAATAATATTGATAATAATAATATTTGTAATTTTTATATTTTATAATTTTCTTAATAATAATACAGGTAATAATAATATTTATAATAATAATAGTAGTAATAGTAATAATAATAATTATTATAATAATAATTATAATTATAACAATAATAATAATAATAATAATAATAGTAGTAATAACAATAACAGTAATAACAATAATAACAGTAATAATAATAATAATAATATTAATAAAAATAATAATACTAATAATAATTATAATTATAATATAATAATAGTAATAATAATAATAATAATAATACCGATAATAATAATATTTGTAATTTTTATATTTTATAAGTTTCTTAATAATAATATAGGTAATAATAATATTTTTATTTTTTGAATTTTAATCTAATTTTAATATAATTTTAATAACAACAACAACAATAATTATAATAATAGTAATAATAATATTTATAATTTTTATATATTATAATTTTCTTAATAGTAATACAGATAATAATAATATTTTTATTTTTTAAATTTTAATTTAATTTTTTATTATACCGTGCCTTCAGATACGTTTCAGATTAATTTTATCCAAATTTAATTGTCCAGATTAATTCTTCCCTATCACTTTTCCCCCCAAAACTCACGCCGCCCAACAATAATATATTTATTGAAGAGATGTTGCAGTGTGTTCTTTTTCTTGGGAACATAATTTACGGATGGACCAGCAGCCTCTATTACTCCTAGGCCAAATATAGGAAAACACTACTTCCACTGTTCCACATCTGGAGAAAAGGATTCACCAAATATTTATGATCTTTCGTAGTACTGTTGAAAATTTCCGAGGGTAAAGAATTTTATTTTTAAAATAAAAGATTTCTTTTTAACAATTCATTACAGTGTAGTGTATTAATTTAAGATTGTTTGAATGTTCTTGATACGAGTATTACATTTATTATTATTAAAAGTATATATATAATATGAAACACATGCACATTACTAAAGCAGAAGAGGAATCCAAAATTATTAATAATAATAATAATAATAAAACACAATCCATTTTAAATATAAAATTTGATAAAATACAACGTCTCAGATTAATTTATCCAAATTTAATAATTCAGATTAATTCTTGCCTACAAAATTTTTCCCCAAAACTCATATAAAATTTCCCCCCAAAATTCATATTAATAATAATAATAATAACTATTATTATTATAATAATAATAATAATCATAAATATAATAATAATAAAAGTAATAATAATAATAATTAATATAATAGTAGTAATAATATTAATAATAATAATAACATTAATAATATTAATAATAGTAATAGTAATAATAATAATAGTAATAATATTATTAATAATAATAGTAGTAATAATAATAATAATAATAATAATAATTATAACTTCTAATAATAAGAGTAATAGTACTAGTAGTAATAATAATAATAATAATAATAATATTTATAATTTTTATATTTTATAATTTGCTTAATAATAATACTGATAATAATAATATTTTTATTTTTCAAAAATTAATCCAATTTTAATATAATTTTCGTTAGTAATAATGATAATAATAATAATAATAATAATAATTAAAATAATAATTATAATAATAGTAATAATAATAATAATACTGATAATAATAATTAATAATAATAATAATAGTAATAGTAATTATTATTATAATAATAATTGTGACGACCCCAAATCCGGGTTCTTTATCCTCGGGTTTGGTTCTCACTGTACAATACTTACAACAATGAAATACATATATTGTATTCAAACTACGCGTAATAATACAAAAGGTTTCTTATATAAAGGCTACACTTCCCAGGGTCTATTAACCTTAAATTGTAACATTACATATCTTAAGGGAAATACAAAAGATTTACAACAGTAATTACATAACAGTAATATAAACTAGCATGCAATTACTAAAACTAAGCATTCGCTTTCCCCTTGCCTTTGTCCGATTTAGAGCTTTCGGGAATGGCTGAAATATATTCATGATATAGCAAGAATGAGCAACTAAATGGCTCAGCAAGTTTATAAACAACAATCATACGATATATCATGATGAAGGGAAATAACTTCAAGGTTTCAACAATAGCAATTGTGAAAGATAACAAGAATCAATGTTCAATAAAAGAAGGAATTGACTCTTTACTGCTGAGTGGTCTTTAAGGACCATGAACTGCTACTAAGGTAAAACAGACATACAATGTCTGACTCCTCGTTTAAAATAACGGGACACTTGAGGGGATCAGTCCTCTCATGTCCTATGTATATGCATCACATTTAGTTTTTCTTGCGTGCTGTCGGGTCTTCGACAAATAAAAATCCCCTTTAACTAGGGTTGTTCTATCTCAGTCTTACTGTAAGAATCCGTACCAGCCAATGGTTTGGATAAACTTTTATAATATTCAACTAAATGAATTTAACATGCATTTGTCTAGCCGAAACAATTAGCTTAGACGTTCTTAAACAGTTTGCAAAGCACTATGTGCGAATACAATAATCGATAGCGATGTGAAGTAATTTTTGATAATTAATTCACTTAAAGATCTGTCAAGTAACTACGAGTGTAGAATACTTGCTCAACAATAATTGAAATGTAAATACAGTTGAATAATAATTGCAACGGTAAGTACAAGTTAAAATTAGGAAACTTGCCTCGTGCGTCGTCTACTGCTTAATCAAATTAATCTAACAATCCTTGAACGGACCTAACAATTGAATCAATTTGATCTTAAATTAGTATCATATATTTGTAAGTATAATGACCTTTATAAACCTTATGAACCACATAAATGATTAGTTATGGGTACTTAAACACTTAGGAAATATTATCATTATTTGATAATATTTCAAACACAAAGAACTTATATTAAATGTTTAATATAGTTCAAAATAAGTATCTAATATTATTAATCCTTTAATAATATTTTATTAATTATATAATATTATTAATCATTTAATAATATTTTATTAAGTTTCTAATATTATTAATCATTTAATAATATTTTATTAATTATCTAATATTATTAATCATTTAATAATATTTTATTAAGTATCTAATATTATTAATCATTTAATAATACATTATTGATTATCTAATATTATTAATCATTTAATAATATTTTATTGACTTTATAATATTATTACACACATAATAATATTTTAATGATTTTCTAATATTATTATTTATTTAATAATATTTTATTACCTTTATTATATTATTATATCAATAATAATATATATACACCTTCAAATCAATAAATCAATCATATATATAATTAAAAATATATTTATTAAGTCCAAAAATACTAAAATGATTTTTGGAACATTTTTCATTTTCTGACCCGAACCAGACCCGACTCGACCCGGCTGACCCGACCCGGTTCGGGTTTTTATTTTTTCCCAAAACAGTGGACTGCGCCCCGGCGCAGTGTTTTGTTCTACACACTGCGCCCCGACGCTGACTCACATAAACATTTTTCAACTTTTGATTTTTTTCCAATTTTGATACCTTTTGATCAAACCTTGATAAAATGAAATCTACACATCCAAATAACACCAAATCAGTGGTGATGTGTTCCTAACTTAATGTTTTACAATATTCCATGGTTCGATCGTCTTTTGGAAAACGTTTTACACGAAATTTACGGATCGAACCACATAGGGTTGAAAAACGACATCCTTTTTGGTAAAAGCTATAACTTCCTTGTTATTCATTATTTTTGAAAACTTCCAAAAGGTTTTATCTTTAAAACTCATAGATCTAGTTTTCTAGCCATAAAAATCCATTTTTGGATTTGTACATTTCAAAATACAACATCAAACATAGCATGCATGGTTAGGGTTTACCGGTAAAACATGTTATGAACTTTTCTAGCATTGTTATGCATTTCTAACCAACCAAAACATGTTATAAACACATAGATCTATGAATGTACATATATTACATAGTTACATACATCTAGACCATCAAAACAAGTTTTGATCGGTTAAAAATAGATTTTAACCGTTCAAAAGCTTTCTAGGCTACAAAAATGAAATGAGAAGGGTTCTAGAGCACTTTTAAACCTTAGTGATTTGCTTGCTCTCCTTCTCCTCCTACCAAAGTATGTTGTGTAGCTTGAGGACATCCACCAAGACCTTCCTTAGCTTTTCTCACACAAACTCTAGTGTATTTTCTCTTTAGCTCTCAAAGTCTCTCTCTCTTTTCTCTAGAAATGTCTAGCAAATAAACTAACAACCTTGTAACAAGTGTAGAGCCTCTTATTTATAGCACACCACTAATACACCATTAACTCACTAATTCACCCATGTTGGTCAATTAATTGCTAATCATGCTTACTATTCCTTTGATTGACTAGTTGATGGACTTTTGGAATGACTAGGGTTGTTCAACCACTATATGACATGGATGGATTTCCAAGCAATCTAAGAAGTCAAGTTATCCATGTGGGGCCCTCAAAAATTCAGCAAATTGAATTATCCAAGCCATTTTTCCTTTATTTTTAATGCAAAAATGTGCATATATACATCTATATATATATATACATATATATATATATATATTGACCAAAGTTTGACCCTTATTGGACTTCACATTGGGCTTGGTAATAACTTCTATTGGGCTCATTCAATTAAATTGTTTGGGCTCAATTTAAATACCACTTTGGGCTTCTTTTAAATAGTTTAGGTTACATTTAATTAAATCAAGCATTGGGCTTGTTTAATTAATTACATGGGCTAGTAATTAAATTAATTACATGGGCTACTAGGTTAATATCTTTAACCTAGTTTATCAACTCATTTGGATTTAAAATATAATCCAATTAGATTTGCTTAAATTAATTATACACTTTGCTTTAATTCTTTAAATAAATATACAAGCACATAAGTACATTTATTTAATTATCTAATGCACAATTAATTAATGAGAAAAATTTAAATTCATTGCTAAATATTTATTAAGTATATTTACAATGACTAAAGAAATTCGTGGTCATTACATTCTCCCCCCCTTATAAGAATTCCGTCCCCGGAATTACAAATTTAAACTACTCAAACAGATGCGGATAGTTAGCCCTCATCTTTTCTTCAAGCTCCCACGTAGCTTCCTCAGCGTTGTGGTTCCTCCAAAGGACTTTGACAGAATGTATAACCTTATTCCGTAAACTCTGCTATTTCCTATCTAGTATTTGGACAGGAATTTCTTCATACGATAAGTCTTTCTCGACTTGTATTGGCTCATAGGATATGACATGTTTGTGGTCTGGTTTGTATGGTCGCAGCACCGACACATGAAACACATTGTGAATATGCTCAAGTTCAGGAGGTAAAGCTACCTCGTACGCCACTTCACCCACTCTCTTCAATATCTCGAACGGTCCTATGAACCTCGGACTCAGCTTCCCTTTCTTTCCAAATCGGATCTTCCCTTTCCAGGGAGATACCTTCATGAACACAAAACTCCCTACTTCGAAGTCTCGCTTCTGTCGATGTAAATCGGCGTATTTCTTCTGACGGTCCTGAGCTGCTACTAGCCGAGCTCTTATTACCTTGATAATCTCTACCGTTTGTTGAACCAATTCCGGCCTCAACAATCGGCGTTCTCCTACCTCATCCCAACATAGAGGTGTTCTGCACTTACTTCCGTACAATGCTTCGTAAGGCGGCATGCCTATGCTTGCATGATAACTATTGTTGTATGCAAACTCAACTAATGGTAGATGGTTCTCTCAACTGCCCTTGAAATCCATCACACAGGCCCTGAGCATATCTTCCAATGTCTGTATTGTTCTTTCACTTTGCCCATCGGTCTGTGGATGATATGCTGTACTCATTCTCAACTGTGTCCCCAATCTCTCCTGAAGACTTCTCCAAAATTTTGACGTGAAGCGCGGATCTCTGTCTGACACAATCGATACCGGCACCCCATGTCTCGAAACTATCTCCTTGATGTACAGTTTAGCCAACTGATCCAAACTGAACTTAATCTTGATCGGCAAAAAGTGCGTTGACTTTGTTAGTCGATCTACAATCACCCATATTGCGTCAAATCCCTTCTGTGTTGCTGGAAGTCCTACCACAAAATCCATTGTGATATGCTCCCATTTCCACTCAGGAATCTCTAACGGCTGTAGTAATCCACTTGGTCTCTGATGTTCAGCCTTTACCCTTTGACAAGTTAGACATCGGCTGACACATTCTGCGACCTCCCTTTTTAAATTCGGCCACCAAAAATGCTGACGCAGATCTTGATACATCTTCGTACTTCCCGGATGTATCGAGTATCTCGTACTGTGGGCCTCTTACAAAATCTCTTCTCGTAATTCGGGCACTAGTGGCACCCAAACACGATTTTCAAACCTTAGCAATCCCATGCTATCTTCCTTGAACTTGACCTCTTCCCCTTCGGTCATTCTCACCCTTATTCTGACACATTCTTCATCTTTGTCTTGAGCCTCTTTTATCCGATCTAACAGGGTTGGGCTCGCTTCCACTTCCATTGACTCATTTGGGTTTCTTACCTCCAACCCCATTCGAGCCATCTCTTGAACCAATTGTTCCTGATCTGTCAAGATGAACAATTTCTCCCTGCTCTTTCTGCTTAGAGCATCTGCTACTACGTTGGCCTTGCCGGGATGATATAGAATTTCACAATCATAGTCTTTGATCAATTCTAACCATCTCCGTTGCCTCATATTTAACTCCTTCTGGGTGAAGATATACTTCAGACTCTTGTGGTCCGTGAATATCTCACATTTCTCTCCATATAAATAATGTCTCCAGATTTTAAGGGCAAACACTACCGCAACCAGCTCCAAGTCGTGGGTAGGGTATCCCTTCTCGTAATCCTTCAACTGTCTGGACGCATACGCAACGACCTTGCCGTTTTGCATAAGCACACAGCCAAGTCCCTTGTGCGATGCATCACTGTAGACCGTAAAACCTCCCGTATCGTCCGGTAAAGTCAATACAGGTGCTTCACTAAGTCTCTTCTTTAACTCCTGAAAACTCTCCTCACACTTCTCCGTCCATACGTATTTCACCGTCTTCCTCGTTAAATTTGTCAGCGGTGTTGCTATCTTTGAAAAATCTTGAATGAATCTCCGATAGTAACCCGCTAACCCCAAGAAACTTCTTACCTCCGTCGGCGTCCTTGGTTGTTCCCAATTCATCACCGCTTCCACCTTTGCTGGATCTACTGAAACTCCCTCCTTGTCAATGACATGACCCAAAAATTGAACTCTCTCCAACCAGAATTCACACTTCGAAAATTTAGCATACAACTGTTCCTTTCGTAAAATCTCCAACACCACTATTAGGTGTTCCTCACGCTCCTCCTTCGTTTTGGAATAAACCAAAATATCGTCAATGAACACGACAACAAATTTATCCAAGTACTGCTTGAATATTCTGTTCATCATGTCCATAAATGCGGCTGGCGCATTCGTCAGTCCAAACGACATCACCAGAAACTCATAATGCCCATATCGAGTTCTGAATGCCGTCTTGGGTACATCCTCCTTCCTGACTTTCAACTGATGATAACCAGTCCTCAAGTCAATCTTTGAAAAGTACTTCGCCCCTTTCAATTGATCGAAAAGATCGTCAATTCGTGGCAATGGGTACTTGTTCTTAATTGTTACCTTATTCAGCTATCTGTAATCCATACATAGCCTCATCGATCCATCCTTCTTCTTTACAAACAGCACAGGTGCTCCCCATGGAGAAACACTTGGCTGAATGTACTTATTATCCAACAACTCCTGTAGTTGGATCATTAACTCCTTCATTTCTACCGGAGCCATCCTATATGGTGCCTTTGATATTGGTGCTGTCCCCGGTACCAAATCAATTACAAACTCTATCTCCCTATCTGGCGGTAAACCTGGCAGTACATCTGGAAACACGTCCATGAACTCCCTCACTACTGGTATTTGCTCCATCTCGGGATTCACCATCTGTGTGTCCACTATGTGAGCCAAATACCCTACACAACCTTTCCTTAACAGTTTCTTGGCCTGCATCATCGTCAGACATGCTGATTGTCTAGACGACTTGCTGCCATAAAATACGACCTTAGACCTATTTGGTGTCTTAAGGTGTATACATTTCTTTTGACAATCAATTATAGCTCCATGGTTAAACAACCAATCCATTCCAAGTATAACGTCAAACTCCCCCAAACGTATTGGAATTAAATCTACACTCAACTTCTGACCCCTGATTTCAGCACAACAGTTTCTATGTACATACTCTACAGGAATCACTTCTTTATTTGCAACTTCTATGTTCATTGGGTTCTCTAGTTTTTGTCTAGGCAATTCTAACCGTTTAGCGAATTAATCAGACACAAATGAACAGGTAGCGCCCGAATCAAATAATACATAAGCATTTATATCATTGATCGGAATAATACCTGACACCACGTCTTTTGATTCGACGGCGTCCTGCACCGTCATGTTGAAAGTCCGTGCCGTTGGTTTGTTCTGTGGCACCGGCCCTCCAATGGTCAGTTTGGCGTTGTTGTTGTTGTTGTTACTGTTGCTTCCCCTATAGCCCGAACTCCCTCCGGTGTTTTTCTTCTTCGGACAATCTTTAAATTGATGGTCCATGGCCCCGCAGGCGAAACAACCTCCTTTCCTTTTTGGTGTGGGACAATTAGGAGCGATGTGCCCCTCTTGCCCACAGTTATAGCAGACATTTCTTCCTTTCATGCACTCCCCGGTGTGGTTCTTTCCGCACTGACTGCATTTATTAGCTTTCTTCGATTCACTGCCCTGGGGTGTCCCCGAACTGCTGTTGTTATTCCATTTGCGTTTGTTCGAGTTGCTGCCCCCACTGCTGCCCTCTCGGTTTCCTCCATCACCTTTCTTCTTGTTCCGCTCCTGGTTGTGCTTATTCAAAGCTTCATTTCCACCCTCAGCTATGATAGCTTTCTCCAGTAACGTTGCAAAGTTTGTAATCTTGAGAACAGCTACCCGACTGTAAACCCACGGTTTCAGCCCCTGTTCGAATCTTCTGGCGCGCCTCGCCTCAGTATCCACCTGGTGTGTGGCAAATCTCGCCAATTCATTGAACTTGGCGGCGTATTCCGATACCGACATGTTATCTTGCTTCAGCTCTAGGAATTTAATTTCCATCCTAGCCTTTGTACTCTCTGGAAAGTAGTTTTCCAAGAATACCTCTTTGAATCGCGCCCACGCGATCGTTCCCTCCCCAGCTCTACTCTTATTAGCCTTCCACCAGTGGCTGGCCTCTCCTTTCATCATGAAGGTAGCAAATGAGGTCATTTGCTCCTCCCTAACTCGTGCGACCTCGAAGACTTTTTCCATCTCCTCTATCCAGGTCTGTGCTTCTATAGGATCCGTGGTTCCTTTGAACTCGGGTGGTCCTATCAATTTGAAATCCTTAAAGGTTGCTAGTGGAGCGGCAGGGTTTGTTGCTCCAGTAGCCTCTGCGTTGCGTCCGCGAAATGCTCCCATTAGCATTTCTACGAACTCTTGGACAGGGTTGGGTGGTACCCCTCCAGCATTTACTGACTCTTCGGGTGGTGGTGGGGGTAGTCGTTGATTCCTTATCTGTGGCGGCATTTTCTGTATAAAGAAAATTTAATTAATTAAAGTTGTTTCAATCTTTTTACTTTCGTTTTGTAGCTTAGGTATTTTAAACTAAAGCACAAATAATCATCTTGACACATATAAACATAAACGAAAATGCATTTATATTCATATGCTAAATCACAGTGCGTAACACTTTTACATCATAAGCATACTGCTATAAACGCTGCTAACCCCTTAGTTAAAACAAAAGACGGGATCTAACATATCCCACAACTTCATAGAGTTGGGATTTACAACATACTAACCCTCTATCAAAACAAAAGTTGGGTTTCTACTGCATCTATGTACATACATCATAAATAAAGAAAAATACAACTAACGGCGCATCCCTCGACGAACCGCATCGTCGTACTCCTCATCTCCAATAGCCCTGACCACACCCCTACTGATGGTGTGCAAGGTCTGGCCCTCCTCGGCAGGGTAATAGTGCACCCTACGCTGGATCCTACCAACTGATGAGCGATAGACGTAACTGAGTCTATCTATCCTCACCTTCTTCTCCCTAACCTCCTCCTCCAGCTCCATCATCTGACCGTGAGCTGCATCACGCTGTACCTCCATATCTAATCTATCCTCGACTGCCTGCTGCATCTGGCCCCTCATGGCCTCCCTCTCTGCCTCTGTCTGCTGAATCTTCAGCTCAGCGGCTATCAACCTGACCTCCATCTCGGCCATCCTCGCCTTCAGCTCTATGTTCTCGCCAGAGAACATATAAGCTGTATCTCGGTACTGCTCCTCTGTCTGCTGGTGGATCTGGTTCTGCTCCTCCAGGTGCTGAATCCTCTCCTCTAGCTCATCGTTAGCCGTAGTGAGAGTATCGATGATGTCACTGGCGACAGTGCCCATGCCATCAACATACTCAGCTGGCCCCTCATCCTCATCATCATCAGTATCAGCCTCCTCCTCACTGTACTGCCCCATAACTCCGCCCCAGACAGCGTCATCTCTATCTCCCTCCTCGGGATCTGACTCTGGCTCCTCGATCGGTGCAGCCACCCGTGGCTGTGCGGTATCCATAGGGATATCCGTATAAATCACCTCCTCTACAGCAGTGCTCGACTGGCCTATCTCCGTCATCCTGCAGTAACATAAATAACACATGTTAGTACAGCAATAAAATATATTCATTGATGAAATGAAATGATATTTTATCATGTACATCTCGGCTCGATGGATTTTCTCAATCCACCTCCAAAAATACACAACATGATGAATCTCCCCGATTCATCTCCTAACGCACTCGATATGAGTTTAGTACTAAGGTTATAACCTAGGTTTCGCAAATCCTAGCGTTTCTAACCTACAGCTCTGATACCAACCTGTGACGACCCCAAATCCGGGTTCTTTAACCTCGGGTTTGGTTCTCACTGTACAATACTTACAACAATGAAATACATATATTGTATTCAAACTACGCGGAATAATACAAAAGGTTCCTTATATAAAGGCTACACTTCCCAGGGTCTATTAACCTTAAATTGTAACATTACAAATCTTAAGGGAAATACAAAAGATTTACAACAGTAATTACATAACAGTAATATAAATTAGCATGCAATTACTAAAACTAAGCATTCGCTTTCCCCTTGCCTTTGTCCGATTTAGAGCTTTCGGGAATGGCTGAAATATATTCATGATATAGCAAGAATGAGCAACTAAATGGCTCAGCAAGTTTATAAATAACAATCATACGATATATCATGATGAAGGGAAATAACTTCAAGGTTTCAACAATAGCAATTGTGAAAGATAACAAGAATCAATGTTCAATAAAAGAAGGAATTGACTTTTTACTGCTGAGTGGTCTTTAAGGACCATGAACTGCTACTAAGGTAAAACAGACATACAATGTCTGACTCCTCGTTTAAAATAACGGGACACTTGAGGGGATCAGTCCTCTCATGTCCTATGTATATGCATCACATTTAGTTTTTCTTGCGCGCTGTCGGGTCTTCGACAAATAAAAATCCCCTTTAACTAGGGTTGTTCTATCTCAGTCTTACTGTAAGAATCCGTACCAGCCAATGGTTTGGATAAGCTTTTATAATATTCAACTAAATGAATTTAACATGCATTTGTCTAGCCGAAACAATTAGCTTAGACGTTCTTAAACAGTTTGCAAAGCACTATGTGCGAATACAATAATCGATAGCGATGTGAAGTAATTTTTGATAATTAATTCACTTAAAGATCTGTCAAGTAACTACGAGTGTAGAATACTTGCTCAACAATAATTGAAATGTAAATACAGTTGAATAATAATTGCAACGGTAAGTACAAGTTAAAATTAGGAAACTTGCCTCGTGCGTCGTCTACTGCTTAATCAAATTAATCTAACAATCCTTGAACGGACCTAACAATTGAATCAATTTGATCTTAAATTAGTATCATATATTTGTAAGTATAATGACCTTTATAAACCTTATGAACCACATAAATGATTAGTTATGGGTACTTAAACACTTAGGAAATATTATCATTATTTGATAATATTTCAAACACAAAGAACTTATATTAAATGTTTAATATAGTTCAAAATAAGTATCTAATATTATTAATCCTTTAATAATATTTTATTAATTATCTAATATTATTAATCATTTAATAATATTTTATTAAGTTTCTAATATTATTAATCATTTAATAATATTTTATTAATTATCTAATATTATTAATCATTTAATAATATTTTATTAAGTATCTAATATTATTAATCATTTAATAATACATTATTGATTATCTAATATTATTAATCATTTAATAATATTTTATTGACTTTATAATATTATTACACACATAATAATATTTTAATGATTTTCTAATATTATTATTTATTTAATAATATTTTATTACCTTTATTATATTATTATATCAATAATAATATATATACACCTTTAAATCAATAAATCAATCATATATATAACTAGTAATTGCCCGTGCCTGAAGGCACGGTGTAACGAAAAAGTAGATTAAAATACTATATTATATTACAATTACATAACAATTATATATATATTCTTTGCAGCCTATATTACCTAAACATTCAGACATAACAATTATTATACTTAATCATCATTTCATACCCAAAAAATGGAAATAAAGGTCTTAAAAATACTCCTTTCCCAATTTAACAGCCGACTGCCTGAAACCATTTTCATATACGAATCTAACACGCAAACCGAAATCTTTTTTAGCATACCAAAGTGAACTGGAAAAAAAAAATGGTTCGAAACCAATTAATTGGTTTGATCCTTTTTTCACTCTCGCTCTCACTATAGTAACGCATGGTAGTAGTAACTTTATTAGTATGAGAAATGTCACTCTTCACCATCATTCAAATTTCCATTCAAAGAGAGAAGTTATTTAGTACACTTGACAATTGACATTACAAAATAAGCCACTGAAAGTTAACCATGACACTTGAGAATGAGATGGCAAGTTAACAACTAAAACTTGGAAACATCAGTTATGTGCTAGCAATTGCAAATACGAAGATTGAACTGATAGTGATAATAGGAGCGGGGCTCCAAAACTTTTCCACAAGAAGATGAGCTCCCCAAAACCCATCCCACATTACAACATCACGTCAAGGTATGTTGGGTAATACTTTACTTTTACACAAATTTCTTGTTTCCCCCTAGTAACTAAATCTCTATCCTCCAAATTAAAGAACCTGGTCTCTCAGCCCTGCTAATTAGTACTAACAGCTAAGCTAAGCTAAATCATAGTAGGTCAGATGAGGGTGGGTCAGCTCAAGTTAAAATACCACAAAAGAGCTGACAGGTCGACAAAGGGTGGATTGTATTTGTTGAGAAAATTAACTGTCTTGCGGTTTGGTGAGGCAATAAAGGCACCAGAGTTATTGCCGAAGACATGGAATCCGAGGTATCAGCAGTAGTACCTGCATTGCTAGATTGGAGGTGATGAAAGAGGTTGTGGTGATAGTACAGAGTTGTGGAATCAAATGGCACCCCGTGGGGAATAGCAGAGACCGGTGGAATGGCGGCAAAACTGATGCTACTTCGGCAAAACACTTGCTCCGTCCAATCCAAAATAAGAGTCCAACTAACAAAAACGTTAGGATTCAAACTAAGGATAGGGGAACACCCAACTTAATGAATATTTAAACATCTAAAAGTAGAGTAACTCAAGACCCTTCTTCCAACACAAATGAATATACGGACTACACTGAGAACATCAGTGTTATATGAACTCCAGTATTCGCAGATCTCAAACCCAATAAAATCGAGCTCAAACCGAAATCAAAGTGAGCGTAACAACGAAGAGTGTTAAAATACTAAAACCACATACAAAATAAGAATAACAGATAATACTTATCGAAATCGTAGTTTGAGTAATTAGTGGTCACGGGTCTGAAGGTTTGCGTCTCAGTATGGGAGTCCGATAGAGAGATGGAGATATGGATAGAGGGAGGGGACAACGAAACACAGGGAAAAGGAATTTTGGAGTACGGTGGGGCGGGGGCCGGGGCCGTTACTTACTGTGTCTGTTCAAAAGGAATTTTGTCCGGAAGATTTGATATGGTGGGGCGGGGGTCGTTATGCCCGATTGAAATTTGAGAAGCTCACCGGTAGCTGAAGGCACGGCGGAGCGCCACAGTCGGCGGTAGCTGAAGGCACGGCGGAGCTAATCGTGGCAGTCGACAAACTCCCTCTCATTTGGAACGAATCGTGGCAATCGCCGGCAATGGGTGTTGATTTATTATTTGGGCAGGTGGGATTTCAGAGTAGGGAGAAGGATTTCTTATTTGGGCTGGATTTCTGATTGGGGCAGTGGGTGTTGATTTATTATTTGGGCAGATGGGATTTCAAAGTAGGGAGAAGGATATCTGATTTGGGCGGGATTTCTGATCGGGAGGAATGATGGTGAGCCGTTAGATTAAAAGTAAAGGATCTGAACCGTTCTTGTGGTATGTCAATTAAAGATTCAAAATGGGTTGTGTTTTATTATATAGATTAAAAATATATTTATTAAGTCAAAAAATACTAAAATGATTTTTGGAACATTTTTCATTTTCTGACCCGAACCAGACCCGACCCGACCCGGCTGACCCGGCCCGACCCGACCCGGTTCGGGTTTTTATTTTTTCCCAAAACAGTGGACTGCGCCCCGGCGCAGTGTTTTGTTCTACACACTGCGCCCCGGCGCTGACTCACAGAAACATTTTTCAACTTTTGATTTTTTTCCAATTTTGATACCTTTTGATCAAACCTTGATAAAATGAAATCTACACATCCAAATAACACCAAATCAGTGGTGATGTGTTCCTAACTTAATGTTTTACAATATTCCATGGTTCGATCGTCTTTTGGAAAACGTTTTACACGAAATTTACGGATCGAACCACATAGGGTTGAAAAACGACATCCTTTTTGGTAAAAGCTATAACTTCCTTGTTATTCATTATTTTTGAAAACTTCCAAAAGGTTTTATCTTTAAAACTCATAGATCTAGTTTTCTAGCCATAAAAATCCATTTTTGGATTTGTACATTTCAAAATACAACATCAAACATAGCATGCATGGTTAGGGTTTACCGGTAAAACATGTTATGAACTTTTCTAGCATTGTTATGCATTTCTAACCAACCAAAACATGTTATAAACACATAGATCTATGAATGTACATATATTACATAGTTACATACATCTAGACCATCAAAACAAGTTTTGATCGGTTAAAAATAGATTTTAACCGTTCAAAAGCTTTCTAGGCTACAAAAATGAAATGAGAAGGGTTCTAGAGCACTTTTAAACCTTAGTGATTTGCTTGCTCTCCTTCTCCTCCTACCAAAGTATGTTGTGTAGCTTGAGGACATCCACCAAGACCTTCCTTAGCTTTTCTCACACAAACTCTAGTGTATTTTCTCTTTAGCTCTCAAAGTCTCTCTCTCTTTTCTCTAGAAATGTCTAGCAAATAAACTAACAACCTTGTAACAAGTGTAGAGCCTCTTATTTATAGCACACCACTAATACACCATTAACTCACTAATTCACCCATGTTGGTCAATTAATTGCTAATCATGCTTACTATTCCTTTGATTGACTAGTTGATGGACTTTTGGAATGACTAGGGTTGTTCAACCACTATATGACATGGATGGATTTCCAAGCAATCTAAGAAGTCAAGTTATCCATGTGGGGCCCTCAAAAATTCAGCAAATTGAATTATCCAAGCCATTTTTCCTTTATTTTTAATGCAAAAATGTGCATATATACATCTATATATATATATACATATATATATATATATATTGACCAAAGTTTGACCCTTATTGGACTTCACATTGGGCTTGGTAATAACTTCTATTGGGCTCATTCAATTAAATTGTTTGGGCTCAATTTAAATACCACTTTGGGCTTCTTTTAAATAGTTTAGGTTACATTTAATTAAATCAAGCATTGGGCTTGTTTAATTAATTACATGGGCTAGTAATTAAATTAATTACATGGGCTACTAGGTTAATATCTTTAACCTAGTTTATCAACTCATTTGGATTTAAAATATAATCCAATTAGATTTGCTTAAATTAATTATACACTTTGCTTTAATTCTTTAAATAAATATACAAGCACATAAGTACATTTATTTAATTATCTAATGCACAATTAATTAATGAGAAAAATTTAAATTCATTGCTAAATATTTATTAAGTATATTTACAATGACTAAAGAAATTCGTGGTCATTACAATAATAATAGTAATAATAATAATAATAATACTGATAATAATAATTAATAATAATAATAATAGTAATAGTAATTATTATTATAATAATAATTATAATTATAATTATAATATCCATAATAATAATAATAATAATACCGATAATAATAATTATACTGATAATAATAATAATAATAATAATAATAATAATAATAATAATAATACCTTTAATAATTTTTATATTTTATAATTTCCTTAATAATAAACAGATAATAATAATATTTTTAGTTTTTAAATTTTAATTTAATTTTTTGTTATGCCGTGCCTTCAGGCACGGGCAATTACTAGTGCATATATAAAACAGAATTAGAGAGATAAAAGAAGACCCAAAATATGCTAATCTATAACATTATTAAGAAGATAAAAAAGACCTAAATGAAAAATTGTTGAAAAAAATAAAATTACAGATACCAGATTATTCTATGGATCTATGTAAGTGTCGGTCACCTAAGAATGTAGAAAAGAAGGAGATCAACACACAAACCACAATTCAACGATAAACACACCCGAATACCCAAATCGGAGAACAAAATCGATAATACCTAAAGGCATTAGAGCTTTGGAGAATCAGCTGAGAATGAAGAGAAGAGAGAGATCAACACACAAACCATAATTTAACGATAAACACACCCAAAGTCCTAAATCGGAGAACAAAATCTATAATTCCATAAACTGACAGCTGAACATAAATACATGAATATACATATATACCTTTGATCAGTTGATTTTTGTTGAGAACATCAACTTTGAAATAGGAAGCACGACCAGTAAAGAAGGTTTGGGATAGAAGCGCTCTGTTCGACGAGATCGAGTTGGTAAAATTACTTGAGAATGAAAGAAGTAGTTTAGAGAGATTAGGCTTGGGTTGGAATTTGAGGCATGATAGGAAGGATATACGCGTGGGAGTGGAAAACTAAGAGTGGGAGTTGGAAAGAAAGGGAAGTGAGATATGGGATTTGGTATTATTATTCTAGTTTTTACTTTTTTTAGGGAATAATTGTTATTTTATTATTATGTCTAATTTTCTATATGTTTAACTGTACTTTTGTTTCATCCTTTTTAGATCCTATAGCGACGGTACTATGGTCGCGTTATTTTTTTAGTAGCAGATAATTGGCGCTAGTCTTCTTGCTTAATCTATACCGACCAAGTATAAATACTCATCGGGTTATGGGGAATATGACAACGAGTTTTAGCACTGGTCGCCATATCTTGTCGCCGTATCACCTTCTTCTTGTTGTGTATTACTAATACCACCACTATAAGGATCATTAAGAGTGGGTCGATGATACTACTCCAGCCTATGAAAATCTTCGCCATCACCCCCCCTCCTCGTGTTCGTCATGGCTACCCTACTCGGCATCACCACCCTATTGATACAACAAAAAATATACCCTATTAATAGACATGAGAATTAAAGAAATAGTTAGATGATAATTAAGTAATGGACATAATATACAACTTAAAAAGAATAAAATACTTGAGGAGTTTGGGTTTGGCTCAGGAGGGGCTCAAAAGCTTTCGTCACGAGAGTATTCATCATCCGTACCACCTTGTCGCCTATTCTTCACAAAATTTTCGTCGGAATTAAATTAATTTCAACAAAATATCTGTTGAGAATATAGTTCACACGAGCGGAAATATTGGCCCCTTGAGCCAATCACTAATTTCAATAGAATTCTATCAAAAAGAAGTTATTTTTGACAAAAATTTTCAGTTAAAAACATCCCATTTCTGAAGAAATTAATTTGTTCAAAAATGATTCATCGAAAAGAAATATTTTTCTTGTAGTGAACGTTTAAGGATTTTCCATTTTAGACACATTGTATGGATTTATACATTCCTTTTCCTTTTTATTAAGTTCTTAAACGTCGTGGAGGGAGAAAGTGAACGTCCCTATAATTTTTTTTGGCAAAACATATGATTTGCCTACTGAAGTTGACACGTTTTATTTAATACACGACTAAATTTTTAATTTTACAAATTACCCCATTAAACTAAATAGAAAAATACAAATTGGGCCATTTCGTCAAATTAGATGGATGTAAATTAACTCTTTTTTAACGTGACAATTTTAAAAAAAAAACAAAAATGGCCAAAAATGACATGGAAATAAAATGGAAAAATGACATGGATAATTTTTTAAAATATAAAATAAAATTAAAATTAATTTAAAAAAATTCAAATAAAATTAAAATAATCTTGAAAAAATTCAAAAAAAATTGAAAAATAATAATATAAAATTCAAAACAAAATAATTTTTTAAAGACAAATAAAATTAAAATAAAGTTGAAAAATAAAATAAAAAATTTAAAACAAAATAATAAATTTTTAAAAAATACAAGTTAAGTTAAAATGAACTTGAAAAATTATAATAAAGTAATTAAAAATAAAATAATAAAATTTTGATTTTTTTTGAAACGTGCCAAGTTCATTTTAATTTAATTTGTATTTTAAAATTTTTATTATTTTGTTTTAAGTTCTTTTAAATAATTTTAGTTCTATATTTTTTTTGAATTAATTTACTTAATTTATTATAATTTTTCAAGTTCATTGTAATTTAAATTTTATTTTTAAAATATAAATTTAATTTAATTTTATATTTTAAATTCTTTTATTATAACTTTTCAAGGTTATTTTTATTTTATTTCTATTTTTAAAATTTTATTTTATATTTTTAAAATTATTATTTTATTTTAAATTCTTTTATTGTAATATAATATATATATTTTTTGAAAATATAATTTTGTTTAGAAAAAATAAATTTTAAATTTTATTTTAACTTTCTATTTTGTATTTTGTATTTAATTTTTTTTATTTTTAAATTTTTTTTTATTGTCATTTTCAATTTTATTTTAATTTCATTAAGTACTTTTAATAATTTAATTTTTAAATTTATTTTATATTATCAAAAAAAAGGCACGTTTAAAAAAAAGAAATTATTTTTAATATTTTATAATTTATTTTTTTGTTGTAATTTTTCAAGTTCATTTTAATTTAATTTGTATTTAAATTTTTTTATTATTTTGTTCTAAATTCTTTTAAATAATTTTAGTTCTATATTTTTATTTTGAGTTAATAACATAATAATGAATTATTTTACTTACTTTATTTTAATTTTTCATGTTCATTGTAATTTAATTTGTATTTTTTAAAATTTTAATTGAATTTAATTTTGTATTTTAAATTCTTTTATTATAATTTTTCAAGATTATTTTAATTTTATTTGTATACTTAAAATTTGATTTTATATTTTTAAAATTATTGTTGTATTTTAAATTATTTTATTGTAATATAAAATATATATTTTTTGGGAAATATAAAATTTATATTTTATTTTAACATTTTATGTTGTATTTTAAAATTCTTCTTTTAAAAAAAATTATTTTCATTTTCAATTTTATTTTAATTTCATTAAGTACTTTTAATAATTTAATTTTTAAATTTATACTATATTTTCAAAAAGAAATGGGACGTTTCAAAAAAAGAAATTATTTTCAAATTTTATTATTTTATTTTATTTTTTATCGTAATTTTTCAAGTTCATTTTAATTTAATTTGTATTTTTAAAATTTTATTATTTTGTTTTTAATTTGTTGTATTTTTCAAGTTTATTTGAATTTTATTTGCTTTAAAAAGATATTTTATTTTTTAATTTTAGTTGAATTTTTTGTTGATTATTTGAATTTTATTTATATTTTTAAAAATTAATTTCAATTTTATTTTATATTTTTTAGAAATTTCCATGTCATTTTTGGATATTTTTGTTTTTTTTTAAATTATCACGTAGGGAAATAATTATTTCCATCTATCCAATTTAACGAAATGACCCAATTATATTTTTTTTATTTAGTTTAATAAAATAGTTTATAAAATTAAAAATTTAATAATTTATTAAATAAAATGTGTCAATGAATAAATTATATATTTTGTCAATATTTTTTTATTTACACACTCACCCGCATGAATAGACCCACAAGGGCAGAAATAGACCACAAATACGTATTCAAATGCTATTTCATGTCAGATCATTGTAGTAAGGTCTCTCTCAAATAATTATCACAGCTGGAGGTAATCGAAGCGGCACTGTTTTGAAAAAATCACCAAAGGCTCAACCACTCCATCCTTTTCTTTTTTAATTTCCCCTTGTAATTATCCGAGAAGAGGAGGGATTTGTTTTCAACTAATTATTTCCTCTCAACAAGTCATTTACATTCTTGTCCTCCCCGTAACCCAAATGAATGCAGTTCTACGTAATGTTGCATCAACAATCGTGCCACCAACATATAATGCATTAATGAAATTTCAAGATGGTGATCTTTGGGGACAATTTGTAAAGTTTTACTCATTAAAATTTTAAGATAGTGATCTTTGAGAGTTTATTAATGAACTTAGATTATATTTACATTAGAGATATGAAAAAGAATTTTAAATTTTTTAATGTGAAAGGAATTGGCGAATTTGTTCAGAAGTTGATTAACAAGAATAACGCTAATTCGTATACTTAAGCTTGTTTGTTGTTAAAATTGGTTTTAATTTTTTTAGTTGTTACCGTCATGACGGAGAGAATATTTTCAGAGATGAATATTGTTAAATTTACTTTTCCAAAAAAAAAAATAGGAGATAAATGGTTGAATAATTGTTTAGTTCTGTACATCATTCTGATTAATTAATATTTGAATATTTTATAATTTTGGATTTATGCATTTAAATTTTAATTATTTTACCAAAAAAATTAATTAAAATCTGTCCCTAATAAAATTAAATCCCGATTCTGCCCCTGCATAAAGCTGCATTAGATATACTTCTTCTAGTAGTTGTTGATGATAGCTATGGCAAGTGTATTAACTTCATACCCATGCATGTTACTTGACATTGACTCGGCTCGCAAGCATTAATATCTACGGACTCAGTGCATGCAGGCCACCCACTCCCCCTCATTGATGGCCTCACTGTCGGTACCTTTGTCCATATATATATATATATATATATATATATATATATATATATATAATTGGATCTATCACCTTCTCGATTCTCATCCGTTGGATCAGAAAATGGTCTAGTAGCACAGTAGCACTGCAGGTCTCTCTCTATATAAATTCAACAGATTTCCATTTTTCACAATTATATCGACTTCATTTCAGCTGTGTTTGCATTATGGGGAGGACAACACGGTAGAGGCTCAAGGAGTTGAAAAAAAAGAGTATTATACGAGGACCACACTATATCTGTATTTATATCATTAATAATTCATGCGTACTATTTCATGAGCTAGCTAGCTATAAGAAATTGATGTGTTTTTATTACAAATTGTGAGGGGCCAAGTCAAGATGTTAATTGGGTATAAATTGTGAGATCTGATTGTTGACGTTAATGTCAAATTTGTTCACGACTTTATGATTATTCAAGCTGTAATCCACTGTACATCGCTTAATTAATTTGTGAAAAAACAAAACATTTTTGGCATTTTACGTCTAAAAATATTCAAAAACTTGATGGAGAGTAACAACATATTTTTGAACTAAAATTTGCGATAATCGAGTCAATAAACTTCAGAATACAAACCTTACAATAAAGGGGAAAAAACTTCATAATAAAGAGGAAAGAAAGTTTCATAACTTAAATTATATATGTCATGTTTTACTTTAGACTTTTTCTTTTAATTTTTGTTATTATAGGGACTCTTATTAAGGAGCACCCAGAAGAGAAAAAACGAGACTAATTTGGAATGAAGAATTAAAGTTGTGAAAATATGCTTATGATCGGCTTTTGAAACTGAATTTCTATAAGAGAATGAGTTAGCTAGGTTTCAAAGTCTAATTTGTATAGTAGGATTCAGTCGATTATTGATACTGTTGGGGGTAGATATGTTTGGGAAACCTTTTATTTTCGCAATGAATGGATATTAATTATGTCAGATTTTTAAGCTCCTTTAAATGAAATTTCAAAGACAAAATATTTGTTGTACCGGACTTTTGGCCAAAGTGAAGTTCCTTCTTAAATAGAGGATGAATAGTCCTAGTTGGGCTTGTATAAATATTATGTTGGATAAGTCCAAGTACATAATAATTAATTATAATTATTAAAAAATATATATTTATATTAAAATTTATGTCACGCATATATTTTTAATGCTAAGATCAATGTTTCATGTTCCCGGAATTCTAGTTGATCTTATTTTTAAAGGTTACTTCATTTTATCTAGTCAGCTTATGTTATTGTTGAACGGATTGATTTAGTCAACAGAATGGAGTATTGGTCCTGTTTTAATGCCACGTTTAAAACTTAAAGACTCATTCTTGTTTTATTAGTTCCTATTTTATTGCCTTTAGAATGAGTTGAAAGGTATAAATTATAACGTTATTTTTTACTTACGACTTAATATATACTAAGGTTTAGTTCTGCAGTACAAGCTACACCCTATTCAGAAATGTATCTTTTCGGAAAAACATACACACTATTGAACATACAAAAACTATCTTCCTTTATACTAAAAAGATTTTGTTCTCTCATCCTTTTTATTAATTGCAAAGTTGGACGGTTCATGTCACTTTTTTTATTCGAGTGCATACTGGAGAAGATGAAATTATTGAATTCTGAATATTATCTGTTATGACCTTTTGCATTGGTGATATACAATATATATTAATTAGAGGGACAAAAATTAGCGTTAAGGATAATGCTCTACGCACCTCTCAATTCATATCGGTGTTATTTACTTGATTCTCTTTTATTTTTAATTGTAGTTTTCCAATTATTTTACAAAAAATCTTAAGGATAATTTTATATTTTTAATGTTTATATATTTATTGTTATTAAGACTTTTGACAATTTTATTATAAGTAATGACCCATGCAATGATTGATACAATGACCTAATGTAAAAATAGTGGGGCTCACCATTTTTACATTGGGTCGTTGTACCTATCATTATATGGGCCATTACATATAGTAAAGCTCGACTTTTGAGACCATATAATTAGCAACAACTGTTTTATAATTCTTAAAGAAATTTACCCGTGGTGCTATGATTAATTATACTAATTGTGATAACACTATTGTGGTTAATTTCAATCAGTAAAGATTCAGCCTTTTGATTATTATAAATGCATGTAGAAACTTTTCACCATGTTGCTAAACTATACGTGGGTTAGAAGACGAATTCATATGATGCACATTGGAATATACTTGCACAAAAGTTTCAGATACTACCTTCATATTCATGCTCTTTATATATTGCCAGAATGAAATATGGTGAAAAGTCTAATTGTTTGGGTACTGCAGTTATAGACTCCTTGTTAATATAATTACAACATGAAAGTATTTTAAATTAATGATAATCCTTGAATGAAATGATTTACAATAGTAGTGCAATTAAAATAGAGAGAATGATGATATAACTTGAATACCAGTATATGATAAAATCGTAAAAGATGCAAAGCCAATTTTCTTTAGCCTTTTAAAGAAGTGTAGGTCCTGGACAAATAATAGACTCTTATCATTTACTTGAAATAATAATAATTTTGTTGACTACATGCTTCTTTGAAATCACAAGTGTCGATGTATTTTTTTTCTTCATTGGTTATATTCCTCATGCCACTGCTTTGTGTACACTAAATTGGCTGGGTGTGTTCATAGATCATAAATACCTAAGGATGTACGGATAATAATTGGTGTTAAAGTTTGTTCCTTATTTGTAAGATATTTATAACTATTTTCATAATGCATTTAAAACTTGAGATTTATATTCATTTAAGGTTCTGATTCTCTTACACACACATGCAGTTATACTATTTTTGTTAGAAAGATTGTGTATCCCATATCATATGTCTGTATTTGGCTCTCTTCTTATATAATATGATTTGCATAAAAAGTGACTTAGTTAGTGTATATATGAATTAATTAGTTTTGAATAATTATATTGCCTATGAGAACTTCCTGCTTTGAATAAAAAATTATTCATTCATCTATGGATTAGGGAGTTTACTTTGAACTGGAATTTTGATGCAAATGGAATATAACTTGCATGGTTGGTGGCCTAATATTTTCCATTGTGAACATTTGTCTATAAGTGTGACTTCATATGAATAGCTATATAACAAACTTTCATGCGAGTCATTTCTTATGTGTTTGTCATTTTATGATATAAAAATAAATAAATAAATAAATTGAAAAATCAAGAGCCATATTCGAATTGGAAAACCTTTGTACCTTTTTCCTCTTCGAACAATTGCATGGTTGGTGGCCTAATATTTTCCATTGTGAACATTTGTCTATCAGTGTGACTTCATATGAATAGCTATATAACAAACTTTCATTCGAGTCATTTCTCATGTCTTTGTCATTTTATGATATAAAAATAAATAAATAAATTGAAAAATCAAGAGCCATATTCGAATTGGAAAACCTTTGTACCTTTTTCCTGTTCGAACAATTGCAGTTACAATAGATTTATTCAAAAGTTTACAAGTATTACTTTAAATGTTAATTTCACGATATATTTATTGAAAATTCTGCATAAAGAGATGTTAATTTGTGAATAGTATCTTGCATGATAGTAAACTTTTACTTTTACTAATATTGTTATCTATTTGGATTATGGATAAATCGTAATACCTGTGAATGAAATATTGATGCTTCAAAACATCATTTGATGAGAGTTGATTTTAGGGAATTGTCACGAGGATCGTAAGCGTTCAGCTTGAGTCATGCACTCAATGAATATAAGCTATTAATATTTTATCTAATTAATACTCATAATTATGTGCTTGCATTTTTTTATTTTTTTTGTGCTAAATAATGTGCTTGCATTTAGTATTCGGTAAACTATTATGCATGATTTATGAAAAGAATAAGATTTCGTTTTGTCAATCCCTCACCTATAATTTGTAATGTTTTGAGTTTAATGAATTTACCCATTCGCATTAATGGGTGAGATCATATCATGCACCACTTGTGCACCCTGATTGCAATGACTATATATAAATATGTCCGAAGAATTTTAGATCTTATTTCGTGTTGAGTTTATATTATATTTGAGGAAATGTTATAAAAATGGTTAGAGGTTATATTCATTTGATTTGGAATATGTAGAAACGTGTACAAAGATGATTACTTGCATCAACTGCAAGATGTGACTATACAAAATTGTTCATGAGTTTATAGTTATATATGTCTAATAAAACTTGCGTAAATTTTTTAGGTGGCATCGCAAAGTGATTGAAAAAATATGCTGTGCTTTGAATCATAATGGGAAAGATATCCTTGATCTCTGGGATAAAGATTGTGTGCATACCTTATGATCAGAGGCTACACATTAAGAAACATAAAGGTTTGATGTATTTTATCCCCAGAAGGTGCAAATTTTATGTCGTTGATGAATTTGGTGAATGGCAGCAGACATGACATAGCTTAGCTATAAAATAGGCTCAACAGGTGCACTTAAAAGTTCAAACAAAGTGTAGGCACGAAAATTATGTACCTTGATAGGGTTAGGGTTAGGGTTCGTATATAGTAATGGTGGAGACGAGAAATCCGTAAAGAGTAAGGAATCGGTCAAAAGATTGGAGAGGGGAGAAGAACCGGTGAGCAACTACCAGAGTAACATGTGGCAGAACTCTCGGAATCACGGCGTAATCGCTGGTGCCCGAGAGCTATGATAAGTGTTTCAAGTGAATTCAAGATAAGAGACGTCAACACTTTTGTTCACTCGATTCAGAGTTGATCACAAGTTCTTAATTTCTTCCTACTTCTTCTTTGTTTTGAGAGAGAGGGTGAGAGCTTTTAAGTGGCCAAGAATTTCTAAGTTTCCAAATGTCCATTCACTTGTCAAGTGAAGGGATATTTATAGAGTTCAAGTCATGTGCCTGACACATGACAGAAGGAAAAATTTCAGGAGTACCCTTAATGACAGGAGAATTTCTAAAATACCCTTAGTTACCCGAGTAATGCCTAAATTATCTAATTCTTCTAGCCACCAATCCAATCCCTCAACCGATTCCTAATATGAGTTGCCCCAACGAGTTTTCTGCCTTGGGACTCGTGATAACAGCTCTCAAGTTACGTTAGTCCGTTATTTATTGTTCATTAATTGTTTTCTTATTGGCTTTAGTTTATTCAATTTATTAAATCAAATGTAAATCCTAATTTTATACATGAGATTACATTTGCCCTTACACTTGAGTTGCACTTTAAAATGACGATCGTGCACGAAAATTTTAGTCTTCAATTAGTTTACTTGTTATATATATATATATATATATATATATATATATATATATATAAACAATCCTTGTGGGCCGAACCCTGGGGGACACGCGAACCCTGGGGGGGCATCGTAAACTCTGGCGGCAATAATACATGCCGAATCCTAGTGAGATATTTTAATTGGATCTTAATATACATATATATTGCTAGCAATTGGTACGAAACTCAGTTGTCCTGGTTTTGCAGAATCCATCACAGTAATTATTACCTTAATATATTATATATTATAAGTATATACGTATGATGTTTGGCCTGATATTTTTTTTGCTTTTTTAAGTTTCATTACTTTAATGTTTCATACTTGCATTCACTTGAATTAAAGTAATAACCACATTTTAAAGCTACCAGACCACCTTTATACTTCCATTCTCGTGAATTAAAGTTTCATTACTTTAATAGCATAGAAAGCAATCTGAATCCTAGTGAATTTCCCGAACCCTAGAAGAACCCTAGAGGTATTATCTGAACCCTACGGGCCACCGCTAGGCATGAGTTTTTGAAGAAAATTATTTCCTTACTCCTTTTATTTATTTATTTATAATTATTTTTTAGGAAACTAAATATTTTCTTCTTGCTTTAGGGAAGCAAAATCTCTCCTTTTTGGCTTAGGAAAGAATTATAAAACTTTTTAGGTTTTGGATTTCTTAAATCGCTAATACTTGGAGTTCTTTGAATATGGAGCCCAAGTACTTCATAATTTACAATTCCTCTCTTCTTCTCCCAATTTCTTCTTTCTTGGTTCAAGGAGAAATCACAAGGTCAAGTCAACCAGGGAATCAAGGTAGTAGGCACCACCACTCATAGGCCAAATCCTAGGTAGTGAACCCTAGGAAAAATTTATGTTTTTTGCTCATTTGTTCATTTCTTTGTGTTCCGTTTCGATGGTTCAAATCAAGTTTGTCTTAGAAAAAATTGTCAGAACTTTGCATCATCAAGACAGGACCACTTAGTGTAGGCGAATCTTAGGGGGATAACCTTAGGTTTTCATTTTTTGATCAAGTTTGTTTGTCTGGGTTTCTGTCTTTCGATCAAGTTTGTTCATCTAGGTTTTTGATTTTTTCGTCTTTCACTTAATTCCTTAAGGTTACATGTGAACCCTAGTTTAGGCTTACATTTCCCCCCTGTACGTGAATCACGCTTTGAGTGAGTTGCGTGCATAATATTTCAAGCTGCTGAGTCCTTAAAATTAAGTGCCTTATATTCTTTTGAAGAAAAAGTATAACTATTCAGGTCGAGGGCTTAGGGTGAAGCGCCTCGACACTTTTGAAGTAAAAGTGTAACTTTTCGGGCTGAGGGCTTAGGGTCAAGTGCATCATCACTTTTGAGAAAAAAATTTAGCTTTTCGGGTTGAGGGCTTAGGGTCAAGCACTTCATCACTATTGAAGAAAAAGTGTAACTTTTTCGGGTTCGAGGACTTGGTCAAGTCGGGGTGCCTCAATCACTTATAAAGAAAAAGTATAACTTTTTTTCAGGTTCGAGGACTTGGTCAAGTCGGGGTGCCTCGATCACTTTTGAAGAAAAAATGTAACTTTTCGGGTCGAGGGCTTAGGGTCAAGCGCCTCATCACTTTTGAAGAAAAAGTGTAACTTTTTTCTGGGTTCCAGGACTTGGTCAAGTCGGGGTGCTTCGATCACCTTTAAAGAAAAAGTGTAACTTTTTTCGGGTTCGAGAACTTGGTCAAGTCGGGCTGCCTTGATCACTTTTGAAGTAAAATTATAACTTTTATACATATAAATTATTTCGTCAATTTTGAAGTTCAAAGTTCAACTCATATATATATAAATTCAAATCGTTTTCGTCACTTTTGCAGTTTAAAGTGTGACTTTTAAGAAATTTTTTGCTTAAGATATAATGGGTTTATTTAATAATATCAAGAGAGACAAATGAAAACAAGAAAGTAACTTATTTGGCAATGACTTGTCTAGCAACGCCGCCTCTTTATTTTAACTTAATTTCGTCCGTCGTTAATTTTTTGTGATAGTTTTTTTCTCAATTTGCGACAGTCCATGGTGGAGTGCCCTATGCATTGATGATATATGCAAAAGTCTGGGCACTTCTTCATTTCTTCGGTTATCACGAATTTGGGTGTTAGAGGCTTTACCACTCCGTGTTCCACCCATTGTTTGTACAACTTTTTGAATGCTTCTTCACTACATGTGATGGCTAACAGCTCTAGATCATTTTCATTCCTTTCTCTCTTGCCCCCCTGTGGCTTTAGCTGAGAATCCAATAAAGCCACAGTAGTTGTCCTTTTACTCTTCCACGCGACGGTCTCGTGGTTCTCGAGTAATGATTCGATTTCTCCCAAATCCTGTGCAAACGATGAAAGTGTTGAGAAGGAGTCGTAGGCTTTGGTAATAAGGTGGGGCTTAAAGGCATCTAGAGCACTATTGTTGCATATGCTGACGATGTTCTTTTCTTCAATTGGTTCTGCACACTTCTATGCTTTAGTTCTGAATCTATCGACATAGTCTGATAACCCTTCGCTTGATTTTTGGGTGATTCTCATCAACTCTACTATGGTCACCTGTTTCTGCACATAGAAAAACTTCTTAAAAAATTGTAACTTCATATCATCCCAATCCTGAACCGACCCCTTTTCCAGATTGTAGTACCAACTGAAAGTGCCATTTGTCAGTGTTTTGTTGAACTCCATCAATAGAATATTATGATTACTGACTTTATTGTGAACCAACCACGGGGACATTGATTCCACAAATCGGGCTATATGCTCCCTTGCGTTCCCTTTTTCCTTATTGTATTTCGGGAATTGTGGAGGGTGTTCAATATAACCTGTCGGATAAGGTTATCTACAAACTTATGCCGGGTAAGGAGGGGTGAAGTCCAGTTCTGCAGGCCTGACTATTTACTTGTAAAGTTGGTTGATCATATCCATCATGTCGTTTTTGGTTACATACTGACTTGACGTATTAACCTCTCGAGGCGTGGGCATCGGAGTTTGTATTTGTGAAAATGGTGATATGGTGGTTGGAATTATTGTTGGTCGAATCGGATTTATTTCTATTCGGGATGTGGTATGTCACCACTATTCTGGAGCTCTAGAGTGATTGTTGGGATTTGTTGGGCTTTTATTGTTGGAGGTGCATTTTGAGTGTCCTCGTTGTTGTTTCCCACTCCTGCTCGCGTTCCTTGAGAACTTTCTGGAAACATAGCTCTAAAGGTCAGGATTTGCATAGCCTATTGGTGAAAACTCATCATCTCCTCTTGTTGTTTTTGCATTTCTAGCATCATGGACATTATCACTTTTTGCCCTTCACGAGTCTCCTTCAACAAATCCTTCATCATCTTCTGTTGCACGGCCTCCATGGTATTTTGTTCTCTTATTGCTTCATCACTTTGTACTCTCGTGTTTACTGCCATGGTACTCTTGAGTTGTTGATCAGCCATTTGCGGTGAAGTGTTGCTCGTAATCGGTGAATCTTTTCCCGTGGCTCTCCCACTCTGAGTCGTGGGCATACCCTTCACAAATTCTCATCTCCCCAGCGGAGTCACCAAAATAATGTAGGCATGAAAATTATGTACCTTGTTAGGGTTAAGCTTCATAGTAATGGTGGAGGCGAGAAATCCGCAAAGAGTAGGGAATCGGTCGAAAGATTGGAGAGGGGAGAAAAATCGGTGAGCAATTACCAGAGTAACACGTGACAAAACTCTCAGAATCACGGTGTAATCGCTGGTGTCCAAGAGCCGTGACAAGTGTTTCAAGATAGGCGACGCCAACACTTTTGTTTACTCAATTTAGAGTTGATCACAAGTTCACAATTCCTTCCTATTTCTTCTTTGTTTTGAGAGAGAGGGAGAGAGCTTTTAAGTGGCCAAGAATTTCTAAGTTCCCAAAAGTCCCTTCACTTGTGAAGTGAAGGGATATTTATAGAGTTCAAGTCATGTGCCAGGCACATGACAGAAGGGAAAATTCCAGGAGTACCTTTAATGATAGGGAAATTTCTATAATAGCCTTGGTTACCCGGGTAATGCCCAAATTATCCAATTCTTCTAGCCACCAATCCAATCCCTCAACCGATTCCCAATGTGAATTGCCCCAACGAGCCTTCTGCCTTGGGACTTGTGATAATAGCTCTTAAGTTACGTTAGTCCGTTATTCATTGTTCATTAATTGTTGCCTTATTCGCTTTAGTTTATTCAATTTATTAAGTCAAATGTAAACTCTAATTTTATACATGGGCTCACACAAAGATTACTGAAAAATCTTCAATAGGGTTATGAGATATTTGAGAAGTATCGTGAATTATGGTATTCATTGTTGTAATACTCATAGTGTATTTGAATGATGTATTTGATGTTAACTGGATCTCTAATTTAGATGAGATTAAATATATGAGCGGATTTGTGTTCACTCTTGGTGGTGGTGTTGTCACTTGGAAATAAATCAAGCAGACATGTGTTTCTCGTTCCACCATGAAATTTGAGCTTCTTACTTTAGATTTGACAAGTGCTAAGATTAATTGGTTGAGAAAACTATTAGTGACTATCAAGTTGCAATAGGCCAAGCTTTAATTAAAAAACTCACAATGACAAGATTAGGCATATACGCTTAAGGCATAAAAATATTCAACCGTTACTTAATGATGGTATGATATCTCTAGAGTATGTAAGGTCATAGATAAATTTGACTAACCTTTGACTCAACCACTCAACAAAAGGTTAGTGAAAATTACATTGAGGGGGATGTGACTTACGCTTAAAACAAAGGTTAACAGTGATGGTAACCCAACCTATATGAATGAAAATCTTAGAAATTAGGTTCATATGGGTAAAAACAAGTTACTAGTTGGCCTGTGTGACACTGTCCCTTACATATGTACTTATGTAATTAATACTTGTTCATTCTTATGGTGTATGATAGTATACTTTTAGCGAAAGTGGCAAAAGTTTTTTACTCTTAATATTTTTCAGTCCTTAATGGGTGGTGTGTATGTTGAGCTGTAAGACACATTTGATGTAAAATAGTTATATGAGTGTTGAGGTGGTGTGGCATCCCAGATTTTTGACAAGATTTTTAAATAAGGATCTTGGCTAATTAAATAAAGGTTAGAAGTTAAAACCTAGTTTGGAAGGACAGAAAGTGTAAATAATTGATTAAATTTAATTTATTATTTAATCAATGTGTTAAGAATGACCTATGTGGTTGAATTTTTAAAGAGGGACTGTTGATGGAAAAAGGGGTCTATAGAGCTTATAAGGATCAGTCATTAATAAAGGGTATAGTAGTGGCTTAATATATATTAGAATTATAATAAATATAAATTACTAATGGTTGAATGAAAATAAAATAATATAAGATGCAAATGACATAAATGAGTAACTACGGTTAGGTAGTTAGAAAAGAATTACTGTAAGACACTGTGTTGTGTCAGAATATGATAGATTAAATGTATGTGTATAGCTAAATATATTTAATCTAATAAATAAAAGGAAAATTACGACTTAGAGAAAAGTAAAAAGATGAAAGAATATGTAAATTAAGCTTTAGTTATAAACATTAATAACTAGCTTGATGAATAGACTTTGAGAGGCTAGGTTACCAGAATGACAATGTAATTTATGGCAAAATATGCAGAATTGATTAAACAGTTTAACCTAATCGGTATATTAGGGATTAATGGAATAATAAGGATTATGTATTTGACTATCTGAAATTGATTAAGGAATCAATATTAATTGATTGAAATGAACTAAGTATTTATACTACGTATAAATACATAAGGTAATACTCCCGAAAATGATTAGAAAGAATGTAGAATGCATTTATAATGCAAATTATCATATATATATTAAGTAAACGAACGAAAGGACGTAAAAGTTGTAAAATGATAATATGAGCATAAAAGGATAAAAGATGATGGATTTTGGTAATCCAAGCAGGGTTTGTTTTTCGAGAAAGTGGTTTTTATGAAAAAATGAGTATTTCGATTATTTAAAATGAGGGAATTAAAATAGAGTAGATGTGGAATCGAGAATGTTCGTATGAAACTAGAAACGTAATTCTAATTAAGAAAAGTTATTTATCAGTTTGCGATTAAATGACTAATTAAGCTGTAAAATGAGATTATGTGAAGGTAGCACATTAGAAAATGAATGACCTAGTTGGTTGATTGATTTTTTTTTTTAATTTAAATGAGCATGAAATGAATTAATGAGTGGAAAGTATAAAAGTTTACTTAAAAAAGGAAATTTCTATAAAAAAAAAAAAGAAAATCTAGGAAATGGGGAAATCGACCAAAATGCCCTTGATAATTTAATTAATGACCTTTGTGTCCTAAGGGGTGAAATGACCAAAATATCCTTGACAAATTAAGTAATGATCGTTGTGTCCCAGGAGGTGAAATGACAAAAATGCCCTTGACTAAATGTGTGAAATGACCAAAATACCATTGGTTGAGTTAACCATGATTAAGTTAAGATAACTCAATTTGAGTTAGCTCACATAAATTAACAAGTAAGAGTTCTTCTCCTTCATTTTCATTTTGCTGAAATTTTAAGCCCTAGGAAAGAGAAAGAGAGAACCTATAACAAGAAGAAGAGAAAGCTTGAAATATTGGAGCTAGAAGGCTTAGATAATCAAGGAGCAAGAAGTAAAGATGAATGCCTTGTCATGGTGAATCTTCCTATGCAAGGAAGTTGATCATCCAATAAGGTTTAAAAAAATTTCAAACTTGAAACTTTAGTTCATGTATGTTTAATCATGTATTTATGGTAAAGAGTATGAATTATGAAAGAATACGTGTCTAGAGTTAAAAGATTATGGTGAAACCTTAAGTTATAAGGTTGAACATGAAGGTCTTGTGTGTTTTTCAGTTTTAGAGCATGTTAGAAACCTTAAAGTAAAAAAAGTATGAATTTAAAGTCAAAAATTGGCTATGGTAGTTATATGTTCAGGTAAACATATTTTAAAGGTAAATAAATTTTGAACAATTCATATAGGTATGATACAAGTCTACAAAAGTTATAAATGAACTCTTTAATGTGTATATGAGAAAGGAAGTCTAAGTGTTTGAAATGAAAAATTATGCAAAGTTGGTGAAAATGCAACTTAAGGGTGATTTTTGGCAATTTTGAAAGTTTAATGGTAAAATGAAGTTAAAAACTTAGTTTTATGTTATTACACGTGTCTACATTGATTTGGTAGTCAACAGATGAAAGTTAGAACGAAAATGCGTTTCGAAAAATCGATCGTTTTAACCTAAAATTATTTTTTACAGACAAATCTCGTCTCTTAAAGACCTAAGTTGTTTTAAAGGTCTATACATGTCTTATATGATGTATAGAGACTATATCAACTATTGAAATGAACTTTATAAGTGAATGGCCAAAAATCACAAAATTGACAAAAAAATATCAAAATGTGTCTAAGTGTAAAAATGGGTTTAAACGCCCTTTTACGGGCTATTGCTTCGATAATTTTAAGAAGCCAAATGAGTCAAGTAGTATTTTTGTAAAATACTAGGTAGTAAGACCTAACTATAGTTCAAATTTGAGATTAATTGGATGTAAAATGAAGGAGTTAAAAATTAGCAAAATGAGTGTAAAAATCAAAATTTTAGAATCTACAGAACTGCACCTAGGCGAGATGTTTTGCACTAAACATCTCACCGGGGTGAGGTCAACCGAGAGGACTTCGCTGACAGTGAGTTCAGTCTTCGCCGTGGCGAAATGTCCTGTACTTGAAAAATATTTTTTGGTCCGAAAAGCTATGTTTTGATAGGATATGATAAAGATATGTTATGTAAACCATAAATTGATAAAAAATGATCAATGTAGAGGATGTTAAGGTATAATGAAACAAAAAATTGTATAATTTAACATACCCAAAAGCTAAGTAAAAGCATGGTAATGCTTATGTAAAAGATCGGTAACAAGTTAGGATGTGTTATTAACCAATGTAAGGTATAATACATCAAAAGTGTAATGAATAGAGAGTAATGATCTAGTAATTATGAATTAAGTTAAAGAATGTATAAGAAGTGTTATAACTTTATAATGATATATAGGTTTTATGTTGATAGATATATTTCAGATTAGCAAATCGACGCGATGAATGATATTAAAGACATTTGAGGAACGTAAATGTTAAGTTGGATAATGCGTAACAGGCAAGTTTTGTAGAACTTTAACAGATTACGTGACATCAAATATTTTAAAATATGCATTTCGTGCAATTATGTGTTTTAACTGTTAAATGTAATATGCGACATTTAATATCTTGAAAATGTACAACATAGTGAAGTAAAGAATGTATGACACATGTATATGAACTGCAAGCATGAAATGTGTTATCTGTTAAACTTGCTGAGCCTTTGTGCTCATTGTTGCTTTAAGCTGACATTTACAGATCAGTACGAGAAGGCCAGAGGTTCCGGTAAAGCTAAAGGGTAAGGAATGATAAATGTTTAAAAGAACATAAAGGATTTATTATATGTATTTGTGTAATGTACAAGCAAGTCAGATAAATGTAAACCTATAAAGGTATAAGTTAATTGACGTCATAGTTTTAGAATATTAAACTTTTCGTTAATAAAGAAATGTATGATTTGTAAATCTATTGGGGATGAGATGTATGTAAGTTTTATTCAGAGAATGTTGTTATAAGATACTATTAATGTATTAGCTTAAATTATTGTAAGTCAAGTTTTATATGTAATAAACACGCATATATGAGACATATATAAGTAAGCAGGGTTATGTATGGATAGTTATGAATGGTGATTAGATTCACATATTAAGTTAACTAAAATCACAAGTTATATGATTTTGAAATGTAATAGACTAAGTCATAATTTATTTATATATGATCTGAGTTCTAGCATAAGGAAAGTGAATGTTATGATTATGAAATAGACGATGAATGTAAGCCTTAATAAACAAGTTTATGAATTGTATTATGATTGTATGAAATGATTATAAGGATAAAGGTTATGTTTTAACGCACGAGATCGCCATTAGCAAATGATGGAGTTTTGGAAACGTTACAGGTAGGGCCGCCTCTACGAGAACTTGGGCAAGTTCTCTAAAGCACTCAGAAATTTATGATTTAACGCATAGTCGAAATGTGTCCAACTGCGTTGAACGAGCCCAATTTAAAAAATTTGATGCGACTGATAAGAATTTAATTTATAATAAAGGAATATGGTTCATAGAAACATTTTATTTAACATTGTCTTTGTGAATTAATTTTTATTTATATTATGTTCATAGTCCAAAAGCACCAATATTTATGCATTGCATTTTCGTATTATAAATCTCGTGTCCTTTCTTTTATTTTTATTTTTTCCTTTGAAATTGTGAGGGATTGTTAGATTTTTAAACTCTTTTAAATAAAATTTCGAAAGCCAATGTATTTAGTTAAATTAGTTATTGTATCGAACTTTTGGCCAAAGCGAAGTTCCTTTTTAAATGGAGAATGAATAGTCGTAGTTAGACTTGTATAAGTATTATGTTTCATGTCCCAAAATTCTAATTGGTCTTATTTTAAGGACAAATTTACATACACAATATTCAAATATAAAATAAAAAATATTAAATCTATTTATTAGGTATTTTAATCTCAATTATTTGTGAGTTTTTAAGTATTTTTAGTATTTTAGGTAATTTATTTAATCTTATGCATTTTTATTATTTTTAGTAATTTGTATTTATTTTTAATTTTATTTTTTGGGTAAATTAATGTTTGATGACAAAATAGTAAATAAAGGGCGTTCGATGGCAGGACCGTAATTAAAGTGAATCAGGAGGTCAGCGCCTTGCGTGCATTTGGTTTGGGAAGTTCTGCGTAAGGGTATGCAAAACAACTAATTTTTTCAATTTTTTTACCGAACAGGTCCAAATCGATACCTGCGGTACCGATTCGTTTTGGTACCGATTTTTTTGGTTAGATATTTTTGATTTTTTTACAATTATTGGTATCGGTAACGATATAGGAATTTTTAAAATTGGTAAAAATCGGTATACCGAAAAAACAGAATTAAGTAATTTTTAAATTATTATATATATTATTATAATTGATAAATAATAATTATATATTTATTTATTTATATATATCATAATATATATAATTAATAATAATTATAATTTATAAATAAATTAATATATAATTATTATTTATAAATTATAATTATATATATTACCAATTGATATAACCGAAAAACTGTACCGAATTTGTACGGAACCGGCATTGAAATCCATAATTCAGTACTGGTACCAGTTATGTTTTAGCAGTACTTTGGGTTCGGTACCTGTATGATTTTTTTAATATTGGTTTGATAATTTACCGTTGAACATCCCTACTTTTGCGTGCAATGCGAGGGGACAACGTTGTTAGGTGCTACTATGGAATGAGAAGGGACCGCGCGCTATGCGCGGGTCGGTATGTCAGCAAAAGCGAGCCATGCACGGATAGACTTGCACAAACAGGCTACTTGGCTTGGCCTGGTCCAGGCCTACTAGGCTTTGACCATTGACTAGGTCGGGCTAGGCCTAGGCTCCATTGAAAGAAGGTAAGGCCAGGTCTAATAAATGGAACAAAAGCATGGCTTGTATAAGCCTGCAGGCCAGACTCGGACCAGGCCATTTCCAAAGGGAAATGAAGGCCTAGACACTACCCATTAAGTAGTAAACTTTTAACGAATCATTAATGTTCCCCTCTGAAGTGGATTAAAATCCATAAAGCAAAGCACTGCAATGAGAGTTAAAAGAAGCCCAATTCCTTAGTTATAACCTCTTGGTACTTTGAAAATCCCTTTTACAAGCGATGTGGGATTTTCGTGAAGCTATATGAGGACAGTAAATTCAGTAATCAGGTTGCTTTGGCTGTGTTCCATTCCACTTCAGCAGCAACAACAATATTCATATACACCACCCCTATTGCCTGAATCTTCATACCCCTTCAACCATCTCATTCATCATCCCCAAATTCATAGTAAATTTACCCTCCCAACCTCTAATGTATTATCCTTCTTCTCAGTAATGAAGTTTTCTTTTAATGAAGTTTAATTTTCAAAGTGAATATTTGAATTTGGAATATGTAGTACATTACAGATTACATAAGAAAGCACATCATGCATCACCAATTAGACCACGCCATTACTAATTTATTTAGGTAGAACAACTGCATTTACATAATTCCTTAATTCTTGCATTTCAACTACATTTACACAATTTCCTAATTCTCGCAGAATTGTTCCACTCAGCTGCGTAAACTTTTGGGGTTTAAAGAGACTTATGGTTTGCCATCTTTAAGAGACAGAACATGAAGGAATATGAGTAAGAGGTACATAATTTGAAAAAGGATCTAGAAATGATATAAAAACTTTAAATTTCTAAGATCATGACATTATTATACAATAGCTAAAATGGGGTAGCTCTTAAAAAAATTCCAATAAGCCAAAGCCTATATCAGTTCATCATATTTCCAAAGTAAAAATAAGACAATATTATGATCACAAAGCTAAGCCAAAACCCTTCAAATTAATCCATCAAAAATGAGATTTAAAATAAAAAATAAACAAACCCAAAAAACTAGAATTTCGATTAAACTGCAAAAAATGCCTAATTAGCACATAATATGTCAAAACCCCAAATATAAAGTGACCACAAACAAAAAAGAGAGAATGTCTGGTGAGCATATCAGTACAACCAATGTTTTAATAGTTCTCTCATCCACCTTCCCATTATGTATTTCCTAGGAATGATAATAACCCCAACCTGTAAAAACATAAATGTCTCCTGAATTTAACTAACATATTATTATAAGCAAGTTAAAGAATATCATCATAACTTGGGCTTTGGAATAACATAATGTAAAGTGGCAGCAGCTCTCTACTTGTATTTAAACCTCAAAACAGTTTGAACATGAGATATTATTAAAACAAGAGTAAAAGAGGTATTAATTACCATGGGAAGTCTATTTAAGTTTAGAAAAAATGAGTTAATGTAGAAGAGGTATCAGTGGTTGAAGTTATAGGATTTGGATTTGTCCCACATCGAATGGTTAAGGAAATAAAACTAAGTATATAATAAATAGAAATAGTAAAGAATGAGAATTAGTAATCATTGAGGCTTGTGTCTTGGACATATGACTCGTTGGTGGTTTATTGCACGTTTTGATGGAGCCAGTGGTGATGTCAGGCATGAAGTTTTTGAGCTATAGGCTTACAAAAAAAAATAAAAAAATCCAATTTCAAGTTCAAGTAATTTGTCCCACATCTAAAGGTTAAGAAAATGAAACTAAGTATATAATAAACAGAAAGATAGAAGAGTAAGAATTACAATCATAAAGGCTATGACCTGAACAAGTAGCCCATTTTTGGTCTGTTGCATGTTTTGATGAGCAGTGGTGATGTCAGACCTGGTTGGGCCAGGCTGAAGGCCCCAAAGATTTACGTAGGCCAGTTCGGGTCGGATCGGAGGAGAAAAAATGTGGTTTGTTCACAGCTTGAAGTCCAGACTTGACCGATCCAGGCCTTGATTAGGTCGAACTTTGACTAGGCCAGGTCCAGGCTGGACTAGGGTCGAGCCTCAGGCCGCAGACCGAATGTGCATCACTATGCGCGGATAAGCTTATGTTGGATTGCAAGTGCATGGGTGGAGCAGGCTTGTTTCTTTAATTCACTTCGGGGTCCCACCACTTGTTCTTTACATGTTTGAGCAGAGCTTCAGCCAATTCTTTTTCATTCCATGTGGATCCAACTATAAAGTAATAAATTAAATGGAATTATTAAGGATTCCAATATCAATTTAGAAATGAAAAATAAAATAAGAAATTTTTATATTTTATGTTTTGTATTCTAATTCTTATTAGGATTTAGAAAATATTTTTTATTAGGGTTAGAAAGAATTATATATATATATATATATATATATATATATATATATATATATATATATATATATATATATATATAAATACAGGGCTTTGAGACACAATTAGGAGGATTCTCTTGTACTCTCTTTTATCTAAAATTTATTCTTTTATTATGAGTGGTTAAATTTTTGTTCTTGATTTAAATTAGTGAAATCTATCAGAATTTATACACTGTGAGATCTAATTGATTTTAATTGTTCAATTTATATTTTGAGTATTAAGTATTCTTCTTTGTTTAATTTTTATGATTGATTTGTTTAATTGCTAGGATGTATATTAGTTTATTATTTTCATTAATCTACTGCTAAATTAAATATCAAATCCGCAATTGTTTGGTTATTTTAATTTGTGAAGTAACTAAAATTAATAATTATTTTGCAGATCAAAAGATTATTATATCTTAGGAAGAATATTTATCTAAATTAAATGCAAATGTTTGACTTGTGTTTTTTTACTTCAACGATCTCTCTAATTCTTAAAGCTGCTACTAGGTTTGTAATAATCAAGAAAATTATAAACCTATTTTTATTTATTTAATTATATTCATGAGAAAATATGAGCGATAAAGTTATGTTATGTATGTGTTATGCAATGTGAATTACTGAGTTAGATAATTTAAATTATTCGAATTAACTAAAGAAAAAAAAAAGCAAGAAAAACTTATGTGATGAGATCTCAAAGTTTGAATATTGGTCTTGAATGACAAATAAGAAGATTAACAATCACCAAGTGAATTACTTGGATGATTAATAAAGAAGAATAAATAAATGAATTGTTAAAGTTAACCTAATATGGGAATATGCGTTGGTATTGTGGATAATTATATTATAAACCCAAGTCGATAAAATGTGGTAGATTATTGAGTCAAGTAATCAAGTTGAAGTATTTGTATATATGTGTGTTAGGGTTTAACAAACAAGCCCAAGATATGTAAATATAGGCGTTTTGTAAACTAACTCAATCTAGTAGCCAAATTAACTTTTAAATAGCAAGTCTAATTGGATTATGTAATTAACTCAATATTATTATATGGTTAGCCAGTTGTAAATTAAATAATGACTACAATGTGGTAGCCTTATATAATTTAATTATTGAACCATGTATGAAATATATGGTGAGACCAAGTTGATTAAACTAGTCCAAGTGTTAATGTTATACACTAGCCCCATACTTCTTTTTATTTCTAGTATCATAAGTTAGCCCAATTGATGTAATTTTTGGGAGCATTAAATGAGTTAATCAAGCTAGTAGCCCATCTAGAATTAAATTAGTAAACTCACGAAAAGAAAATTAGAAGCCCAAATGAAATTTATATTAAGGTCCAACATGAAGTCCAAAGTGTAGTCAAATGATTGGTAAATATATATGTGTGTGTGTGTGTGTGTGTGTGTGTGTGTGTGTGTGTGTGTGTGTTGGTGTATATATATATATATAGGTATATATATGACTAAATAGACAATAAAGGAAAAAGGAAAAATGGAGAAAAAGAGGGAGAATGGTTGGCCATTGTGGGCCCCATTTAGGGTGTAGTGTGAATTTTACTTTGCTTTTAAATCACTCTATGTCATAGTAGTTGAACTACTCCACCAAATATTTATCTACCCTAGTCATTCGTGTTGTCATTCTAAGTAGTCATTCCTATGTATAATAATCCTAATTAGAGCTTTAATTTCACCAAAGTTAGTTAATTAAGGAATTAATGGTGTGTTCCTATATTCCTATAAATAGGACCATCTACAATTGCTAGCAAAAGTTAGTCATTTCAAGTATTCACCTAGTAGAAAGGAGAGAGAGCTTCCTAAAGAGAAAAATAGAGAGGCATGTGTGTTCTTGAGTGTTGGAATTCTAAAGAAGATAAATAAGGAGGATTTGGGTAGATCTAGAAAGCCAAAGTGGAGAAACTTCTTCAATTTCTTTCCAAAAGAAGAAGATTTTCATAGAATGTTTAAAAGTTTCTTAAACCCTAGCTTATTATTTTCTTTATATACGAGTCTTTTTATTTTGTCATGGTTGGTTGTGGGAGAAACTTTGTGGTGTGGAACCATGAAGGGTTCAAAGGTATAAGGGAGGAACTTTGAAGGATAATATGTTGATCTATGTGTTATATGAAATTTATATGGTTAAAATGTATTTTGGTAGTAGAAAATATATTTTTATGATTCAAAACCTATTTTAAAACTCTTTGATGGTAGATCTAGATTATTTATAAAGATCTATGGTTAAAAATGATAGATATGTGTTCTAATATGTTTTGTATGTAAAGTGATGGAATAAAAGGTTGTATAAGTATGTTTTGTTTTAAAACCCTAGTTGGATGTTTAGGTTGGTCATGTGTGTTTTATGACATGTAAGTTGTCTATGAGGTTTTTGTGTCTTGTATGCTAGATTGGTGAGTTTTGATTGTAACGCAACTTGAATCGTTGAAAAATATGTTTAAACAAAGAAGTTGTGTGATTTTTAGTAAAATGGCCATTTTGTAACCTTAATTGGTTAATCTTGATTTTTGTTGTCAAAAATGCTTTTAAAAATTAATTGATTCTTGAAAACTTGAAGAATACTAAGTTATGAATATAATAAAATAGATTTGAGATCATTTGATAATGTATTACATGTTTTTATAAAAGATTGAATCAAAGTTGAAAAAATAAAATTTAAAATTTCTAAAATTTGTTCTGTCGCCGTTGCGGTCGCAGCGGTGGGTTAGGACCGTCGCAGCGGTCAAACTCACTGCCTAGCTGGGCAGTTTGGCCAACCAGGTCGGGTCTTGGTTAGTTCAAGTTAGGTCAGAAAATATAATTTAATTTAATATAATATTATTAAATTATTAATATTATTAATTAAATAATTAAAATATTATTAAATAATTAATAGTATTAAAAATAAATAAAATATTATTAAATGATTAATAATATTAAAAAATAAATAAATATTATTAAATAATTAATAATATTAATAAATATTTAAAATATTATTAAATAATTAATAATATTACTAAGTGATTAAAATATTATTAAATAATTAATAATATTAGTAAGTAAATAGAATATTATTAAATAATTAATAATATTAATAAATGATTAAAATATTATTAAATGATTAATAATATTAGTAAGTGAAAGGAATATTATTAAATAATTAATAATATAAATAATTAATTAAAATATTATTAAATGATTAGTAATATTAGTAAGTGAATAAAATATTATTAAAAATTAATAGTATTAAAAAATGAATAAAAGATTATTAAAAGATTAATAGTATTAAAAAATGAATAAAATATTATTAAATAATTAATAATATTAGTAAGTGAATAAAATATTATTAAATAATTAATAATATTAACAAAGGATTAAAATATTATTACAGGACTAATAATATTATTAAAGGGTAAAATATTATTAAATTTTTAATAATATTTTTAATGGATTAAGATATTATTTAATGAGCAATATTATTAGAAAGAGGGTAAAACATTATTAAATGATTAATAATGTTAGTAAGTGTTTAAAATAATTAAGTGATTAAGATGTTATTAAATGATTAATACTTGATGATTGAATAAAATATTATTAAAATAATTAATAATATTTAAATGATTAAAATATTATTAAATGATTAATAATATTTGTTTGTGGTTAATGTATTATCAAGGGTGATAATATTATGAAGTGATTGATATGTTCCTAAATGATATTTGTGTGATTAAAATATTATCAACTGTTGATAATATTATTAAGTGATTAAAGGTTGTGATTAAGTGTTAGATAATTTAAGTGATGTATTATAAGGTTATTAATGTAAGATAAATCTGTATGTGATATACTGATTGGTAGATCAATATGATTAATGTTAAATTATCCAAATGAAGTTAATTTAAGTTGATTAGCAGTAGTCAGCGGAATAGACAAGTTCTTCAGAACCATAACTCAATTATTATTGTGCAAATTCCTAAATTAATACTTATGTTTATTATGCAAGTTTCTTCTGAAACCCAAACTCGTTTCATTACGCAAGTTATTTTTAAACCTAAAATTGTTTATTGTTCAAGCTGGATTAATTATTGATAATTATTTCATTATCACAATTGTTATTGTATTCGCAACTATGTACATTTGCATGACTTGTTCTTAATATGAACTATTTAAAGAAGTAGATCTATGTCAATTATTTCGGCTAGACATTCTATGTATCGATTCATTAATTTGTATACTTTTGAAAAGCTATCAAAATCAGTAGTTGGTACGGACTGTACAGTAAGACTGACTAGAACAACTTTTATAATGGGATATTATCCATTGGAAACGAATTTTTTTGTGCACACTATAACTGAATGTTATGCATATACATAGGATACGAGAGGTCTGATGCCCTCAAGTGTCCAGTTTGAATATTTACAGTTTTATAATTGTTAAATACTCCTGAGGTAGTCAGATATGCCTTGGCAAACCCTCTTTACTTCTGAGATATTCAGTTCTGAGTTGGAAAATTCTCACGTATATTCTTAGTTCTCTTTGACAAATTTAGTAGTAAATATTCTATAAATTCTTTTATTGAATTATATAATATATATGTTGCATGTCTTCATAATTATTGAATATTGTTGAAGTTCCAAAAAAGTAATTCTTTTTTCATTCATGATATATTTTAATTGCTTATTTAAATTTGTTGAGAAAAGTAATTGGTTACTCTTGTTATATCATGAACTATTTTTCAACGAAACCCGAATGTTCTAAGAAGGACAAATATAAAGAAAATGCAACTGAGTAGAATGTGTAAAAGCAAGTTTTAATATTATTGTATGTCATATGTAACTCTTTTGTGCAATGAGATGGTGTATGTATTTAAGGTTAATGGAACTTGTGATAATGGTACGTTTTGTAATGAATCTAATTATATTTTCTGCTAGTTATTGAAGATTAAGTTTATAAATGTTGTTTAAGTATTGATTAGCGAGCACCGAACCCGAGGTTCAAGGGACCTGAATTTGGAGGCGTCATAAGTGTAAGACTCCGACTTTTATGAAATACAAATTTAATTTTTCTTTATATATTTTCTTCTGAAACGGTAAATGAATAAATTGACAAAAGTAAAAATTAAGAAATATTTGTACAACTTTTATCTTGTCGGAGAATATTCGTTTTGTCGGGGAATATTCGATTCGTACGATGGCGCCGAAATAACCAAATATTAGTGGACCCCCCACAACGAAATATTGTCAGATATAGAAAACGACATATGTAACCTTTTTAAATAAAAATAGTCAACGATACTATCACTTTTAACTGTTAAAATACCCGGTGGTAAAGAAATAGTAACATACAGTGTTTCATATTATTGAACTACTAAAGTGACAATTGTACTATATTGACTTTATTGAACCAATAATTGTCACATGCACAATAATTCATATTATTGAACTGATAATTGTCACAGTAACATATGCACAGTAATTCACCTTACTGAATCAATAATTGTCATTATACAGTAACGTGCTCTTTTTTTTATTTATTTTATGCATTATTATTATCTCTATTATAATGTTGATTAAACTGTTGTATTCCATTATTAGTTGAATTTTCTGCTTGTATTGTGAGTATCTAACTCAGAAAGTTAACTACACTGCATTTATAACAATTAGTCATAATAATAATTGTGATTTATTGTTAAATAATTGAATTGATAAAGTTATTTATTTTTATTATAATAAATTACATAAAGTTACTTGTTTTATTATAATAAATTATATAAAATTATTTATTTTATATAAATTATGTAAAGTAAATTATTTTATTATGATATATTATATAAAGTTATTTATTTTTATATGTAAAGTTAATTGATTTATAAAGTTAGTTGTTTTATATAAAAAGTTAATTGAATAGTATAGATTAAAAGAAATTTGAAATCAATAGTATAGATTAAAGATCAAGTAATAATTATAGAATTTGAAATGAACGGTGTAGATTAAAGATGATCTTTAAATGAATGGTTTGGATTAAGGAAATCTTAAAAGATGAAATTAGTGGTATGAATTAAACGTTATCTTGAAATATACGGTTTGTATTAATTTAGGAAATCTTGGTTTATGATAAGATTTTTGGCTATAAATAGAGATCTTAACTTAAGGATTTTTCATAAAACTTCCTTGCTTATTCTTTCTTTCACTCTCTAAATATTACTTTGTGTAAGTTCTCTTTGAGTGTGCTAAAGTCATCTTGAGTATTTGTGAAGATCTGTAAGTGTACGAGTACTGTTCAAGTAAGTCTTTTTATAAAAGTTATATAAGATGTCGACGTCGGGATTAGTCGTTTCATTTTTTAATATTAAAAGCCCTTTCCAATTTAGTCTTTGATTAAGATGTGATTTTTTAAAAAGGGTCGGCTTGAGTGTCGACGGGGTTTGAAAGGTTGATTTTATAATGAGCCAATTGACCAGAGTCGTCGGTTGGTATACTTGAAATGGATGTACCAACTCATCCGAATTTTATTTTCGTAATCGCTGGCTCATATGTGACTCCGAATTAACTGGTCTGCGAATCGAGATTCATAGAGTTCGGGGGCTTGCTTAAGCGAGGGGAAGGTGTTAGGCACCCCCCGACTTCCGTGAAACACGGTTACCGCAATCTCGATGTTTTCCTATCCTTTTAAAATCCTAAAAATGTGTGAGTTGTATGTGTGTGCGTGCGTGCCTAGGTGAATATTTGTGGTGAATTTTATATGGCAAATGTGCCTTATTCTGGAAAGCGTTTTAGACGCCCTTTGACCCAAATGACAAGGCTTTGTTTCATAATAAAGATTGATTTTAACTTGGAAAGCGATGAGGATTTTTATTAGGTGTCGTTTATAGAAAACAAGAGTTTTTTAAACTTTTGTCAAATAGGAATCGAGACTATACATTGCCTTCTAATAGTAAATCGAATAAAATGAAGACAACTTCTAGAACTCTTTAACCCTATGCACAAAGTTTAATGAAAACGTTTGTCTATTTTTACGAAATCATTTTTATGATATTTCAAAATCAATTGGAGCCTTTTCATCAAACCGGAATCAAAGTTCGCCACAACTCTTAATTTTAAACCTCGTGAATCTAATATCCTAATTTGATCACTTTTAGAAAATCTTTATCGTTTGCCTTATTTTGAAAAACCGTTTTTCGTGTCGTAAATCAAAACGAGCATTCAAAACATGTCGGGGCTATCCATGGGCATGCGAGCCGTCTAAATAACCCCAAACACCCACAATCACATATTTTACTATTACGGGGCCTTAAACCCGATCACGGCTTGGTATCGCTTTAAGGCCCGATATTACATATATACAGCCATAAACCCTATACAATGATTACATACATCCAAATTTGTCCATCATCGGGATTTGATCACGAGGATCTCCTCCCTAGGCTCACAATCACCCAAATCGCTTCACTACCATACCAAGGCAACTTAATCGTATCAAACTTGTTACTACGCTACACGAATAAAAAAAATCACAATCCCAACACTACGAACTATCCGTTAACACAATAAACTACAAATCACCGTACGGATGTAATCGGGACATTAAGAGGAAATTACGTTCCGATGGAACCCTCGCTAATGATCCCTAATCCACGGATCCTCAACAACACCACAATATTATATCTAAGACAACTCAGCAATCAACGATTATAACAATAACATAAACTAAACTTTAAAGAAAAACACCCTTTTCACCTTGCAATACGCCAACAAACGCTTTGTATTTCACTACTTGAACAAAACCACAAGAAAGCTAAATCAATCGAACAACAATTAACAATTTCCACTCAAATGTAAACCACCCGAGCCCCTCTCACTTCACGCCACTTTCTCTCTCTAGATTAGGAAAAAACCTCTTCTTCTTCTTCTTCTGCAGATCAAAAATGGTGTTGTATAGGTGATTCAAGGCAGTCGCAGATGCAACTGCGGCTGGCCGCAGGTGCATCTGCGGCTTCCTGCTGTGGCCGCCCGCACCGAATTCTCGGCTGCCGGGTTGTCTCCTCAAGCCGTGCAAATGTCACACTTGTTGGTGGTCGCAGGTGCACCTGCGGCTGCCCAGCTTGCTTTTCTCAATTTTTGTGCCACGCAGTCTTGAATCGTCAATTTTTGCTATTTTATTTTGGAAGGCTGTTACCTGATGTATAAATTGCTCTTTGTGCTTGGCCTTCAGGGGGCGCTGCCCCCTTCCACCCCCGTCAGCTCACCGGCGAACTGGGCAGCCGCTCGCTCACCGGGGAGCAAGACCCCGACTATCATAAGCGTAGTGGCCATTCGTCGTCTTTGGCGACCAGATCAGGCTTCGTCTGGATCGACTGTGTGTCCTGCCTCAACGGACCCGATGCTCGTTGTTCGTCTGGCAGCTTTGACCGCAAGCCGTCGTGGTGGCTTCGTGTTGGGGTCCACCTTTCTTTTCGTATGTCGGGTCCAATGACGATCTTGCCCTCTTGTCAGGGTTAGTACATAAGTGCAAAATTTGGGTGTCTACATATGCAACCACACACATCACACGGTGTTTATAAATTTTCCTTTAGAAGACACTTCCTTTAGAAGATTTATTTTGAAAAATTTCATTTGGAAGATTTATTTTGAAATATTATTTTCTTTCAAAAACTATATTGAAGTTATTCTACTTTATTCTATCAAACCACTTTTGATGATTTCATACAAATTGGTATACACTATGAAATTATATGTGGTAGTTACTAATTAAATTATAAATATATAGGTTGATCAACTTCATTTAAATCAATATCCAGTCACGTGTTAAGGTAAGGGGTATCATTCTTTTCATACTCTTAACTTACTATGGTAAGTATTATGTAAAGTTTCATGAAATGATTATATGTTCCTTAATAGTTTGTGCTTCATCTAATATCATTTCAATTGAACCTTTCTATTTTTCTAAATTTTTCTGTTGAACTTTAACTGTTATTCTGAACTATGGATCTTGAATATTATTTTTGAATTTTAGTTCGCATCATGTTGACAATTTGAACATTATTTGAATATGCACAAAGTAAAATCATAAACTTTCGATATTTATTGATCATCCTATTTCTTTTGTTCATCATTTATATCACTATTGTTATTCTATTCATCAATAATCATTTTATTGTGAATATCTGTGGCATGGGGCACAGATGATAGGATAAAGGTGATATAGTTGTTGTATGTCTTTTAGGGCATGTGATGAATGTTCTCTTTGGCTTGGGGCAAAGAAGAACTGTTGTTTGGTATGATTATGACCAAAGGCTGAAGACTGGTATGATCATGACCATTGGTATTATATTTAAATATCTTTGGCCCATAGTGCAATGATGAACTGTTGACTTGCATGATTATGATCAGGAACTGTGAATTTATATTATCATTAAGATGATAAAAGTTGATGATATTTTTCTTAAAAAGAGAAGCTAGTGGACATTATAGTCTACATGATTCTTCTAATGGATTGCTCATTCCACTGTTATTATTGATCTAAAACTTGTTATTTATTGTATTCTATCAATAACTCAACTATTGAAGGCTAATGATAATTTACTCATTGTTATCTTAGTCATGATATTTCTTATTGGGCTATTTGAGCTCACCCTTTCTTTTTTGTTCCATTGTTCTTCAGGAAATGAGAGAATAACAGGGTCTAGCCGAGAAATGGAGTGAGGGTCCGAGAGATAGCTGTAGTAGTCTTCATATGTTGTATATAGTGTGACAATAATAGTGAAGACTTAGTTGTGTATTATTGAGTTTTGTACTTCTGTCATATGTACTGTTTATTTTAGTTACCATGTATTTTATGGCGTCTTAAATTAGGATATGTACGCCCAAATTTGGGGGCGTCACAACAAGGCTAAATCTTTAGCACTTGTTTGAGGTTATTTAGTAGTAAGGGTTATTTGGATTGCTTGTTTCTACTTAACTAAACTTAAGGAGGGATAAGAAAATTATTCAAATTTGAGTAATTATTCCACGGTGAATATTCAAAATATTAATTGATTTATCTTTGAGTCAATGATCAGTGTCAATTTCTGATGGCAGATGTTAATTTAACCCAATGTTTATTCTTCTTATTTAATTCGTTAATTTATTCTGCGTATTATTTCTATTTTAATTTAATTTCTTTAAATTATTTCTTTTAACTAAAAATTCCCAGTTTTGGTTTACATAGCATAAAATTAAGTTAATCATTATCTGTGGGATCGACTCTTATTTGCACTATTATATAAATATTTTATCAAAATAAAAATATATTTTTTGTTGCCTGCGACAATACATCATGAGTTTAATAGTAAAAATTATAACGTTAATTTTCACTTGCAACTTAATATATACCAAGGGTTTTAGTTATGCAGTACGGTCTACATTTTATTCAAAAAACTCTCAATATATTTTTTCGAAAAAACATATATACTTTTGAACATATAAAAATTCTTTTACTCTCTTCTTTTTTATTAATTGTAAAGTTAAGTTGTTCATATCATACTCTCTATTTGAGCGCATGATAAAGAAGATAAAATTGTTAAATTTTGAAAAATATTTGTTATGACTTTATGTACTGGTGATATATAATATTAAAGGAACAAAAATTATTTTTAAAGACAAATGTTCTTCCCTTGCCTCAATTTATATGTTTATGATCAGCTTTTGAAATTGAATTCCTATAAGAAAATGAGTTAGCTAGCTTTCAAAGTCTAATTTGTATAGTAGGATTAGGTTGATTGTTGATACTTTTGGGGTAGATATGTTTCGGAACCCTTTATTTTCGTAATGAATGGATATTAATTAATCACATCAAATGTCAAAGCATCACATGCCGGCCTTATCCGCCAGAGGTTTCAGTTTAATGTTCTTTGGTCTTTCTTTTTTTGTACATCAATTTGTCCCCTCTGACAAGTACGTACATGTGACCATAATTAATTGCGTGTTTATCTAGAAAATCTTGGCAAAAATCAGACCACATCATTAGTTTCATGCCAAATGACCTAAATCTAATTGCTAGACGCATTTCTAGAGTTTGTTGAACGACCAAATCAAATGGCCCGGACAGTGAGGAAATTAGGATTATTTTTTAGTGGGGTTAGAATTATTATTAAGTTATAAATAATTTTTTTAATAAAATTAAAATTATTATAAAATTATAAATAATTTGGTTGAAATTTGGGGACAATACATTGAGTTAATTTTTTGTTGTTGATACTTTTGTACTTTAATATCACACACACACACACACACACACACATATATATATATATATATATATATTTATATTATAATAAAAATATTATAACTTAATATATATAAATCATATTAACTTATAATAGGTTTTTCTAATAACAATTGTCCATAATTAATTAATTTAAAAAATAATATAAATTAGATTATTATTTTGTTTATATATATATATATATATATATATTTGACAAAGCTATAAAATTTTAATTTGACTCCACATAATAAAAAATTTATAAAATTTGAATAGAATCAATTTATATATAATACTTAATTTTTATTTTAAATTTACTTTATATTATAAAGTAATTACTTTTTTCATTGGGGTCAATTGACCTCACACCTTACCATGTAGCTTTGGCCCTAGGGCCGGGAGAGCTTATGAGTCGCTTTGAAAATCATGCATACTAACTTTAGATTCTCATAAAAGAGAGACACAAACACATTAATTTATTGTCAATACTAGATGTCGATGAATGTAGATACATGTAATATAATTGAATTAAGAAAATTACGACACATTTATTATTATTTTATCTTTATTATTTAGAGTTTTTTGTTTATCACAATTCCACTTCATAATCATATTTGTCGACATATGTTTCATTTTTCATATATTATATATTTTGTTTCTTTCTTGCGCCATTTTCTCTTATATCCATTTCATAAAACGTGTTTTATTAATAAAATTTCATAGATTTGTATAGCATTACGTAATGTGAAAGATGTGACCATCTCCCATGCAAGATGACTACTTTATATCCATATTATGAAGCGAAGTGTGTTTAACTTATTTGTAAGATTTCAAGTTCTGACATCATTAATTATTTATATGAGTCCAAGAGACTTCGACTAAAAAGCGAGAGAGAGACATAGTGATAACGTATGGTCCATCATATTCAATGCATGCTATGAATCTTTTGCCATCTTCTCATCAAGAAGTAATTTATTTGAACGATATTTCTTGTTTGGACCCCTCTCCCTGGGGTTAAAATAGAAGTGTTATTAATTTTTTTTCCAAATAATTTTATTAAAAATAATACCTTTTTTGTGAGGGATATAATGCCACTCGGTCTTAACAAGAACATTTATTGGACTAACACTTACTGCACTTTAAAACAATAAAATTAGATTTACAAGTTTATCAAATCTACTATCATAAACAACTAGCACAATTATTTGCTAAGATTAATAATTATAAGTTGTTTGGATTACTACTAGCTTCTATTCGTTGGAAATGCATAATACAAAGAATTTAGAGAACGCCAATATTTAACTGGTCCGCTTGACATTAATGCCTCCCAACTAACACCTCAACTGTAAAATCATAAAAGATAAATATCATTATACAATTGCTCTTTGTCACCTTGCTCCTATATATACATCTCTATGCTTTAAATTTCATTACACATAGCAATATACCATTTCTAATTAAGTGTCATAAATCTCACCCTTTATTTGGCCCCCAAAGTTCATTCCTTTTCTTTTGGGGAAAAATGGGTGTTGAGTTTAAGAAATGGTTGGTGGTGTGCATGATAATTGTGTTGAATTTCTTTAAGGGAGCTAAAGCGCAGCCTCAAGCCCCTTGTTTCTTTATTTTTGGTGATTCTTTGGTGGATAATGGCAATAATAATGCAATCGCATCGTTGGCTAGAGCTAATTACTTTCCTTATGGGATTGATTTCCCTGCCGGACCAACCGGAAGGTTTTGCAATGGTAAAACTACCGTTGATGTCATTGGTAAGCTCTCTCTTTCACGATCATGCTGCCACCTTACAGAAACATTACTCTTTCAGTGTTACAAAAAGATTCACATTTGTCCAACTTTTTCACACGGAAAGAGTCTCATATTTATTAATTAATATTGTCATATGACAGTAAAACATGACACAATATTTTCAAATTTAACAACATATATAATTTCAGATTAGTACTAATTAAATTAAACAATCATTATATTTTGAGTAAATGTGAAACAAAAATTTAATTTTAAAATTTGTAAATTTTGTGAAACAGTAGTAGTGTTTTAGTTTTAGAATTCACGTGAATCTCAGATGTAATCATATATATGCACAATAGGAATGATAGCCATGCATGCAATATGTTAGTAAACTTAATTAAAGATTTTTCGAAATTTACATTTGGCTAGCATAATTTATCATAGTCGCATGCAGTACTGACCATATTCATGCATACTGAGAAAACAATTAAGTTAATTTACTTTGATAATGATACCTATATGTGTGTGTGTATAAAATATATATACATATAGATAGACCTTTATATTAGACCTCGCAAAACAGCCATATTTGTGTCACCACCACAAAAGGGGAGAAAAAGTCGGTGACACAAAAAACGGGACACTAATTTTACTGTCCAGATCTTTTAGCTGTAAATAGATCGACAGGACCCCTCCCTCCTCCGACACAAGTTATTCCCTCAATTTAAAAAAATATTATTATATCAATATTATTTTTTTTTTAAATTTAATTGAGAAATTTTTAAATTTAAATTCACCTAATTTATTTAAATTTTAAAAGTAATAAATCTTATAGAATATTTTAAAAAATTTATAATGTTCATAATTATATTGATAAAAATTAAATAAATTTATATTATTTTTAAATTTAAAAATATTTTAAATTGATTATAGAACGAGGGGAGTAAATCATTATGACAATTACACATGGGACGTATATTTATGAATAGGAAAACTCTGTACGTGCCGATACACTATAAATGTTCACGAATTTGAACATTTACACCATAATATCAGTATTAATTGATGCTAGCTAGAAATGCTGTACAAACTAATACAGTGCATATTATGGCCAAGATTTTCTAGCTCTTCTGACACTAAATATTTAATTTTCATAAGATATTTTAAACGCCATACGAGTCTTTTTTCTTAGGCATTGAGATCTCACTTTTCTAATAAATTTGAAAATAATTACTTGAGCAGCTAACATTTTTTCCTTATTGCAGCTGAGCTTTTAGGGTTTGATGATTACATAACTCCTTATTCACAAGCAAGTGGTCAAGATATACTCAGAGGAGTGAATTATGCATCTGCGGCTGCTGGAATTCGAGACGAAAGCGGGCAGCAACTGGTACATATATACTCATTCATCTCTCAAAACTTATTTCTTTTGATCATAATATACACTTTTACATAGGTATTTATTTTATTTTATTTTTGTTACAGGGTGCAAGAATTACTATGAGGGGGCAGGTAAATAATTACAGAAACACGGTATCGCAAATAGTAAATTTACTTGGGGACGAAAATTCTGCTGCAGATTATCTAAGCAAGTGCATATACTCCATCGGATTAGGCAGCAATGACTACCTTAATAACTATTTTATGCCTGCTATTTACTCCACTAGCCGCCAATATACACCTGATCAATATGCTGATGTTCTGATTCAACAATATAGAGAACAATTAGTGGTAATACAATTAATGCATTATTATTTATTGGTAATAAAATTAATGCATTAATATTTACTATAACTACAATTGTCATGTTGTTTGTGATTACAGGCATTGTACAATTATGGAGCAAGAAAGTTTGCTTTGATTGGAGTGGGCCAGATTGGCTGCAGCCCAAATGAGTTGGCCCAAAACAGCCCAGATGGGTCATCATGTGTACAAAGAATCAATGCGGCAATTCAGATTTTCAACAACAGGCTTAGGGGTCTTGTTGATGATCTCAACAGAAACCAACCAAATTCAAGATTTACTTACATTAATGCTTATGGGATTTTCCAGGATATACTCAACAGTGCTGCATTTTATGGTACTTTCTTCTAACAAAGAATTACTAAACTCTTAAATAAATATTTCAAATAATTATATATTACGTTTGATTTTTCAGGTTTTACCAATACGAACACGGGGTGTTGCGGTGTAGGGAGGAACAATGGCCAAATTACATGTCTTCCGCTTCAAACTCCATGCCCAAATAGGGATGACTACATATTTTGGGACGCCTTTCACCCAACTGAAGCCTGTAATGAGATCCTTGGGAGGAGGTCATATGCGGCGGAGTCTTCTTCGGATGTATACCCATATGATATCCGCAGACTGGCTCAGCTCTAAAGAGAGAGATGTGAAAAATACATAAATACGTTGGAGTTGTATGTTGTTGAAATAATATACTCGTGTTTTTCTATATATTGCGATACTAAAAATTATGTTTGCATTGTTTTGAAGGGTGTGACAATAATGTATTTGTTGTAGTAGTACTTCAATGAAGAGTCTACATGGTTTTGCGTAGCCTATCTGTAATGGAAATTTCATTTCTACTTTTTCAAAAATTTTAGTAGAGTTAATGGACAAACTTGGAAAAAATGAGAGTAATAGCATGGTAACCAAGTGATTGCACAATATATATATATATATATATATATATATATATATATATATATATATATATATATATATATATATATATGTTTTAGACGTGTAAAAAGACTGCACAATATATAAGAAACCTATGAATTAACCGAGGCTTTCAATGTTCCTTTGTTATGGAATATTATGTTCATTCGGAGATAAAATCTCGGTGCTGATAGGTTTAATTAGCAGTGATACAACTCCATAATTCAACGGTTTCTTTTGCAAACGGATATTTTGTAGCTGGAATGGACAAGAATATTCAGCCACAATTAGAGAACTTCTAAAAGCCAATTTATTATGCTATGAAGATATGAGGTAATATTTCGCACTTTTCTATTGATCAATATATATATATACAATGTACATGACACTTAATTACTTATAATTAAGGTAGATCGAAACAATAGCTAAACAATCTCCCACAATAAAGGTACACACAATCAAATCAAATCACAACAGAAATTAATATCTACAATTGAATATTAGCTGCAATCAAGTATTTTGAGGATTGTCTCTAACATGCCCCCTCAAGATGGAGCTCCAGGGGGAGAGTTCAATCTTGTCCCTGAGATAAAGAAATTGAGCTCACGGTAGTGGTTTGGCGAGGACATCCGCTAGTTGATCTGTTGAGGAGACATGAGCCACACGTAGAGCGCCCGTCTGAACTTGATCTCAAATGAAGTGAAAATTAATGGCAACATGCTTCATGCGAGAATGAAATACCGGATTGGAACATAATTGTGTAGCATCGACATTGTTGCAATAGATCACAGGTGACTGAGGTAGCTGAATATGAAGTTCAGTAAGGAGAGAACACACCCAAGTCAATTCAACAGTAGTGACATCAAAAGACCTATATTCAGCTTCAGTAGAAGAGCGAGCAATTGTACGTTGCTTTTTGGAACTCTATCTAGGAAATAGGATTGCGACCAAGATAAATAATATAAACACTAGTAGAAGAAAAATCCTCCTTGTTGCCTGCCCAATTAGCATCAGAAAGGCATGAAGTGACAGTGGTGAGTCACGATAAAGACAAATACCATGATCAAAAGTTCCACAGAAATAGCGTAGGAGACGTTTCACAGTAGTCAAATGGTTAGTGGTTGGACGATACATGTACCGAGACAATTTGTTTACCACAAAAGCAATTTTTGGTCGAGTAAGAGACAAGTACTGTACGCTACCCACAATGGCTAAGTATTCAGTTAAGTTCGTAAGGGTGGAGCCAGAGTGTAGTGTAAGTGTTAGATTAGTTAGAAGAGGAGTGACTGAGTTAGTATCCATCATGTTGGTATAAGCAAGAAGATCTAGGATGTACCGGTATTGAGAAAGAATGATCTTATGTTCATACGGAATGACTTCCACACCAAGGAAATAAGTAAGTGGGACAAGATCCCTAATAGCGAATTGTTGAGCAAGAGAGTTAGCAACTTGGTTGACCATATAATTATTGTCACCTGTAATTATAATGTCAACAACATACACAAGGAGATACACACAATAGTTACCAGTGTGGAGGACAAAGAAAGATGTATCTACATGTGAGTTTCGAAACCCTGATGCAACAAGAAACTGATGAAGCTCAGTATACTACACATGAGTAGGATAGTCAGGATCAACAAACCTTTGCGGTTGAGCCATATAAACTTCTTTTGTGAGGTGCCCTTGTAAAAAACATTATTGACGTTAAGTTATCGTAGAGACCAGTAAACATTGATAGCAATGTTGTGGACAAGCCAGACTGTAGTGGGCTTAATGACTGGACTGAATGCATTATTATAGTTGACACCAGATCGTTGGTGAAATCCTTTAGCAGCCAACCAAGCCTTGTACCTATGAATAGAACTATCAAAGTGGTGTATAGTGCGGAAAATCCATTTGCAACCAACAATATTGTGGGAGAAATAGATGGGACTAACTCCAATGTCCCGTTTTGAACAAGAGCATCATATTCTTCAGACATGGCTTAATGCCATTTAGGATTTTTAAGAGCTTGGGTCGCAGTTGTGGGTTCTAACTCAACGGTGTGAAGTGAGATTTAGTTTCTAAATAGGGTTGTGAATAGAATTTTTGGCATTAGTAGTCATCAGATGAGTGTTGTGAGTTTTTGTGATGGGTATAGATGGTTGGGTATTTGATTCATTAGGGCTTATGGTGGTAGCAGGTAATTGAGGTAAAGTAGGTGGTAGAGTGACGTAGACATGCACAAAAAGCATGGGTCCTGCGGTCGGGCCTTGGCCTAGCCTGGCCCGGTCAAAGCCTGGCCTGGTTAATGGACTGACTCGGCCTGCAGGTAGGGGTGCACAAAAAACCAAAAATAACCGAAAAATCGACCGCACTAAACCTAACTGTTAACAAATCAATCCAAAAATCACAAAACAAAAAAAACTAAAAGTTGTAAAACTAAAAAACCAAAACTATATTAGTCGGTTTCAGTTTGGTTTATTCAAAAATCGAGACCGACCGAACGCCTTAATATTATAATATAATTTTTATACTTTTCTAATAATTATTTATTTTATTTAATTATATATTAATTATATGTCTTTTTTATAATTTGGTGACATACCAATTTCCTGTTATCCAACAACACATTGCTTTAAAATTTGGTGACGTGCTAATTCAATCTTTTATGTTTACAATATTCTCTGATAGGATTATAAATCGAGATGGATAGATCGCCAAAAGTTGGATCATGATTCCTTAAATAGACGAGGGAACACTTCACGAACACTAATGTCTAGAACAACTGGATCCCTGCAAAGATATAAAGAAAAAAGGTTTTAACATCATTTATCCTTGAATATATCATATAGATTACAGAAAGTTGATGCTAAAGCATTATGTGCTATTTAGCATAACTTTGTATTATTAGATTTTTCTGGCTCTCCTAATACGAAAACTATAACCAATCAAATTTAAAGAAAATAACAATAACAACTCTATGAGTACACTCCATATTGAATATGTAGTTAAATAAGAGTACACTCCGGCCTTTCCAAAATAGTCTAAAATAATCAACTAAATCGACCGATTAAACAGATAACTGAATAAACCGATAGCCGATTATGGGGTAAAAATTTGGACGATTTTGGTTTTTAATTTTTTAATAATCGACTTAAATGGTTTGGTTATTTTTTTACCTACCAAACCGACCAAATCGACCGTTGTGCACCCCTATCTGCAGGCTTTAAAGAGGTTGTGATTATATTTGAACGCAAAACCCCAACCTGGCTTGGTCTGTCCAAATGCCTGGCCTGGCCAAAAGTTTAGCCTAGCTAAAGTCAGTGTCGATTTTTAGTAAAGAGACATGAATACTGAACTAGGTTACACCAAATACTAAACTGTTTTTTCATCTCTTTCTTTCTTCTACCATATTATATTATAATATGATTATTGGTCAGTGAGTGAGGACTTAGTTCAAATTAGGGTGATGGTGATTTACAGACAACCCCATGTTATATAATTATATAGTCATTATCATTGTCAGTCATTTCTAATTTTTATGCAGTAGTACTCAAAATTATAGAGAATGGTGATTTTGATTGACTTTTCAATGTTTGGTTCCCTTGATTTGTAGTTTTGTACACGTTAGTATAAAAAAAAGTCTTAGACCCTAATCAAATCTTTTAACATGATATTATATTACAATAATTAATAGCCACTAACAAAGATAATCTAATTCCTATTTGTCACCGGCGACTTCGTGGCTCTGTCATTCTCCCTTTATTCTCCTCCTTCCCTCTGTCTAGGCCTGGTCTAGCCTCACCCGCAGGCCTTAACAGGCATGAATTTTGTTGAGAAATCTGGCTTGGCTTGGCCTGCAGGCCCAAAAGTTAAGGTCTGGCTTGGCCTGGTCAACGACTAAAGCCTGTCAGGCCTAAGCTAAGCCGGCCCGACTCAGCCTGTTATGAATGATTGAGGCTGAGTGTTGGATGATGGACGATGTATGATTGGAGGGATCCAAGTGAAAATAATTTATGGTTGGAGGCGAGGTAAATGGTTTTGAAGGGAAGAGAAAGGAAAAACAAACTTAACAAATTTGACATGACGAGAGATAAACATTTTGGAGCTAGAAGGATCATAACAAAAGTAGGCACTATGAGTAAGAGAGTAGCCAAGAAAGACATAAGGAATGGAGCAAGATTTGAGTTTATGAGAAGAATAAGGCCTAAGCCAGGGGTAACATAGGCAATCAGAAACCCTAAGTTTAGAGTAGTTCAGAGGAGCACCAAAAATCTTTTCAAAAAGTAAGATAAATTTAGTGTTGGAGTGGGCTTACGATTTATGACACTACTAGAAAATCGGTCTATAGCGACGGTCGGCGACCGTCGCTATAGGCCAAAAGACCGTCGCTAAAATTTTTAGTGACGGTCGGAGGACTGTCGGCGTTGAAACCATCGGTAAATGCTATAGCGACGGTCCTACATATCAATAGCGACGGTCACGACCGTCGCTAAAGGTTTTTTGCTGTCACCACTAAAAAAGGCCTATAGCGACGGTCGACGACCGTCGCTATATAAATACCTATAGCGACGGTCGGCGACCGTCGCTATAGGACTTCCAGATATTAAAAAAATAGAAGGCCTGTAGCGACGGTCTCCGACCGTCGCTATAGGCCTTCTAAATATTAAAAAAAATATTATTAATAAAATTGACATAGTTTGAAATTCTAAAGTAAGAGACACCAATAAAAACATATTAATCCATAAGTCGATGTAGAACTTCAATAATTAGAGAAACTTTCATCTGTAGTCCTTGTTTAAAAGTAAAACAGAAACAGGGGGAAAAGCAAAAAAGAAATCAAAACATGAGCTTAGAACCACTCACCCAATCCATTTGAAAATAATTTCAGGTTTACTGGTGAATATAGAACTACTCAACCCTTGAGGCACAGAGTTGTTTATGTCAATAGCTTCCTTTAGAGTCTGTCCACATAGGTATTCAAATGTAAGAAAATAAACTTCTTTCAATTCTTCTGTTCCAAGTATAAACTTCTTTTCAACTGGACTACCTGAAATTTCAACTATTGTGGGGCTGCACAAAGTTTCCTTCAGACTCTAAAACTGAACCACCAGCGAGGATTTTCCCTCCCCGTAAAACATTTGGTTTTGAAGCAAATCTTTACACGAATAGAAGATCAAGAAGACCAAAGCAACAAGCAAGAATAAATACACTTTGCTTGGTTTGACTAAAAGAAAATCTTAAATCTTATTTAAAATGTGCTTCAAGATTAAGGTTGATTAGATACCAGCTAATAAGAAAGTATCTATGGCTAGAGAATCCATAATGCATCAAGAAACCGGTGATATAGTTACAGTTTATAAACCCACATACACACTCACAGCTGCCGATGTCCTTCAGAGCACAGATCTGCTCTTCTCCCATTGCAGACATCACACTCACAACCAAATCTTTCCCCTCAGCAAAACCATCCTTGATCTGCACCCAATAATAAACAATGGAACCATCAGAAATCGATATGAAAAATACATCAATACCAGGAAAGAAAGGCCTCAAAGTTGCAAAGCACATATACAATGCACCAACAAAACAACCACCAAAAACTGAAAGGTCATCATGATAGGAATTAGCAAGGACAATGAAACATATCAATGCTTAAGGATCTTAAAAACATAGACGTTTGCACTCTCTTAAAACTTTTAAGTTGGCAGAAGTAATTGGAACAACACATTAGATTTACAAACTGCCAATATATACAATCCTTTAACACCCCAAAACACAGGTACATGCATACATTCTCCAAACAAAATATGTTAAAATCCCAGTAAGCTAGCAAACATGTTTTACCTCCTATTGTTTTGGTAATTTTCTTTCATGCTTTTAACTTAACAGTAGCAACCATTATTAGGAGAAGAAAAATGCCAAAAAACATCTAGCCCATCTTAGTAATAGACAAAAGTTATTCACAGTATAAATGATTGCCAAACAACACATACATGGGTCAGCAGAGTGTCATCAGTTGGGAGTTTCAGATCATCCTTGGTGTTACCACTGTCAGTTAGTAAACTCACCTAAAAAATTTCATCATAAGAAACGAAATTCACAAACAAAACTTTTTTAAATGAAGAAAGGGATAAATAATGGACATACAAATCCATCCTCTGAAATATCAATCAGTTGGTAGTATGTACGATTGACATGGGGGACCACAGCTACTGCTTTCACACCTTGTCGATATATTCCAATAATTATTTCCAGATGGCATGCCAGTGTCAATCTATAATGGTGCAACACAAACAAACAAGAAAGAGAGAATATTAAGCAGTGGACTGTGGAAAACACTTGAGGAAATTATAGACGGTAATTTTTTAATGTGTTATTTTCTTTTAAACTTGTCCATATAAGACTACTAATTACAGGTGCGAATTAGCTTAACAAACGTTTACTGTGTTGGTTGAGCGACATAAGTAAATATCAAATAAGCAAAAATTGGCTCCACATTCAGTGGCCAAGGGAAGAGTTACATGTTAGCTACAGTAACATATATATATATATATATATATATATATATATATATATATATATATATAGAGAGAGAGAGAGAGAGAGAGAGAGAGAGAGAGAGAATACCGTATGAAAAGGTGAAATTGATGAGGCAAGGGACATTTGTTTGGCCAAATCGATGTCCCTTTCGAGTTGTTCATCCTCAAAATGACTATTCGAGTTGTTCAATTTGAAATAAAGATTATAACGTGATGCTATAGGGTTATTATAAGATGTGATATACTTACGATCAAATATGGCTTCTTCTTTTTTTATTTGTGCAACACTTCTAACATACACCTATACTGTTAGGAGTTGGTCAATAAAATAATAACTTACTTGTTTAGCACCACAACTACGGATGGAAGCTCCAATCTTTAACACTATATCATACACTTCCTTGTAAGTTAACTAGACATAGTTTCCTGCCTGCAAATAGTAGGCACCAAGAAACAAGAGTAGTGGACTCTTTCTGAGAGTGGGGGTCCTTATTGAACCCATTTGAATTTTGAGGTGCTGACGATCCCTATGTGCATAGAAAAAAAATCAATCCTGTGTGATATTAAGTTTACTAGCCATAAAATATCCTACAAAAGACAATGCAGCACCAAGAAGAACCACAATGAGAAAATGCCTTGTGTTCATGGAGGCCTATAATGGGTCCAAGTGAAAAACATAACATGGCAGATTTTTCACATAAGATTTGTGATTATTATATGGAATCATTACAAACTATATAGAAACTGCTAGCTTTTAAAGAAAACATAAAGCAAGAAATTTGAGAGAGAATACTTCCTCTGTACAAAACAATGGAAGCGCTTCATACTTTTACAACAAGCCTAGACTATAGCATCAAGATGAATGCACATGCAAAATATGGAACTGAAGCATATATTGTTAATGCCTTATACCTGACACTTCTCTAGCCATAGTAAGAATCATTGTAGGAAACAATAACAATTTCACAGAATATATAACATTAGCAAAAAGATCAGTTTTATTTTGTACAATTGAGTAAACAAGCAATTACCTTAAGTGCATGGCAATAAAATTTTTACTTTTCATCCTCATCATATCAACTAGCTTTTTACCCACTTCAGTAATAGAATTGGTAAACATCAAAGCGTGAAAATTAACTCTGCATCTCAGCTTCTATAGATCTGTGTCTAACCGATTTGCTAACCTGTAATCAAACTTGGTAAGTTGATCAGCCTGCCAGGCAAATAGTATGATCAGCTCCATGAATCAATTTTTGGATACAAATACATACAAGCTTCTCTCAATCCCAATAGGAAAACTCAGACATGCTCAGTATATGTTATTGTTTTTTTTTTTTCTGCAGATTATCATTAGGAATTATTGGTTATGAATGTTTGAATGAAAGATTTGATTCAGCAAAAATAAATAAATATTGGATTTTACTTGATCATCACAGGCTTGCAGCTATGACAAACATGCAAGATTGGGTTTTCACACACTGCAGGAATTCTTATATAAACAAGAACTTTTATGGTTTTCTATTGATTATATGTAATTAAACCGTAAAAAAACATGAACCAGATGGACTCACAAAAACCAAATCTAAAGCTTTAATATATTGAAGTACAGAGAATAGATTCTTACAAAACTTAGTAGTTACCTGTTGGGCAAAGAAATGTGAAGTCTAGGGGATAGAAAATAGAATAACATATTTCTTTCCGATGCAGTTGATAAATCAATTTCACTGACCACAAACTATATCAATAACAAATACAAAATCACAAATCCATAAAATTCAAAATTTACAGATCAAATACTGAACGAAGAGAGACAAAGAAAGAGGCGAAACTGACCTCATACGTAGCTGCCTTGGGCATCGTAAGATCTGTGAAGGAAGGAGTCTCTTTCAATGGCGTCTTCGGGCAAGAGATTTGATACATTGCTACTGTTGATTGCTTCCTGGTGTGCTCCAAAGTAAAAATTGTTCCTCACAAAGAACAAAAAGTCCAGTGCCACCATTGATTATTAGATCTCAAACTATGTTCTGTGTTTGTGAGAGGAGAGAATTGAAGGAGCAGCCCTAAATGTTCTAGGATGTGAGATTTAGAGATGAGAGAGAATGTAGAATATCTAAGATTCAGATATGAGAGAAAATGTATAATATCTATGGTGACCTTAGAAAGAAAGAAGAAATAGAGTCTTAGCGTGGGAGTCTGAAAATAATGGAGGGAATGGGCGTGAAAATAATGGAGGGAAGGATTCTGTAGCGACGACCAGAGTCGACCGTCGCTATAGATACATTTTTTTTCATTTTTTCTTATTTATAGCGACGGTCAGGAGTCGACCGTCGCTATAGATCCATTTTTCTCATTTATAGCGACGGTCATGAGTCGACCGTCGCTATAGGTACTTTTTCCTTCTATAGCGACGGTTCCGCCTCGACCGTCGCTATAGCTCGTCGCTATAGGTCGATTTTCTAGTAGTGTGAGGTAGACAGTAGTGGTGAAGGCATGAGACCAAAAAGTTAAAGGAAGAGAAGCATGAGAGAGAAGTGTAAGACTAGTTTCTATTATGTGACTGTGACGTCTTTCAAAAATACCATTGTGTTCTGGTGTGTGAGGTGGAGTTCTAAGGTGAGAAATACCATGAACGACTAAGTAGGACAAAAGATCAATATATTCGCTACCATTGTCAGAGTAAAGGGTTATGATTTTCCAATTAAAGTAGTTTTCAACAATAGTTTTGAATCTTATGAAGACATCATGAACATCCGATTTGTGCTTTATTGGATAAATCCATATATATTTCGTATAGTGGTAAACAAAGATGACATAATATTTAAATCCATCATGAGAGAGGATTAGGGAAGTCCACACATTAGAAAAGAGAATTTCTAGAGGTTTGGTAGAAACAATAGAAGTAGTAGAAACTGGTAATTTATGACTTTTATTGCAATGACATGCATTACATAAAAAATTAGGCAAAATGGAAGACGACAAATCTAATTTATAATGAGATGCAACACGTTGTAAAATTCAAAAAATGGGATGTCCTAATCTATGAGGCCACTCGGACGAAGTGGTATTGACACTGGAGAAAACAAGTAAAGGTGATTTCACGGATGAAGAAGTCGGCCACTCATACACTCCATCCTTCGTTTGGTCCGTTGAGAGTATTGCCCCCGTGCGAAGGTCCTTTACAAGAAAAGAACTTGGTAAGAATTTAATGGATACATTATTAGTGGTGCAAAATTAAGAAATAGATAAAAAATTCTTTTGAATGCTAGGAACACATAGAACATTATATAAGGTAAAAGAAGTGGTAAGGGTAGTTAAGGAAATGGAATCGATGTGTGTAATGGGTAGACCCGTGCCATCGCCAATCATAACATCGTATGTGCCTGTGTATGGTGCATGAAGAGATAACTTGCTCAAGTCGGCAGTGACATGATGAGAAACACCACTGTCAAGGAGCTATGCTGGAGTGACGGATGTTGGGGTGGTTGAAAAATAAGCCCGAGGTTGCCATAGTGTAAGAGAACAAGTTGTCGGAGGTCGAGTTGAGGACTAGGAAGCAGTTGGTACAAGGCAAAACGAAAGGCCCTGGCCTTTTGGTATTATGACCCTGAATACCATAAATTTTACAATGGCCAAGATATGGACGTGGTGGTGGTCGAGCACCCTGAGGCTGATTCAGGCCAGGCGACAGGCGCCAGTTATTGGTAGAGCCAAAAGGTGGTGGCAGGGTGTTGGTCGAAGATGGACGCCACCCAGAGGTACGTGGGCCTGTATTGGTGTATTGAGCGGGATTGGCATAGGCTGGTAGATAAGACTGATTAGGCTTCTTCTCTTGCAAATGTGCTTCAAAAGTGAGTAGTTTTTCATGAAGTTTATCAAAGGTGAGGGGTGTGTTATGAGCGTGAACAACATTGAGAAGATCTTTGTAATCACTACTAAGACTATCGATAATTTTTTCTGTAAGATCATCGTCGTCTATAGGAACACTAAGAAGAGCAAGTTCATCAGCTCGAGCTTTGACATATTGTGGAAAATCAGTAACACTTTGAGAACCTTTGGTAGGATTTTTGAGGTGATCTTTAACTTGTTTTATCCGACTGCGAGATGGCTTAGCATATGTATTTGCTAGAATCGTCAAAGCTTGACGGGAGGTGGTTGTACGAGCAATAAAAAGAATGATGGTAGGAGAAAGTGAACCAATAATAACATTAAGTATAAGTTGATCCTGACGAATCCAAAATGTATAGGCCGGGTTCAATTGAGTTGTTTAATTTGTAGTGATATATAGTTTCGAGTGGGCAAGGATTGGTACCGTCAATATAGCCAAGGAGATCATAACCAACGAAAAGGGTTTGAAATTGTAGTTTCCATGCGATATAATTGGTCTTTAAGAAGGACTTGGGCATAAACGTTAATAGTAATGAGTGTTTGGCGTGCTTTGTTTACATTGGAGATTGTGGGAGTAGTAATAGCCGTGGTGGAAGAGCTTTGAGTGGTCATGGCGTGATTGTGCAGAGAAGGAGATAAGATAGAGCCTATACTTGGGCTTTGTTTAAAAAATGCTTTGATACCATATTATGCTATGAAGATATAAGGGAATATTTCACACTTTTCTATTGATCAATATATACATATACACACACACACACACAAAAAAAAAAAAATGTACATGACACTTAATCACCTATAATTAAGGTTAGACCGAAACAATAACTAAACAATCTCCTATAATAAAGGTACAAACAATCAAATCAAATCACAACTGAAATATCTACAATTGAATACTAGCTATAATCAAGTATTTTGAGAATTATCACTAACAAAATTATGAACAAATAATATATGAATAACATTTTCTTCCCTGTTCAATTTGATAGCCAGTGCTATGTTACAAACAAGAATTCTCAGTAAAGTCTGATTAAGCATGGTAGGGCAATGAGTACAAAATACAAACTTTGAGAAGATAGAAGTGGTGATTACACCATCAATTGAACGAGGAAAGATTCTTGAAGCTACTTAAGAATATCATGAAAATAATCATCAAGGCACGGAAAGAATGATCCATACAATGATTTATACAATGATATTTTGTAAAGTAGTGGGTTTTATAGGCAATTAAAATATAGGACCTACCATTTTATAAAGAATTATTATATGGATCATCACGTATAGCAAAATTCTTTCAATTCCTCCCCAATTCTCTTTCTCTCTTCCTCCTTATTTCTCTGCTAACAATCTAGCTGGGGACTAAAAATCTATCTTCATAGTACTTCCTATTCCATTTGCTCTCGACATATTTATAGACAAACATGAAGGTTTGTTATAGATATGGACCATATGGTACCATCACAAATATTTTTTAATAATTTTTTCTTGTAGATTTTTTTTTATTATAGCATATAAGACGAAATTGTTCAACACGTGTACCTACAAAGCTGTCTACTTGGACATATATCTAAGATAGATAATTACTCTATCATCAAATTATTTTTGTTTATCCAGGTCTTTTAAATAAATCTAATTGCATGTACGTATGAAAAAAATATAAGAGTATGTAAAATCATTTGATATGATTTGATGGTGCACATGGAGCAATACTATTATAATTGCCCGTCTTAGAATTTCCGAGTAATTGGAAGCATGCAAGAGGAGGTTCGAGTTGTAATTTTCTTTATGCCAGCTGATAGTTCTTTTAAATCAAATGACATGTCTTGACCTAGGGACATCTTAAATGTAATAAGTATATTTTCAATAGATCTTAGAATTTCCGAGTAATTGGAAGCATGCAAGAGGAGGTTCGAGATGTAATTTTCTTTATGCCAGCTGATAGTTCTTTTAAATCAAATGACATGTCTTGACCTAGGGACATCTTAAATGTAAAAAGTACATTTTCAATAGTTCAAATTTGTTTATTATTCATTGATCATAATTTAATTTTATATGCTAGCTCTACAATGTCTACGCATCCATAATGTTGGATTTTTTAAGTAAAAAAGAAAAACAAAAGAAGATGGTTTCTATGTTATTGGAAGCTAATTTAGATACGAATCGGGTAACTTCCTTTTTCACTAAAGGTATATAATCAAAAGAAAAATGAGATTTTCAGGATTAAGGTAGAACTATACATCTCAACGATTCAATTATCTCCATATATATATATATATATATATATATATATATATATATATATATATATATATATATATATATATATATATTCACTAATGCTGTGTGAAGTATGTACAATATAGATAATGCATGGTTTATTATAATATATGGATAATGGTTATTATAATAAATAATTAAATATAGGATAAATATTTAATTAAAATTTTGAAAAGATAATGTCAGTTATTGAATTATTAAATATTTATTTAATTAATAAATTATTGAATTATTTATTATAAGTTCTTTCTATTAATTATTAAACTAAATATTTCGAATATGATATACATTTATTCAGTTATGATTATGTGAAAGTAATTAATTTAATTTAATTTAGATTAGGTGAATTCTTCAAAATTCTAATCAAAATAGAATTATGAAATTTAAAGTTTAATAAATGTAATTTAGTTATGACAATTAGTTAGTAATGAATTTACTATAAATTTTTTTTAATTAATTTACAGCTATTACTAAAATTTTGATTTATTATTAATACAATTAATCATGTGATTTGATAAAATTATAAGTTTTAATAAATTTAATTTGTTTAGAATATTAATTTAATAATAAAATTTATTACTAATACTAATATAATCAAATCACATGATTTATTAAGAGATTTTTCGATATCTTAATAAATTTTTAATAATAAAATTGTCCTACATAAAATTTATTAAGATATATTATATTACATAAAATTGTGATTAAAAAAAGGTTATAATAAAATTGGTAGATATATAAAACTAAATGTTCTTTTAAATGATCATTTTTTCTATTAGAACTATAAAAATAAAAACCCCTTTTTTCTTAATTAACAGGTTCGTTTTTTTTTTAAATTTTAGAAAGTATTTAATTATTTTAAATTTAGATAGTACTTATACTAACTTGAATAGGAAAAAAAAAACTAAACCATAAATTTGTTAAACCAAATTTATTCTTTTAATTATACAAGCTCATCAACTTCATGTGAAGTTTTGCACGTACGTATGATAATTGTTTATTATATTAATTATGATGATAGTTAATAAAATATAAAATAAGTATTTAATTAAAATTCTGAGAATATAGTGGTTGTTATTAGATGACTAAATAATTATTTAAATAATAAATTATTAAATTATATATTAATTGTAGATTCCTTTAATATATTATTATATTAAATATTTGAATGAAATATAAATTTATTTAATTTTTGTTTATGAGAAGATAGTTGTTAATGCTACATATATAAACGGTACTTATATTAATTTAAATAAAAAATTAAACATAAATTTTATAAACTTAAATATATAATTTTAATTATATAATTGATTATCTGTCATAATTACCGGGACAAGTAACGAATTGATTTATCCTCGTTAATTATTTCTGACATTGACTTGTATCCACATGTCTAATACTCCCAAAAGAAGAAATAAATGAAAAATAATATTTTATTATTTATTTATTTATTTATTTTTAACGTCCACTTGTCCTATTGCTATCCTTATTCTGGGCATTCAATTTCTTGGTCATCTTGGTTGTCTTCTTCTACCTTCTCTTTCTTCTGGAATGGGATGTGAAGTTAAGATTTTGTGTCCAGTGTTGACGGTTTCATTTGCCCTGAACATTATTATATCATTGGTGTATGGTGAACCAAAGGTCCCTTGTTACTTCATCTTTGGCGACTCACTAGCCGATAATGGCAATAATAATTTGCTGGACACCGAAGCCAAGGTCAACTTTCCACCTTATGGGATTGATTTTCCTCAAGGCCCAACTGGAAGATTCACCAATGGCCGAAATATTGCAGATTTTATTGGTTCGTCTCTCTCTCTCTCTCTCTCTCTCTCTCTTATTATTTCTTTTCCTAAATTGCCCTTCAGTTATATTTCACAACTCAAGTTTTTGAAATTGGAGTTGAACACCTACTTTTGACTAAATTTTAGTTCTATAAAACTGCAATTGTGCTTTCAATTTCAATTATAAAACTTGAAACTGAGCTGCTTGCTGTAACAAAAACAACCTCATATATACAAATTATTGGAGGGCTGAGATTAAGCTAAGATGAATGGCTAAGATCAAATGATATAATGTTAATTATGAATTGTAGCTCAGGCACAAAATATATCAAAGTTAATTTCCAACCTCCTTTTCTTCTTAATTGCTCTCTCCCTTTTTTTCTCTCACAGCAAAATCTAGCTAGAGATTTTAAATTCTAGCTAAACACAAGCACACACCTTGGCTTTGCCAATGTCTGATCCCCAACCTCATCCATATCATGGGTTGAGTGGTACTGCTAGGCCAAAAGCCTTCGGTCAATGATACTTTCATTGATAGCTCTCCCTTGGTTGAACCTGATCCTATCATGACTGTTTGGGACAAATTTGGAGAGCAATTCTTAGCTTCGATTTCTACATGGGTAGATCAATACTTTACAGTTATGAAACGATCTCACCTAACGGTTATACCCAAGAAGAAGAGAAGGAGATTGAAGATCAAGTTTGATATATTAGCCGTCTGAGTTTCAGTATATACTTGGCATTTTACAAGTTTAATTTAACAGTCGATCCTAGCCATCCAGTTTCAGTATATACTTAACATTTTACAAGTTTAATTTAACGGTCAATCCTAGCCATCCATCGCAGCCTACTTTTAGCCCTCAATTTATTCATATATATATTAGGCTATATTCGTTTCACAGCTGCCAAACATACTGTTACATTGAAAATGTGGTACTATTACATTAATTGAAATATTTTTGATTGATGAAATGAAATTTCACCTTGCAGCTGAATTTTTGGGTTTTGACAATTACATTCCCCCTTTTGCAACCGGAAGAGGCCTGGAAATTCTCCGAGGCCTGAATTATGCATCAGGGGCATCTGGAATTCTCGACGAATCGGGACAACACATAGTCATTCCCCTCTTTTCCCTCTCCTCCCAAAACTGTTAAATATATAAAAGAAAAATTGATCAAATAATGAAATGCACAGACTTGTGACGCCTATTGTTTTTTCCTGACAGGGTGCTCGGTTCAGCTTTAATATGCAGTTACAATTTCACAAAACCACCGTTTTACGGATTGCTGCCTTGCTGGGAAATGGAAAATCAAAGGAGCACCTAAGGAAATGCTTATATACAGTTGGTATGGGAAATAATGATTACATTAACAACTACTTTCTCCCATCATTCTATCAGTCAAGCCAACAATTTACCCCGGATCAGTATGCCGCACTTCTTATTAGACAGTACTCTCAGCAGCTAATGGTTAGTCTCACAATTTTATTTCTCTCTCGTCGTTATCTTTAAGTTCTTAAATTTTACTATTTCCCGGTAGTTCTTCATATAAATTTCCTAAAGATATTTCATATTTGATACTAGTGTTACCTGAAAGTTTGAACACGATTCATTTTTATTTCACTGATTTGTGGAACCGATAAATACTATATAGGTTAAAATGCGATATACTAGGTTAGTTTTATAGGATTATATGAGTACTAATATTTAAGAATTATCTTATAATCCAAATACAATAAAACTAACTTTATAGAAGAATCTTTCTTGAATCAAGAAGTTGATTGTTCTATGAATAATACAATACAAATGTGACATATGAGCATTCGATATTAGATTAGAATATTGATATTTGTACAATTATAATTAAAATAATAAAGAAATATTAGGACACATTAAATTTGGTAAATTTATAGTATCAATACGTGAGAGTATCACGTTTGGCAACATATCTCATCAAATGAGCGGTAAAAGGTGGGAAAAAGAAAATAATATATAAATATATATCTAATTATCTATACTTCTAAGAAAAAATTGATAACTAGAGTAATCTTAAAATATAGTGTAATGGATAATTTAAAAAGTTACAATAAATTATAGATTTCATTTTCTTTCCCTTTTCCTTTATTTTCAGTTGAGTTTTCTAAGTTTGAAATATACCCTTCCATTCATTTGTGAGAATTTGAAATTAAGTTCGTTCTACCTTTTGTGGAATATAAATTAGATTTTGTACACCTATGGAGCAAGGAAGGTGGGCGTATTTGGGGTGGGTGAGTTGGGCTGCATTCCGTCTGAATTGAATACATATGGCTCAAATGGGACTTCATGTGTGGAGATGATTGGTAACGCGGTCACCCAATTCAATGACAGGCTTATTCAGCTTATTGACATCCTCAATAACAAGCTAATCGATGCAAACTTCATATACATACCCCCAAATTCTAACGGAAATTCATCAGAAGCTGGTAAAGTTTTCAGACTTACATCATCATTGTCACTCACTCTTATCATCAATAATCAATAGTTGTGTTACTTGGACTTTTCATATGTTTAGAAGTACTGCTTTTGTCCACAGGACACAATGTTGGTGTGGTTGTGGCCCTTTTAGGTATCCTGGACCCTCCAAATAATGAAAAATAGTGAAAAGTATTTTAAAAATATAAGAATCCAATATTTGTCATTTTAGTAGTATTTCTGGGACTTAAAAACATGTTAAATATTTAATTTTATTTTTGTATTTTAGAACTTAAACTCTAATATTTAAATTTTAAAACATTGAACTTTAACTTCCCTGAATTTCTATAAATAAAATTTTCTGGCAACCAGCATGTCATAATTGATTGACTGGAGTGATGATTTTTGGGTAATTTCACTCCTAAATATATTTAAAAGTATAAAAAATTGTAGGCGTGTAATCAATGTGTGATAACGAAAAAGAGAGAAAATTTAGATAATAGAAAGATATATACTCTTAAAAGATTAAACTGACAACTCATTTTTAGACAAGCAACAACTCATTTTTAGACAAGCAACGTATTGCATCCAAAAATGCTAGATACGGGGGTCAGAAAGTTTAATTTATAGAAATTCAAGACATTAACGCTCCATGTCCATAAAAAAGAAGACATTAAAATTTAGTGTCTTAAAATTGAAATATTATGATTTAAGTCTTAAAATGCAAAAAACTAGACATGTAACATAGATCACTAGTACATGTATATCATCATTTCTTGCCATATTTTATCTTTAGTTTGACAGGTTTATAAAATTCTTGATTGGAATCATCAACTTTAATTATGATTGTTTTTAACAATCGCTCCGCATTTAGTTTATATAATTAACGCGCTTAGTTTATAATTAATGATTGCCATGATATATATTTTTAGGTTTTAAGGTAGCAAACAAACCGTGCTGCATAGTATCTGGTCTCAAAGAAAAGGGACAATGTATTCCCGGATTAGCTCCATGCACAAACAGGAATGATTACGAATTTTGGGATGCATTTCACCCAACTGAGCGTGCAATGAAGATCCTTGCATCAACGGCATTCACAACTTTATCTCCATTTTACACTTCTCCCGCAGATATTATGGGTGTACCAGAAGATGGGGATCAATCATTTTAGTTCCATTAATGAGTAAAATTTAATTATAACAACGGGCTTCGAAAATAAAAGGCTCCATCTACAACACATTGTTTCATTTAATATCAAGTACTTGATTTCTTTGATAAAAGTTGGTTAATTAGATAAAAGTTGTACTAAGGTCATATCACTTTTTTTATTTTTTTCATTTAATACCAAGTACTTGATTACTTATGTTGATTGATTGGTACACGTATCCATTATAGTATATTCAGTGATGAAGTTAGAAATTTTATTTAGTGGAATTAAAATATTATAAATTTATAAATAATTTAATAGGAGTTCGGGGACAATGTTCCCGAATTAATTTTTTTGGATAAATTTACACTTTTCGATTGTATATATAAATAAAATATTTATTTGATTACAATGTTAATATAATAAATAGTAGCATAATATATATATATATATATATATATACACACACACGCACATTTTATTGACTCCTCATACACTTTTTTAATTACAAATTTATTCATAAATACTTAATTCCTTAATTGTTTTAAAAAAGATAGTATAAACTATATTATTATTTATTTTAAGAATATTAGAGAAAAATACAATATAAAGGAATAGGAATGATATGTGATTGATGAGATATAAAATTTCATTTAACCCCCCCCCCCCCCCCCCCGCGCGTATAATAAAAAAATTAAAATTTTAGTAGGGTCAATTTGTTTATTACACTTAAAATTTTTCTAAAATTATTATATATTATAAAATATAATTTTTTTTCAGTTGAGTCAATTGACCCCACACTTCAATGTGTAGCTTCGTCCGTAAGTATATCTTGCCCTAATGTTAAAGAATCATCATAATCAAAAGATTGAATAAGCGTTAAAACTGAATTTATCTGTTATCGCCAAGAAATAGGGGTGAAACTTATTATTATTTAATTTTCATTGGACTCCGATCTCTGAAAGTTCAATCGGGCTTTCTGAATATTGGGTCTCTCTGCTCCTAATTAAAGGAAGTATTTATATATTGGTTATTAATTCCAATTCCATATAATCCTTCAATTTGATTTTAGTGTAACAAGAAAATTTTAATTTTTTTGGTTGTTGTTAAATGTACTCTTTGAATCTGGCAAGTTGCTGAATTGTTTGATAACATGTCACTTTAAGAAAAGAAATTTATAAATAACCGATGACTGAGTTACAATTACATGCATGCACAGTAAATTCACACTTCAACTCTTAAAGATGTGCAACTGCGGTCACATGTGAAAAATGAGGAGGAAGATGATGAGTTTTAAAGACGTGGAACTAGGGTCCATAGGTTTTTTTTTTCAAAAGGCTAAAGGACCCTTATCTAAAAGGATCGTACAACCCTACCCTATGGCTTATTGTACTATTGTGTGGGTGGGAAGATTGATTCTGAATTGTCTCACTCAAAAGATGGTAAGCCTCATGTTGACATTGAACCAATGAAGCGTCAGAGATTCTTCGCATTGCTGTATTTTGGGGAATGCCAGTTATGAAATAAGAAAAGAAAAGTATAAGTACCTATAAATTAAATATAATATTATTTTTATTGTTAAAAAATATTATGTATTGCAAACTTTAAAGTAAAAATATTTTTTTTAATAATAAAAATAATATTATATTTAATTTGTATGTATATATATTTACTAAGGATAATTCATGCTTGAAAGTACGGTACAATTAATATAACAATTGAGTACTGTATTTAATATTTTTAGATTAAAAAATTTAAAACTGTTGTGGACTCTCAGTTCCATAATAGAACTGAAAATCTAACCATTAATACAAAAAGATTAATACTCAATCCAGTTATTATTATTATTATTATTATTACTATTACTATTACTATTACTATTATTATTATTATTATTATTATTATTATTATTATTATTATTACTATTACTACTATTTTTATTGTTATTACTATTACTATTATTATTATTATTATAATTATAATTATGATTATTACTATTATTATATTAATTATTATTATTATTGTAGTGTAGTGGTGAATTTGATTTGGGCGGCAAATGTGAGTAGATAGATTTTTTAAAAAAAGATGTTGAATTAGCGAAAAAAATAAGAGATAAATTAGTGACTGTTAGATGTTGAAATCTAAATTAATTTGAGACATTTAAATGTTAAAATTTTAAAATTTAAATCGCTCTATTTTATATTATAGATCCAAAAAAAAATCAAAGAAACATATGCTTCTTCCACTTGTCAGCTTTAGTAAGGTCATGTGTGAGATGGTCATTTAATATTGAACTAGTGAAGTGCGGTCAATTTGTGTATTGTGTAATACACTTAAAAAAAATATTAAATTATTATATATTATAAAAAATATATATTTTTTATTAATATCAGTTGACCCCACACTTTAATGTCTAGCTTCTTCGGTGAGTATATATTGCCCTAATGTTAAAGAATCATCATAATCAAAAGATTGAATAAGCGTTAAAATTAAATTTATCTGTCATCGTGAAGAAGTAGAGGTGTGACCTCTCCTCATTTAATTTTCATGGAACTCCAATCTATGAAAGTTCAATCGGGCTTTCTGAATATTGGGTCTCTCTGCTCCTAATTAAAGGAAGTATTTATATATTGGTTATTAATTCCAATTCCATATAATCCTTCAATTTGATTTTAGTGCAACAAGAAAATTTTAAATTTTTTGGTTGTTAAATGTACTCTTTGAATATGTCAAGTTGCTGAATTGTTTGATAACATGTCACTTTAAGAAAAGAAATTTTTAAATAACCGATGACTGAGTTACAATTACATGCATGCACAGTACATAGATGATGAATGGTGAGGTATACTTCAATCTTCTTCCTATGTATGTTACAATTCACACTCAGTTCTTAAAGACGTGCAACTGCGGTCACATGTGAAAAATGAGGAGGAAGATGATGACTGTTAAAGATGTGCAACTACGGTCTATAGGTTTTTTTTCTTTCAAAAGGCTAAAGAACCCTTATCTAAAAGGATCGTACAACCCTACCTACCCTATGGCTTATTGTACTATTGTGAGGGTGGGAAGATTGATTCTGAATTGTCTCACTCAAAAGCTGGTAAGCCTCATGTCGACATTGAACCAATGAAGTGTCAGAGAGTCTTCGCTTTACCGTATTTTGGGGGAATGCCAATTATAAAATAAGAAAGAAAAAATTTAAGTACATATAAATTAAATATAATGTTATTTTTATTATTAAAAAATATTATATAATATGAATTTTAATATAAAAAAAAATATATATTTTAATAATTATAATGTTATATTTAATTTGTGTGCAAGTATAGTCGTTCTGAAATAAGCAAAAAAACAAATGTTTCTTCAACTTGTCAGCTTTAGTAAGGTCATGCGTGACATCAATTGTTTGTTTGCATATGACCAAAAATATCAGTAGCTGTCAACACTTGTGTCGAGTCTTCCCAAAGACCAACAAAACATTTACGATTGTTACATTTTTGTACATATATAATTATATAAGTATTAACAGTGATACACAAACTTACATCCACGTCTTAAATGTACCATCAAAAAATGAAAATCATATGCCCATTCGTACTCTTTCTATATATATATATATATATACCTTGTTTATGGCTTACAATTTCTTCACTTATCCGAGTCTTTTTCTTCTACTCTCTCTTTCTTATAAGATGGCATGTGAAATTAAGATTTTGTGTTTGGAGTTGATAGTTTCATTCGGATTAAACTTGTTAACATTTGTTTATGGGGAACAAAGAGTCCCTTGTTACTTCATTTTCGGCGATTCGCTATTCGATAATGGCAATAATAATTTTCTGGATACTAAAGCCAAAGTCAACTTCCCACCATATGGGATTGATTTTCCTGAAGGGCCAACTGGTAGATTCACCAATGGTCGAAATATCGCGGATTTCATAGGTTTGTTCTAGCTCTTAATTTTTCTATATTTGCCAGTTGCATCTAGTTCGTAGAGATGTAGTAATATTACTTGTGAAATATTTGCTGATTGATGAAATTTACTAATTTACAGCTGAATTTTTGGGTTTTGAGAGTTACATTCCCCCGTTTGCAACTGCCACACACCAGGTTATCCTCAAAGGAGTGAATTATGCATCAGGAGCTGCTGGAATTCGTGAGGAATCTGGACAACACCTGGTCAATACCCTCTCTCTCTCTTTCTTCCAAGGCTAATAGGGAAGATATAATTTAATTAAATTAAGGCGGTTGATAATGACAACAATTTTTATGTTTATGTTGACAGAGTAAATATATATTTAAGGACACTTTAACACTTATTTTAATAATAAAATATTTAATAATATTTATTATTCTGACAGCATATTTATTACCCCGACATTATTAGTTATACCTAAATTAGACTCTCTATATAAGATGCCAATAGTGTGCTTGGCACAATGATGTGTACATAAATATTTGCAACTTCACGAGTATTCAATTTTTTCGTTGTCTAGTTGGTTAAAAATTAGTTGGCAAAAAAAATCGTAAAATATATTATTTTTATTGTTTAAACAAAATCTTTGGAACAGTACCCTTTAAACACTCTATTAGCTAGTGACGTAAAAAAAAAGAACAGTAAACCAAAATGTGAGGCTTCTTCTTGTTTCCTCACAGGGTGCTCGGATCAGCTTGGATAGGCAATTAGGAAATCATATAACCACAGTTTCTCGGATGATTTCCTTACTAGGAAGAAGAAAATCAAAGGTGCACCTAAGCAAATGCATATATACAGTTGGAATGGGAAGTAACGATTACATTAACAACTACTTTCTCCCATCATTCTACCCCACAACAAGCCTCAAATATACTCCAGACCAGTATGCACAACTTCTTATTCAACAGTATTCTCGTCAACTAACGGTTAGTACATTATCTCATTTGTCTTTTTGATTCTTAGTATTGCTTTTGCTAGATTAAAACTGGGAAATTACAAAAACTACTACCACTATACACCGTAATAAATCTATTCGATTTTTTTCCCGGATGGGAGCATATTCATAAGATTAAAATGCAAAATTGATCCTCCGATCTGTCACGTTATGACCATAATATCCTACGAAAGCCTCATTTTTTATAAAGAAAAAGAGTGTTACATATTAGGAGCCAATACATAAAAAATCTTTATAGCAAAGAAAATAAATGTTCAAACAATAAGTGTCATTTAAAAGTTAAGCGTTGTTAAAACAATAAATATGTCGCTAGATGTATTTTTATTTTATTTTTGTTATGAAAATATACTCCTTTTGGATAATTTTTTCTTTTTAAGCTTACTCTTGATAATCTCCCTCTTTTTTTCTTGAATATCTATATTATTCTAGCGATTACACAAATATGGAGCTAGGAAAGTGGGTGTATTCGGACTTGGTGATTTAGGGTGCGCTCCATTTGAGTTGGAACTATACGGTACAAACGGAACGACATGCGTGGAGAAAATAGGTACCGCGGTCCAACTATTTAACTACAGGCTCATCAACCTTATTGACTATCTCAATAACAAGCTCAGAGATGCATATTTTATTTACATTTCCCAAATTTCTACTGCGGATCCATCAGAAGCCGGTATGTCACATAAAATTCTTAGCCGGAATCATCAACTTTACGACATTTTAATAACAAATTCGCATTATAAATGATTGTTATGATACTTATTTCAGGTTTTACAGTAGCAAACAAACCATGCTGCATAGCATCAGATCTAATTGACAAGGGACATTGTGTTCCTGACTTAGCTCCCTGCACAAATAGGAATGAGTATGTATATTGGGACGAATTTCATCCCACTGAGCTTGGAATGCAGATCCTAGCTTCAACGGCGTTCAGTGTTCTCTCTCCGTTTTACAATTTTTCAAGTGACATTCTTGGACCAGACCATGGGGACAAATCTTTTGAGGGGGTTTGGTTTGCTGAATAAAAATTAGTTGTAATGTAATAGTCCACGTAATGTAATAAAGTTGTAATGTAATGGTAATAGATTATTACGACATATTTATTTGGTATTGATGCAGTAATTGTAATGTTATTACATTATGTATAAAATTGTGTTAGTTCACTAAATTATATGATTTTCTATAATGAATAAAATAAATTATAAGTTAAAAAATCAAATCAGTTGTAATTATTATTGTTTTATCTTTTATGATCTATTGTATTACGGACATAATGAGTCAATACATCAATTGTAGAATGTAATGAAAAATTTAAAAATTGATGTAATAACATTAAGTCTGTAATAGGCTAACTAATACATATAATAGGTAAATCAAATATGATAAATATCATATTAATATAATAGCTTATTGTATTATGAAATTATTATATTAACGCGAACCAAAGCTGACCTTAGTTCCTTCAAATAAGCAGCCTTCTAACGGATTCTTGAACAAAGGGCAATATATTTATCGCCCCTTTGTATCATATTTTTTTAATCTTGTATGTTGCAGTATTTCTAATGATTCTGTTTAACAAGGGGCAATTATATCTTCAAGTGGTAATCACAGAGGTATGATTCTGTTTTTTAATTTTGCGTATTTACAATATTTTATGCTAACCTAAAATATATATATATATATAGAGCCTTTATGTGTTGTTTTTTTATTCAGTGTTACACAATTTTGACAAGGAAAGGACAACACTCCAGCGAATGGTATTGTCTTATTCCATTTAAATTTTCTTTGCGACATTGACATGAAATAGTATGGAGAATTCAAAATTGAACCCTATTAATATATGTCCATGTGTTTGTTATTATATTGTACGTAGCTATCCAATGAATCTTTCTACTATTTCCAATTTTATGTTCAAATCATCCAATATTAGAACTGGAAGAAATATGCTTAATAGAACGCATAACAACTCAATGTCTGTCATTTCGAACTGTAATCAATGTTTACTATTTCCTTACATGATTTTTTAAACTAAGATTATTTATGATAATTATAATTTTAATTATTTTATACAGCTTGTTCAGATCTCAGTTCAACTTTTAATGAAGTTGATGTCAATCAACCTGAATCATGTGTTAATAAATTGTTGGGAACACCAACATTTAATCAACATTATACTTCCAATTCCACAGGAGTGAATGTTATTCAAAATATGAAGACCAAAGTTTCTCAAGCAGGGTTGGCCTAGTATGCAGGTCATGAAAACGAATCTGGGAATGAAAACAATAACGATGCCTGCATATTTCATCCTTCAGAATTTTCTTTTGATCCCCCTGTTGACTTGGTCACACTCCGTTATTTGGTTTTGATGATGACTTTATTCTTGTGTACTAAAACCTTGAAATTGTATGATAAGTTACATGCAGCAATATAACGCAACAGATTTATCAAGACTGAATGCAGCACGCTGGATGTAAAACTGGATTGCAGCAGTCAACAGGATTTATCAAGACTAAATGCAGCATGCTGGATGTAAAACTAGACTGCAGCAGTCAACAGGAACTATGCAGCATACTATATATCAAGCTGGATCCGATCTGCTAAATTCAAGTGGCTTAACAAAAATCAGATTTGGGCATCTAGGATATCATGTAAGATCTTAGCTTTATTTATGTCTCAATCAAAGCTCTAGGATTGCATTGCATGAACATATTCATAAGAGTAATTAATTAATAATTATGAAAATAATTAATTAAGCTTTCAAAACTAACTTGGTTTAAAAAGAAAATAATATATTGTTTTGTAAAGTTAATTGGTAATTTTTCCATAATTAAATGTGCTAAATTATATTGGTTAAGATGTTCATTGTGCTAATTGATATAGATATCCTTTAGATCAATTATGGTGGATAAAATGGGATTTAGTTATGGGAACAAGATTTGTGGGTTATTAAATTATGCTTTCCATAATATCAAAATTGATTGAGCCTTCCATAAATTATTTGATTGATTGAACAAATCAATTTTCCTATTCTCATAATTGATTGGGCTAATCAATTTTAAAAAGATAATTAATTAGTTCTTCCCAAAATAGGAGGAGTTAATTTAAAAATAGATTTTAATAGATACTCTCTAAATAAAATCTATTATCATAAGTTTTGAAATTGGGATTTCTAATTAATTGGGCTTTCCATTATTATCTTGAGCTAAAGTACAAAACATACTTTGAAATAATATTTGTTTACTGTAGCGGCGTTAACCTTTAAGAAGTTAAAGAGATTTCTTTACATGTCGGTCAAATGAACTTTACTTTATTGAGTTTTCCAAGAATGATCCTTTATTAAAGCAAATTAATTAGTTCTTTCCAAAATAAGAGAAATTAATTTGAAAATAGATTTTAATCTATTACCATAAATTTTGGAATTGGGATTTCTATTGATTTGACTTTCCATAATTATCTTAATTAATTGAGCAATTTTATTTCCATATCTTCATATCATCATATCAATTAATCATATTATTTGGGTAATCATGGGTGTAATTAATCAATTAAGAAAATAATGATTTGGGCTTTCAAAATTAATATGGGAATATTTTAAATGATGTTTTAAATTAATTTCTTGCCCAATTCGAATTGTAAGTGAACTAGCTAACTAATTCAATATATCATGATTCCTTACTTGGTGAAAGAAAAAGCATGCAACGATTAAAAATGTGTCTATCATTTAGTGACTTTTATTTTATATCTTAAATTGTTGGACTTACCTTTTAGTAGCTTGGTTGGTCAAAAAGGAAACTTGAAACGGTAATTGGAATTGGAAGGATTCTTATCATCTTAGTAAAAGTGATTCATTCACTTTACACATCATTCCATAAACAAACATCTTTATTATTGATTGAATATTTTAATGGACTTATTTCTAAGCACTTGATTTCCTAAATTAATGTGGTTGGCTAAAAAGGAATGGGTAATCATTATATTTTCCAGGATACCTTTTTCAAATTGAAGGCTTTGATATAGTATTTTATCTAGTCAAAGATGTCGGTCAATGAAAAGAGAATGGGTTGTCTATATTGCCAAACTAATTGTGTTAATCCATAATTATATTCAGTGAATCAAGCTTTCATATTTCCAACAGTCAAAAAGTTGTATATTGCCAACAGCTATTCCTTTCCTATATATATATATGCCCAGCCGTGGTTCAAAAAGAAAAAGAAGAAGAACAATAAAAAATCTCTCTTATATTTTTATCTCTTCACATATAATTCATAGATCTATTAAATTTTATATTGTGAAGAATATACAAAGCTGCTGTGCTACATCAAGTCTCTATTAATTTGAGCTTTTTTACATTGCGCTTAAATCGGTGATATCTTTCTTTAACTTGATCATTGCATATAGAGTTGAGCTTTGAATTGTGATATAATTATTGCTTTGATCGTAGTTCATGTTGTGATTATTTTATATCAATCTTTTGTTATTTAATCCAGTTTGGATTAGAAGTTTTTATATTCAAGTTTCAGGTGAGCTTAGGAGCTCGGTGAGTAAAGGTACTCAAGGGGTGCATAGGTTTGTACAAAGTGAGCAAAGGTGCTTGGGGAGGATTAGTCCTCAAAAGGTTTGGGAACTTGAATTGTAAAGGGGTTATTTGTTAACCAAGTCATTAATAAAGGAGTCTCCAATACTAGTTGGTATTGGACGTGAATTAGGCCACTAGAGTAGAGGATAGGGGCCGAACCACGTAAAAATTCTTGGTGTTCATGTGATTGCTTGATCTATTTATCTTGTTACATGTTTTAAGTTTTTCATTACATAAAAGTGTTAATAATTTCAAAACAGTTTGTTATACGACTCACTACATTGGTTATATAACAGGTTGAATTATTGATACAACAAACTGTTTTCATATCCACCATACTAATTTCCTGATACAACAAATTGTTTCTATATCCAACAGACTAAATCTCTAATACAGTAAACAGTTTTCATATCCAGCAGACTAAGTTTCTGATTCAGTTAACTGTTTTCATAATCTAGCAGACTGCATAATAAACTGTTTTATCTTTTTGCAAAAATCGGACACCGTTTACTCACACACTTATTCAACCCCCCTTCTAAGTGTGCCTACTTATATTTCAATTGGTATCAGAGCTTGGCTCTACTTATCTTGGTCTTAAAGGTGACTTGTAGGTTAAGATCTTGCTATGGCACATTTTGGAAGCAACATACTAGAAGGGCAATCAACGAATCGACCTCCATTACTACATGGAACTGAGAACTACAATTTTTGGAAGTTTCGAATGAGGATCTATCTCAAAAGGGATCCTTGGCAATGGTGGGTCGTGGAGAATGGTCCAGTCATTCCAAAGAAGAATGATGGTACACCAAAGACATTAATGGAAATGGACTCAACCGAAGTGTACATAACATCGTACGACTCAAAGGCAATGAACACATTACTCAGTGGCATGGTTGAAACCGAAATTGACAAAGTGTCATCATGTGGCATGGCTAAAGAGATTTGGGATACCTTAAAGGTTAGCCATGAAGGAGCATCAAAAGTAAGGGAATTAAAACTAAGTATGCTCATGCATGACTACGAGATGTTCAAGCTTGAAAAAGATGAAACCATCACGATGGCACAAGCAAGGTTCCTAGTACTCATGAATTCCTTGAAGCTACTTGATAAATCAATTCCTCAAAGTGAGATCAACCGTAAGTTACTTCGGGCTATGCCCAAGAGGTTTGCATCCAAAGTAACTACTCTTCAAGATTCTTCTAATATTTTTGTTATGGATACTCTAACATTATTTGGTGAATTAGAAGAATATGAAAATCAATTAAGGAGATATGATGATGAGGAGGAAACTACTAGAAAGAAAATATTAGCTCTTAATACAGGAAATGAAGAAGAGCTAGATGATGACACGGATGAGGAAATTGAAATGATCTCAATGAAGCTCAAAGGGTTGATAAAAAGAAAGAATAAAAGAAAGGATCTTATAGCCTCAAACAAGTTCAAAGGAGAGCAAAATGAAGTTACTTGTTTCGAATGCGGGATGATGGGGCACTTCAGAAAGGACTGCTTCAAATTAAAAGGCAAGTCAAGTTACAAGAATAACAAAAAGAGCAAAGCACTTGTTACGTGGAGTGATGATGAGCCCGACATGGAAATGGATGAAAACGATGAAGTAGCTCAAGTGTGCTTCATGGGAATTGACAACGAATCAAGTGATAAATCAAGTGAGGTAACTACTGTTGATTATAATTTTTTAAAGAAAGAAAATAAAAAATTAAGAGATAAGAATATGAATTTGAAGGATTTGATAAATACATTAATAAATGAAGTTGATACTTTGATTGAAGAAAAAGAAGAAATGGAAACACCATTAGAAGATGAGGGAACTTTAAATGCTAAAAATGATTATTTAGAAAATGAGAACAAAATTCTTTTCAACAAAGTAAATCACTTGAATAGTGAAATTGAAAAATTAAACAATGAGATAAAAATGAGAGACATTTGTATTGACGCTTTTAATGATAATACTCATATAGAAAACACTTCAAATAAAGAATTGCAAGATGAGATAAAATTATTGAAATCATCATTGGCTAAATTTGTTCAAGGGGAAGAAAATTTAACTGTTATATTGGGTAAACAAAGACCTAGTTTTGAAAAACAAGGAATTGGTTATCACTCAACACATAAAAAGAATAATGTGAAAATATTAAAATCTAAATCACATTTTAAATTAAACTATTGCTATCCTTTTACTACTTGCACAAACTGTGGAACTAAAGGGCATTTAAATGTTAATTGTAATAAGAAAGTTAAAAAGGTATGGATGAAAAAAAGTGACTTGTATGTTACTAACACAAGTGGACCCAAAAAGATATGGGTACAAAAAATATAATTTTTTTTGTAGGTGTCTCAAGGTGAAAGTTCCTTCACAAAATGAGATGATGGAATGAAAGGATTAAACACTACAAGAAATGGGAAATATAAAACTGCAACAAATTCAGCAAAGCAGACCGCTCAAAACAGCTTACTGGATACAGTTAATTCAGCATGCAGTACATTGGTTACAGCAAAACAGTAGATCAGTTTAGCAAATCAGTAAACTGAATTGGAGAATCAGGAAGCTGAATCAGATGAGATAAACGAAGAACCTCTAAAATCAAATCCTATCTAACACGAAGTGCATGATCTTTGGTGATATAAACAAAGGGGAAGACTTCCTTAACCTACTTACATGCATACTGTGATGATACATGATTATATTTAAAATCGAAACATGCTTAATTGATCTATTTGGCTCACTTATCATATGCATGATTTATTACTCTAAATTGATACATGTTTCTTGACACATTGTGGCACTATGGGTATTTGGTACTAAGCTTGGCTACCTATTTACTATGGTTTAAATGTGGCATTTTTGATTAATGAGTTTATCATATAATTTGTTCTTTGTGATTATATGATCGGTTACTTGGTCGATTCATTCTGTTTACATAGTAACAAAGGGCGAAACAAACATACATGTGTTGGTTAGTGATTTGACAGATTCTGTTTTATCATGAGAAGTTAATACAGGTTGCTAGTTATATATATATTGTGCACTGTTATTGCATGGAGATGAATATACATAATGCTATATTTGTTGTTTGATATACACAAAGTCAAATATATATGTTACACTGTACATGGATAGATTATATTTTGGTCATACAGGTTGCTGGTTTGGAACTCTATTATATAACTTGATAGATATTGCATGGTCTTAGGGGGAACAATATTCATTTTTAATTATATCATACGAATGAACAAATGGGGTGACAAAAATAGACTTGATCTAGACTTACTTGATATTTTGAAACAGGTTAGATAATCTCTCTTCAATCTTTTTGTTTAATAACAAAGGAGGAGAGATAATTGAATTTAAACTTACTTATTTTTTGTATGATGACAAAGGGGGAGAGATACTTGGATTTTTATGATGTGTTATATTGTTATATTGCTGCACATTTTATTTATCATATTATATCATTATCTCTGCATATTATATGTGGCATAATTTTAGGGGGAGCATTGGTTATTGGGTTGTCATCATAAAAAAGGGGGAGATTGTTGACTTGGTCACACTCCGTTATTTGGTTTTGATGATGACTTTATTCTTGTGTACTAAAACCTTGAAATTGTATGATAAGTTACATGCAGCAATATAACGCAGCAAACTGGATGTAAAACTGGACTGCAGTAGTCAACAGGATTTATCAAGAATGAATGCAGCACGCTGGATGTAAAACTGGATTGCAGCAGTCAACAGGATTTATCAAGACTGAATGCAGCATGCTGGATGTAAAACTAGACTGTAGCAGTCAACAGGAACTATGCAACATACTATATATCAAGCTGGATCCGATCTGCTAAATTCAAGTGGCTTAACAAAAATCAGATTTGGGCATCGAGGATATCATGTAAGATCTTAGCTTTATTTATGTCTCAATCAAAGCTTTAGGATTGCATTGCATGAACGTATTCATAAGAGTAATTAATTAATAATTATGAAAATAATTAATTAAGCTTTCAAAACTAACTTGGTTTAAAAAGAAAATAATATATTATTTTGTAAAGTTAATTGGTAATTTTTCCATAATTAAATGTGCTAAATTATATTGGTTAAGATGTTCATTGTGCTAATTGATATAGATATCCTTTAGATCAATTATGGTGGATAAAATAGGATTTAGTTATGGGAACAAGATTTGTGGGTTATTAAATTATGCTTTCCATAATATCAAAATTGATTGAGCCTTCCATAAATTAGTTGATTGATTGAACAAATCAATTTTCCTATTCTCATAATTGATTGGGCTAATCAATTTTAAAAAGATAATTAATTAGTTCTTCCCAAAATAAGAGGAGTTAATTTAAAAATAGATTTTAATATATACTCTCTAAATAAAATCTATTATCATAAGTTTTGAAATTGGGATTTCTAATTAATTGGGCTTTCCATTATTATCTTGAGCTAAAGTACAAAACATACTTTGAAATAATATTTGTTTACTGTAGTGGCGTTAACCTTTAAGAAGTTAAAGAGATTTCTTTACATGTTGGTCAAATGAACTTTACTTTATTGAGTTTTCCAAGAATGATCCTTTATTAAAGCAAATTAATTAGTTCTTTCCAAAATAAGAGAAATTAATTTGAAAATAGATTTTAATCTATTACCATAAATTTTGGAATTGGGATTTCTATTGATTTGACTTTCCATAATTATCTTGATGAATTGAGCAATTTTATTTCCATATCTTCATATCAATTAATCATATTATTTGGGTAATCATGGGTGTAATTAATCAATTAAGAAAATAATGATTTGGGCTTTCAAAATTAATATGGGAATATTTTAAATGATGTTTTAAATTAATTTCTTGCCCAATCCGAATTGTAATTGAACTAGCTAACTAATTCAATATATCATGATTCCTTACTTGGTGAAAGAAAAAGCATTCAACGGTTAAAAATGTGTCTATCATTTAGTGACTTTTATTTTATATCTTAAATTGTTGGACTTACCTTTTAGTAGCTTGGTTGGTCAAAAAGGAAACTTGAAAAGGTAATTGGAATTGGAAGGATTCTTATCATCTTAGTAAAAGTGATTCATTCACTTTACACATCATTCCATAAACAAACATCTTTATTATTGATTGAATATTTTAATGGACTTATTTCTAAGCACTTGATTTCCTAAATTAATGTGGTTGGCTAAAAAGGAATGGGTAATCATTATACTTTCCAAAATACCTTTTTCAAATTGAAGGCTTTGATATAGTATTTTATCTAGTCAAAGATGTCGGTCAATGAAAAGAGAATGGGTTGTCTATATTGCCAAACTAATTGTGTTAATCCATAATTATATTCAATGAATCAAGCTTTCATATTTCCAACGGTCAAAAAGTTGTATATTGCCAACAGCTATTCCTTTCCTATATATATATATATGCCCAGTCGTGGTTCAAAAAGAAAAAGAAGAAGAACAATAAAAAATCTCTCTTATATTTTTATCTCTTCACATATAATTCATAGATCTATTAAATTTTATATTTTGAAGAATATACAAAGCTGTTGTGCTACATCAAGTCTCTATTAATTTGAGCTTTTTTACATTGCGTTTAAATCGGTGATATCTTTCGTTAACTTGATCATTGCATATAGAGTTGAGCTTTGAATTGTGATATAATTATTGCTTTGATCGTAGTTCATATTGTGATTATTTTATATCAATCTTTTGTTATTTAATCCAGTTTGGATTAGAAGTTTTTATATTCAAGTTTCAGGTGAGCTTAGGAGCTCGGTGAGTAAAGGTACTCAAGGGGTGCATAGGTTTGTACAAAGTGAGTAAAGGTGCTCGGGGAGGATTAGTCCTCAAAAGGTTTGTGAACTTGAATTGTAAAGGGGTTATTTGTTAACCAAGTCATTAATAAAGGAGTCTCCAATACTAGTTGGTATTGGACGTGGATTAGGCCACTAGAGTAGAGGATAGGGGCCGAACCACGTAAAAATTCTTGGTGTTCATGTGATTGCTTGATCTATTTATCTTGTTACATGTTTTAAGTTTTTCATTACATAAAAGTGTTAATAATTTCAAAACAGTTTGTTATACGACTCACTGCATTGGTTATATAACAGGTTGAATTATTGATACAGCAAACTGTTTTCATATCCACCATACTAATTTCCTGATACAACAAACTGTTTCTATATCCAACAGACTAAATCTCTAATACAGTAAACAGTTTTCATATCCAGCAGACTAAGTTTCTGATTTAATTAACTGTTTTCTTAATCTAGCAGACTGCATAATAAACTGTTTTATCTTTTTGCAAAAATCGGACACCGTTACTCACACACTTATTCAACCCCCCCTTCTAAGTGTGCCTACTTATATTTCACCCCCGGCAATGGTAGGTATGGTACTAATTTATTCTATTCATAAAGCTGCACATTTGAATTTGAGTTATTTTAATAACATTCTTATTTATTACTGCAAAATAGAGTCTCATGTGAATAATGATTTAGAATATACGAACGGCAATATATCTGATGAAGAAGGTATGAAGCATTAGTAGGTCGAAATACTATTTACAATTTATGCATAAAGTTAAAATAAATCCCATTTTTGGCCTAATATTTTCTTATACAATAATTTGACTTATAAAACTTTTCTTCACCTTTTATTTAGGTGAAATGGATATCGATGTTCGTTACACTTATGATGGTAATTTTTTAAATTTGCTTATCATTAGGTCTGCACATTTTTTTAATTTACAGTTCTTTTTTATTGTATTTTACGTATGATATCCATTTAAATGTATTACAATCAGATTACTGGGACATTGGTGACCTAAACTAGGAATGTTCATCATGTAATGCGTTGATATGGTATCATGAAAGAATAAACAAGAACCGAAATACCAAAAATCCAGAATTCTTAATGTGTTGTGCTAGAGGAAAAGTGCAACTGCCTTGGTTAAAAGAACCACCCCATATTTTAAAAGCTCTTCTTAATGGTTCTGATCATAGAAGCATGCGTTTCATTGACAACAGTCGTCCATACAATATAATTTTTTCTTTCACATCAATGGGTGGGAAGATCAATTCATCACTTAACAACGGAAATGGTCCTTGCGTGTTCAGATTACATGGCCAAAATTGTCACAAGATTGGAAGTTTGTTACCACATTTAGGATCAACTCCAAAGTTTGCTCAACTATACATATATGATACATAAAATGAAATTGCAAATAGAATTAGTGCACTCGGGTTTGTATTAATTTTTTACTTTGTTATCTTCTGAATTTAATGATTCTTTTAGAGTATTAACTGACTTTTTCTTTTGTTAATTTACTTAATAGTTCAGGAAATATTTTAGCAACATATGAAGCATCGATTGTAGAAGATTTAAAAAAAGATGCTTGATGAAAATAATGTTGTGGCTCAATCATTCAGGATGGCTAGGGATAGGCTTGATTCAAGTGAATTCACAGATGTCGAACTGAGACTTATTGGAATAAGGGAATCTAATGGATGAAGGTATAATCTCCTTACTGCAACTGAAATTGCTGGTTTAATTTTTTGTGACATTGGAAGCTTGAATAATGATAGGGATATCATAGTAGAAACTCATAGTGGTTTATTAAAACAAATAAGTGAGTTGCATCCATCTTACCTTACAATGCAATGCCCATTGCTTTTCCCATATGGTGAAGATGGATTTAGACAAGATATTCTTCTTAGGGAAAATTCAAAAGGAAAAAGGGGAAGAATAAGTATGAGACAATTTTTTGTCTTTAGGATACATGAAAGGAAAAATTAATCAAGAGAAATTTTACAATCAAGAAAATTGTTCCAAGATTTTTTGGTCGATGCTTACACTATGATTGAGGCGGATATGTTGTTTTTTATTCGTAATAATCAAAAGAATCTAAGAACAGATATGTACAAAAGTTTAACTAAAGCTTTATTGAAAGGAGAAACTGATCCATCATCTCGAGGGAAGCGAATTATATTACCTTCATCATATGTTAGTGGTGCACGATACGTGATCCAAAATTATCAATATGCTATGGCGATTTGTAGGTAGGTTGGATACCTAGCCTGGCCTTTTTATTACATTCACATGTAATTAAAATTGGCTAGAGATATAAAGGTTTGTTAATCAAATAGTTGTTAGACTTGAAGATAGAGCTGACATAATTTGTAAAGTCTTCAAAATAAAAATAGATCAGTTAGTTAGTGATTTGAAACAGATTTTTTTTTTGGAAGGGTTAAAGCAGGTATGCTTAATTTTATTGAATTATAATAGTAACATTATTTCATCGTATTATATTCTTGATTTTTTTATCTTTTGTAGTTTTGTATACAGTAGAATTCCAAAAACGTGGTTTGCCTCACATTTATATTATGTTGTTCTTGCATCCAGACAACAAGTATCCTACTGGTGATGATATCGACAAAATAATTTTAGTAGAAATACCGAATCAAGAAAGAAATCTAAATATATATAAAGTTGTGAAGAATTTCATGATACATAGGCCATGCGCTGTTTCTAACAAAAATTCGCCATGTATGAAAGATGGCAAATGTTCAAAGCACTTTCCTAAAAGGTTCAATAATCAAACCACTGTAGATGGTGAGGGTTATCCCCTATATAAACGAAGAAATGATGGTAGGACTGTGGAAAAGAATGAAATTGTACTTGACAATAGGTTTGTTGTTCCTTATAAACAATTACTGCAAAAGTGTCAAGCTCATATTAATGTTGAGTGGTGCAATCAGTCAAGGTCAATAAAATATTTGTTCAAATATATAAACAAAGGTCATGATCGGATCATTGCTACTTTTTATCAAAAGAATGACAATGCAGAAGCACAAGAAGGCCTTGATAAAATCAAAATGTATTATGATTGTAGGTATATTTCTCCATGTGAGGCAACTTGGAAATTTTTTGGTTTTCCAATTAACTATAGGGATCCAGGTGTGGAGAGGTTAAGTTTCCATCTTCCAGAAATGTCGACAGTTGTATTTGAAGACGATGATCCAATTGATTCAGTTTTGAACAAGTGTACTAATAACCAGTCGATGTTCTTGCAGTGGATGTAGGCTAATAAGGAGTACCTAGAGGCTAGAAAACTTACCTATGCTCAGTTTCTATCAAAATTTGTATGGAAGGAGCAATTTGAAAGTGATGGTGTTATAAAGAAGAAAAAATGGTGTCCAAGAAAGTAACAGATAAGTGTTGGTTGAATATTCTACATTCCTCCAGGGAGTGGATAATTATATTACTTAAGGATTTTGCTAGACACGGTCAAATGTGCAACATGTTATGGTGATATCAAGAGTATAAACGAGGTTTTATATCCATCATTCAAAGAGACATGTTATGCATTAGGTTTATTGGATGATGATAAGGAATATATAGATGGGATAACATAAGCATCATTTTGGGGTTCAGCTCATTATTTACGCAGTCTTTTTGTGACTTTACTATTTTTAAATTGTCTTTCAAGGCCTGAAGTAGTTCGGGAGATGACATGGAATCTTCTTGTGGAAGATATTCTTCATAAACAAAGAAGTATTCTATAATGTTCTGGATATTTTGAGGATTGTAAATATGATCTTAAAAAGATTATAATAAAGGTTTAAGGTTGGAAACCTAATTTTTGAAGATTAGAATACCTAAGAAATGATTATTTGGGTATACATTGAAGATTTAATACGATCGTTTGTGTTTAGGGTTAAATTGATAACCTAATATATGTGTTATGTGATTAATAAAGATTAAAATTTCATTTTAACTTATGTGTTATGTGATTTAAATATGTAACGTTGTTTCGCGTAAGAAAAAAATATTTTCTCAAAAAAACGCAAAAAATGCTTTTCATTTTTTTTGATTTTTCACATTCCCCCATAGTATTTATATGAAGTGTAGTTATATAAATTCTATTCAAAAATATGAAAATCCGAAGTTGATTGAAAACCGTAATCAAGTTGCTTGAAAATCCCAAGTAAGCTACTTGATATAAAATTAAGGAAGTATCCTAGTTGCTTAATTTAATTACTAAGCTAACTAGTAAGTGAGAGGATTTAAGTAAATTAACTTAAACTAATTAAGCAAGTTAATATTTAATCAAGCTAATTGGAAAATTAAATTAAGCAAGTTAATTAACTAAGTAAGTGGTTAATTAATTTACTAAGTTAATTGGTTAATTAATTTACCAAGCGGGTTAACTAAATTAAGCAAGAGACTAAGATACTTAAGTTAGTAAGCAATCCAAGTGAAGTTATATTAACTGATCAAAATAATTAACCAAGTTGCTTAAGTTATGTTATGGAACAATAACAAATTTAGAAAAGGAGGAGGAAGTGGACGGGGTGGGGTGGGGTGGGGTGGGTGGGGTGGCCAATATGGCCAGCATTAATTAAGCTCCTTGCCACCTAATTTACTTGGAGGCTACCCAATTAGATGACCAGTTAGTATGTTTTTCCTTAGATTTTATATCTATTTATTAGTATGTTTTAGGTAATTTATTTAATTTTAGGCATTGTTATTATTTTTTTAATTATTTTTCCTTATTTTTGATTTTATTTTGTAGAGAAAATAAAGAATTAATCACTGATGGCATTTCTGTAAATAACCTTATCAGAGCTGGGCATGCTATGCACATAAAGAAATTTAAGGCAACAACAGAACGACGTAGTTTTAAGCAAAGCATATAAAGTCAGCAACATGAGCTCATAGTGCGAGGTGGTTAAGGGTCAGCAACGTTAGAGGCGCACGATGCCGTTTTGGCACGGGACGTAACAATTCAAGCGCCATGTACGAGCGGTCATTGGTTCAATGTAGCAGGCGCCATGCTCGCAGGAAGATTGATACATGCAGGCGGGTGGAGGCACTCATTTGTTTATTACGTGTTCTCTCATTGCAGCTTGTTTAAATTGTTAGTGGGACCCTCCCTTGGTAACGATAATATGCAAGAAAAATTGAAGCGTTATCAACTTCAATTAAATTGTGGGTCCCAGCCAGCAATAAATTAAAGGGATATTTTGAAGACTCCAATAGTGAATTGGAAAAGGATTAAAAATACGACTTTAATTAATAATTTATTTTAATTAGTATATTAGTGTTAGAAAAAATTATGTATCCTATAAATAGAGGCTTTGGAACACAATTAGGAGTATCTCTCCCATATCTTAAACTCTCTTTTGTCTCAAAATTATTCTTCTATGAGTAGCTAAATTATTATTCTTAGTTGAAGTGACTGAAGCCATCAAGATTAATACATTGTGAGATTTAATTTATTTTAGTTTTTTAATTTATATTTTGAGTATTGGATATTCTTCTGTGCTTAATTTTTATGATTGATTCGTTTAATTACTAGGATGCCTACTAGTTTATTATTTACATTAATCTACTACTAAATTAAATATCAAATATGTAATTGTTTGGTCACCTTAATTTGTGAAGCAACTAAGATTAATAATTATTTTGCAGATCAAAAGATTATTATATCTTAGAAAGAATATTCAGCTAAGTTAAATGCAACAGTGTATCTTGTGTTGTTTAGTTTTGACAATCACTTTAATTCTTAGAGCTGCTACTATGTTAAATCTTTAGTGCATGTCTGATGTTATTTAGTAGTAATGGTTATCTAGAATGCGTGTTTCTACTTAACTAAAATTAAAGAGAGATGAGAAAAATTATTCCACCAGTGAGTAATTGTGACGACCCCAAATCCGGGTTCTTTAACCTCGGGTTTGGTTCTCACTGTACAATACCTAATAACAATGAAATACATAAATTGTATTCAAACTTCGCGGAATACTACAAAAGGTTCCTTAATCAAAAGGCTACACTTCCCAAGGTCCATTACCTTAATCTTAAACATTACATATCTTAAGGGAAATACAAAAGATTTATAACAGTAATTACATAACAGTAATATAAACTAGCATGCAATTACTAAAACTAAGCATTTGCTTTCCCCTTGCATTTGTCCGATTTAGAGCTTTCGGGAATGACTGAAATATAATCATGATATAGCAAGAATGAGCAACTAAATGGCTCAACAAGTTTATAAACAACAATCATACGATATATCATGATGAAGGGAAATAACTTCAAGGTTTCAACAATAGCAATTGTGAAAGATAACAAGAATCAATGTTCAATAAAAGAATGAATTAACTCTTTACTGCTGAGTGGTCTTTAATGACCATGAACTGCTACTAAGGTAAAACAGACATACAATGTCTGACTCCTTGTTAAAAATAACGGGACACTTGAGGGGATCAGTCCTCTCATGTCCTATGTATATGCATCACATTTAGTTTTCTTGCGCGCTGTCGGTCTTCCGACAAATAAAAATCCCCTTTAACTAGGGTTGTTCTATCTCAGTCTTACTGTAAGAATCCGCACCAGCCAATGGTTTGGATAAGCTTTTATAATATTCAATTAAATGAATTTAACATGCATTTGTCTAGCCGAAACAATTAGCTTAGATATTCTTAAACAGTTGCAAAAGCACTATGTGTGAATACAATAATCAATAACGATGTGAAGTAATTTTCGATAATTAATTCACTCAATTGTCTGTCAAATATCTACGAGTGTAGAATACTTGCTCAACAATAATTGAATTGCTCAATGTAATTAAGGTTGAATAATAATTGCAACAATAAGTACAAGTTAAGGGTAGAAGACTTGCAATAGGAATTACAAGTTAAAGTTAGAAAACTTGTCTCGTGCGTCGTCTACTGCTAATCAAATTAATCTAACAATCTTTGAACGGACCTAACAATTAAATCAATTTGATCTTAAATTAGTATCATATACTTGTAAGTATAATGACCTTTATAAACCTTACGAACCACATAATTGATTAATTATGGGTAATTAAACACTTAGAAAATATTATCACTATTTGATAATATTTCAAACACAAAGAACTTATATTAATGATTTAATATAGTTCAAATAAATATCTAATATTATTAATCATTTAATAATATTTTTATTAATTATCTAATATTATTAATCATTTAATAATATTTTATTAAGTATCTAATATTATTAATCATTTAATAATATTTTATTGATTATCTAATATTATTAATCATTTAATAATATTTTATTGACATTATAATATTATTATACACTTAATAATATTTTAATAATTTTCTAATATTATTATTTATTTAATAATATTTTATTACCTTTATTATATTATTAATTCAATAATAATATTTATACACTTTTAAATCATTAAATCAATTATATATATATTTAAAAATATATTTATTAAGTCCAAAAATACTAAAATGATTTTTGGAACATTTTTCATTTTCTGACCCGACCCGGACCCGACCCGACCCGACCCGGCTGACCCGGTCCGACCCAACCCGGTTCGGGTTTAAATTTTTTTTTCCCGAACAGTGCACTGCGCCGGGGCGCAGTGATTAACACTGCAGACGGCGCCCCGGCGCCGTACTGCAGAATGGGCCACTTTTGTGATTTTTTCTGGACAGTTTTGATACTTTGATTCAAACATTGATTAAATGAAATCTACACATCCAAATAACACCAAATCAGTGTTGATGTATTCCTAACTTAATGTTTTACAATATTCCATGGTTCGATCGTCTTTTTGAAAACGTTTTACACGAAATTTACGGATCGAACCACATAGGGTTGAAAAACGACATCATTTTCGGTAAAAGCTATAACTTCTTTGTTATTCATTATTTTTGAAAAGTTCAAAAAGGTTTTATCTTTAAAACTCATAGATCTAGCTTTCTAGCCATAAAAATCAAATTTTCGATTTGTACATTTCAAAATACAACATCAAACATAACATGCATGGTTAGGGTTTTACCGGTAAATTATGTTACACATATTTCTATAACTTTTATGCATTTCTAACCTACCAAATCATGTTATAAACACATAGATCTATGAATATACATATATTACATAGATAAATACATCTAGATCATCAAAACAAGTTTTGATCGGTTAAAAATAGATTTTAACCGATCAAAAGCTTTCTAGACTACAAAAATGAAATAAGATGGAGTTTAGAGAACTTTTAAACCTTTGTGATTTATTGGCTCTCCTTCTCCTTATACCAAAGTAGGTTGTGTAGCTATTGGACATCTACCAAGGCTTCCTCTAGCTTTTTCTCACACAAACACAAATGTATCTCTCTTTAGCTCCTAAAGGCTCTCTCTCTTTTCTCTAGAAAATGTCTAGCAAATGACTAACAAACTTGAACCAAGTGTGGAGCATTCTATTTATAGCCCACCACTAATCCTTCATTAGCTTGCTAATTCACCCATGTTGGTGAAATTAAAGCTTAATTATAATTACTATTTGATTGAATGACTAGTTGATAGACTTTTGGAATGACTAGAGTTGTTGGCCAACTTATGACATGGATGGATTTTCAAGCAAAATGAAGCTCACAAGCCACCCCCATGGGGCCCACTTTGGCCGGCCATTCTCCCTCCTTTTTGCCCATTTTTGATTTATTTTTAAATGCTAAATGGTGCATATATATATGTACATATATATATATATATATATATATTGACCAAAGTTTTTACTTGTATTGGACTTTACATTGGGCTTGGGAATAACTTCTATTGGGCTCATTCAATTAAATTATTTGGGCTCAATTTAAATAACACATTGGGCTTATATTAAATATTCTAGGTTACATTTAATTAAATCAAGCATTGGGCTTGTTTAATTAATTACATGGGCTAGTAATTAAATTAATTACATGGGCTACTAGGTTAATATCTTTAACCTAGTTTATCAACTTATTTGGATTTAAAATATAATCCAATTAGATTTGCTTAAATTAATTATACACATTGCTTTAATTCTTTAAATAAATATACAAGCACATAAGTACATTTATTTAATTATCTAATGCACAATTAATTAATGCAAAAAGTTTAAATTCATTGCTAAATATTTATTAAGTATATTTACAATGACTAATGAAATTCGTGGTCATTACAGTAATTATTCCTATGGTGAATATTTAGAATATTTATTAATTTATATTTGAGTCAATGATCAATATCAATTTCAGATGGTGAATGTTAATTTAACCAAGGTTTATTATTCTGATTTATTTTATTAATTAATTTGCATATTTAAGTTCTGTAGTTAATATTATTTAAATTATTTCTTTTAATTAAAAATCCCCCAAATCTGGTTTACACTGCATAAAAATATCATTCTTTGTGGGATTGACTCTTGCTTGCACTACTAAATAAATATTTTTCGTAGTAAGCCATTATGTTTGGTTGCCTGTGACAGCACACCAAATTTTGGCAGTGCTGTCGAGAATTGATTCTAATTTATTTTTTTGTACTTTTGTGAACCTTATTTTTGTTTATAAAATTTTCTAATTTTTCTTAGATTTTATTTTTCTAATTTTTCATAGTTTAATTGAGTTGTGTAGGTTCAAGAAGAAAATCATGGCTGAAAATTAGACTTTTAAATAGCTTGCAACCCCTAATTTGAATTAATAACCTTTATGCATAACTTTTTCTAATTAGATATTAATACTCCTTTTGAATTAAAATCTAGTCTAATACATCTTTTACCTACTTCGCATGGCCTTGCAAGTGAAGATCCTCATAAACATCTAAAGGAATTTCATATGGTGTGCATGTAATATTCTGGATATTTGACAAAACTTTTAAATAAGATCTTAGATGATGAAATAAAGGTTGAAGTTTAAAACCTAGATTTAAAGAAGTAAAAGATATAGAAAATGAGTAAATATTTTTACCCTAATATTTGTATTAAGATTTAAATGTGAGTAAATTGTGGATTTTTAAATTTTAAAACCTAGAATTTTATTATTATGTATACTTGGAGATAAATTAATAATAAGGTAATATAATATCTTTAAGGTTCGATAAATTTATTTGACTAAAAGCGATTATGTAAGAAATTTTTAATAAGATATATGTGGAAAATTTATTAAGAAAATAAATTTTAATTGGAGAAATATTTTTAAGTTAACGTGAAGGTGTATATGTATAGATACGTATATACTTAGAAGTGTGCTAATTATATTTTAGCCGAATGTGATAAATGATTAACTGAATTAATCATCAAGAATACTGTAAAAGCTTAATCTATTAATTAAACAAGCTTATGAAAGTTAAACCTTAAATGGTAAATTAAGATGACCCAAATTAGTAAATTAGAAATAGATAAGCTAGGTTTTGTGGTGACAATTAAACTTAAACCTAACCTAGTAGCCAAATGTTAGAAATTAAATAATAGTTTAAAATGGATTAAGATTGTGACGAGTCAAATTAATATATATGACAAGCTATATGACTATAGTGAACAAACATAAATAATTAATAATTGTAAGACTTGTATGTATGGTCAAGTTATTAATGTGGTAGTCTAAAATTAAGAATGAACCTTATGTGGTTGTGATTACGTGGAATAGCTATGTGAAGAAAATTAGGTAAATGTATACCTGATAATAAGAGTATACTTACATGTGTGAAGACAAGTTAACAAATCGAAATGTCAAGAAATGACAAAAAATAGTTAAATAGTCAAAGTGTAACTAAATGAAAGAAGTTAAAGAAAACTCAAATTGGAGTTCAGAAGAGAATCTTGAGGCGCGAACTATACCGTTGAGTCCGAAACATCGAATTTAGCAAGAAGAGATGGTAAACACAAATTCGAGTCGAGGTTGACTTTTTGGTCAAAGTCAACCGTTTGACTTGTAAAGATGAAAAGTCAAACTTTATTTTTGAAGAAGAATTTTGAGAAACAAACTTCACCGTTGCGACGGGAACATTGAATTTAGTAAGTATAGACTGTAAACACGATAGATGTTCCGGTTGACTCATTGGTCAAAGTTGACTGTTTGACTTTTTATGATTGGTAGTCAAAATTAAAGGTCAATAATGAATTTGAAGAAACGGATGTCACTAAGACGTTGGGGATATCAAAATTAGTAAGAAACGACTATAATATCGAAAATTGACTTTTCGGGTCAAAAAGTCAAAAAACGAGTCAAATAATTAAAAGTGGGATCCAAAAGAGGAATTAAATTATATAATATTGGACATGTGGCAGTTGAATTCTCAGCATTTTTGGGAAGTGGCATGGGAATTAAATAGAAAAAGGGAGACCATCCATTTCTTATCTTATTCCTTTCTTTTGCTCCACCAATTTTATATAGAGTACTCTATCTCATTATTGACCAAATTAAGGCTGAACTTTTCAGCAAAATGAGAGTGAAGAGAGTTGGTAGCTCTCGGATGGAAACCAAGAGAGAGAGAGAAGAGGAGAAACCATGGTATAAGAGGAAGAGAAGGGGAAATGGGGGAGGAAGATTCCATTCCATCTAATATCAAGTATATAAGCTAACCATTCCATTTCTACACCCCCCCCCCCCCCCCATACCCACGGCTGGATAGAGAAGAAAGAGGGAGGGAGATTAACTTTAAGCTCAAGAGGAAGAAGAAGAAAAGAACCATGGAAGAAGAAGAACAAAGCTAGGAAAGGTAAACCCAAATACCTTTGTTAAATACTTTGATATTTATGTATGGATTGATGTTTTTATAAGATTTATGGAAGTAAATCTTGTTTAACTTGTATGTAGTGGTTTAAGAATAAATTTTTAAGAATCTAGCAAATGGATTCAAGGAATTAGGAGAAATCAAAGAAAAGGGAAGAAAGAAATCTTAAAACTCCTAATTAACCTTGTGATCTTGTTTCTTTGGTTTGTTGTGGGAGTTGTGTTATTGTGTGGGGATTATGAAGGATCCGAAGGAACAAGGATGATGATTGTGTATGGAGATTGGTGGTTTTCATACCTAAAGAATTAAGAAGCTAAGAAAATGGAAGAAATGGAACTAAAATGGTGATTTTAGTTATATGTACACCATGTGTTTACTAAAATGTTAAAAAGAAACAAATTGTTTTTGTTAAGTAATGTCCAAGCATGGGTTATGGTGATTTTATCTATTGAATCCATGTATAAGAATAAAGAATGACAAGGAGGATTATTTTCCATCTATGTTAAACAAGATGATCAAACTAAAAGAATTCCTAAAGTGAATTAAGGTATGAAAGATAAGTTTTTGTAACTCTCTAATAAGTATAAGAAATGTTAGTCCTTAATCATAAAAGATATATGCAATGGGCATGAAATTGGAGTTAAAACTCCAAATGAAATGTTTTTGCTTATTTATCGGAGTCAACTTGTATGTGTTGTCTTTAAAAGCTTAAAGGATATAGATTGTGTGTTTATATGTTTGGCTTCCAAGAAAATTGAGTTTTTGAAACTGGATTCCAAATGCTTGTGAAAATGTCTTAAATAATTTTTTATGTGTGTAAAACATGGAATTGATTCATGATTTTAAAAGCATGACATGTACACAGAGGTTTTGTAAGATTATTGAACTTATTTGAGGCAAGGATCATCAAAATGGAGTTTTTAAAGACCAATTTTTGATGAGTTTTATACATTGTTGCATGGTCTAAGTGTATGCCTAAAATTCAAGTCATATAGACTTATTTTTGTGAGATTTATGCGGCTGGGAAGTAGCTTGTTGGAATGAATCTGAAAATAAATTCTACCCGGTGAAATTTGAAGAGCATGTTACAATCTTTCCATAGCCTCATGAACGGACTAATTCTGATATCAGGTGAATACGTTATGAGGATTTGAAGTAGGTGCTGACAATAAACAAAATCTGGAAATTTTTGGGAATGGGCAGTATGTACTCTGCTTGTTGGGTGCTGCCGCACTGGCCACAAGCCAATTTTGGGCCTGGGTGCGGCCGCGCCGGAATAGTGTCAGGCGTGACTGTTTTAACCTCCTGTAGTAAAATGGGCATAACTTTTGCATATGAACTTCGATTGCGATGATTCAATATGTTCTGGAAAGCTAAGAGATATGCCTACAACTTTAATTTGATAAGTTTTGAGATTTAAGGTCAGAAGTAGGGTCGAAAATAGCCATTTTTAGGACTATTGTGCAGTTGGAGGCAATCGGAGGGCGTAGGGCATGCGCGTATGTAACGTGTAATGCTTCTAACAATAAAAGATGTTGTTCTAAGTTCTAAAGTATGAACATTATGAAATATAATGATGCTTAACATTAATCAATGATGAATTAGATAAGTATATAAGCATGCTAATGATGCTTAACATTAATCAATGATGAATTAGATAAGTATATAAGCATGCTAAGCATAATTAATAGAGGTTAATCGAGCGTGTTACATATGAACGTCGAACCGCCGTGTCAAGTGTTAATGAACTTAAAAAGTGTTTTGACTTAAATGAAACAAACATTATAAGTTACTATGGAATGGGGTTGATATAAAGCAATTAGGAGGGATGGTATAATAGTTGATCATGAAGTTTCCCAACGACGCAACGTCAAAAGATGTTCTGAAGATGGTCGCGTTAATTGAGCTATAATGCGTGAATAATATGAAATAAGAATTAATGTAAATCAATTTGAGTTTCATTAAGTGACTAGTTGGTAAGTTCTACATTGTTGACATATGTAGGTTATTCAAAGAGCTATGTAGCATAAATGGTAAAGGAGCAAAAAAAAAAAAAGGCAAGTATTTTAGAACTTGCTCCTATGTGATAATTATCATTATGTGTGACATGTTTTTATATGCAAACATGAGTTAATGTGCTTTTATTCCATAATGTGATTGAACTGTTATTGTTTAACTAATAAGTTGAGTTAGCTGTTCTTTGTGAACTGTAAAAATTGTGAAGTGACAAGCATGTTAATATGGATCATGAATTATGTTTTAGCCCATTTACATGTATAAAATGTCATGCAGGATAGTACATTTGCAATTTATTTTTGTATTTCAGTAGTACATTTATGGCTAGGCATAGTGGTAGCGGTCGACGCGGTGGTGGTCGTGCAGGATCATCTGACGGAACTCAAGGCGGGTCATCATCGTCAGGTAGTAGATTTTCTTAAATATTAATTTGTTTTGCTTACTATTTGTAGGTTTACTTTAGTGAATTAATTTATTAACTTTAATTATTCAATTTTACTTACAGATACTGCTCGACGACGTCCTCGAGGGACGAACCTCGGGTTATTTGGTCGCCCGCCAGCTGTTGCGCATATTGTCCGCGTAGATGTCGGCTCTGCACAGTAAATGTAAAATAGCGTTATGTTAAGGTGAATTAATTTATTTTGTAAAACAATAAACATAACTTTGCGTTTTTTTTTTTTTTTTTGTAGTATTATGGATCCTGTGACTAAAGCCACTTTACACGCCATATGTCTGACACACCTCCCCATTGGCTGCATGCGATTTACGCAGTACGCGCATCATGATGCCTGCTTCATGAATACCGTGTTACGTGAATTTCACGTAAGTTATTTTAAATAATTTAAACTGTATACATACATACTACTTACACATTCAATTTAGTTTTTCTGATAAGTTAGTTCGTTTTCTTAGATTTACTTTAGATATGAGGAGGGCATCTCTCAGGCGACATGCGACGGTGTTATTATTGCACATGTCGAGAAGAACTACGCCGACTGATTGTACGAAATGAGACATAGGGCTGCCCGGGCAGTTGTAGACCAGCCCGGGACTACTAATCGAGACCATCAGCCCCCTATTGTCTCAGATGCAGCATGGGAGGTCATGTGTACTCATTGGGATGCTGACGACTTCAAAAAAAAATCAGAACAAATGAAGAAAAATCGTAGCCAGCTCCGAGTAGTACATACTACAGGTTCACGGTCATTTGAAGAAGTAAAATCGGTATGTATATATTTAGTTTACTTTAATATTCTTAAATTAGATATATACTAAATAAATGATAAATTAAAATTTTATTTGTTAGGTCATGGGCGGTGAGTTGGGACGACCTCCCACCATGATCGAGTTCTGGGATAGAGCCCACACGCCAAAGAAATGTAGTATGTCACAGGCAGCTGCAGCTATACGGGTAAGAGTTTTTATAAAGTTATGTAATAATTAGTATCATGCACTTAATTAAATGAGTAAATAAACTACCATATACATAATAAATTGCAGGACCGATTTCAGAGCCTTCGGGACGAGCGTGTAGCTGAGTTGCAGGCTGCTAGGGGAGATTCTACCATCCCTCCGTCCGACGTTAGCTTATCTAGGGATGAGGAGATGGCTCTTTGGGTTGCGTCTCAAGATCCCCCTAGTAGCACTACGAGCAAATATCGAGTGTTAGGGCTGCTGAGGGTGCCGACATATACATTGACCGGAGGTATTTATTGTAGTATGTTGCTCGTTAATTCAAAAATTATATTGATATTTCATTTTTTTTGTGTTATATTTAATGTTGCAGGTTCTAGCCAGCGTTCGAGAGGACATGTTGGACAATCTCATACGGGCGCTGGCTTGGATGACGCGTTGTTCCAGCGGGTTATGGCGGCGGTGTCGGAGACGTTTCGTACGGATCCGATATTCCGTAGTCAGAGCCTACCTACCAGTGCTCGTCTTCATCAGCTTGCTCAGGACGTTGCAGCAGGGGCCAGTGTCGAGAGTACGGGCATATCTCCGGAGCAGTTCGCCGCGATACGAGACGAGGTGATTCGGATGGTGACTACCCTGTTGTTGGAGGCTTTTGGCCCGCTGCTGACTCAGCGCCCGACTGCACAGGTATTTTGTTCAATTTAAGTTGTATATTCTGCAATAATTATTTAACTATGAATTTTTATCTCAAGTACGGACTAATGACTGATATTTGTAATTGTATTAACAGGATGATAATTTCGAGCATGCTGACGATGCTGATCGCGAGCGGGGGGGGGGGGGGGGGGGGGTGACAACGATGATTTTCATACACCACAGCAGAACCCTCGATCTCTGGGCGATGATTCTTTGTAGATTATAATTTAGTTGTAATTAATTTAACTTAATTGATTGTAATTTATCGTAATTTGGTTTAGTTTTGTAAAGTACGATAATTTATTTTATAATGTGTCGTCGTTTATATTTATATCAAGTGTGTGAACATAAAGAATGGATTGTTGTTGTGTTGTTGGGATAAAGCAGGTTTGCAGGTACAAAAAATGTGGTTTTAAAACCTGGCATTGAAAAAACAAAAAAAAAAACATATAAAAAAAATTCCTGTATTTCCGACGGAATTTGATATTTACGACGGAATTTCCGTCGGAATTATTGCATTAATTTATTAATTTACTAATTACCGGAAGGACTATTATCGACGGAATAACTTTATTACGACGGAATTTCCGTCGAAATTATATACTTATATTCGACGGACGGGCTGATTTTTCTGACGGAATTTCCGTCAAATATAAAATTTAAATTCCGACGGAATTATTTTTTCTCGACGGAATTAATTATGTCGGGTATATATTTATTCCGACGAAATTTCCTACGAGAGAAATACGTCGGGGATTATTTATTTTCGACCGAATTTTCGACGAAATTAATTCCGACGCGGTTATTTTCATCCGAATCGTCGACCGAATTTTCCGTCGGGAATATTCTAATTCTGACGGAATAGGTTTATTTTCGACGGAAACTTCCGTCGGAATTAGGCCTTTTTCTTGTAGTGTCGGAAGATTGATTTTGAATTGTCTCACTCCAAAGCCGTTAAGCCCCATGTTGACATTGAACCAATGAAGTGTTAGAGATTCTTCGCTTCATTGTATTTTAGGGGAATGCCAATTATGAAAAAAAGAAAAGGAAAAAAGGACAACATTACATACACAACATCCAAATACAAAACTAAAATACTACATCTATCTAAACCATTAAAAAGTGGGACATGACACGAATTTCAGTGTAAAGCCCCATTTTTTAATGGTGAAGATCATTTTGTGCACTTATCATTATTTAACAAAACAACATATACTTCTTCTACTGGTTAGCTTTAGTAAGGTCATGTGTGAGATGGTCATTTGATATTAAACTAGTGAAGTGCGGTAAACACCCATCCCCCCCCCCCCCCCCCCCTAAAAAAAAAAGGAAAAAAAACAAACTTTACTCACCTTCCCAAAGTTAACATCAGTTGTTTGCAGTTGACCAAAATATCATTTGTGTTTATAAAGTAACTGTTAACACTTGTCTCAAGTCTCCCCATAGACTTTAACAAAATATTTAGGATTGTTACGTTTTTGTATATATATAAGTATTAACAATGATACACAATTTAAAAAGAAAATAATCTTGAAGCCTTACTCGTATTTTATTATATTAGTACGGATTGTTAAAATAGTCACATGTTCTGCACGGGCACTTGGGCTAGTATATTAAAATCAATGACGTCGGATGCAGGATATATAGCAATTATCCTATAGGCTTTGTTAACAGATACATTTACGGGCCAAAGGAACAAGAGAAAAATTCCAAATAAACACAGAGAAATGTATAGTGCTCAAGTCAATACCATTCAAAGAAAAAAAAGAAGAAGTCCCATTTGTTAACCCATAAGCCAGATATATATAACTGAATACTCCTGGGCAACAAGAAAGAAAATACCCTAAAAGTGCTACGTAATAGATTCCAACAAATCCCTAAAAATATGCAATGTAATTGGTCCTTATACTCTCACCACGTTCCTTCCACACTCCTTATAACTAACCCACGTGATTACTGTCAACTTATTATAATCACGCCACGTAATAACAAAAAAGATTTACAAAATTTATTATTATAAAGGAAAGCAAAATAACTACGGTAAATAACGAAGGAACAAATTAAACTGATATGTCGAAGGTTATTTCTGAAGGAATATAATTCCCAAAGTTGAAGTCGTCTATGTTTGAAGCCATCAACACCTACTATACTTGCATTGATCCCTTTTCTCCATGTATTTAAGTGTCAATAATGTATCTGACAAGTCGACATGGTCGGACTCGGACTTGGATCCTCCTACATTAGTCACCCTTAGTTGAAAAGAACTCATCCTCGAGTTCATAGGATTGTCTTCATATTCTCTAAAATAAGAACTCCATTAAAGACGTCTAAAGTCCTCAAATGGCTAGAGAGACATAGTCGATAGGCATTATCATTGATTTTCTATAGAACCTCGTAAGGTCTGATCTTCCTTTCTTTGAGCTTGTTATATTTCCTGACAGGAAATCGGTCACAAGTCAGCACCCCCCAGATAAAATCACCAATTTTAAAAAGTACATGACGACAATGACTATCTATTCGATCCTTATACTTGGCATTGTTCTTGATAATAAACCGCCAAACCTGGTCATAAGTACTCCAAAGATGAATTACCATTTCTTCTACCTTTGGATTCATACGTCTGACCCTAGGAATAGGCATTAAGTCTAGGACTCCTGCTGGATTCTAAGACAACCTCAAAAGGGCTCATACCGGTGGTTTTGTTCTTTGATAGTGCTAGGTCCCACTACTTCTGTTTAGTCCTAGCTAGACACCTTAAAATATTTCTTAGACTTATGTTCAAGACTTCGGTTTGACCATCAATCTGAGGATGGTATGCACTGCTAAAATTAAGTTGTGTTCCCATTTTCTCCCATAAACTTTTCCAAAAGTTATTCATGAATTTAATGTCTTGATAAAAAAAAATGATGGACTTCGATACACCATGTAGACAGACAATCTCCCAAAAGTAGAGATGAGCGATTCGATTAGCATCCATTGTCGTCTAACAAACGACAAAGTGAGCTATCCTGGAAAAACGATCAACCACCACCAAAATAGAATCCATTGCTCTCTGGGTTCGAGGTAAGCCCAACACAAAATCCATACTTACATCAACCTATAGAGCTTCAGGAATAGGTAAGGTAATGTACAACCCAGCATTGGTAAGGATTCCTTTGGATCATTGATAGTCTTATCTCGTCCGAAGTGACTTTCATTGTTAAGTTCACTAATTATCTGCTGCCTGAGTGAACAATGTGGTATGCATAACTACAATCCTCGAAACAGATATCCATTATAAAGAATAAAGTCATGTTGCCGACCTTCCTTCACTTCCCAAGCTATATTCCCAAAGGAAGGATCTTCAGTATACATGTTGGTAAAGATTTCAAACCCTGTTACTTTGTTAATCATGGTGCTAAAGAGTAAAGCACGTCGGCTGAAAGCATCAGCAACACGATTCATACTTCCCGATAGGTGCCTTAATGTGAAATAAACTCGTGCAAGTACGCCACCCATTTTGCATGTCTTCGGCTTAACTTAGCTGACCATTAATATACTTCAAAGCCTCATGATCGATGACAAGAATGAACTCCCTCTACACTAGATAATGACACCAGTGTTTCAAAGACTGAATGACATAAAACTCCAAATCGTAAGGGAATAGTTCTTCCTTGATCCCGATAACTTTTCATTAAAGAAGGCTATTGGTCGACCTTCTTGACTTTGAACACCACCAATGTCAACTCCTGATGCCTCATCATTCACCTTAAAGACTTTCTCAAAGTCGGGGAGGGCTAATACTGGTGTTTCGGTCATCTTCTGTTTGACCGCTAAAAAATGGTTTCAGCCTCCTTAGACCACTAGAACAACTTTTCTTTCAGGCACTTTGTAATCGGTGCAATTAAAGTATTGAAGTTCTTGATAAATCGATGATAGAATGATGCTAACCCATAAAAACTCCTGACATCATGTAATGTCTTCAGCGTAGGCCATACCAAGACTGCATCTTCTTTTGATTGATAGACAAGAACACCTTCGGTAGAAACAACGAAGCCAAGGAAGGTTACCGATGTCGTGAAGTAAGAGCTTTTCTTCTGATTGAGGAACATACATTCCTTCCTCAAGGTATCAAAAATGGCTCGAAGGTGCTCATGGTATGACTCCTAGTTCGGGCTGTAGATCGAAATATCATCGAAGTAGACAATCACAAACTTCCTTATAAAAGGTCACACCACCTGATGTATAAACCTCATGAATGTATTGGGGGCATTGAACAGTCCAAAAGGTGTAACCATCTATTCATATAACCCATGTTGCGTTTTGAATGCATATTCCATTCATATCTAGGCCTTATCCTGATATGATGGTATCCACTCTTCAGATCAATTTTTGAATTTTTTTTTTTGCTCATGACAGTTGATCTAACACGTCATCCAGGCGAGAAATTTGAAATCGATACTTCACAGTAATTTTATTAATCGCCTTGCTGTCGATACACATCCTCCACGATCCATCTTTTTTCGGTACTAACAGAGCTGGTACTGCACATGGGCTCCTGTTTTCACGAATTTAGCCTTTTCTAATAATTCAACTATATGCCTCTGTAGTTCTTCAGACTTTTTAAGACTGAATCAGTATATTGGTATGTTCGGTAAACTCAATCTTGGGACTACATATATCTGATGCTGAATGTCTCCCATCGACGATAGTCTAGACAGAAGCACTTCAGGCATCAGGTTGGCAAACTCTATCAACAATTTATATACATCGATTGGTACTTCAGTATTCTTATCAGTATTACTTTTCTCATGAGGAAGTAGAGCATATACCACACCCTCATGCTTGACCTTAGTTAAGAACCTAGACATGGATAATAGGTTGGTACTTTCGACTAACCTAGCAGAATTGAACTCTTCCCGCCGAGGTGCTAACACAATTATCTTCCCTTTTATACTAAGGGAGTATGTATTGCCCGACCATCGTGCACAACACTTCGGTCATATTGCCAAGGTTTACCCAATAACACACGATATACATCCACAAACACTACATCACACCAAGCATTATTGAAGTATTTCTTACCAATGGAGAATGATATTAAACACTTTATATCCATAGTTACTTCATTTTCTTTGTTCAACCATGACAGTTTATATGGCTTGGGATGTCTATCTGTTTTTAACTACAACTTCCGGACAGCTTCTTTCGATACTAAATTCTCACAACTGCCACTATCAATAATCAATCTGCAGACCTTATCCACCATTGTGTAAATCATATGAAAAATATTAGTTCTCAATTCATCATCTCCCGAATCACTTTTGGGAGTCAAGGGGTTCTTACGAATGACCAAAGTTTCTTGACCATCACCATACAATATATCCTCATCTTCATAGTCATCATAAATGTGCTCTCCAAACTCCTCTACCTCATCCACCACATCTTCCTCAATCAGGAGATTTATACCCTTCTGATTGGTAGGTTTTCTGCACTCATTCACTTGATGTCCTTGCTCACCACATTTGAAACAATGAATATTAAGACTAGAATTACCTGGTGGTGGTTGCGGTGTAGTACAAAGCTGTTGAGGGGGTACTAACGTGTTGATTGAAATATTCCTCATCACCAGCTTTTTGTTCTGTTATTACTCCACATCTCGAGCTCTCTGGTAAACCTCAGAAACAATCCAAATCGAGTGAAGATTTAGGGGCATCCTGCAGGTGCTGCCGTAATCCACCCAAATACCGTGCTATTAACTACTCCTCTGTTTCAGATAAGTTATTTCATGCTATCAACTAGTAAAATTCTTCTGTATAATCATCAACTGACCTGGTTCCTTGATTTAATAAGTGTAATAATTTGAATAAGGATTGAGTGTACCCAAAAGGAAGAAAGTGCTATTTCATCTTCTTCTTCATCTTTTCCCAATCTGTGACTTTAGACTTGTTCTGCCTTTCTCATAAGCACTTTAACTGTTCCCACCAAGCAGATGCTCTGCCCTTAAGTTTAATGGCAACCAATTTCACTTTGACACTATCTGGAACCTCCTTGTATTCAAAAATTCACTCCACTTCGTTCAACCAATCAATGAATCCTTCTGCTTATAACGTACCAGAAAATTTCGGTAGATATACTTTGAAACCTAGATCTAGACGATGATTATCTCGACCAAGTCATTCCCAGAATTGTTCTCTACGGTGGTAAGGATTGTCTAAACTGGACTTAGAGTAATAATCTTCCTCGTCACGATCATGGTGTAAGACTTCCTCAGTCGGAACCTGTCCACCACTACCGAGACTTTGCTCCAGCAAACTTTGTAACTTGTCTTTGTAAATCCTTAATCGTCACGTCCTGAACGTTATGATCACGGTGCGGGACTTCTTTAGCCGGAATTTGCTCACGACGGCCACGACCACCAACCATTGAAACTGATGAGTACTAACCCCAGGGAGATGCTTGAAGCTCTGATACCGAACTGACGTTGGATGCAGGATAACGATTATCCTGTAGGATTGGTTAATAGATAAATTTATAGGCCAAAGGAGCAAGAAAGAAATCCCAAAGGAATCTCTAATGCTCAATTCAATATTATTGAAAGCAAAAAAAAAAGTCTCATTCGTTAACCTATAAGCCGGGTTATATAGCTGAATATTCTTAGGCAACAAAAGAGGAAATACCCTAAAAGTGTTATGTAACAGATTCTGACAAATCCTTAAAAATATGCCACGTAACTGGTCCCGACCCTATACTCTTACTATGTTCCTTCCACACTCCTTATAACTAACCCACGTGATTACAGTCAACTTCCTACAATCATGCCACACCACACATTAAAGATTTACAAAATTTTATTATTATAAAGGAAAGCAAAATAACTATGGTAAATAACTAAGGAACAAATTAAACTGATATGTCGAACGTTATTTTCGAAGGAATATAATTCCCGACGTCGAAGCCAACTATGTCTGAAGCCATCAACACCTGCTATACTTGCATCGATCCCTTCTCTTCATGTATTTCAGTGTCATTAATGCGCTATTCAACAAGTCGACATCATCGGACTCGGATCCTTCTGCACCAATCAAGTAACATAAGTATTTGAGAAATCTACATTAAGTCGAAAGCAAAACCCAAAACAATCCTTGTTAAACATAATAACTATTGAGAACTAGGCTGACAGCATTGATAACGACTCAACACTCTGTAGTAGTTATCAGGTTCGATTCTCACTTCCCCTCTCCAAAAATTGTAATAGTATGCTTTATTAATAATAATAATAATAATAATAATAATAAGTACCCCACAAAGTTTTGGAATACCCAAACTTCATAAATGTTGATAAAATGACAATATTAACTGCTTGACGGAATCAAACAAACACGAGTTTTGTTATTTTTCATGCATATATTTCTGCCATCAAACTTACAGCCACGTCTTAATTGTACCGTCAAAAAATGAAAGGAAAATCATATGTCCACTCGTACTCTTTCTATATATATATATCTTGTTTATGGCTTACAATTTCTTCACTATCCTAGTCTTTTTCTTCTACTCTCTCTTTCTTATAAGATGGCATGTGAAATTAAGATTTTGTGTTTGGTGTTGATAGTTTCATTCGGATTAAACTTGTTAACCTTTGTTTATGGTGAACAAAAAGTCCCTTGTTACTTCATTTTCGGCGATTCGCTATTTGATAATGGCAATAATAATTTTCTGGATACTGAAGCCAATGTCAACTTCTCACCATATGGGATTGACTTTCCTGAAGGGCCAAGATTCACCAATGGTCGAAATATCGCAGATTTCATAGGTTTGTTCTAGCTCTTAATTTTTCTATACTTGCCAGTTGCATCTAGTTCGTAGAGACGTAGTAATATTAATTGTTAAATATTTTCTGATTGATGGAATTTACTAATTTACAGCTGAATTTTTGGGTTTTGAGAGTTACATTTCCCCGTTTGCAACTGCTACACACCAGGATATCCTCAAAGGAGTGAATTATGCATCAGGAGCTGCTGGAATTCGTGAGGAATCTGGACAACACCTGGTCGATACCTCTCCCTCTCTCTCACTCTCCCTTTCTTCCGAGGCTAATAGGGAAGATATAAATTAGTTAAATTAAGGCAGTTGATTATGACAATAATTTTTATGTTGACACAATAAATATATATTTAGCGATACTTTAACACTTATTTTGATAACATTTTGATCTTTTAATGATATTTATTACTTTGACAACATAATTATTGCTCTAATATTATTAATTACCTAAATTAAGAGTGCTCTACATAAGATGTCAATATTGTGCTCGGCCCAATGATGTGTTCATAAATATTTGCAACTTCATGAGTATTCAATTTTTTCGTTGTGTTTGGTTGAAAATTAAGTTGGCAAAAAAATAATTTTAATTGTTTAAATAAAATCTCGGGAACTTGTTAACCATCATTTATTGTAACATTTAAATAAATTTAGATTACATTGTAAAGCCTTCTACTGAAAATTTCTTGAAGTACATTTAATATAGTTAATGAAAAAGTGTTATAAATAAAATTTGTTAATATTGAATGTAATGCAACTAAAACCTTAATGAGAGTTCCTATAAAACACTTTTATGAAATGGAATGCTTAACAAATACCCTTTAAACACTATATTAGTGACGTAAAAAAAATATAAGAACAGTAAACCAAAATGTGATGCTTCTTCTTGTTTCCTCACAGGGTGCTCGGATCAGCTTGGATAGGCAATTAGGAAATCATAGAACCACAGTTTCTCGGATGATTTCCTTACTAGGAAGAAGAAAATCAAAGGTGCACCTAAGCAAATGCATATATACACTTGGAATGGGAAGTAACGATTACATTAACAACTACTTTCTCCCATCATTCTACCCCACAAGCAGCCTCAAATATACTCCAGACCAGTATGCACAACTTCTTATTCAACAGTATTCCCGTCAACTGACGGTCAGTACATTCTCTCATTTTCTTTTTGTTTCTTAGTATTGCTTTTGCTTGATTAAAACTGGGAAATTACAGAAACTACTACTAGTATACACCGTAATAAATCTATTCTATTTTTTTTTCCCGGACGCAATCATCATATTCATAAGATTAAAATGTAAAATTGATCCTCTGGTCTGTCACGTTATGACCATAATATCCTACGAAAGCCTCATTTTTTATAAAGAAAAAGAGTGTTACATATTAGGAGCCAATACATAAAAAATCTTTATAGCAAAGAAAATAAATGTTCAATTAAGATTGTTTTATGTACTTTAAGATTGTTGATATTCTCACAACAAAAAACGATGTAGTCAATCAATAAGTGTCATTTAAAAGTTAAGCGTTGTTAAAACAATAAATATGTCGTTAGATGTATTTTTATTTTATTTTTGTTATGAAAATATACTCATTTTGGATAATTTTTTCTTTTTGAGCTTACTTTTGATAATCTCCCTCTTTTTTCCTTGAATATCTATATTATTCTAGCGATTATACAAATATGGAGCTAGGAAAGTGGGTGTATTCGGACTTGGTGATTTAGGGTGCGCTCCATTTGAGTTGGAACTATACGGTACAAACGGAACGACATGCGTGGAGAAAATTGGTACCGCGATCCAACTATTTAACAACAGGCTCATCAACCTTATTGACTATCTCAATAACAAGCTCAGAGGTGCAAATTTTATTTACATTTCCCAAATTTCTACTGCGGATCCATCAGAAGCCGGTATGTCACATAAAATTCTTAGCCGGAATCATCAACTTTATGACATTTTAATAACAAATTCGCATTATAAATCATTGTTATGATATTTATTTCAGGTTTTACAGTAGCAAACAAACCATGCTGCATAGTATCAGGTCTAATTGACAAGGGACATTGTGTTCCTGACTTAGCTCCATGCATTAATAGGAATGAGTATGTATATTGGGACGAGTTTCATCCCACTGAGCTTGGAATGCAGATCCTAGCTTCAACGGCGTTCAGTGTTCTCGCTCCGTTTTACAATTTTTCAAGTGAAATTCTTGGACCAGACCATGGGGACAAATCTTTTACGCGGGGGGTTGGTTTGCTATAATAATCTACGTAATGTAATAATGTTTAATATAATGGTAATAAATTATTATGATATATTTATTTATTTAGTTTTGGTATTAGTGTAGTAATCATAATGTTATTATCAGGGGTGGCTCAAGACAATATGAGGCCTAAAGCGATATTTATTTATTTTTGGATAATGCTAAAGCGATATTTTTAATGAGGCATTCTATGTTTGGTACATTTTTTATTGACTTTTATGGTCAAATTGATCATTTTTTGAATAAATATAGCTTATTATTATTTAATATATATGTAAAAAGCCTATAAACATTATAAATTATATAAAATTTAGTACTAATCTCAATGTTTACTTTTTTTAAAATCTAAATATATATGTTTAATTGTTAATTTTAAAAATGGTCAATTTGACTACAAAAATCAATGGAGAACTTTTATTTTGGGACGGAAGGAGTATTAATAATTTTTATTTAAATGAGGCTTTTTTTTATACTGTTAATTTTTTTTTACTTATTTAATATTTGAATTGGATTATGGGCCCTAAAAAATTATTTAGCTTATATTTTATAAGACCTTTTTATATGAATTATTTATGATGTTTAAAAAATTTGGGGCCTTCTTTGAAATGGGGCCTAAAGCGCAGGCTTTTTTATTTATTAAGTTGGGCCGGCCCTGGTTATTATTTTATATTTAAAATTGTGTTAATTCGTTAAATTATATGATTGTATATAATAAATAAAATAAATTATAAATCAAAAAGTGAAATTAATGGTAATCATTACTCTTTTATTTTTTATTACTTATTGTATTATTGACATAATAGGGTCAATACATTAATTAAATGATATATTAAAATGTTTAAAAATTGATTTAATCATATAATAGGTAAATCAAATATAATAAATATTATATTAATATAATAATCTATTACATTATAGAGCTATTATATTGACGCAAACCAAGCGTAACCTTAGTTTCTTTAAATAAGCAGCTTTTAACGGATTCTTGAACCAAAGGGCAACATATTTATCAGCCCTTTATATCATATTTTTTTTAATCTTGAACTTTCTCTGTTTTAAAATAAAAATTTTAATTAATTTTTTGTATATATTAAAAAAGAGTTTAAAATGATAAAATTATTCATAATTAAATTCTTATTTAATTACATAATTTTTTACACATAACTAATGATATTCCATAAATATGCATAGAGAATATAAATATGATAATTAATATTAAAGATATTATAAATAAATAATTATAAAAAATAAATTATTTAAGATAAGTAAATATTTAATTTAAAATTATTTAAAATAATAATAAAGATTTTTATTTTAAAATGGAGGAAGTATGTTGCATTATTTGTAGGAGTCTTATTTACTAAGTTGATTTTTTATTTTATTTTGGAAGCTCACACTGGTGAACTAAAAGTTAATATAAACGTGGTGAGCAATGGTGTTTGATTTTATTTAGCCGAGACTTTCATTCTCCTATTCTTTTATGAGTAGTGCTTGGTATTTTGTAATGTATTTTTTAATTAAATGAAATCGGGCCGAGGCACCTGCCAAATTAATAAATCATTTCTGACATTGCCCTATCTATCAATCAACTTAGTGGACACGCAACCATATGCCTCCCGTCGTACGAACAGTTCTCTCTTATCCACCCATTGCTTACAGAGTACGTATATGGACCTCCTTTGACCGTAGGTCATAAAAGAGATAAAAATTATATAAAAAATGTTAAAATGATAATTCTTTTAAATAAATTATAGATAATCATAAAGAGCTAAGTTTACTTGATTTTTTTTTATATAAATATTCTTAAAAAATAATAAAAAATACATATATAAGTCATTTTTAACATGAGCAACAGAATATTCAGATAATCGAGATAATCCTAAAAAATTCAAGATTTACCGTCGTCAATTTGCACAGTTGAAAATAGTTCTCATAAGAGAAAAAAATAGTCTCTACAACGTAGAAATAAGATTGGCCCTTAATATTTAATATTTTTAATATTTAATGTTGCAGTAATCAAGCACGAACTTGCACAAACCCTATTATTTGTAAAAGTCTGTACACTTATTTTCTGAAACCCACAAAGGTGAACTAAAGGGTGAGATTAGAGTGATAATTTTGCCCAAGTTCGCAGGTCAACTCGGTTTATTCGTCAAAAAATGGACTTTGAGCCTTTAAAATATAATTTAAGAAAAGTTAGGTCGTTTTTATACCGGTTGACGAGCTAATATATATATATACTAGAAATAACCCGTATCTAAAAATACGGTACAATTAATATAACAGTTGAATACTATATCCAATATTTTTATATTAAAAAATCTAAAACTGTTGTGTTGTTCTCAGTTCCATAATAACATTGAGAGTCTAACAATTAATACAAAAAAGTTGATACTCAATTCAGTCATAATTTCTTTTTGAGGCAAACATTAGTGTGTTATTTATTCCCAACTTAAAATTAGTTCTTGACAGGTTTGAACAATTAATTGATTGATGATAGCGGGCTCAGATTTATGTAATATAGTATTTTCGGGTATCCCACACACCTTTTCTTTATTGACAAAACAGAATGAGAAGTTTGGCAGCATTTATTTGCTTCCAGTATCTCTAACTATCGATCAATATGATCCATGAACAGTATTTCATCTAAAAAAATAGTAGTACTGCAAGTCATTTAGTGGGATCTAATGAGAAAAAAAAAGATGTAAAAATTCAAAAGAAAAGACTTTTGCATATATACTCAAAAGTATTAAATGAGTCATTTAAGTCCAAACCAAAAAATATTGTCATAACACCAACTAAATCGCATCACTATAGCATTTTTTTTCTTTATATTTTTTCTTAAAATTGGACAAAAGACTCTCATACCATGAGTTAGAGCCTACTACAATAGTTGCTCTAGATATAACCCACAAAAATACTAAACATATGACACGTAATTGTCCGTGCCTGAAGGCACAACGTAGATTAAAATTCCAAAAATATTCTATTACCTAAAAACTCTTTACAACTTAAAATAACTTATAAATCAATTAGAATGAATCTGAACAGTCCCTGTGATTTTTCGCCCAAATCAATTTGCATGTGAAAACATAACAACCGCAATACCCGAAAAATAAGAAAATGACGTCAATGCTAAAAGGGTGACCCATGTTGTTTACGTGCAAATTTTTTATTTATTATAATAATTATTTTTATTATTATTATTATTATTATTATTACTACTACTACTACTACTACTACCTACTACTACTACTACTACTACTACTACTACTACTATTATTATTACTATTATTATAATTATTATTATTATTATCATTATTATTATTATTATTGTTGTTGTTGTTGTTGTTATTATTATTATTATTATTATTATTATTATTATTATTATTATTATTATTATTATTATTATTATTATTATTATTATTATTGTTGTTGTTGTTGTTATTATTATTTCTATATTATTACTACTGCTACTACTACTACTACTACTACTACTACTACTACTATAATAATTATTATTATTAATATTATTATTATTATTATTATTATAGTGTAACAGTGAATTTGATTTGGGTAGGAAATGTGAGTGGATAGATTTTTAAAAAAAGATGTTAAATTGGGGGAAAAAATGAGAGATAGATTAATGACCGTTGGATGTTAAATCCCCAAATGATTTTAGACTGTTGGATGTTGAAGCCTAAATTAATTTGAGGTCGTTGGATGTTGAAATTTTGGGATTTGAGCCGCTCTGTTTTATACCATATATATATAAAAAATAAAAAAAATAAAGTTCAAGAGCATATCTCTTTAAAGGACATACCTAGCATACCTTCTTTAGCGACGGACTCGACGACGGTTTGGTCCGTCATCATAGGTTCGTTCGTCGCTATATGTTTGTCCGTCGCGATATGTTATTTGTCGTTAAAAGTTTTAGCGAATGACGAACCTATGATGACGGACCAAACCGTCGCCGGGTCCGTCGCTAAAGGGGGTATGCTTGGTATACTTTTTAAGGAGGTATGCCCTTGAACCAAGTCATATATATATATATATATATATATTATCGCTTGACATTATTGTCAAAAAAAAATGTTAACTTAAAAAATGAATCAAATAGAGAATTATGAAAAATATAAAAATAAATTTTAACATGTTATCTTAAATAATAATACAAAAAGTATTATTAATAAAATATATATCACATTTAGTCTTCTTTCTTTTATTCTTTTACTCTTTTATATTTAATAATTAATATTATATATATTTATCAATTAATTAATCACAAGATTAGTTATATTTTAATATATAAGAGTATAAAATATCTATAAAATTATTGATTATTTTATTTTATTTATTAATAATATTAAATAATTATATAGAAATTATGTGTCATAATTATAAATAATTAGTGTTAATATTTATTTTAAATTATAAATTATAATAAAAAATATAAAATTACTCAAATAATCCACCGGCCAATTCAACTCAAACAAGTCACAGACTTAACTTTTCTAACTCACAAAAAACTTGACTATTTTTTATCCAACCCGCCAAAAATCCACATTAGTTTTATATCTACTAAGGATCAACTTGCTGATGTATATACCAAACCTTTGGCCACCCAACGATTTTAATTCTTGTGGATGAGATGGGTTTAATTTCAGTGCCCAAGGGTTTGCAGGGGGTGTTAAGTTGGCTAACCTATAGTGTTTATCTTTTGGTAGTTTAATAAGCTTGTATTGTTTATCATTTTGATATATAGTTTCTATCCTTATCATTATAGTATATGTAGTTATCATGTTGATGTAAAGTTGTTTAACTGAAAGGCTATATATATGTACTGCTACACGTTCATGAAGAAAAGAAACATATTTCTAAAATCTCAAAATATTATCAGCAGTAACCCTATGTATTAAAGTAAGGGAAAAATATAGTCTTAAGGAAAGAGTTGATGATCATTCGATCTAGGCTATAATATTGTAAGTCGAATCAAGTTAACAAAACTAGATAAGTTTTATGGATTATTCTTCAAATGTTGGAAGAGCGAGATGTAATTTTGCTTAATGGCACTTAAAGTCTCATGTGTTGAATGAAGAGAAAGTGGAAGAAAAGAAAAATGAGACACCAGTATAAATGAAGACTCGAAGAAAATGGGAATAAGATAACTTCATGTGTAGAGGTATATTTTAAATGCACTCTCCAATTCATTGTACGATGTATAGGAAGTCAAGTTCAAAAAAAATACAGCAAGAGAATTATGGGAAGATCTCAACAGCAAATAAAAAATGCGCCGAAAACAAAAAATTCCTATTAAGTTCATTATTTGATTATCAAATGGTAAAAATAACAAATATGTTATGCTGCAAGTGTATGAAGTTCAAATTATTATGAATCAAATTGTATTGGAAGGCCCTAACCTTGACGAAGGGTTTTAAGTTTTAATAATTATTTCAAAGTTACCATATTCGTGGAAAGATTGTCAAAATGAATTAAAATAAAAGAAATATGTAATGACCATGCAAGAGCTTAATAAATTTCTCCAAGTTGAAGAGAATTCTTAGAACTTGGATAAATTGAAAATACAAATTAAAAGTGGTAAAACTCTTGTCATAAAAAAATGCATCTAAACTAAGGGGCAACAATAAAAGGAAGCATTGTGGTCAAGATAGCACTTACGAAAATAAGAAACCAAAAGGAATTTGTTTGAAGTATGTAAAGGCATGGCACTTTAAGAAATAATGTAATTTGTTCTTAAAGCAGTGGCAACAAAAGAATGATCAAGCAAATATGGCAATCAATGAAGATATTGCTGCTATGATTATGGAGACTAATTTGGTTGGAAATGATATGGAATGGTGGATCCATTCTGGAGCAACCAAAAATATTGCCCAGAATAATTCAACGTTTAAAGCTTATGAACCCATGAAGGATAGTCAAGAACTATTCATAGGAAATTCATCAACTGCAAAAATGATAAGCAAAGGAAAGATGGTTCTTAAGTTATCATTCGGGAAGAAAATCACTCTTAATGATGTTTTACATGTTTCAAAATTTAGAAAAACCTTGTATCTATTAGTTTTTTAAACAAACATGACATAAAAGTTTTGTTTGATAGTAATTGTATTGTATTGTCCAAGGGTGATATGTATGTCAGAAAAGGATACAAGTTTGATGGCATGTACAAACTGAATGTTATTAATAAAAATTCATCTTTTACTTATATGGTTTCTACTTTTGATGTTCGGCATAATATACTAGGACATATACGCAAGGGTAATCTTAGTTTAATTCTAAAAATTATTTTTTTTGATTTAAAAGAAAATGTTCTATATATATGTGTGTTAAGTCTAAAATTGCTAAGAAATATTTTAAAGAAGTAGAAAGAAATTCACAATTATTAGAATTAATTCATTCCGATATTTGTGAATTTGAAGGCATATTAACTAAGGGAGGTGAAAGATATTTTATAACATTTATAGGTGATTGATCTAAATACCCTCAAGTTTATTTGTTAAGGACTAAAGAAGAGATTTTAGAAAATTTTAAAGTCTACTAGGCTGAAGTTGAAAATCAATTGGATCGAAGAATTAAAATTCTTAAATTGGATAGAGGAGGAAAATGCCTCTCTTAAAATAATTTTTGTGAGAATTATGATATAATTCATCAAACTATAGCTGCTTATAGTCTTTAATAAAATGGAGTGGCTGAATGAAAAAATAAGACATTTGAATAAATGATCATTAACACTTTACTTCTTACTTCCGGTTTGCATAAGATAAATGGGGGAAAGCACTAATGACTGCTTGTTATATACTTAATCGTACACCTCGTAAGAAAACTAACATCACACCTTATGAATTGTGAAATAAGATAAAATTTTCTCTAGATCATTTAAAGGTGTGGAGATGTAGGGCATTAGTATGGCTAAATGATCTTAAAAGGCCTAAACTTGGAGCTAAAACAATTGAGTGTGATTTTGTAGGTTATGCACAAAATAACAAAGCTTATAAATTCTTCCATGGAATTCACGGATTTTGTTAGCCAAAATATAATTTTAGAGTTTAAAGATGTTGATTTATTTGAGAATTCATTCTTTAGAAAAAGGTCAGGAGAAGACACCGATAAAGAGGATCAAGGAACAATTTATCATAAAACAAATGATGAAATAGAATTTACCATACCTACTAAAGAAATATAACCCAAAAGTAAGAGAGCAAGGATAGAAAAATCCTATGGTCCTGATTTCTACATGTAACTATTAGAAGGAAACATAAATGATATTGTTTCTTCTCGAATTTTTATGACTGAGTATGGTTCCAGTGATAGAGATCCATTGACTTTTAGAGAATGTATGTTTTCTCCATATTCAATTTTTTGTCAATAAGTCATTAATGATGAAATGAATTCTATCATGGGTAACAAGACTTAGGTCTTGGTGAATTTACCTCCTAGTTGTAAACCCATTAGTTGTAAATGGATCTTTAAAAGACATTGAAAGTCGGATGGATCCATTGATAAATATAAAGCTAGAATGGTAGCCAATGGTGGTTTTAAGTAAAAAAAAAAAAAAAAGAATTGATTACTTTGATACATATGCTCTAGTAGTAAGAATTAGTTCCATTAGATTATTAATTGCATTAGCATCAATTGATAAACTTGTTATGTAATAACCCAGTTATTTTTTAATAATTAAATATTAATTTGATTTTTTCTAAAAGCGTAATTGAGTTGAAAACGGTAAGTAAATAAATAAATAAATAATCGCTTGGAAAGTTAATTTTTTTTGTAGATAATTAGATAATTGATTTAATTGAAATTAAATAGTCTATTGGGGTTTTAATAACGCATATATTATTTCCTAATTGTATTTAAAGAGTGTTAGATGTAACTCTACTCTATTTATAATTTGACTAGTTGAATTCTCGAGTGTGTACACTTCAACCTTTAAAAAAATCATAATTAATTCATCCGATATCGAAATTGAGTGAATCCAAAACCTATTTTTCTATATTTTCGTCCTCTTTAATGTCATAGAGAAAGGAAAATTATTTGACACTATTTTTATAACTTAAATTTATGAAAATCGCAACCTATCCTGATTCACGTCACTATTTTCAGCCCTAATTTTGAAAATTCGTAACTCAATCACGTTAACTCCAAATTAAGTGATTATTTAGCCTATTTCATATATCTTTTCGAGAGCTAAATTTTTGTGAAGAAATGATGAGATTTTGAATACTCTTGAAGACTCAAAATTTAAATTTATTTGTTGCTACGATTTGTAGAAAGACAAAACAGGAAGGTAAATATTATCTTATATTTTGATTTTAAGTTTAGTTATGCTGTTTTAAATTAAAGATTTTTTAAAAATGAAATATAGACATGGAATTAGATATCATGGTCATCCGAAAGAGAAGATGAATTTATATAAGGTAATATAATTCTACTGAATGTAAAAGTTAGAATTTGAAAATCTGTTTCTATATATTTAAGGTCAATTGTGTGGGCTGTATCTTCTAATTCGACAGTTGAATCGTTATAACTTTTGGATATGTTATACTTATATAAGTTGAGAATATGTTCAACACCTCTGAACGGTTAAAGATTAATGTATGAATTGTTATGAATTTTAAGAAATGACTGATTTAAAATTTTTAGCAACGGATTTTAATATTTAAGAATGTATAACTTAATGATTTTAAATTTAATTTGAGTGATTCTTGATACTAACTTGAAGTAGTTGAAGTCTAATTTATGTAAAAAAAAATAATTAATATTAAAAAATAGTTATAAAATCATATTAATATGAGCGATACAGTGGACTAAGGTCTTAAAAATAATTTGTCATTAATGTTTGCTATTAATGTTTTATGCTTTGGAGGTATTAATAATGATCTAAGAAGAATAATTAAAAGGCACATTGAATAGTTTAAAAAGTGTAGGTAGAATTGTATACTTAAGTCGGAGTGAATACGTTTAGGTGGTGAATAAAGTTTTATGTTGGATATCGTTGGCGTTTGAGGTTAAGATTTTTTGAAGTGTGCTATAAGTGAATTTGGCTATTAGGTATGGATTCTGTACTTTTGTTTTTTGATTATTCTTGTATTCTTTTTATCTCGTGATATCTTGTCATTTATAACTGTCTTATATCTCGTGATCTTGGATACCTTGACTTTATTCTATAATTTGAACTCCATTCCTTCTATTTTAATTTGTAAAGATTCCGTAGTTCTTTCAGCGATACTCTAATTACTTTGATTTATTATTTTTGTTTTCGTTTAGAATTTGATACTCGTTAGATTGATTTGTTAAACAGGTTCTTATTGTGACGCCCCCAAATCCGGGTCCCTTGAACCTCAGTTTGGTGCTCACTATCCAACACATTTATACATCTATACTACCCAACATACAGAATAAACATTTACTTAACCTATATTATTATAAAACTTATATCATAATTTCCAGGTTGTCTAACCTTAAATATTACATTACTTGAAAAGAAATATATACATTATACTATTTCAAAACAAGTCAAAACAAAAGAGACAATTATTCTAGTATTACTCATGCACCTTCTCTTTTCCTTTGTCAGAAACTATCCCTCCAGACTTTTCGTTTTTAGCTGAAAAGGTTAAATTAAGCAAGAATGAGCAATGACAATGCTCAACAAGTATAACAGTTATAGAATAAAAAATTTGAATACAAATGAACTTAACTAACTCTTTCAATAGTTGAACAATAACCGTGAAAACAATTCGAATAAATCTTTTAGCAAGTATTTCTACTACAACCAATATTGTAAAGACTATATAATTCTTTATATACGCAAGGGGATCAACCTCTTGTACTATGTATTGTGCACAAACATATTAAACACCAATACGTTGACCAAAATTAAAGTATCCGATAAACTTTTTCCTTTTATAGAGTTGTTCATCTCAGTTTTCATCATATGAATACGTACTAAAACAATTTGGTTTGACTTAGCTTTTTTGAAGAACTTAGATTTCATAACATATATCATTAATTGTCTAGTCGAAACGAATAGCTTAGACTTTTATCAATAACTCACATTTGAAAAATAAATAAATCAGCTTATAGCTCAACCCGATGTTCAAATATCATATTTAAGAAACAAATAGTAACGATGCATTATGGTTCAATATAGTCATAAAAATAATAGTTAGAATATTTGAAGTAAGATAGGAAACTTGCCTTTTCGTTGTTTATGCTAACAAGTATCACAAACCGTAAAACCTAGGTAATTAATATAAGCCGCATTATAACGCATCTATACACGTAGTACATTTACAACTTTTGCTCAAACATTTGGTAAATTCTATACACGTAGTACATTTACAACTTTTGCTCAAACATTTGGTAAATTCTATATTTAATGATTAAATCCTTACTCATTCAACAAATTGAGCCTAGTATCCTCATTATAGATTAATTACACTTTAAAACTTATTAAAGAATCATTTTAAATCATTTGGATTCATAATATTAAAATAAATAAATAAATAAATTATGCATCACTACGCCCTGGCGCACTCTTTGTGCTTTAACACTGTGCCCCGTCGTTCTTGGCAATAGCGTGATTAGACGGGGTCCTAAGCTAGATTTGGAAAACCATATCTCACAAACCATACATCCAACAACCTCCAAATTTGAACACCATCCAAATGATACTATGTACTATTTTAGAAAAATAATACATAATCAAAATAACTCCTTTAGAGTATAAACCCCTATGCTTGAAAATAGATGTTCAACACTTATTTACTTTGAAACTAGTTTTCAAGAAAACTTTGTAAAACCATTTTGAATGCATTTCAAAGTGCCCAAATCATTTGAATCCATTTCTAACACATGTATGCACATAACACATAAACAATGAACCACTAGTTTTCTTTTGACAAAAATAGCTTCATTGAAGCATTTATACAAACACTTAGCATGTATGTATATAAATTTCATCTTTTCATACAATCAATACATATAACACACACTCCATCTTAATCCCAACCTTATATCTTCATAATCCTAAATGATTCTCACACAGATAGCCTCCCACAACCAACAATTTCACAAGAATTAGCTACCAATTATAACTAATTATATAAACTATTAAAGAAAAGAATTTATACCCTTGTTGTACACTTGGTTGATAACAAATTTTAAACTCGTTGAGAGCTGGATTGAAATTTTCTTTAGAGGAAATTTGGTTCAGAACTTCTTCAACAACTACCTTGGAAAACAATTTCTATCATCTACCACCATTTCTATGGATCTTGGTAAAGCTTTTGGTGAGTTTATGAAGGATTGGATGTTATGGCTTTTGAGACTTAGGCTTAGAGAAGTCTTTTGAATTCTTACAGTGTGCATGAACTGAACTCAAGTCCTTTGCTAGCTGTAATAATCCACTAAGTTAAATCTAGCTAGGTGTCACCCCATTTTTCAATACACCACACACTCCACTAGAGAAAATAACCTTGTCATACTTCCACTAACTTGTTATCAGCATTATAATAACTCATTCATACAATTTGCGTGCATGCCAAACCTAATATGAAACATACATTTTCAACATTCCAATAGATTAGGTTTGCCTACCTATATACATAATACATATTACAACTTCAACATTTACAATTCATGCTTACATGTATCTAACATACATATATTCCGTAAATGTCTAATACATACACACACACCACGTACATGCATACATACATATGTATATATATATATATATACATATGTATATATATATATATATATATATATATATATATATATATATATATATATATATATATATATATATATATATATATATATATATATATATATATATTATCAAAATTACATGCACCATTATCAATTATTAAATATAATTTGATAAAAAATATTTTATTTCACCAACTATAAAATTAATCCATAATTAAATGAACTTTTTTAATGTAATGAAGAACTATTTTAAAATGTTTAATATTAATCATTTTAAATAACTCATTGGAATTATATAATTAATATTATATAATTAATTTGAATTACTTTCTTCTTTCCATAAATTGTTTCAAACAATTAAATTATATATTAACTATATTTATTTAATATATTTAACCATTATTCATACATTAATTCAATTCACTAATTTGGTTCCAATATACACATTGAACCCATTTAATATTTAATATATTCCCGTTTGATATAATATTTACACATTAAGCTATCATTTGCAATACGCCTAATTATTACAACATAACCCCACTATCGCACTTAATTAAATAATTTACCTTATTTAATTATATAAATCCACTAGTATTTAATACGTGAATTAATTACATTACACATGAAATTAAATTCATTATCGTCACATTGCCACACAAGGCTCGTCAAGCTTTAATATAAGCTTTCTTTTCAACTCGGATTAAATAATATTAACCTCCTTAACTCAATAGTTAATAGTTTAATTTAACTATTATTACCCATTTTCCAACAAACATAATATATATATATATATATATATATATATATATATATATATATATATATATATATATATATATTCGATTCCATCACATGCACATAATGTCTTTCGAAATAAAATTCATATTATTAAATAAATTTTTATCTAAAATAGTTTGTAATATTTGTGGATGATATTACAATTATGTTCTTTCATTTTGGTCTAGATGATCCCAATTTCATATTTGTACTCTTTCAAATTTTTTCTTCATGCATAGAACCATATTTTGATCTTTGTAGAGCGGTACATGTTGTTACTTTTGTTTGGAGATATTGTGTTTATGATTTGATTTGGTTCAACATGTATGTTTAGAACCATTTTGTTGGTATTATGTCGTATGTGTTGTGACATTATACCTTTGGTAGAATAAGCGATAGGGTATGCCTGAGCTATAACTACCTGTGGGGATACCGCATGCATGTTCTCTTGGCACCGAGGCATAACATTTTCTATGGTAGTGTGATCAGTCCATAGCGTATCCTTATATATACTCTGGGTGTGAGTTTTGACCATTTTTTGATATATTTGTTCAGAATGCATATAGGTCAGCTCTAAATTTCTATTATGCAGTTAAGTGATATTGTGCCGAACACATCTTCCGATCTGTATGCATTTAGATTCACGGTCCAATGTGTGATTTTTCTATATGACATTATTTTGACTTACCTTTGTGGCAAGATATATATTTTTTGTTCCAAGTTCGGTATGAAATACAAATTAGCCACTTTGATTTATCCTTCTATTTGGTTTCGTTAATTCTGTTGATTCAGTTATACTCTTGTTCAGACTTTGTAGATTTCGATTACCATTGGTATTTATATTTGAGGTTATCATTCGTAATTTTTATCAGTTAGTTCTAGATTTCAGTTTTACTTCTTTTGTATATTTTTTATCTATATTAGACATTTAACTCATATTGTGTTTTTCTTCCGGTAGGTTAGTAGAGGTGATTTAAGGTTGTGAACAGAGGTACCTTTAACCATCTAGGTTGATTTGTATTTAGATTTTGATTAATTTTGATTATTGTATAAATTTTTGAGAATTTTATTTAATTCATTTATGAATTTTAGATTATTAAAAATATTTAAAGTTACTAGTGCTCTATTTACTTATTTTAAGATTTATTGTGCTTTGAAGTGATCTCCGTTTCCTATTCGGGAAGGCGGTGTTACATGTTATATACCAAATGGATGCTAAAACTGCTTTTCTAAATGATGATTTAGAAGAGAAAGTGTAATATCCCAAACATTTCAAAACTAAATAATATAATCTTAAACGATTATATAAAGGTTCTTAATTAAAAACCTAGCTATGACTAAAACGAATTCCTTAGAACGATTGTTTGGGTATCCGTTAAGTTAAGTAAAGACCTAAAACGACTCATAGATACGATCGTATACGACTTAAGGTTAAACTTTTAACCTAAGCTATGTGTTATGTGATTTTATGTGTAGGAATTTGTGTGTTGGTTCAAGTAGTTAACCTTGGCACTTATTAAAAGCAAGAAATTATGTTAAAGCAAAAATCTGAATTAAAAAAAGAGTTAAAACCTAGACCCTAAACCCTAAGGGATAAACCCTTGAAAATAACCTAGGCTTCCGAGAGAAACGTGTATGTCGTAATGATATGCTGTTTAAAGATCTACCGATAATACGATGTGAAAACATGTATTATCCAATAAAAGTTTTTCCGCAAAAAAATACAGGAAATACTTTTCATATAGAAACGTTTTTTTTTTTTTTTTTTTTAAACGTTTCATTTGAAGATATAGTGTTTGTATGGAACACAGATACGTAATAACCAATAAAAGTTTTTCTCAATAAACGTGCACTGGAATAAAGACGAAATAGAAATAAGACGAAACAGGAATAAGACGAAAATACATCTTTTTTTTGACTTTTTGATCGTCTAACCATTTTTTGAGAAATTGTCACCAAAAAACGTGTCAAGTCTTTTGAACTTTTCACTTTATAGAATAGTGTTTATACGGAACAAAACTCAATAATGTCATACTTTTAATAGAATGGACCAATCAGAGCCAAGCTAGACAAACCTAAGTTGGAGTAACCAAACTAGGAAAACTAGCACGATTATAGAAACTAAAAATCGAAATGGACCAGTCAGAACCAAGGAAACCAAACTGGTAATCCACGTGAACATTTTTTGACCTATCAGAAGAAAGGATGATGCAAGCATGATGTCGCTTGGTGGAAGATATTTTGAGAGAATATTCCAAGAATATGTTGGGTGCAAAGTGTAATAAGCCGAGTGCAAAGTATAATAAGTCGAGGTAAAAATGCGATTAATGAAACTTTCAAAATCCTATAAATAAGGAGCTCCCCTCTTCATTTTTCTCACCATTTCTAGAGCAATTTAAAAGCAAAAGTACTCTATATTTATAATCTGAGAGTTATTGTGAGTGAAAAATATATTTCAAGTATCAAAGTCCGACGCAAAATACGTTAAAGCGATCACTACAAGAGATATACTCTTGTGGTTATTATATTCGTTTTTCTTCTTATATTTAGTATAAATATACTTTTATAAGCAGTTATAATACCCAAATTATTTTATATATATCGTACAAAAGTCATATTTACAAGCAGTTACAATGTCCAATTTATTTCTATTATAAAAGAGAAATACTCATTTCACAAGTAGTTACTATGTTCAATTTTTTTTCAAGTATTTAGTAAGAATATTCATTTTATAAGCAATTATAATGCTTAAATTATTTCAAATATAGTAGATGAATATTCATTTTACAAGCAATTGTAATGCTCAATTCATTTTCAAATATAGTAGAAGAAATTCTATTTATAAGCGGATATAATGTCTGATTTTATTCCATTAATAAAGAATAAAAGATAAAAAAAATACTAGCTGTTATGATGTTCAATTTAATTTGAATATTCTTGTGTAAAACATGATGTCCTAGCCTGATATGCTTGTGACATCAAGTTGTAATTAATCAAAACAATGGACAAAGAAACTAGTCTTAAATATCTAATTTATATTCATATGTTATTGAAGTAAGAAAATATAAATAAATTAGTTATTATTAACTATAGTATGGAGTCGTAATATGACTAGTGGTTATGTCAACCTCACATACTTTGCAGGCCGTATGATTAAACGCATAAATTAACTTAAACTGTATTATCGAATCAGGCAAATCTTCTAAACTCTTGTGTGTTATGTTACAAGTTATATACATGTTTTATACACTTTGTGTGACAACGTGATATAAATTATTGAAATGAGAGTTTGATAGGGCTAAATTATACGATATTTTTATTCCTCAATACTTAGTTTTTATATTTATTGTGTGCTTAAATGTTTAATTATTTAGTTTATTTTGGTTTTAATAGGTTTTATAGGGTTTTAGTTAATTTATGTTAATTTAGGTAATTTTATAGTATTTTTATATCTCTTTTTATTTATGTGTTTTTATTTATTTTTAGTGTTTTAGGTGTTTTATTTATTATTATGCATTTTTATTATTTTTAGTAATTTTATATTATTTTTATTTATTTGTAATTAATTTATATTTATTTTTGTAGGAAAATTAAGAGCTGAGGGCATTTCTGTAAAATCTGCAAAGACTGGGGGCAAATTTGTAATTCTGCAAGAAGCCGGTGGCAAAATCGTAATAAAGCAGATTCTTGGGGGTCTTGATTGTAAATATCCAGGCGGTGGCAGTTTCGTAATAACGGCGACAAACATCCGCGCAATGCGCGAAAATCAGCAGCAGCGAAGACAAGAAACGACATCGTTTTGGGCTCGGGATGGAACAGTGGACCGCGCAATGCGCGGCTATGCAAATTTGGAACGAGCGCGTGGCGTCGACGCGCCAACGGTAAGGAAAGGAAAAGGCGGCGTGGCTGCAGCTTTTTGTTTTTTTTCTCTCTCATACGTGGCGGCTGGTTGATGGTTTCTTTCTTGCTTTGCCGCGTGGGTTCTTCAGCAATAGTAATGAATTTAATAAATTCCAAATTAGTTTTGGAATAGGAAAATAAATTAGGATTTTTATTTTTAATTTATTATTTTAAATCCTATTAGGGTTTGGAGAGTACAATTCCTATTAGGGTTTGGAGGATTTTGAAGCCTATAAATAGAGGGCTTGAGACACATTGTAAAAGACAACTTTTCTTAGAATAAAAATTCTCTCTTTTATTATTTACTATTCTTTAGTATTATGAGTAGTTAATTTATTTTTCTTGGTTTAAGTTATTGAAGTCATCAAGATTTATACACTGTGAGATCTAATTTATTTTAATTGTTCAATTTATATTTTGAGTATTGAATATTTTTCTATGTTTAATTTTATGATTAATTCGTTTAATTGCTAGGATGCATACTAGTTTATTATTCGTTGAAATCTACTGCTAAATTAAATATCAAATCCGTAATTGTTTGGTCACTTTAACTTGCGAAGCAACTAAGGTTAATAATTATTTTGCTTATCAAAATATTATTTTATCTTAGGAAAAATATTCATCTAGATTAAATGCAGACGCTTGGATTGTGTTGTTTAGTTCAACGATCTCTCTATTTCTTTATGCTGCTACTAGGTTAAATCTTTAGCGCTTGTCTGAGATTATTTAGTAGTAAGGGTTATTTAGATCGCTTGTTTCTGCTTAACTAAAATTAAGGAGAGATAGGAAAATTATTTGAATGGGAGTAATTATTCCACGTTGAATATTTAAAATATGAATTGATTTATTCTTGCATCAGTGATCAGTTGTAAATTCTTGATGGTGGATGTTAACTTAAACCAAGGCTTTTTATTCTTATTTATTTTTTTCATATTTATTTTAGTTATTTTTATTTAAATTATTTCTTTAAATTCAAAAACCCCCTATTTTTATTTGCAAAAATATAAAATTAAATTAATCATTCTCTGTGGGATCGACTCTTGCTTACACTACTACATTAATATTTTTCAAAAGTAAGATTTTATTTTTGGGTGCTTGCGACATCACACCAAATTTTGGCGCCGTTGCCGGGGAATGATTTTAATTTAATTTTATGCTTTTGTAAATATGTATTTAATTTAGTAATTTTTTATTTTTATTTTTTAGATTTTCATAATTTCATTTAGTGGTGCAGGTTAAGGATGGAAGTGAGGCATGATTATGCCAATGAAGTAACTATTTCTTCTCTTGAGCGACAAATTGATACATTAACTTCTCTTGTTTATCAAATGGTTGCAGATCGTACACAACCAATGGAAGCTTGTAGGATTTGTGCGGTGGTAGGACATCCGACTAATATGTGTCCCATTCTTCGAGAGGAGTCCTATGAACAAGTCAATACAACAAGTGGTTTCCCTAGTCAACCCCAATGGAGATATGATCCCTATTCAAACGCGTATAATTCAGGATGGAGGGATCATCCTAATTTTGGCTATGAGAATCCACAAATGAATCCGGCCACAAATCAGAATTTTTCAAGCTATCAACAATACATGCAGCCGTATACCCAACAACAACAGGGCCAATCACTTTATTCTGATATGTCTTTAGAAGATATGCTTAAATTAATGGAAGCTAACACTTTACAATTACGACAGGATAATTTGCAATTTCAACAAGACATGCAGGCACGAATTCAAGAAAATAATGCCATTATTCAGCGTTTGGATACTCCAATGGGACAAACGACAATCGATCAATTGAAGGAGCAAAGTTTTGAGCAAGTACCTTCTCAAACGGTGGATAATCTCGCGGAGAATACAAGTGCACTAGTGTTAAGCAGTGAAGATCCAGAAAAGACGGTCCCTCCATCACCAAAGCAAGAAGAAGCAAACAACATCAACGAAGTGGACAATATTAATGTAGACGATGATGTTATTTTTTATGATGACATGCCTAAAGAGGAGGAAATTGTTGAGGAAACAAAGAAGGAAGAGTTGGATATTGCGATTACTAATAATTTGTTGTTAGAGAAGGAGGAAAAAGAAAATGAGCTGAAACAAGATTTGAGAGAGGCTGCAGCTCCATTAAATTCCATGCCAGTGATTTTAGATAATTATGTAGCACCTTCCATTCCATTACCTGTTACTCATAATACCTCTTTATCTTTTTTTTTGCAGGATCCCATTCCGAATATAAAGACTCTCTCCAATCATATTAAATATCTATTCATTGACGAGGGAGTAACACGTTCATGTCACGTGCAAGGGAGACTGAATCTACCAATGAAAAATAACGTGATGGATGGGGTACTCAAAATTCATGAAATTGGAGTGACGTAGTATTTTGGCCTGCTGTCGAGCCAATGACAATAAACAAAGGCGCTGCTTGGGAGGCAACCCAAGAAATCAGATTTGCATTTCTTTTCTTTTTTCTTTTTATAGTTATTTGTCTCTTTTTCTTTGCATTTTATTTTACATTGGGGACAATGTAAATTTTAAGTGTGGGGGAAGGGATTTAGGATTTTTGTTATTTTTAGGTTATATTTTTTTGATAATTTTAGGAAATTTTAAAAATTTTGAATTTTTGAATTTTGTGGGTAAATTCACTGCAAACCCTCACGAGACAAAACTCGTCCACTTGGGGTAACCTTGGGGTTTAAAGGCTTGTTGCACATGCTAAGTGTAACCGTGTTTCCTACGAAAATGGGGTAGTTTTATTTTTAGAATGTGTCACTTGAGCAATGAGTTAATTGGAATTTTAATTTTTAGCCAATGATAAAAAATTTGATTTTTATTTAATAACTCTTTGGAAAAATAATAAATTTTTGCTTAGTTTAAATTTTTGACTTTTTATTGATTATTACTTTGTTTGAGATCCTTTAAAATTTTTATACACTTATATCCATTTGTTTGAGCTAATTTAAATTAAGAGAAAGTTTAAATGGTTAAATGCTTATGAAAGATATTTTTGAACTCTATATCTTATTTGATCATTATTTGAAGTGAAATATAAGGCAAAATATAATTTGGAGGATATGATTTAGGTAATTTTTCTAGGATTATTTTTGAAAAAAATCTTGTGGTGGGTTGAGATGGAGCGTAAAACGCACTCACTCATAAACACATGAAAAAGCGAGATGGAGCGTAAAACGCACTCGCTGATGAGATGGAGCATAAAATGCACTCACCGTGAAAAAAAAGTGAAAAATGAAGAAAGAAAGAAAATGGGATGGAGCATAAAATGCACCCATTAAAAAGAAAAAAATTGTGGAAAAAGTATTTGAAAAAAAAATGATATTAATAATCCTAGTGTGTTTCATTGATTAAAAACCTTTTGATCTTCTGATTTATATTGTCTGTATTAGCTGAAAGTGATGTGAAAAATAAATATATTGAGTTTTGTTATATATCTTTTATAAGGTAATTAATGACCGAAACTTATCTGAGTTTGATTAGTTTGATACATTTGGATTCACACACACACAAAAGATTTTGAGTAGAGTAAGATTGATAAATATGTTAAAGTTCTAGATTTTGCATAATTTTGAAATTTTCTTTGAGTTATCATTTAAAAAATCTTTGAGGCTGATGTTGAAATTTATATTGATCTGTTGCTCAAGTAAGTTGTTTGGTTATTAGTTTTAATTTTATAGATTTTATTTGTTGTTTTGCCCGAGGACGAGCAAAAAGCTAAGTGTGGGGGTATTTGATATGGCTAAATTATACGATATTTTTATTCATCAATACTTAGTTTTTATATTTATTGTGTGCTTAAATGTTTAATTATTTAGTTTATTTTGGTTTTAATAGGTTTTATAGGGTTTTAGTTAATTTATGTTAATTTAGGTAATTTTATAGTATTTTTATATCTCTTTTTATTTATGTATTTTTATTTATTTTTAGTGTTTTAGGTGTTTTATTTATTATTATGCATTTTTATTATTTTTAGTAATTTTATATTATTTTTATTTATTTGTAATTAATTTATATTTATTTTTGTAGGAAAATTAAGAGCTGAGGGCATTTCTGTAAAATCTGCAAAGACTGGGGGCAAATTTGTAATTCTGCAAGAAGCCGGTGGCAAAATCGTAATAAAGCAGATTCTTGGGGGTCTTGATTGTAAATATCCAGGCGGTGGCAGTTTCGTAATAACGGCGACAAACATCCGCGCAATGCGCGAAAATCAGCAGCAGCGAAGACAAGAAACGACGTCGTTTTGGGCTCGGGATGGAACAGTGGACCGCGCAATGCGCGGCTATGCAAATTTGGAACGGGCGCGTGGCGTCGACGCGCCAACGGTAAGGAAAGGAAAAGGCGGCGTGGCTGCAGCTTTTTGTTTTTTTTCTCTCTCATACGTGGCGGCTGGTTGCTGGTTTCTTTCTTGCTTTGCCGCGTGGGTTCTTCAGCAATAGTAATGAATTTAATAAATTCCAAATTAGTTTTGGAATAGGAAAATAAATTAGGATTTTTATTTTTAATTTATTATTTTAAATCCTATTAGGGTTTGGAGAGTACAATTCCTATTAGGGTTTGGAGGATTTTGAAGCCTATAAATAGAGGGCTTGAGACACATTGTAAAAGACAACTTTTCTTAGAATAAAAATTCTCTCTTTTATTATTTACTATTCTTTAGTATTATGAGTAGTTAATTTATTTTTCTTGGTTTAAGTTATTGAAGTCATCAAGATTTATACACTGTGAGATCTAATTTATTTTAATTGTTCAATTTATATTTTGAGTATTGAATATTTTTCTATGTTTAATTTTATGATTAATTCGTTTAATTGCTAGGATGCATACTAGTTTATTATTCGTTGAAATCTACTGCTAAATTAAATATTAAATCCGTAATTGTTTGGTCACTTTAACTTGCGAAGCAACTAAGGTTAATAATTATTTTGCTTATCAAAATATTATTTTATCTTAGGAAAAATATTCATCTAGATTAAATGCAGACGCTTGGATTGTGTTGTTTAGTTCAACGATCTCTCTATTTCTTTATGCTGCTACTAGGTTAAATCTTTAGCGCTTGTCTGAGATTATTTAGTAGTAAGGGTTATTTAGATCGCTTGTTTCTGCTTAACTAAAATTAAGGAGAGATAGGAAAATTATTTGAATGGGAGTAATTATTCCACGTTGAATATTTAAAATATGAATTGATTTATTCTTGCATCAGTGATCAGTTGTAAATTCTTGATGGTGGATGTTAACTTAAACCAATGCTTTTTATTCTTATTTATTTTTTTCATATTTATTTTAGTTATTTTTATTTAAATTATTTCTTTAAATTCAAAAACCCCCTATTTTTATTTGCAAAAATATAAAATTAAATTAATCATTCTCTGTGGGATCGACTCTTGCTTACACTACTACATTAATATTTTTCAAAAGTAAGATTTTATTTTTGGTGCTTGCGACATCACACCAGAGTTATTTGTGATATTAAACTGAGATATGTTAAGTCAAATCATGTTAAAGTTTATATGAAGGCATAAAACTGTGTATGTGCTATTTGTTAGACTTGTTAAGCCATCGTGCTCATTCTTGCGAATAAAAATTTATTTGTAGTTAAGGAGAATGATAATAAGATTATGGAAGTAAAGAAGACGATGTAGACTAGATTATTTACTTGTCTTTTATTTGTAGTCATGAAAACTGCTGTAATACGAACAAGTAAATCATATAACCGAATATTATTTAATGATATTATTATATTATCATCAAAGAGTCTTATGTTTTTAAATTTGATATAACTTAGAATTGTTAAAACATTAGAACAATTTTAATGAAGAACTATATATCTAAATGAGGATATTGATTAACATTGTGAGTCATGTAAAACCAAAGATTTAGCACCGATGAAGAAACTAAATTCATCACAAGGTTCCTCTGTTTCAAGTACAAGTGTGTTAATAATATTGTGAACTTCAAATATATAGGAAATATCAATACAATGAGATATCTCTATGAAGATATGTATCTAAATAAGGGTATTGAATAATATGGGGAGTTCTATAAGAAAATGAATATTTTTCATGGATAATGATGCAAACATTTATGACAAGATTTTTTTGTTCCAAGAGCAATTCTATTATTAATGCTGTGAAACTTGGATATATAGAAGCATAGAATGTCTAAATCTTAAGGTTAAAATTTGACCAGTATATATGGTGTTATCCACATATACGGATGAACTACAAGTTGATATTTGTAGAAATGATGAGATCGATACCAAGTTAAGATCTAGGAATTAAGTACTTAATGAAATGTATATAATAGATTAGTACAACCAATATAATTATGGGATCATTGGTCAAGTTACTAATAAATAGAAGTTTAATGCACAAAGTCCGTTGTAAGAAGTACGGGGATTGGTTTGTTTTGAAAGGCCAAGAAAGAAAAGTTTATAAACTTGTTAAATCTTTATATGGCCTAAAACAAGTACCTAAGTAGTGGCATGAAAAAATTGACCACATGGTTATTTCTAATGGATTTAAAATAACTGAATCGAATAAATGTGTTTATTCTAAATTTAATAAAGATTTTGGTGTTATAATTTGTTTATATGTTATGCTTATTTTTGGTACTAATGAAAATGTAGTATTAAAAACTAAAACATTATTGTCTACTACCTTTGATATGAAAGATACGATGGAGGTTAATGTAATTTTATGTATTAAAATTATGTGATCTCAAGATACCATTTTTTTTTAATTCAATCTCATTACATTGAGAAGTTGTTAAATAAATTTAATCACAAGAATTGCAAGATAAACTCTACCCCATATAGTCATTCTGTTAAATTATTTTCAAATAAAGGGAATAACATATCTCAATTAGAGTATGTAAGTGTAATCAGTAGTCTTACGTATGCAATAGAGTGTATTAGACTTGATATAGCATTTGTGATTGTAATATTGAGTAGGTTTAGTCATAATCCAAGACAAGTCACTATAAAAATTTTGGGCATCTGAGACGGAAAAATCTGTTTCAAATAAAGCAGAATTTGTCTCAAATTTGATTTTGAGATTAATTTTGTTCGTCTCAAAATCCATGTCAATAAGTCGCATCGTTAATTCTGGCCATCTTAAAAAAATATTAGAAACGAAAAATATCTATCTCAAAATCCGTCTTAAAAATATTTAGAAACCGACTATTTTTGTCTCAAATTACATTAAATCCGTCTCAAATATACCCACGGGAAGCTACATTTTGAAACCGTTTAAATACATCTCAAAATTGGTGGGAAACATTGGAGCCACTTTTTTTGGCACCCATAATTTGAGACAGAAAATATTGTTTCTAATCTGTTTCTAAACTTTTTTGCATAAAAAAATAAATATTTGAGATGCTTTATTTCCGTCTCTAATCCCTCTCAAACGTTAGTAATTAAAAAAAAAATTGTTTCGAATTCAGTCTCTAAATTCGTCTCAAAATTAAAAATTTATTTTTTCATAATTTATTTTTTTATAATCTTTCTCACCCAAACAATTTTAATACTTAAACTTAATAAAATAAAACATGACCAGAACACAATAATATTATTGTAACTATAATTAATTACACATAAATTATGTACGTTAAAATGTTAACATTCTATAAATTATTACAAACTAATAGTTCAAATCAACTCTTCAAAATATGCTGTTATCTGATCCCTAACAATCCTAAAAAAACTCTGTAACAGCTTGACAAGCTTAAGAACAATACTCTAGCACCCTGCTTACCCCGCATGTGAGACTGCTACAAATGCAATTCTTCAAGAGCAAGACAAGAACCCAGATGCTCATCAGAAGCCGGACTAGTATCGATACTCTTGCAAGAACGAAGTTTCAAAGTCTTCAAATTCCCACAATACAACAGCTTGAGTAACCTGAAACAAATAAGCATAGAAATGGTGAAAACAAATTCTATCACTGCTTTTGAATACCAGAACAAGGAATGTTTACAATTCCAAAAATACCTTCTTATCTTTATTTGTACAATAAATAGTCCTTGTACACATCTCCCTTTCATCTTCAGACTGATAACATAGCAAAAGGCAATGAAGTAACTATAAATCTACCTCTCAGTTCACTTTCTAAGATTGACATCAAGTATGAAAAAATTATGGTATAAGAAGTTAAACATGGTGAACCAAACTCAAACTTCTCACTCGGGGCAAAAATGTAGGATTAACAGGCGCAATTGCAGTTTCTGAAGGCATCACCATTACAGGGTAAAAACCAAGCATAGTCCCTGCCAGACTCGATGCATTCCTAGCACCTTCATTTAATTGGTGGTAAAGCAGGTGCATGTGACTCCACCAGTATGGACCAAAGCACATGCACGTCTTCATAGTGCCAGGACTTGACATCCTCATACATGATGTAAATCCCTCTACCTGTGAATAGCAAAAAAGAAGTATGCAATTCAGGAGCATGGAATGTCATTGGCAACAACTATTGTTCAAGGGGATTGAAATTCATTACTTTCTAGAATAAAAAGTACCAACAATAATTCACAGAGAGAACAACTGCCAACTTGGGAACATCTAATAGAAAGATGAGAATACCTTTGGGGTTTTCTCTTCCCTTTTTTGGCAAGTAATAATTATATCAAGAAAATTCAAAAACAAAAGGGCTCTTCAAATGAGAGTACCTTCATATCAACAAAAACATTAACAAGTATTCAACCTTGAACAGACATATACATGATGAGCATTTTCAAATAGAACTTTAAACCAATCCATATGGGGTTAATGGCCAACAGAATAACATAAAAGTTGAATAACATTTAGTCATTTATGATCTTTGATGCCATAGGTACCTTTATTGCCAGTTTCATTACAGATAGTAAAATTGACATGACAAAAATTATCGACAAAACAAAAATGACAATATATATATAGGGGATGGGAGAAGGATTATAAACTATAGACCTGTTGTGAGTCTTTCAATGCAGGGTAGCATAAGAGAGCAAGTGATCAAATGCTAACACGTATGGAAACCAACTGACGTATACACTCTTCCACCTTCTAAGATTATATCCTGCCAAAACGACAGTCCTTTCTCCCTCACAAGCATAGAGATTACGCCCGCTTAGGAGAATCAAATTAGTTACCAAATAAGCTTCCACAGAATGGACCAGTCACCCATGAGGCAGTATATATCAAATAAAAGATTTCCCAAAATAGCGAATGTGGAAATTTGAAGGAATGCAACTCATTGAATTATCAAGTCAAACATTAATTCACACATATGATGTACAATAGATGAAAAATTCACTGTTTATGGAACAAAACTTAAATAAATCTCCCAGAAGTAAGCCACAACATTAGTAAGAAAAGAAATGTCTCACTTTTCCAAAACTACTTATGTAGCACCCAAAAAAAATAGGGAAGTTCAAATAATCATATATAACAAAAATGTAAACAAGCCTTACTTTTAGTGAAAATATAAATGCTAAATCATCTCTGCTCAAGTGCTCCTGTAGACAAAATTACAAAACAGCATGTTACCTCTTGTGGAGGAGGAAAGTGTAGAGATGGAGTGGAAACAAAGACCTAATTTTATTTATTTAATTATTTATTTTGATAAGTGACAAGGTTCTAAGAACTTAACAACAAATTATTGCAGCATCCTACCTGAAAAAAAATATGCATATTAATACACAATCACTTAGAAGCTTGGCTATGCAATATTGTATCCATGCAGATTTGCTCTTCTGGGGTTTTGCGAGTGATATAGGACCCTTAAATTTCTGATGCATTTTCTTTCCTTAATCAATTTGGATTTTCAGGCTTAAGTTTAGCCTTTCCTATTTCCATAATTTCTCTTATTTTAGACTTTAAGTTTAGGACTGCTGATTGTCTTAATTTGAGGCTTAAGTTTAGTGCTTAATCCTATAAAAGGATTACTATAAACCTTGTTATGTACTTCTAATTTTATGCAAAAAAATATTTCTAAGAGAATTTATCCTCAGTTTTCCTTGTGGAGATTTTGGTGGATTCCATGGTCGTTAGTATACGCAAGTTTGCTGACCCACCATAGGAATCAATAACATAATTTTCAACAAATGAAAGAAGCAATCAAAATATAAAGATCATATTCGCTATTCGGATTGTTTTACCATACCTGTCCGTAAACAAGTTCATTCAGCTCGCTCAAGGATGGAGTCCTCTCCAATACACGTGCATGAATTAAAAAGAAATATTATTATTTAAAGGTAGATATTGCAGCAGTGGAGGAAGAACATCTTCAGCACAGCGTAGCCTAATTACGTGAAAAAATATTTGGAAGAAAATATGATAATGAGAAACAAGAGTATCGTTTTTAAGTGTCAGGTTTGTACTTTTCAACCCAAATCTTTAAAATAATAGATACGTACACTTTTATAATAATTTGATGTGAAAAATACGATAATTAATTAAAATAATTTAAACTGAACCCCTATATTAAATGATCTTCAAAAACTCAGTGGGTTTGGAAGCCCCCACTCAATTCTATGTGGGTGTGTGCCCCTGCATATCAAACATATGTCATAACCATCAATAAATATAATCGATTGTCTTGTCATTACCATCAATTTATATAATCAACTGTCTATCACAAATAGTTCGCATACTTAAGAGTTAGAATAGTCCATGTAAAAACAGAGTACATCAACCCAGCACAAGTGCGTAAGTATCATTATGTACCAGTATGCTAGTTAACTATAATCATAAAGGGAATCCAAAACATTACACCTCAACACCTTCAGGAAAGCAGAAAGCCGCTAAATCACTTGGGTGAATGGCTAATCTCTTCTAAAGAGGATACTTAAAAAGTATCTGTAAAATAGGAAAGAAGGAAGAGAAAATAACAAATTAATGTTAGCATTAAAACAAAAAACATAAATAAAAAAAATCAGTTTCCATGACACCAGTCAATAGTTCGATATGTGGTTTCCCCTGAGATCATAAAAGAATCTAAAATAAACCTCTAAACATTTCATAGCTAAAATTTTCATTATGAACAAATATAAATGAAATGAAGATGATAATCTTCGACTATAACATAATAAAAAAAATTCAGTTGGAGGGAGATCACAAGAGTCTTTCTAAATGTTTCCAATAACTCAAATACTTAAGCAAATGAGAGATATTTAACAACACGAATTAGCTTCACGTATTGCTGACCGCAGAAAGATATTGTAGGGAAAATAATTTTCACAGGAAGAAGCAGAGCTTAAATTGTTATGCGAAATAGTAATTTAGAAAAAAAAACACAATCTGAGGTTCAAGTTTTGGGAGTGAAGGCCCCAAACGCTGCATCACTGTATAATCTATCCCCTCGGATTTTTCCATTTGTAACTCCCACTTCTTCCGTCTAGCATATGCGTCCTTCACAGCTTCAAGATTAGAATCACTCCAAGAAAAGTCTTTATTTCCTACGGAAATTCCGTCGGAATTAACCATTTTCCGTTGGAAATAGGTTAATTCCAACAGAAATATCCGCTGAAAATTTGGTTGGAAATAACTGTGTCGGGATTAACTCCGTCGAAAATTTTGTCGGTAATATTTTGTTATTTCCAATGGAATTTCCGGCAAAAATAAGTTTTTTCCCACCAAAAATTCAGTCAGAAATAACTTTTATTTTTTTCTTTTTTCTTGTTTTCATACAGCCATATGTAGTCATCAAATGTACTAACAAACATTAAAGAGAACCTACGTTAGAGCAATCAAGTCTCTTAAGACTATTTATACAGGCAACATAGAGGAAAATGTAGTGCACTGTAATTTCAAATTAACAAATCAGATTGCCTTAAAAATGATATCATGTATTTCAATAAATCACAACATAGTGCAATTCCCAAACATCTTAGCAAAATGAATTCCACGGCCTTGCACAGTTCCCAATATCATCGCTTTAGCAATTGTTTGATCATCTACACTTTTAACAAGTTCAACATTATCGTTACCAAACGACTAGAACCGTTAGCAAGGTCCGTATAGTGCCGTCAAGACAGTTCAGTATGAGACATGCAATTGAAAACAGGTTGTACTTCACTTTTCCTTCAACCTGTAAACACAGTTCAGTATGAGACATGGATTAACGGACTTCTAAATGATTAGAATCGTTAGCAAGGTCCTTATAGTGCCATCAGTCAAGACAATGATACGGGAAGGTCTTCTCCCATGGAGTGGATAAGAGGTGGGCTAAAAAGATATTTCTCACCCACTTGCTCTCGTAATAAAGCACAAGTAGATTCAAGTAATGACATAATATCAGAATAACCAGTAAAACCAAACAAATCAAAACCCATAACACCTAATGCGGCACCATAATACAATCAGAGGAAGCAATTCATTGCCAAGGGTTTCAGCATTCATCACTGGTGAACACCAATCTCACTACTTAATGCACAACAGTAGCAAGATAATGGTCATCACACTGAAACATCCTGACCACTCAACTCTGAAATCTTGCAGACATGTATAACCTTATTTGTCACACTGTCAGCATAATAGGTTGTTCAAAAATTGGATGAAAAAGGCCATCATTAAGCATAGTACAGATAATACCAATATCAACAACAACACAACCCAAACTAACAAGATGCTTGTAGTTTGATGCATATAATTAGAAAATCCTATGCTTTAAAAATTGCAACACCAACATCCCAATGTTACATACCTCGAGAATATGCGATAACCACTTTTAGAACATCTCCAAATTTGTTAAAGTGCCGAGAAAGACTATCCTTGGTGTCAACAAAATGAACCTGTAGAAAAGGCAACTGCGTCAGACTGGAGAATGATATATTAGTAGCCAAGTTTCACATCATGGGTATAGGTCTTACATTGCTAACGAATATAGTCTGTGAATCAGTATCTTCAGCAGGACGAACACTGGAATATAAACCTGCACAACCACCCAAGTAACCATGACATAACACAAGAAAATTTTAGCAATAACCAACTAAAGTTAACTGTCAAATCACTACTAGCATCATCTCCCTGTTAAAGGAAAAGATACTTGTAATAATTATGACTTCATAATTCATTTGAAATAGCTAAAAGAAAATCTAGAAAAAGTTCTACATGATAAGCTAAAGCTAGCCCAAAATAATATTGGGGAAAAGAATTTCTCTAAGGTGAAACCCACTCTCTCTCAGGGGCAGAGCGGGCTATTTGGACGAGCTGAGCAATTGCCCACCTTGTATATACATGAATCCTATTTCAGACACCACTATTTAAGCATTTCCTGGCAACGCGAATCCTATTTCATACACCACAAGTGCATTGTATATACATGATATAATCAGTTATATATACACTATCAATACATATAAATAATATCATACACATTCAAAAATTAGGGCATATCAATCAATATACATAAATTTCTTAAATTGAAACCTAAATTTGTGTGTATAAGTTTACCTTAGATTTAATGTGTGTGAAATCAAAATTACAAGCTATTGTGCGTGTTAGTGTGTGTAAATTTGGGAAAATGGCCAAATTGAATACTAATCGTTAACTACAGGAAATAGAAGACAACAATGGAAGAGAACGAGGCAAGGGAAGCAGCCCCCGCTGTCGCCAAAAACTGCATAAATCGGAATTGGGGCTTTTTTTCTAAACTAGGGAAATAATGAGTGGGAGGAGAAAGAGGGGAAAGGGAGTAGTGAGGCGGAGGAAATTGAGAGAGGAGGAAGACGAGGAGGCAGCAGGAGATTGAGAGAGGAGGCGGTAGATCGAGTATGAGTTTTTTTCATTTTTCTTTCTTTTCTCTCTCTCTCTCTTCCTGCAGTAGATCCAGTATGTGAGGCAGAGGGGAGTTTTGTTCGCCTAAAAAAAGAGGGGACTAATAATGACGGTTATTTTCGACAAAATTATTTCTCAGAAAATTTTTCATCGAAAATAATTTATTTTTTACAAAATAAATTCTATTAAAAATAATTTCATCGAAAATATACGTTTTTCTTATAATGAATATGGATGAAGTCCATCAATAGTGAAGTGCTCAAAAAGGGTGGTAGGTTCCGTATACTTTGTTTGGTCCTAAGAAAGCATACCCATGAGGCTCAGAAGAATCTACATACCAGTTGGCATATGGAAACAAATAATAAAAAAAATACAGAAAAATGACTATATATGAAAGGGGGAAACAGACAAGTAAATGGACAAAATATTATAGAAAAAAACACAACTAGAACAAGATATATAGGCAAAACTGGAACGTAATGATAAAAAATTAAAGCAGACTAAAAGTTCAAGGAATGACTGTAAAAAAATAAATAAGAATCATCAATTGGAATATCAAGTATTTGTAGTTTATACCAAGGCCAACCGCTAAAATGAATTCTGAACTTTCTTCTCAAGGTATATACAAGCCACTTTAAACAAAGTAACAGCTAATCAAATCAAGTAGTGCAAGTATACACAATACATCAATTAGATATTGATCACAGTTGTTGGTGTAATGGACTGAGTAAAATATTTTCCATTAAATAAGTAAGGAATTCATACTAAAACATAATAACAACAATAAAAGTAAAATAAAGCTTATTCATAAAGCCAAATTTGCAAAACATGGTATTTTCTTTTCCTTTTTCTTGATAAGTCAGGCATGGTTTTTTAATATCATCCATACTTCTCACTGTTAGTTAAAAATGTAATAAAAGTATAAAACACTAAACTTTCTCAAAGAGGGAGAGAAAACCATTACCTTTGCAACAAAAAAGACTGAATTGGAAAAAGAGTTCCTATTTCATCAAACAAGCACCATAAAAAATAGATATATACTATTGGAACATAATAATCAGTTAGACACATAAATAAAACTATCTATTCTACTGTCTGTAGCATACCATGGTTTTTGAGTGAAGTTGATACCACTGCCTCATTTACCACATACCACATATGAAAGAAGAAAACATTAGTCATCCACCTATAAGCCAAAATAGATCCAAAACATGTGTTCCATTTTTAGAGTAATTTGATGGAGCATTTGAACAATAGAAGAAAATACAAGATATAGGCACATATGAAGCTTTAGCTAAGTAGCACAATAACAAAAATAGATATCATACCAAAACCCACATTACAAAACAAAAAGACAGTGAAAAGATCATACCATGTTCCCCCTATTCTGTATCCAACGGCAAATGTGAAGATTTAGCAGACTTCATCAGCATAAGATTTCGCAATCCAGGCCTCAATTCACGGTTATAGAATTATTCAAACTCTCCTCTGCCGCCTCCCTTTTTCTTCACTACAACAAGAACCAAACCCTAAGCGCCAAGGAAAGGCAAAAAAGAACCAAAACCCCAACTAAAAATCACGGTCTGAGCAGTAAGGAAACCAGAAAAGAGGAGTAATACAGTAGATTGAACAAGTAATCAATCATCGGAACCAGAATCAAGATCCTACATAAGAAATTAAAGAGATTAAGGTTGAAACATACCTTTGAGAGAGCGAAATAGTTGATCGGATGAGGAGCAGAGGCAGTCACTCAGATGAAAAAGAGCAGAGATCAGAGAGAGCAGTCGGTCAGTCAATCGGATGAGCAAGAGAAAGAGCAAAGAGGAGAGAGCAGTCTAGCGCAAGAGACAAAAAATTGAGACAAAAATTTCGGTTTCTAATCCGTCTCAAACATAATTATTTATTTATTTTTAAATTATTAATCTAAGACAAAAATCTTTGGTCTCAAATCGGCTTCAAAAACGCGTCTACAGTTTTAAAAAAAATAAAACAAGTTTGAGACGGATAATTCTGTCTCTAATTCCGTGTCAAGAATTTGAGACAACGTAGATGGTTTCAGAATTCGTCTCAAATTGCTAAAATTAGAGACATAACTGAGTCCGTCTCTAAATATCGATTTCAGATGCCCAGTATTCTAGTAGTGAGTTCATTAGGATGCAGTACCAATGATACTTAAATATCTTAAAGACACATTGAACTATATGTTATGCTATAAAGAATACCTAGTTATTGTGGAAAGGTACATAGATGCAAACTAAATAACGAATTTGGATGAAATAAAAAGTGGATGGATATTCACTTTAAGAGGAAGAAAAGTTTCTCGGGGTTCCAAGAAACAAACCTTGATAACACATTCAATTATGGAATTTGAGTTAGTTGCATTATCAACTGCTAGAAATCGAATGGCTTAAAGATGTATACACTTTGGCCCAAGCCAATGGCGGCTATCTCAATCTATTGTGATAGTGAAGTAGCATATTATCACGGTCTTACAATAAGGTTTATAATAGAAAGTCTATACATATAAGTTTAAGACATAGTAATGTACTGGTGCAAATCAATAAAGGGGTTGTTACCTTTAATTATGTCAAGTCAAACGAAAATTTGGCAAATCCTTTTACAAAAGGTCTAAGCAAAGATATAATATATATAAGACTTCCAGGGAGATGAGATTAAAACCATTAAATGAGAGGTAACTTATAAGTGGAACCCAACTAAATACTAGAGTAACATTTAGTATATTAGTTCAATGAAAAAATACTTATAATAATAACACTAGATAAGTAAGAAAAAGAAATTCCTCATAACCATCTCAAAGTTGGAGTATGCTTGTATGGAGAACAAAGAAGGTAGGGTAAACTTTTAATGAATTTATGTTTGACTTGGAGGATGCAGGTCATACCAAGTGCATCTAATTAGATTCACCAATATAAGTGAGGGAAGTGGGGCTGCTTCTTCAAGACTTGAGGTTTGTCTCTAAGTCACTTACGAAACCTAATAAGTAAACACAAGGCCATAAATGTATTGGGTTTCCATAAACTATAAGGGATATAATATATGTTTATTGATATTACTTTAAGATTTCTTAGTTCTAAACTAACGCTACGAAGAATTATGATATTTTGTGATATACACTATGTAACGTAAAGGTTCAAGTCTAAAGACAACTTTTATATATGTATGATATATCTTATAACAGAAAGAAGAAAGTCCAATGGAAAAGATTACAAAATTGTGAAAATATGGGATGATTGTTAGATATTTTCAAATTTGGGGAGTATATAATAAATATATTATGCGCTGTAATTAAAACCAACAGATGTGTACATTGGTTTAGTTAGTTTGGTTTGAAGGATTATAGCTCAATTTGTTTGGACAAGAAATGTATTGATTCGGGTTGAGAAGTAATTGAACCAATGTAATGGTTCAGGATGAAAAAAATTGAATCAATGCAATGATTCAAATTGATAAGACCATTGGATGAACCATTACGTACAATGGTTCAACATACATTTTCAACGGGATATATCTCAAAATTTTAAATACCTTTTTAAAGGGATATATCTCTTCAAAAGGGTATTTATCTATTCAAAAGGGTACTTGAAAACCTATAAATTGATTGCAAATGCACCCAAATCAATCACTTCAAATCATTCTAAATCCTTTTCAAATTCTAAGAAAAATATTATCCTAATAATTTTTTCTATCTGTAATCTTCTTCTTTCTCATTTATAGTTTTAAACTAGTTTTTGTTTATACACAATAAATTCTAGTATAGAGTAAAATTTAAGCTTGTCTTATTTTGGGAGACGACGAATTCGCATTAACTCTGTACAGTAAAGTAAGGGGCAAATATAGTCTTAAGAAAATAATGAACAACTATTTGATTCAAGCGGTAATATTTTTGTGCTAAATCAAAAACTACAAAGCGGGTTACAACATGAAACACATTAGCAATGTTAGTCGATTAAAAATTGCAATAAGTAATGAGTAAAGTGTACTCAACAATAAAATAAAGTCACAATCAGTCATGTCACAAATATGCCTCGGCTAATAAAGGAACAGTGAGTCAAAAAGTGCAATTATACCTTGTGAGTCCATGAATAAAATTAGGGTTCACATTAAATGACTTAAAACAAAAAATAACGAGTAACAAATAATGGACAACGGACGAATAAAGACCGAAAAAGACGGAACGTTTTCCCTAGGGTTCGCCCCCTAGGGGTGAATCGCTTGGTGGCTGTTTAATGTTCCATTTCCTGAATTTCTTTCCGAACAAGTTTTAAGCGGTGCAAAAGAATAAATAATGAATCTAAAAATTGAGAAAACTTGTGAAGGTTTAAAAGATAAACTTCTCATAGAAATAAGAATAAAGATAAAATGGATAAAGAACTGATTAAGAAAAGCATAAAACGAGCAAAATACATCGGACTAGAGGCGGGCCCCCTAGGGTTCGCCCCCTAGGGTGGGCCCCCTTGGGGGTGGTCTTGTCCCACTCCATGATGCATTTATTTGCCTTCTTTGACAATAAAATTAATTTTATTCGATCTTTCTAGACTTAATATTATGCATCCTTAAAAGTATGATTTAAGAGGTGTTGTCATGAATCCCGAGATAGAAGACTCATAAGAACAACTCGTGGTTGGGAATCAATTGAGGGATTGGATTGTTGGCTAGAAGAATTGGATGATTTGGGCATTACCTAGGTAATTGGGGCTATTTTAGGAATTTTCCTATCATTAAGGGTATTTCTGGAATTTTTCCTTTTGACATGTGCCTGACACATAACTCGGACCCTATAAATAGCCCTTCACTTGACAAGTGAAGGGACTTTTGACACTTTGAGAATTCTGGCCATCCAAACACTCTATCTTTCTCTCTTGAAACAAAAAATAAGTTAGAAGGAATTAGAAACTTGTGATTAACTCTGAATAGAGTGAACAACAGTGTTGGCTTGCCTATCTTGAATTCACTCAAAACACTTGTCACGGCTCTCGAACACCAATGATTACGCCGTGATCTTAAGAGTTCTGTCATGTGTTACTTTGGTAGTTGTTTATTGGTTCTTCTCCTCTCTCCAATCTTTCAACCGATTCTTTATCTTTTACGGATTTCTAGCCTCCACCATAACTACGAACCTTAACCCTAGCAAGGTACACAATTTCTATGCCTACAAACCTCAAATCCGTGCGAGGCATAGGGGCAATCATGGAGGATAAAATAAACTTTGTTAAAGGGAAGAAGGGTAACAGACGAAGATTTGTAAGCTATGAGGAGATCCTTCATTGGAGGACAAAGAATCCATAAGAACAATATAACAGTAGTCCAAGGCACATGGGTCCAAACAACAGAAAAAACACCACAGTAATGACATAACAGGAAACTCCTTACTGAAAATTTACCATCAAGTGTAACGGTCCACCACTTAGAAGAAATACTATTGACCATCCGACATTTTCGACAGCAAATGTTATATGCTCAAATGGGTTTCAGATATATAGATTAGATAGTTATAGTAGTTGTGATATATTTAAACTTATCTCTTTTATTTATCTTCTTATCTTATATAAAAAACACATGTATATAACTGAGGTGCATCAGGTTGTTATTGATATTGAGAATACATTTATATAGTTCTTATTATTCTCTCATTCTAAGTTAGTATCAGAGCTACAAAACTGACATCATGTCGTCACTCGGATCCTTCTCCATTTGTTCCAAACAACAGCTAACGGTAAACATTCTCACGTTATGATAAGTAGGTTTTTATATCTATTTATTATGTATTTTATGCTTAATTATTTGTGAGTTTTTAAGTATTTTTAGTGTTTTTAGGTAATTTATTTAATTTAATGCATTATTATTTTTAGTATTTTTATATTATTTTTAATTAATTTATATTTATTTTTTTAGGAAAATTAAAGCTGAGGGCATTTCTGTAAATAATCCTTTAAAAGGGAATTTGCACCATGTGCGGAAGTTAGTTCAACTAGTTGGAATAAGGAGCGACGCCGTTTTGTGCTTGGGTGTTGGCAGACACCGCGCCATGCGCGAAAGTTGACAGAATCAAAAGACCGCGCATAATGCGCAGTCAGCTGTTTATGTTATTTTCTTTAGGTCAGACACGTGTCGTCAGCTGGTAGCTTTTTTGTCTTGGTTAGCGTGACAGCGCGTGGTTTAGCAACAAGGAAGGTTATTATTTAAAAATCCAATTGCAAATTGGAAAAGGAAAATAAATAAAAATTTTATATTTTATTATTTTGTATTTTAAATCCTATTAAGGTTTGGAAAGTATAAATCCTATTAGGGTTAGGAGTATTATGTTAGCTATAAATAGAGGGCTTGAGGTACAATGTAATAGACAACTTTCATCAGAAAAATTCTTTCTTCTATTCTTTAGTGTTTCTCATAGCTATGTGTAGTTAAATTATTATTCTTTGTTTAATTTAGCGGAAGCCATCAAGATTTATACACTGTGAGATCTAATTTATTTTAATTGTTCAATTTATATCTTGAGTATTGAATATTCTTCTATGCTTAATTTTATAATTGGTTTGTTTAATTGCTAGGATGCATACTAATTTATTATTCACATTAATCTAATGCTATTTGTGAAGCGACTAAGTTTAATAATTATTTTGCAGATCAAAAGATTATTTTATCTTAGGAAGAATGTTCATCTAAATTAAATGCAAACAAGTGGCTTGTATTGTTTAGTTCAACGATCTCTCTAATTCTTAAAGCTGCTATTAAATTAAATCTTTAGCAAGTGCCGGTGATTGTTTGGTGGTAAGAGTATTTAGACCAAGAGGCTCTACTTATCTAAAATTAAGGAGAGAGGAAAAAAATTATTCCACATGCGAGTAGTTATTTCTACGGTGAATGTTCAAAATATGAATTGAGTTATTCTTGCATCAGTGATCAGTTGTAAATTCTTGATGGTGGATGTTGACTTAAACCAAGGCTTTCTCTTCTTATTTATTTCTTGCATATTTATTTTTGTTAATTTTATTTTAATTATTTCTTTAATTAAAAACCCCCCAATTTTGGTTTACGAAAACATAAAATTAAATTAATCATTCTCTATGGGATCGACTCTTACTTGCACTACTACATTAATATTTTTGTAAAGTAAGATTTTATTTTTGGGTGTCTGGGACAGCACACCACGTCACCGCTCAATTTAATAAATCCAACTCAAACACTGGTGATGAAACTTCACCCAGGTAACTACCTTTCATAAAAGGCTCAATTATTGTCTCTTCTATAAGGAAACAATTTAAAGTGATTCATTGATGGAACAACTATACCACCACCGAAAAAAATCCCTGCCATTGTCTTAGATACGGCACCTGTTGATAACCCAGATTACTTGATCTGTTATCAGTAAGACCAAAGCTTGATTAGTTTATCGATCTCATATCTTCGTGAGGATATTGTTCCATTAATTCTCGATGCACAGTCCTCCCGTGAATTATGTACAATGCTTGAGTTTGCATATACATCACCTTCTACAACAAGAATTATGAATCTTCGTCTCAGCCTTCAGGAAATCAAGCAAAATGATGATTTCAAAACTAATTATCTTTATCGGGCAAAAGAAATCAATGACTAACTCCCAGCCGCTAGACGACCCATGTGTGAGTTATAGTCTACTTGCATAACTCTTAAATGACTATGTCAGGAATTTCATAGCGTAATTCCTTCTATCATATATCGACTGGAACCTATTTCCTTCACTGATCTTCATAACACTCTAATGAATTAAGAGCAGTTCACCCAACATTTTTTTGATGCTACTATATCCCCTCCAAGCCAAGCCCGTCCCTAAAAAATTCCTATTGCAGTCAGTTTCGTCCCACCATTTGCTAATTTGGTTTAGCGAACATCAAATCCAAGGAATGATAATGACTATTCTAATCGTAATCATCGGAATGAGAACAACCGAAACTCTAACAATTGATCACATAATTATTAAGATAATAAGCGTTATAATAATGGTTGCCCAAATTTCGGACAACGTAATCATACTCTTCAATGTTAAATTTGTCATCGGTAGTGCAGCTACTTGTTGCCAGAGCTACAATCATGCGCTTCAGTCGAGTGCCAACACAATTTCTTTTTATCCTAATAACTACACTGATGCATGGTTCCTAGACACAGGGGCTACTCACCATTCCACTCCTGATCTTTAACAATTAGAGCACTTAATTAAATATAATAGATCTGACTCCGCGTGGGTAATGGTAAAGGGTTTCATATAGCTAATATGGGTTCATCTAATTTACAGTTTGAGAGTAATTCATTTGCCTTGCGTTATATTTTACACATTCCTTATCTCACAAAGTCGTTGCTTCCCATTAACAAATTTACAAATGAAAATGATGTATTCTTTGAGTTTCACCATACTTTTTTTTAATTAAGGATCGCAAGATGAAGAGAACATTGTTGTTCGCGCCAAGTGAAAGAGGTCTATACTCTCTACCAACTTCTAATTCTTCAGCAAATAAACAGCCTATAGCCTTTATCACCACCAAAGCTTCCTCTGCATGTTGGCATAGTCGTTTAGGTCATCCGCACTTACAAATTTTGAATAAAGTCATTTTTAACCATAAGCTACTAGTTTCAAATTCAAAAAATAACTTTTGTAATGCATGTCAACTAGACAAAGCCTCTAGACTTCATTTGTCTGTCACCAAGCATAATGTTTCCTCTATTCTTGAATTAATTTTTAGTGATGTGTGGGGTCCTTCTCCCACTCTTTCTAGTGAAGGCCATCATTATTTTGTAATTTTTGTGGTTGCCTTCACTAAATTCATATGGTTTTATTCTATGCAAGCAAAGTCTGATGTCTTTAAAATTTTTAAGTCATTCCAAGCACTTATTGAGCGTCAATATAGTCAAAAATAAAATTTGTTCAAATAGACTGGGTGGGGAATATCATCATTTAAATAACTTTTTTGCCACCATTGGTATTAATCATCATTTGATTTGCCCCCACACATATGAACTAAATGGCATGCATGGTTGAATGTAGACATCGACATATTGTTGAGACTAGCCTTATCCTTTTAGAATCTTCACACATGGCATTCAAGTATTGGCAATAAGCCTTTGATACAATCGTTTTCTTAATTAATCGCATTCCTTCATCTGCTTCTAATGGCAAGTCACCCTCTAAATGTGTTGTATGCCGTCCACCAAATTATTCATTTTAAAAAAAATTCAAGTGTCTCTATTTTCTTTATCTTCATGCCTATAATACCTACTAAATAAATTTTCAATCTCAGCCATGTATTTTTTTGGTATATAGCCCACATTATATGGGTTACATGTGTCTTGACCTTAAAACAAATAGGTTACATGTGGCACGTCATGTGCAATTTAATGAAGATTTTTTTCCTTTTACATCCTGCACACTCGGTTGATCTCTCCATAAATCAGTCATATGTTTGGGCCATGACACTTGTTTTCCAGCCCAATAGTCTTTATATGCGCCCTCTTACCAATTCTTTCTCTTCATCGATCTCTAATCCCACTTGGACTCATTCCATACAATATATCTCAACTCACAGTTATAGTTACAATTCCTCGCGGCTTCAATCCAATACAAACCCTTGCTCAATCTCTTTCGTGTCTCTTCCTCCAAAAGAAAATTCCCTTTCCTGTCTCTATCGGGTAACAACAGTGCTACCACCCATTTATTCCTCTCAATCGACCACTCCTCTAGTCCGTTCAATATCTGGTGATGTGACGCCCCCAAATCACTATACTTACTATAGATGACTTAATGCTCACTATAAATGCTAAATCATTAGGTTTATGGATGATTTCTTTTATTCAAAAACAAAGTTCATATCTTAATTCCCAAAGATCTTTCATTATTTTATATCAAGTCATTGTAATCGATACAAGAGACTTAATACTCAATCATGACATTTTATCCTTAAGATTTAGATATTCTATAACTTCACATGTTCCAATATCCACAACATTAAATCATTAGGACGGCTCTTGGGAACAGAGAATCTCGCGGTGAATATTTGTATCTTCACCCATGATAAATGTTTGCATCTTTATCCGTGACAAATGGTTGTATCTTTGTCCGGTGCAAAATTCTCTTTCCGTACAGAACATTACCCAACTAGTTAAAACCCTCACTCGAAACATATTTGGTTATAGTGATATCTCTTCATATCAATAATCCTATTTATCTGACATTCAGAATAGTAATAACGAGTTATACCTGGGTCCGAGGAACCTTAACGATGGATTTGACCAGTCAACATCGCTTAGTCTTGTCTCGGATGTACAACACTCACAAGTTATTTACCGATCCTCATCTAGATAAATAGATCATTATCAATACTATGTTAAGTTTTAACAATTCTAAGTTAAACCAAAGTAAAGACGTAACAAGAATATGTGATGAAACTTAATATATATTAATATAGAGTCAGTTACATGGTTTATTTATTCATATTACATAAGTCATCAAGACTTTAAAATAAAAAGACAAGCAATTTAATAAAGCATGTAAACTAGTCTATACATTTCTTCTTTCCTTTCTTCTTCTTAGAGCCGTAGCTCTCGGGTTTGTTTGCAATTTAGGTTTATTTGCAAGGGTGAGCATACAAAAGCTCAGCAAGTTTAACACATAGCATATAAGTGAACTCACACTGATAAGAATTTTAAGGATTCATGACACAACAATTGATATTGCAAATGTTTTAACATAGTAAGACTGAGTGATGGTTAGACCTAGAACTGTTCTTGGTCTTTCGACTTAGAACCATTTACAGTTGATATAGAAAGGGGATCAACCTACCGACATCCTATGTTATGCATGACATACATTACACTGGACTAATCATGAACAGTGGTACATATTTGTTCATCTCAGTTTATTTCACATGTCAGGATCGCCCCAAGACAACTTGGTTGGATAAAATAAAACATGATTCAAAATATATCACGAATAAGCATTTCATTTTGGAAGTTATGCCGAAACAAGAAGCAATAACTCTCATATCAAAGATTTATGACACGTTGTTTGTACAAAATGTATAAATCATATAGAAAACAAGTAAACAAAGGTTAAGGATAGAAAACTTGTTTTGAAGTAATTTAGGGTTTTTCCGGTAAAACGTTAAATGCCTACATAATTGTTTACACGCACTCGAATGTTAGTTTATCGAATTTTACTTCTTAATAAATGTTTTTATAACTTGTTTAGACTATTTCCATAGGTGGTTTTATTTGAAAAATTCTCAAACTCAAAAACTCATTTTTAAGTGACTTTATAAAAAGTGGACAGCAACATTGGCTGTCAGACCCTGGCTCAGTTAAACGGCCATAACTTCTTTATTTTAAAATATTTTTGAGTCGTTCAAAATTTCATGCGTTTGTAACTTCCGTATCTACAATTTATGTTTAGACCAAAGTTCGAAATTCCTTACTTATTTACACATAATGTGATAGTAAGGGGATTGCCAAAAACTGTTTCAATATTTCATTGACTGAATTGATAAAACATGATACCTTAAGCGTTAATTTGCTAAGATAACATGTTCTAACAATCAATAACACTTTATAACATAAAATAAGAAAATCATAAACCTTCTTATATAGAGATTTATGACTTTTGTTCAAGAACACACGAAGAACACGAAGAACGAAAAAACCGTACATGGTAACAACTTATGTTCTTGAGCTTTTGAATTTCATACTTGAAATAATTTGAGCATTATAACTACTTGTATAAGTGATTATAACATTTATATATGAAATAATTTGGTCATTATAACGCCTTGTTTACTTGATTTTAACAATTTATAACTATTGCTCAAGAACACATGAAGAACACGGAGAACGAAAAATCGTACATGGCTACGACTCGCGTTCATTGAGCTTTAGTTATATGCTATGAAATGAAATTGATATAACAACGACTTGCTCAATTCATAAGGAACAAGGAGAACGAAAATCGTATATGACTACGACTTATGTTTTTGAGATTGTCAATAAAAGAAAATTGAACATTATAACTACTATAAAATAAAGAAAATCTTAAGAACACGTGAAGAACACAAAGAACGACAATCGTACATGGCTAAAACTCGTGTTCTTGAGCTTTTGAAAATTAAAGACGAAAGAAAATCGAACATAATAACTTTTAGAGATTGTACCTTTTGAATTTGAAAGCTTTAACTATTTCTTTGCAATTTCCAAGGTAGTAACTCATAAGAACTCTCTCTCAATATATGTATAGTTTTGATACTAGATTTTGTGCTTTGAAAAATGAATGATGAAATAAGCGCACAATGCTTGTTATTTATAGGCCATGCAAAGTTAGGGTATTATGGTCATTAAGACAACTAAGTTTTGGCTCCAAGTTTGGCTTGGCTTTAACTTTGGCTACGACTTTGGCTCCAAGTTTGGCTCCAAGTTTGGCTTGACTTTGGCTTGACTTAGGCTTTAACTTTAACTACTAACTAGAGTTAACAACTAACTCAATATTGGTTAATTCTCTACTAAAGTTAGCAACTTGATTGGTTGATTAGTTTCTTAATTCACCAATTAAACTTATTAGGTTAATCTTAATTTTAATTAACCTTAATCTTAATCAAGTATACATGTAATATAGTTGACTTTTACTATTTATAGTTGACTTTTTTGTATTTATGCCGTATAATTTTCATATTATTATCATATTTTATCCGTATAATTTTCGTATTTATACGCGTATTTGTGAATAGTACTTTCTAAGGTTTAGGGTTTGAACCTTAGGGTTTTTACAATTAGGTTTAGGTTTTTTCCAAACCCTAGTTTTAGGTTTTTAAAAATTTTACTTTTATTTTTCTAATAATTGTTTAAGTTGGATTCTTGAAACGAAATACAAAAATAAACACACATGAAAATTCCATAACACATATTAGATGTAATACAATATTTATTTATGCCTATAAATTCGGATTACAACTATCTCAAAAGTTCAGAATATTACATTCACCCCTCCTTAAAAGAATTGAGTCCCCGAAATTAACTTATACAATTAAGAAAACAAATGTGGATATTCTATCTTCATTTTATCCTCTAATTCTCACGTTGCTTTTTCCATGGAGTGATTTCTCCATATGACATTGACTGAAGGTATGACCTTGTTTCGCCAGACTTGTTCCTTCCTATCAACGATTTGAATAAGAATCTCTTTATAGCTGAGATCCTTCTCAATCTGGATTGGTTCGTAATTAATTACGTGTTTGTAGTCGGGTTTATAATGACACAATACTGAAACTTGAAATACATTATGTATATGTTCCAGTTCTGGAGGTAAGGCTACTTCATAAGCTACCTCACATATTCTTCGTAATATCTTGAATGGTCCTATAAACCTTGGACTTAATTTTCCTTTCTTTCCAAAACAAATCTTCCCTTCTAGGGAGATACCTTTAGGAAAACATGACTACCAACTTCAAAGTCTCTCTTTTGTCGATGTAGATCGGCATATCTCTTCTGTCTTTCTTGAGCAGCTTTTAACCTCAGTTGAATTGTTCGAACTACCTCCGCTGTTTGTTGAACCAATTCTAGCCCTAACATCTTTCGTTCACCGATTTCGTCCCAACACATCAGTGTTCTACACTTCCTTCCATATAGAGCTTCATATGGTGGCATTCCTATACTAGCGTGATAACTATTGTTGTAAGCGAATTCTACCAGAGGTAAGTGATCTTTCCAACGTCCTTCAAAATTCATCATACAAGCTCTCAACATATCCTCCAAAGTTTGGATAGTCCTTTCACTTTGACCATCTGTTTGTGGGTGGTAAGCTGTACTTAATCTCAACTGTGTCCCAAGATGTTCTTGAAGACTTTTCCAAAAGTTCGATGTGAACCTTAGATCTCGATCAGACACGATTGAAATTGGAACCCCACGCCTAGATATAACCTCCTTAATATATAATTTGGCTAATCTATCTGGGGTGAACTTAACTTTAATTGGTAGAAAGTGAGCAGACTTAGTCGATCCACTATCACCTAAATTGCATCATGACCCTTTTGTGTGGTTGGAAGTCCAACTACAAAATCCATTGTAATATGCTCCCATTTTCATTCTAAAATTTCCAACGGTTGTAACAACCCGCTTGGTCTTTGATGCTCTGCTTTAACTCGTTGGCATGTCAAACACCTATTAACGAATTCAACCACCTCCGTCTTCATGTTTGGCCACCAGAAATGTTGACTTATGTCTTTGTACATTTTAGTGCTACCTGTATGGACTGAAAACTTAGTACTATGTGTTTCTGACATAATTTCTCCCTTCAACTCTTGTACCAAGGGTACCCATATCCTTGATTCAAACCTTATGATTCCATATCTTTCTTGTATTTCCTTAATTTTTCCCAACAAAGTTGAGTGATCCTCCATTACAAATAATTTTCTCGTTGAGATGGAAGGAAACCTCATTTCAATGTCGAGTTTAGCAAATTCCTTGAGCAACTCATCCTGAGTTGTTAACACATTTAGTTTCTCTCGATTCTTCCTGCTTAGTGCATCTGCAACTACGTTGGCTTTCCCTGGATGATATAGGATTTCACAATCATAATCATTTATCAATTTCAACCACCTTCTTTGCCTCATATTCAACCCTCGTAGTGTAAAAATATACTTCAAACTTTTATGATCGGTATAAATTTCACACTTCTCTCCATATAAGTAATGCCTCTATATCTTTAAAGCAAATACTACCGTTGCTAATTCTAGATCGTGAATAGGATACCTTATCTCATAAACTTTCAATTGCCGCGAAGCATAAGCAATGACCTTCCCATGTTACATCAACACGCAACTTAAACCTTTATGTGAGGCATCATTATAGACTACAAGACCTCCACTATTATCAGGTAATGGTAATACTGGCGCCTTGCTTAGTCTCTTCTTTAGCTCTTGAAAGCTTTCTTCACACTTATCCGTCCATACATACTTCACCGTCTTCCTTGTTAAGTTGGTTAGTGGGGTTGCTATTTTTGAAAAGTCTTTAATGAAACGTCTATAGTACCCCACTAAACCTAAGAAACTTCTCACTTCGGTTGGGGTCTTTGGTTGTTCCCAGTTCATAACTACTTCTATCTTTGATGGATCCACCGCTATTCCGTTCTTGTCAATCACGTGACCCAAAAACTGAACATTTTCTAGCCAGAACTCACATTTTGAAAATTTGGCATAGAGTTGTTCCCTCTGTAAGGTTTCTAGTACACTTCTTAAATGTACAGTATGTTCTTCTAGTGTTTTTGAGTATATGAGAATGTCATCGATGAACACTACAACATACTTGTCTAAACAAGACCTAAAAATCCTATTCATTAAGTCCATGAATGATGCTGGTGCATTCGTTAATCCAAAGGACATCACTAGAAACTCATAATGTCCATAATGTGTTCGAAATGCTGTCTTCGGCACATCTTCCTTTCTGACTTTTAGTTGATGGTAACCCGACCGTAGATCAATCTTAGAGAAATTTTCAGCTCCCTTCAATTGATCAAACAAGTCTTCTATCCTAAGTAATGGATACTTATTTTTTATGGTCAACTTATTCAGTTCACGATAGTCGACACATAATCTTAAAGTTCCATCCTTCTTTTTGACAAATAACACTGGTGCTCCCCATTGAGAAATACTAGGTTGAATGTACTTCTTTTTCAATAATTCTTATAGTTGAACCATCAACTCTTTCATCTCCACAGGTGTTATCCTGTATGGAGCCTTTGAAACTGGTGCAGTTCTCGGGGCTAAGTCGATGACAAACTCGATCTCTCTATCAGGTGGGAGACCGGGTAAGTCATTGGAAAATACGTCAATGAATTCCCTTACAACTGGTATTTTATCTATATCTAACTCTTTCCGTTGAGTATCTACGATATAGGCCAAATAGCCTTGACACCCCTTCTTAAGTAATCCATTTGCTTGTATTGCTAACAAACAACGAGATTTTCTTGGCAATTAATTCTTGTTAAAAACGACCTTTGATTTCGACGTTGTCAAAAGGTTGACGCACTTCTTTTGGCAATCAATCACTGCTTTATGATTAGTTAACCAATCCATACCGATAATTACATCGAATTCCCCTAATTGAATGGGAATAAGATCCACCTTTAAATCATGACCCTTAATCGCTATACAGCATTTCCTAAAGATGTGATTAACAGGTATTATCTCCCTATTATCAATTTCTATATTCAAGGGAAAGTCTAAATTCTCACTAGGCATGTTAAATTTTTTAGCGAATTCATGTGAAACAAATGAGCAAGAAGCACCTGAATCAAATAGCACATAAGCATTTACGGAGTTGACCAAAATGATACCTGACACTACATCTTGATATGCCACCGCATCTCTCACTGACATGTTGAAAGTCCTTGCCGTTGGACGGCCCGGGCCTCCCGGTGTAGTTGTTGGGGCGACATTACTCGCCTTGCTCCCTCCCATTTCTCCTCCTTTCTTAAGGCACATATTGGCTTAATGTCCCATTGCTCCACAATTGAAGTAGGTGTCCTTCTTTGGGTTTACGCAGGTGGTGGCTAAGTGTCCCCCTTGTTTACAGTTGTAACAAACATTTTTCCCTTAAAGACATACTCCTATGTGGCCCTTGCCACATGTCTTACAGGGTTCTATTTTCTTTTTGTTATCTCCCTTTTTCTGTGTATTTCCCCCACCATTAAATTTTCTTTTGTTATTCCCCCCACCATTACTTCCTTTACTAGACCCCCCTCATGATTCTTTTTATTTTTTTTCCTTTTTATATTTATTAAAGGCATCAGTGCCGCCTTCGGCAATGATGGCTTTCTCCAGAAGCTGAGAGAAATTCTCTAGCTGTAATATGACAACTTTGCCATAAATCCAGGGTTTTAACCCTTCTTCGAACCTCCTCGCTTTACGTTCCTCCGTCGCCACTTGTTGAGGAGCAAAACGTGCGAGTTCATTAAACTTGGTGGCATATTGGGGCATTGTCATGTCCCCTTGTGTTAAATTTAGAAATCGGACTTCCATCCGATTTTGCATGCTTCTTGGGAAAAAGTTCTCGAAAAATAATTTCTTAAACTTTTCCCAAGTGATTACTGTAATATCCTGAATATTTATAGCACTTATAAATATGATATTAAATGACTAAAGTTAATTGTAAAGTTAATTTCGAGGACGAAATTCTTGTAAGTTGGGTTGATTGTAATGTCCTAAACATTTCAAAAGTGATCTAACAAGATCTAAGCAAGGTTATCAATTCAAAACCTAAAGAAGGATTGCTCAAGCATACCTTGAGCTATCTGAAAGAATATATACGACTCGAAACTACGATCGTATACAACTAAGAGGTTAAAAATCTTTAACCTAATTTGTGTTATGTGATTAGTAAAGCTTGAATTGAACTTTTAAATGAGTTATGTAAATTATCTATGTGTATGATTTTGTGTTTTGGTTTGAGTGGTTAACCTTAACACTTATTAAAAATCAGAAGTCAATTTAAGGCAAAAACCTAAATTGAGAAAAAGTTAAAACTTAAAACCTAAACCCTAGAAAATAACCTAGGCTCTCGAGAGAAACGTGCAGGTCAAATTGACATTCCGTTTCAAGATTCAACATTCCCACGATTTGAAAACACGTAATAGTCAATAAAAGTTTTTCTCGAAAAACGTGTAAAAGTACTATTCACGAGCTGACGTTTTTCATTCGTTTAACTGTTTCTTTCATCTGTAGGACTTCTTACTTTTCACAACATAGTGATAATATGAGGTTTAAATGTCAGGGAACCAATAAAAAGTTTTGAGGAAAAAGACGAAAAATCCACGATTTACGAGAAAATGTTTGTCGTCTTTTTGACTGTTCTTTTTTACGTCTTGACATATCGTATTTCACGCAATAACGTTTATATGAAGTATAAATGCTATTTAGACAATAAAAGTTTTTCTCGAAAAACGCATAAAACACTATTCATTTGAAAACTTTCTTCCGAATTTTGAAAATTCACATTCCTAAATAGCGTTTTTATTGACAGTAGATGCATTTTGACCAATAATTTTTTTACCTAAAATAATTTTTGGCGATTACTATTCACGTATACGGGACGAATACGTAGCGAATACGGAAGGGATACAAAGAATAATAAAAGTATACTGTAATGTATAATACGAGAATTATACGAAAGATTATACGAGATTAATACGAGAATAATACGAGGTATAATACTAGTAGAATATGAATATTATACAATGTATTATATGGAGGAAATACGTATAAATACTTATGTATTATTATGTATTATACTATTTAACTAATTAGTTGAAAACAAACTAGATTATAACTGGGAATCCAGGTGAAAAGTTTTTGACCAATCACGTTCAAGTATGATTAATTATTGACCAATCAGAGTCAAGCTAGACAAAACCAAGTTAGGATAACCAGACTGGGAAAAACTAGCACGATTATAGAAACTAGAAATTGAAATGGGTCAATCAGAACCAAGGAAATCAAACTGGCAATCCAGGTGAACATTTTTCAACCAATCACACGAAAGGATGATGCAAGCATGACATCATCCTAAAAGAAGCACAAAGATGATGTCATCATGATGTCGCTTGGTGGAGAAAAAGTAAGTAAAGTTTAGGGTGCAAAGTGTAATAAGCCAGGGTAAAAATGCGATTAATGAAACTTGGTTTTTCTATAAATAGGAAGCTAAGCTCTTCATTTTTCCTACCATTCAAGAAGCTTTTCTAGAGAAAAAAATTACTCTCTATATTATATATTCTACATAGTTATAATTCAAGGAAATTACAAAGAAATAGTTAAAGCTTGCAATAACAAAAGGTACGATTCTTAGTTATTATAATGTTTAATTTTATCGACGAGGCTCAAGAACATAAGTCGTAGCTATGTACGATTGTTGTTCTCCGTGTTCCTTATGACTTGAGCAAGTCGTTGTTATGTTTATTTCATTTTATAGTTAGAAATAAAAGCTCAAGAACGCATGTCGTAGCCATGTACGATTGTCGTTTTTCATGTTCTTCACGTCTTCTTGAGCCTTTCTACATTTTGTAGTAGTTATAATGTCGAATTTCAATTCGTAGTTTAAAGCTCAATGAACATACGTCGTAGCCATGTACAGTTTATCCGTTCTTCGTGTTCTTCGTATGTTCTTGAGCATTTTTATAAATTGTTATAATTCAATTTACAAGCCGTTATAATGACCAAATTTTGTCAATTATAAAGTGTCATAATCACTTATGTAAGAAATTATAATGCTCAAATTATTTCAAGTACGAAAACCAAAAGCTCAAGAACATAGTCGTTACCATGTACGGTTTATCCGTTCTTCGTGTTCTTCGTGTGTTCTTGAGCAAAAGTCATGAATATTTCTATGAGAAGGTTTGTGATTTATTATTTTTATGTTATAAAGTGATATTGAGTCTTACCACATGATTTCTTAAAGAGTTAAAACAAGCGGTACCATGTTTCACATGGTTAACCCTAAAAATATTGATCAAAGCAAGCTCACTGACCTTTTTGCCAAAATTCTGAAATTTTAAAGTCTGAATATGCCTTAGAAATACAAATGAAAGTTGTATATCATGAAATTCTAAGCAATTTGGACTCAATAATCACTTCAAAATATTTCCATATGACAAAGTTATGACTGCCGCAGTAAAAGAGGTCAAAGCTAAAAAAATTTAAGGACCATTCGGGTTCAAGCACTGAAAAATGAGATTTTGAGTTAGTCACTTAACGAAATGATTCCAACAATGAAAATAGTCTAGTTAAGTTATTCTAAGACTTATTCAAAAGTAAAATTGGGTAAACTAATATTCGGGGCCGCATAACCCTTTTTGTAGGCGTTTAACGATTTCCCGGGAAACCCTAAAACAGTTTCAAGGCAAGTTCTAAACCCCTTATGTGTTATATGTTATGTAATAGATGTTATGTGAAGTCTTTAATTGATGGTTGCAAGCCTTCTAAATGTTATGTGTTATGTTTACAAGTTATGAACATTATTTATATATTTTGTCTGTCAATGTGATATAAATTGTTGGAACGTGAGATATATGTGATATTAAATGGAGAATTATGTTCAGTCAAGGCATGTTAAAGTTTATATGAAAGCATAAACTGCGTATGTGTTGTATGTTAGACTTGCTGAATCGTCGTGCTCATTCTTGCGAATAAAACCTTATTTGCAGATTAAATATGAACGTTAAGAAGATCATGAATGTAAAGATGAAGCGTAGATTAGGTTTTCATGTTTATTACTTGTATTTGTATAAGTCATAATGACTGTTGTAATACGAATAAAAAAATATGTAACCGGATATTGAATGAATGATATAAATTATTATCATCAGAATGTTGTTATGTCTTTATTTTGATATAACCTAGAATTGTTAAAACTTAACATAGTATTGATAATGATCTATTTATCTGGATGAGGATCGGTAAATAACTTATGAGTGTTGTACATCCGAGACAGGACTAAGCGATGTTGACTGGTCAAATCCATCGTTAAGGTTCCTCGGACCCAGGTATAACTCGTTATTACTATTCTGAATACCATATAAGTAGGAATATTGATATGAAGAGATATCACTATAAACAAATATGTTTTGAATGAGGGTTTTAACTAGTTAGGTAATGTTCTATACGAAAAGAGAATTTTGCACCGGACAAAGATACAACCATTTGTCACGGATAAAGATGCAAACATTTATCACGGGTGAAGATACAAACATTCACCGCGGGATTCTCTGTTCCCAAGAGCCGTCCTAATGATTTAATGCCGTGGATGTTGGAATATGTAAAGTTATATAATATTTAAATCTTAACGTTAAAATTAGACCGTTATATATGGTGTTATCCATTTATACGAATGAAATACAAGTTGACACTTGTATACTTATGAGACTGAGATCAAGTTAAGATCTAGGGACAAAGTTAAGAGAAATTTTTAATGTATAGTCTAAAATAAGACTAATTCAACCAATATGATTATGGGATCATTGGTTAAGTCGATAGATGTACGAAATCAACGCACAAGGTCCGCCACAACTAGAGCGCGGGGATTTTGGGGTCGTTACAATTACACCTTCTCCCGCCCTTGATTTGTTGGATTCCCACCAAAAGTTTGATTCGCCTTTTAACAGATAGGCAGCAAATTTTGTCTTTTGGTTTTCCCCAACCTCAGCTATATCAAAAGCCTTTTCAATTTTGGTAACCCAATTTTGGGCATTTATTGGTTCAGTGGTTCCCTGGAATTCGGGAGGTCCTACGTTCTTAAAGTCTTTAAACGTAGTTGTGTGTGTTCAGGGTGGATTTGTTTGGTTTACTATGGCACTCATTAACATATTAACAAATTGTTGTATATGATTTTCGGCGGTCTGATTATCACTAGGTGTTTGCTCAACACTCTCACTACTACTATTACTAGCATGTACTGTCACTCTTGCTCTTGTGTTTGGTGGTGCCATTTCTCTAAAATAAAAGAAAGACAAGTATAAATATGCAAGCATAAAGAAAATTTTACACATCATATTTGATAACAAAATTTGTTTTTATAAACTTCCACACATTACAAACTATTATTAAATGAGTGAATAATTTCACTCTACTATTATTAACATCCCTTATAAAAATGGGAATGTTAATATTACACACATAAAGCATAATTTTAAGATTAAAAGTTTTTTTTTAATCGACTTTCTTAAAAGCCTTATTTAGCATACTCAAACTACAGATCGACTGATCTCGTAGCCCGATTCATTCCTTGTTGTGGGGAAATCTTCTACCTCCTTGTGAAGTTCCCAATAGGAATAGTGACGTTCATTCCTTTCATGGGCAAGTGCTTCCTGCAGCTGGAGCTTTTCGGCTTCTTTAATGGCTAACTGAAGCTCTTGTGCATGGTTTCTCTCAACTTCCTCCAACCACAACATTTCAAGAGTTTCAATTCTTTCGGTAGCTGCGTCCAACAATGTCACTTGTTCTGCTTTTTCTTCATTCATTTCTCCGATGATTTCATCCAACTCAGATTCTGGATCGCCACCTCAGCGTCTAAAATATCCATGTCGTGTTGAATTTCATCAAAATAATCATCATCAGACATGTCCACAAAGTTGATCACGGGGTGATCACCCGCATGATCTATTACTGGATCTTCAATTGGATCCTCCTCAGGATCACTTTCAAGGACCACAGGATGTGCGTTCGCTTGCATTATCTCTTCCCAACTTGGAATAGCAGTAATCCTACACAAGAATTTAGTTTTAATTAGTATATTTATTTCAAATAACATTTTATTCTTTTAAAATTTATGTATTATGTTTAAGATTTATTTTTCTTTTAATTATCTATAGACTTTTCACAAGTCCATTTAGTCCTACTTCTATTAGATTATATCCTAAGATACTTATTACCTTAAAGCTATAATCTACAACTGTGATACAAACCTGTGACGCCTCCAAATCACTATACTTACTATAGATGACTTGGTGCTCACTATAAATGCTAAATCATTAGTTTTATGGATGATTTCCTTTATTTAAAAATAAAGTTCACATCTTAATTCCCAAAGATCTTTCATTATTTTATATCAAGTCTTTGTAATCGATACAAGAGACTTAATACTCAATCATGACATTTTATCATTAAGATTTAGATATTCTATAACTTTACATGTTCCAATATCCACGACATTAAATCATTAGGACGGCTCTTGGGAACAGAGAATCTCGCGGTGAATGTTTGTATCTTCACTCGTGATAAATTTTTGCATCTTTATCCATGACAAATGGTTGTGTCTTTGTTCGGTGCAAAATTCTCTTTCCGTACAGAACATTACTCAACTAGTTAAAACCCTCACTCGAAACATATTTGGTTATAGTGATATCTCTTCATATCAATAATCCTATTTATCTGACATTCAGAATAGTAATAACGAGTTATACCTGGGTCCGAGGAACCTTAACGATGGATTTGACCAGTCAACATCTCTTAGTCTTGTCTCGGATGTACAACACTCACAAGTCATTTACCGATCCTCATCCAGATAAATAGATCATTATCAATACTATGTTAAGTTTTAACAATTCTATGTTAAACCAAAGTAAAGACGTAACAAGAATATGTGTTAAAACTTGATATATATTAATATAGAGTCGGTTACATGGTTTGCTTGTTCATATTACATAAGTCATCAAGACTTTAAAATAAAAAGACAAGCAATTTAATAAAGCATGTAAACTAGTCTACGCATTTCTTCTTCTTAGAGTCGGAGCTCTCGGGTTTGTCTGCAATTTAGGTTTATTTGCAAGGGTGAGCATACAAAAGCTCAGCAAGTCTAACACATAGCATATAAGTGAACTCACATCGATATGAATTTTAAGGATCATGACACAACAATTGATATTACAAATGTTTTAACATAGTAAGACTGAGTGATGGTTAGACCTAGAACTGTTCTTGGTCTTTTGACTTAGAACCATTTACAGTGGATATAGAAAGGGGATCAACCTAAAGACATCCTATGTTATGCATAACATACATTACACTGGACTAGTGTGACGCCCCCAAATCTGGGCCCACACAGCCCATACTTGAGTCGTCAAAAGACTACAACAAAATTATTACAACAAAGCACAACGTACAACAATACAGTGTATAATAATACACAACTAAGTCTTCACTATTATTGCCACACTATTTTACAAAACGTGAAAACTATGATAACTATTCCTCGGACCCTCACTCCATTCCCCGGCTAGACCCTGTTATGTTTTCATCTCCTGTTGAAAAATAATGGAACAAAAGAAAGGGTGAGCTCAAATAGCCCAGTAAAGAATATCATGACTAAGATAATGACGAATAAATTATCATTAGTCTTCAACAGTTGAGTTCTTGATAGAATACAATAGACTACAAGGTTTATATCAAAAACTGCAGTTAAATTCTTAAACAACGTTCAGATCAATAATAGCAGCGGAATGAGTAATCTATTAGAAGAATAATGCAGACTATAATGTCCACTCGGTTCTTTTTTTAGGAAAAACATCATCAACTTTTATCATCTGAAATATCATTAGTCAAGATAATACAAATTCACAGTTCCTGATCATAATCATGCAGATCAACAATTCATCTTTGCACTACGGGCCAAAGACATTCAATATAACACCAACGGTCATGATTATACCAGATTCAGCCTTTGGTCATAATCATACCAAACAACAGTTCATCTTTGCACTACGGGCCAAAGAGAACATTCACCACGTGCCATAAAAGACACCGAACAGATGTATCGCCTTTAACCTATTATATCGCCTTTAACCTATCACCTGTTCAACAAATATATCACATCTGTGCCCCCGGCCACAGATATTCACAACAGCTTGATTTTTGGATGATTAGAATGATATAAATGATGAACAGAAGAAATAGGATAACAATAAGTATCGGAAGTTTACTTTGTACAGATTCAAATAATGTCCAAATTGTCAACATGATGTGGAGTGAAATTTAAAAATGATATTCAAGATCCACAGTTCAGAATAACGGTTACAATTCAATAGAAAGGTTCACGTAAATAGGAAGGTTCAGTTGAAATAATGAAGTTCAACTATTATGGAACATATAATATTTTCAGGAATTATAGAAGCAATAGTTCCATAATAAATTTCGATTTAGGAGTATGAAAGAAAATAATATCCCTTACCGTAGCAGGTTTGATTAACAAAAGGTGAAGGAAATTAATACAAAGGGTTATTCACCAACAGGCGGCAATCCGCTCCGTAAGGTTATTCCCACAATTTAATAGAATTTGAGTACAAAGAGTTATTCACCAAACAGGCGGCAATCCGCTCCGTAAGGTTATTCTCAGAGATTAATAATGAATGAATACGAAAGGTTATTCACCAACAGGCGGCAATCCGCTCCGTAAGGTTATTCCCACAATTTAATACATGGAAATAAAAGGCACGTCTTATGAGTAAGGAAGAAACAATATTATTATCGAGAATCAAATAATGATAATCCCTTACCATAGTATGTTTGAATAATGGAAGATGAAAAAGATGGTATCCCTTACCTCAACACGTGACTGGATATTGATTTAAATGAGGTTGATTAACTTGAACAGTACACGTATACTTATAGATCTTCACAAATACTCAAGATGACTTAAGCACACTTAGAGAGAACTTTCACAAGAAGTATTTAGAGAGAGAAAGAAAGAACAAGTAAGGAAGTTTATGAAAAATCCATAAGTTAAGGCTTCTATTTATAGCCAAAAATCTTATCATTCATTTAATCTAAACCATTCATTTAAAGATCATCTTTTAATCTACACCATCCATTTCAAATATTATATTATCTTTAATCTACACCATTCATTTCATATCACCTAATAATCACCTAACTTTATATTATAAACAAATCAATTTAATTATTCAACAATAATTCACACTTTAATCTACACCATTCATTTCATATCACCTAATAATCACCTAACTTTATATTATAAACAAATCAATTCAATTATTCAACAATAATTCACACTTTAATCTACACCATTCATTTCATATCACCTAATAATCACCTAACTTTATATTATAAACAAATAACTTTATCAATTCAATTATTATGACTAATTGTTATAAATACAGTATAGTTAGCTCTTAGATATCAAGTCAATAAATTAATGAAATACAACTGTTTAAATAACATCACAATAGAGATAACAATAATGTAAAATAAAGCATACGTTACTGTGTAATGACAATTATTGATTCAATAATGTGAATTACTGTGCATATGTTACTGTGACAATTATTAGGTTCAATAATTTTAAAAACAGTGCAACAACAATTATTGACTCAATGATATAAAATACAGTGTAATGACAATTATTAAATCAATAATGCAAAATACTGTGTAACAACAATTATTGAATTGATAATATAAAATATTATGCAGTGACAATTATCGATGAAATGATGCGTAACAGTTACGGTGTCAATTATCAGACCAATAATATGAGACACTATGCAATATCGTGTGTTACTGTAGAGTACCGAGTGCTACAGAAAATACCATAAACTACCGTATGCTACTATTCTTTTATCACCGGTATTTTAACAGTTCCGTTGACTATTTTTATTTAAAAAGGTTACTTCTGTCGTTTTCTATATCCGACAAATATTCCGTTGTGGGGTCCACCAATAATTTATTATTTCGGCGCCGTCGTACGGCACGAATATTCCCCGACCAAACGAATATTCCCCGACAAAGCGAATATTGTCCGACAAAATAAAATTTGCACATAACATCCTTAACTTTCAATTTTGTTAATTTAACCACTTACTGTTAAAAAAAATATATATGAAGAAAAATTAAATTTTGTATTTCATAAAATTCGGGGTCTTACAACCTCCCCTCCTTATGAAATTTCGTCCCCGAAATTGACGTACCTGACATATCGAAGAGGTAAGGATACTTAGATTTCATCTCAGATTCTAGCTCCCAGGTCATTTCCTCAGTATCTTGGTTCCTCCATAAAACCTTAACTTGAGGTATAACCTTTGAGCGTAGGATCTGCTCCTTCTTATCCAGGATCTTAACAGGTACCTCCTCGTATGTTAAATCCTCTGCTATAACGTCTGGTTCTAACTCAATGACGTGGTTTGGGTCCTTCACATATTTACGTAACATAGATATGTGAAAAACGTTATGGATGCGAGACATACTTGGTGGTAGGGCTAGTCTGTAGGCTACGGTTCCTATTCGATCGAGGATTTCAAATGGGCCAATAAATCGAGGGTTGAGCTTTCCTCTCTTTCCGAATCTCGTAACCCCTTTCCATGGAGAAACACGTAAGAATACATGATCTCCGACGTTGAAATTTTCGTCTCTCCGATGAAGATCAGCATAACTCTTTTGTCGTTCTTGTGCGGTCTGTATTCGTTGTCGGATCATTTGGATCTTTTCGGTCGTCAAGCGTACCAACTCGGGTCCCAACAATTTTGCTTCTCCTACCTCATTCCAACATATTGGAGAGCGACACTTCCTTCCATACAATGCCTCGAATGGAGCCATGCCTATGCTTGCTTGGTAACTGTTGTTGTAAGAAAATTCCACCAACGGCAAGTACTTATCCCAACTTCCTTTGAAGTCTAATACACAAAGTCTCAAAAGATCTTCGAGGGTCTGGATCGTCATTTCCGAGTCCGTCCGTTTGAGGATGGTATGCAGAACTAAAACGTAGTTCAGTGCCCATAGCTTTTTGTAGACTGATCCAAAAGCGTGAAGTGAATCTAGGATCTCGATCAGAAACTATGGAAACTGGCATGCCATGCAATCTCACGATCTCATTTATGTACATACCGGCAAGACGTTCAAGTGAAAAGTTTTCTCGTATAGGCAAGAAATGAGCAGATTTGGTCAATCTATCTACGATCACCCAAATTGCATCTAAGCCTTGAGAAACTTTTGGAAGACCCGTCACGAAGTCCATATTGATGTGTTCCCACTTCCATTCGGGAACTTCAAGTGATTGTAATGGACCTTTAGGAACTTGATGTTCTGCCTTGACACGTTGACAAGTTAGGCACCTTGAGATAAACTCCGCAATCTCTCTTTTCATATTGTTCCACCAAAATGTATGTCGAAGATCTCGATACATCTTGGTACCTCCTGGGTGGATTGCAAACGGCGTGTTGTGTGCCTCCATCATGATTTTATGCTTTAATTCAGGATCGTTAGGAACACAGAGTCGAGAGTTGACTCGAAGTATTCCTTTCTCGTCGATTCTTGCTTCGGGAATGGCACCTTCTTGTACTTTCTTTATCATGTTTATCAGTTCCGGATCGGTAGCTTGAGCAACTTTAATTTTATCGATTAAAGTTGGTTCTACTCGCACGTGAGCAATCTTCGAGCGGGTCCCTGGTGTCTTTAGCTCTATCTCCATCTTTTGCAAGTCGTACAAAATACACTTTTGTGTTGTCAGCAGTGCACTTGTACTTGCATAAGATTTTCTGCTCAAAGCGTCAGCTACAACGTTCGCCTTTCCCGGGTGATACTGGATTGTGTGGTCATAATCCTTTAACAGCTCAAGCCAACGTCGTTGTCGCATGTTGAGTTCCTTCTGGGTGAAGAAATACTTGAGACTTTTATGATCCGTATAGATATCCACTTTTTCTCCGTACAAGTAGTGTCTCCAGATCTTCAACGCGAAAACGACTGCTGCCAACTCTAGATCATGAGTAGGATAATTTTTCTCATAATCTTTGAGTTGTCGAGAGGCGTAGGCTATAACCTTTCCATGTTGCATAAGGACACAGCCTAGACCTTTGCCAGAAGCATCGCTGTAGATAACAAATTCTCCTGATCCTGATGGTATGGTCAGAACAGGAGCTGAAACCAGTCTCTTCTTGAGTTCTTGGAAACTTTTCTCGCATTCCTCGCTCTATATGAATTTTGTGCTTTTCCGAGTAAGCTGCGTTAATGGAGTGGCGATTCGAGAAAATCCTTCTACGAATCTCCGATAATAACCAGCTAGACCCAGAAAACTTCGGACTTCGGTTACTGTTTTGGGTTGTTCCCAATTTAGTACCGTTTCAATCTTCGCAGGATCGACTGATATTCCTTGACTAGAAATCACATGCCCAAGAAACGCGACCTCCTCAAGCCAGAACTCACATTTCTTCAACTTGGCATATAATTTGTTTTCACGGAGCTTTTGTAGTATCAATCTCAGGTGTTGTTCATGATCCTCGCGACTCTTGGAGTATATGAGGATGTCATCAATAAAGACAACCACAAAATGATCCAAATGTTCCTTGAATATCCGGTTCAACATGTCCATGAAAGCTGCAGGAGCATTAGTTAGTCCAAAAGGCATGACTAAGAACTCATAATGCCCATAACGAGTTCTGAAAGCAGTCTTTGGAATGTCCTCAGCTTTAACCTTTAACTGATGATATCCAGAACGGAGATCAATCTTTGAGAAATGTTGAGCGCCTTGCAATTGATCAAACATGTCATCAATCCGAGGTAACGGGTACCTGTTCTTGATGGTGACATGGTTCAATTCTCGGTAGTCAATGCACAATCTCATACTCCCGTCTTTCTTCTTCACAAATAGAACAGGAGCACCCCAAGGTGATGCACTCGGACGAATGAAACCGGTATCCAACAATTCCTGTAGTTGGACTTTTAACTCTTGAAGTTCAATGGGAGCCATTCGGTAGGGAGCTTTGGAAATGGGCTTGGTACCGGGTTCAAGATCAATATAAAAATCAATTTCACGGTTTGGGGGTAAGCCAGGAAGTTCTTCAGAAAAAACGTCAGGAAACTCATTAACAATGGGAATATCATTCAAGTTTGACGTATTTTTGTTCAAATCAGTGACATGAGCTAAAAAGGCTTGACATCCGTTTTTCAATAAACGAATGACTTTATGGCTAGAAATAACAGCTATAGATTTCAATGGTTTAGTTACTTGAATTTGCATGACAAGTTGATTAGGAATATGAAAACTAATAATCTTATGAAAACAATCAATTTTAGCATAATTGGTAGTCAACCAATCAATTCCTAGAATCACATCAAATTCATGCATTTCCAGAGAAATAAGGTCAACAGATAATGTGAGGTTGTTGATTTGAACTAGGCAAGATTTATAGATAGTAAATGTAATAGGTATTTCTCCCAATGAGGTTTCAACTGATAAGACAAGATTTAAGTTTTCAATAGTCAAATTTAAACGTTGAGTACATATAGGTGAGATAAAAGAGTGGATAGAGTCAGTATCTAATATGGCATAGACTTCACGAGAATTTATGAATAGCTTACCGATTATCACCTCATTCGGTTTCTTGACTGTTATCGTCAAATCGAATCCCGAATACTTCATTCGGATCTTCACGTATTTCAACCATGGGAATACCACTGAATAATTTTCTAGCAAACTGTTTCTCGGGTTCATCAACTTCATCAGTAGTAAGGTACCAATGATTTCCATTAAAATAGTATTTTCGATAGACTGCAGTTTCCACGATAGTGACTAACTTAACCTGAATTCCTCTAAATTGTAACGCCCAAAAGTATAGAAACATCATTTTTAAATAATCTTGAAAATCATAGCTGGAACACCATAAATCCCAAAGACTAATATGAAAAGTCCATATATTCTGATCCTTTGTTATAGAGCATAACCAGGTGATATCACTCTCCCAATTAGTGAGTAAATTAAAGGCAATAATTTCCGCAAGTTCGTTACTTCCTTTAATTGCTTCTAAGAATGGATCTGGAACGACTGTAGCAGAGCTTTCACCTTCATCCTTACTGGATAGAACACGCATAATTTTTGCCTTAGGCAAATGATTCAACTCTGAGTTTGTAAGAAGATTATTCGTCGCCTCTTGTTTTGCAGCTACATTTGTTTCAGTAATTTCATAGTTAACCTCCTGATTTCCAGATGCCATACTTAACTGTGGTCACAAAATAAATGTTAGTTCAAATAAACTGACTCATCTCTTCATGTTCCTACATTCAAATCGATTCATTCGATAAAAAAAATCTAATTTAGGTAGGACACACTAATGATTGATTCTATTCGTCTCTCCCCTCCTAGTTCTAACCCCAGATCTCCATTAAAGATCATATCCCTAAGCTCTGATGCCAACTGTGACGCCCCCAAATCTGGGCCCACACAGCCCATACTTGAGTCGTCAAAAGACTACAACAAAATTATTACAACAAAGCACAACGTACAACAATACAGTGTATAATAATACACAACTAAGTCTTCACTATTATTGCCACACTATTTTACAAAACGTGAAAACTATGATAACTATTCCTCGGACCCTCACTCCATTCCCCGGCTAGACCCTGTTATGTTTTCATCTCCTGTTGAAAAACAATGGAACAAAAGAAAGGGTGAGCTCAAATAGCCCAGTAAAGAATATCATGACTAAGATAATGACGAATAAATTATCATTAGTCTTCAACAGTTGAGTTCTTGATAAATACAATAAACTACAAGGTTTATATCAAAAACTGCAGTTAAATTCTTAAACAACGTTCAGATCAATAATAGCAGCGGAATGAGTAATCTATTAGAAGAATAATGCAGACTATAATGTCCACTCGGTTCTTTTTTTAGGAAAAACATCATCAACTTTTATCATCTGAAATATCATTAGTCAAGATAATACAAATTCACAGTTCCTGATCATAATCATGCAGATCAACAATTCATCTTTGCACTACGGGCCAAAGACATTCAATATAACACCAACGGTCATGATTATACCAGATTCAGCCTTTGGTCATAATCATACCAAACAACAGTTCATCTTTGCACTACGGGCCAAAGAGAACATTCACCACGTGCCATAAAAGACACCGAACAGATGTATCGCCTTTAACCTATTATATCGCCTTTAACCTATCACCTGTTCAACAAATATATCACATCTGTGCCCCCGGCCACAGATATTCACAACAGCTTGATTTTTGGATGATTAGAATGATATAAATGATGAACAGAAGAAATAGGATAACAATAAGTATCGGAAGTTTACTTTGTACAGATTCAAATAATGTCCAAATTGTCAACATGATGTGGAGTGAAATTTAAAAATGATATTCAAGATCCACAGTTCAGAATAACGGTTACAATTCAATAGAAAGGTTCACGTAAATAGGAAAGTTCAGTTGAAATAATGAAGTTCAACTATTATGGAACATATAATATTTTCAGGAATTATAGAAGCAATAGTTCCATAATAAATTTCGATTTAGGAGTATGAAAGAAAATAATATCCCTTACCGTAGCAGGTTTGATTAACAAAAGGTGAAGGAAATTAATACAAAGGGTTATTCACCAACAGGCGGCAATCCGCTCCGTAAGGTTATTCCCACAATTTAATAGAATTTGAGTACAAAGAGTTATTCACCAAACAGGCGGCAATCCGCTCCGTAAGGTTATTCTCAGAGATTAATAATGAATGAATACGAAAGGTTATTCACCAACAGGCGGCAATCCGCTCCGTAAGGTTATTCCCACAATTTAATACATGGAAATAAAATGCACGTCTTATGAGTAAGGAAGAAACAATATTATTATCGAGAATCAAATAATGATAATCCCTTACCATAGTATGTTTGAATAATGGAAGATGAAAAAGATGGTATCCCTTACCTCAACACGTGACTGGATATTGATTTAAATGAGGTTGATTAACTTGAACAGTACACGTATACTTATAGATCTTCATAAATACTCAAGATGACTTAAGCACACTTAGAGAGAACTTTCACAAGAAGTATTTAGAGAGAGAAAGAAAGAACAAGTAAGGAAGTTTATGAAAAATCCTTAAGTTAAGGCTTCTATTTATAGCCAAAAATCTTATCATTCATTTAATCTAAACCATTCATTTAAAGATCATCTTTTAATCTACACCATCCATTTCAAATATTATATTATCTTTAATCTACACCATTCATTTCATATCACCTAATAATCACCTAACTTTATATTATAAACAAATCAATTTAATTATTCAACAATAATTCACACTTTAATCTACACCATTCATTTCATATCACCTAATAATCACCTAACTTTATATTATAAACAAATCAATTCAATTATTCAACAATAATTCACACTTTAATCTACACCATTCATTTCATATCACCTAATAATCACCTAACTTTATATTATAAACAAATAACTTTATCAATTCAATTATTATGACTAATTGTTATAAATACAGTATAGTTAGCTCTTAGATATCAAGTCAATAAATTAATGAAATACAACTGTTTAAATAACATCATAATAGAGATAACAATAATGTAAAATAAAGCATACGTTACTGTGTAATGACAATTATTGATTCAATAATGTGAATTACTGTGCATATGTTACTGTGACAATTATTAGGTTCAATAATTTTAAAAACAGTGCAACAACAATTATTGACTCAATGATATAAAATACAGTGTAATGACAATTATTAAATCAATAATGCAAAATACTGTGTAACAACAATTATTGAATTGATAATATAAAATATTATGCAGTGACAATTATCGATGAAATGATGCGTAACAGTTACGGTGTCAATTATCAGACCAATAATATGAGACACTATGCAATACCGTGTGTTACTGTAGAGTACCGAGTGCTACAGAAAATACCATAAACTACCGTATGCTACTATTCTTTTATCACCGGTATTTTAACAGTTCCGTTGACTATTTTTATTTAAAAAGGTTACTTCTGTCGTTTTCTATATCCGACAAATATTCCGTTGTGGGGTCCACCAATAATTTATTATTTCGGTGCCGTCGTACGGCACGAATATTCCCCGACCAAACGAATATTCCCCGACAAAGCGAATATTGTCCGACAAAATAAAATTTGCACATAACATCCTTAACTTTCAATTTTGTTAATTTAACCACTTACTGTTAAAAAAAATATATATATGAAGAAAAATTAAATTTTGTATTTCATAAAATTCGGGGTCTTACAACTAATCATGAACAGTGGTACATATTCGTTCATCTTAGTTTACTTCACATGTCAGGATCGCCCCAAGATAACTTGGTTGGATAAAATAAAACATGATTCGAAATATATCACGAATAAGCATTTCATGTTGCAAGTTATGTCTAAACAAGAAGCAATAACTCTCATATCAAAGATTTATAACACGTTGTTTGTACAAAATGTATAAATCATATAGAAAACAAGTAAACAAAGGTTAATGATAGAAAACTTGCTTTGAAGCAATTTAGGGTTTTTCCGGTAAAGCGTTAAATGCCTACATAATTGTTTACGCGCACTCGAATGTTAGTTTATCAAATTTTACTTCTTAATAAATGTTTTTATAACTTGTTTAGACTATTTCCATAGGTGGTTTTAGTTGGAAATTTCTCAAACTCAAAAACTCATTTTTAAGTGACTTTATAAAAAGTGGACAACAACATTGGCTGTCAGACCCTGGCTCAGTTATAAGACCATAACTTCTTCGTTTTAAAATATTTTTGAGTCGTTCAAAATTTTGCGCATTCATAACTTCTGTCTCTACAATTTATGTTTAGACCAAAGTTTGAAATTCCTTACTGATTTACATAGATTTTGACAGTAAGGGAACTGCCAGAAACTATTTCAATATTTCATTGACTAAATTGATAAAACATGATACCTTAAGCTTTAATTTGCTAAAATAACATGTTCTAACAATCAATAACACTTTATTACATAAAATAAGAAAATCATAAACCTTCTTATATAGAGATTTATGACTTTTGCTCAAAAACACACGAATAACAGAAAAACCGTACATGGTAACAACTTATGTTCTTGAGCTTTTGGATTTCATACTTGAAATAATTTGAGCATTATAACTGCTTGTATAAGTGATTATAACATTTATATATGAAATAATTTGGTCATTATAACGACTTGTTTACTTGATTTTAACAGTTTATAACTATTGCTCAAGAACACATGAAGAACACGGAGAACTAAAAATGAATTAATCCACAGCAGAGGCCCTCACTATAGCTATTGACAAAATTCCTGATATTGAACCATCATGTTACTCACAGGATGTTAAACTTAGCAAATGGCATAATGCTATAGATTTGGAGATTAATGCTCTAATTTTGATAGGTACGTGGGTTCTTGTTCCACAACCCAATGGAGATAGTGAAATTTATAAGGTGCGCCTCGAGTTGCCAAGGGTTTTAATCAAGAAGCTGCCATTGATTTTGTGAGACTTTTAGTCCTGTCATTAAGTACACAACCATACAAGTAGTCCTCTCCCTTGCCGTCTCCCAGTCATGGCATATTCATCAACTTAATATTAACAATGCTTTCTTAAATGACAGGTTAGAGAAAACAATTTATATGGTTCAACCTAGAGGTTATGAGGGAAAAATTTTTCCTAATCACATTTGTCGACTTCGTAAGTCTTTGTATAGACTCAAACAAGCCCTTCGGGCTTGATATCAACGGCTAACTGAATTCCTCCTAGAGTTGAATTTTTCTATTTCCAGTTTAGATACATCAATGTTTTATAAGTCCACTGACATGGACAAATGGATACCGTTAGTTTACGTGAATGATATTATCATCATGGGAGTCTCTTCGGTAGCAATTGACAGATTGATGATTTCTCTTGGTGCTGAATTTGCGTTAAAGGATCTAGGCCCCCTCAGTTTTTTTCTTGGGTGTTGAGGCAATTCGCACTCCGCGTAGTTTATTATTGTCTTTGTAATGATCGCAAAATTTCGAATTTTCATCATAAATAAATTTTGAATTTATTAATGAAATGAATATTTATGAACGAATTTAAATCTTGGTGCGACTAAGTAGTAAATTAAATTTGAAGGAAGTCCAACTAATGAGTTAAATTAAATTAGTGGACTAACCTAATATTATTTATATCAAGAAATTGATAAGATTTCTAGATAATTAAATATTCAATTAAAATTGAATATACTAAGTAAGTTAATTAATAAAATTATTAGTTAATGTTATTAGACATTTTAAATTAACCCAAATAAATTGTGTAGCAACCCAACCAAGCTAAATTGCCAACTAACAAACCAAGTGGACCATTAATTATTTGACAAACCAAATAAGAGCAGCCCAGCCCAAGTTAATTCCTCAACCTGGTTGGACAAGAGAGTGTCACTGAAATTGGGACAGCAGCAGAAGAGAAGAGCAGCGCACGCTAGCTGGTTTTTTGGCAAGCTCAAGGCAACATTTTGCTGAAAAAAGAAGAGACATGGCAGGCATAGGGGAGGCTGTAGAGCCGGCTTCCTCAGAGGTTGTCCGAACCTGAAGGAGTATAAGCTGGAACGTTCATCTTTTCCTCCTTCCCGTCCATCGTAGAGAGAGAGAGAGAAGAACCGAGAGCAAGGAGGAGGGAACCGAGAGTTTAGCAGCCAAGAAGGAAGATATTAGCACTTAAGGCGGATTCCAGCATAGCAAAGGGTAATCTATATTATATTTCTATATCTGTTTCGTTTCCTGTCTGTTAGGTCATTGTTCAGTTGTGAAATAGCATTGTGTGGTATGTTAATTTTTGGGTTTTGGTTGGTAATGGTTGTGCAAACCTCTGTAGTATTTAAATACCCATTGTGGTGGCTTGTATGCTTCAAATAGTGTAGGAATGTATGTATTAACTTCTTGCACTCACACTGTTCAACCAAATGACCGAAAGAACTTACATATAATTTACACACTATTTTTGTGCTGCTGTTGCGATCTGGGTGGTGTGGGTGTGCGACTGATTGGGGGTATCCTACTGTACCAAAAACATAGGTAAGTGTGTGCGTGTGTTGCCGCTACAGCTGGCCTAGGTGAGGAGAGTTAGCAGCGGGGTTGGTTGTGCGTGAGTGTGGCTATGTGCGTGTGGCTGCTGGGTTGTATGCTTGAGCGCTGGAGCTGCTACCTGCCGTCGACGAAGGCTGCTCGTTTTCTGTCATTGAAGCTGCCTTACCGCGACTGGGTTGGGTGGTTGTTTTCGGTCGACGTCGGCGCTAAACCACCTGCTGCTCACGTCGCGACTGGCTGCTGCTTCTCCGAACCGAGGCGGGTTGACTGCTGCTGCGTGTGTGGCCGTGTGTATGATGTTGCTGCTGCGAGTTGGCAAGTTAAGGTTGTGCTGTTGCGTGCGTTTTGTTGCTGCTACGTGGGTGTGACTGTGTTTGTTTGTCGTTGCTGCTACTGATTTGTGATCTGGGGCCGGTTGATATTGTTGTAGCATTTTGCCGCATAGTATAGTAACATAATATTAAACCATATACTTAATTACTAATTTCTTAAAATAATAAATAAGCGAAATGGAATTTGGAGTGATAATGTATTATTTAAATCATGTTAGATAATAATTAAAGCAACATGGGATGACAAATTATTGGTCATTAAATAATAAACCCAAATTGGAAAAGAAAATTTAAAATGGTAAATTTAACCATTTAGTTGCTAACCAAGTTTTATATAGCCACCTTGTTGGTAATTTAGGTACTATTACAACAAGTTATTTAATTTTTATAATAACTTTAAATAATAAGGGTAATATATTAATGATTTATTTAAGATTAAATGATAAATCAAGGTAACAAATTAATTAATATTTAATCATGAATAAATATTAATTAAGGGATAATAATTAGTTACTCATTATTTAATGGAGATTAAATAATAAGGTAAAGTTATTATTATTTATTGGATATTAAATAATAATTGAGGACTATTAAACTAGTTGTTTAATTTTTATAATATTAAACACTAAGTGAGGTTTAATTAATAAATTATTATCAAGCTAATAATAATTTAAGAAAATAAGTTATTATTTATTAATATTAAATGATAAACAAGGATGCTTGATATTTAGCTATAATTCCCCATAAGTTAGAAAGTTAATGAGTTAATGGATATTAAATAAAGGTAGTAAAATTTATTATTCAGCGGTTGTTAAATAATAAATAAAAATAGTTAAGTAATTAATTATTGTTCAATAAATATTAGATGATGATTAAGGAAGAATAAAAGCTAATTACTTATTATAATAATAAGTAAAGATGACTATTAATTATTATTAAATAATAATTAAAAAGAAATAAAGTTAATAGCAGAATTACTTATTATTTAATTGACACTAAATAATGAGTAAAGGTAACTAATTAATTATTATTTAGCTAACACTAAATAATAATTAAAAAGAGATCAAAGTAATAAAGTAATTAATTATTGAGATTAAATAATGACTAAATAGTAGTCAAGGTAATTAATCTTTATTCAACATTAAATAGTGATTTAAGAGTAATAAAAGTAATTAATTAATTATTATTTGATTAAATAATAATTAAAGAAAGATAAGATAAAATAATGTAATTACCTATTATTTAACTTATAATAGGTATGGATAATTAACTACTTGTCATTTAATTCGTAGTTACTTGGTATTTAATTAATAATGATAGTGGACGATTAAATTATTAATTGACTTATAATAATAGTCAGTGATTAAATTATTACTAAATAATTAATAATAATAGCAATGGATTAAAATGTTATTAATAATTAATAATATTAGTCGACAATTAAATTATTATTAAAGGATTAATAATAATGATTAAGAATTAAAATATTATTAAAAGGGTTAATAATATTAGAAAGAGATTTTTTTAAATATTATTAAGGGAATTAATAATATTGGTAACCAATTATGATGTTATTAGTTAACATCAGTAGGTGATTTAAATATTAGAGGAATAATATTGGCACATAATTAACATATGGGGGATATTATCTATTTAGCCAACGTGTTGGTAAATATTATGCCATGTGTTAAATGATACTTGATTTAAGTAATTTACATAAAGCGATTATGTGTTGTACTAATTTTTAGGCCAACATTTTAAATGTTAGGTCTTCAAAGAGGAATTTAAATTAAGCAACGTAGACGTAATTCGCGCACCAGGCAAGTTCTTTAACCTCACTCATATTATTATTGAGCAAGTTACCCTGACTTATTTTGATATTACAAATTATTTCACAATCAATATTATTGTTATTCGCACGTGGTGCAAATTGACTTCATATTCCATTCTTGCATTATGAATTATTTGAAGTTCTTACATTCATGAACTAATTAAAAGGGAAGTTTAAGCCATTTGTTCGGCTAGACATATGTGTAATTTATTTTAAAAACCTATCCAAACCATGATGGTACGGATTCTTAAACTGAGAAGAACAACCCATAATGGGGAGCAACCTAAGTATCAAATAAACGATACATACAGAATACATGTTATGCATACACATAGAGTACGAGAGGCTGATCCCCTCAAGTACAGTTCTGGACATGTAACCTAAGAGGGTCAATCAAGAGACTGATTCCTCAACAGATGTTCATGGTCTATTGGACCACTCAGCATTTCAATGATCAATTATTATTCGTGTATTGATCATATTGTTCAGATATTTTTCCCGAGTTCATTGAATCATTCAATTATTATTCAATCATAACATAACTCATATTATTCATATAAAACTTGCTGAGCAAGCTAGTTGCTCACCCTTTCTATGTCATGACATTTTATTGCAGCTAAACCTGAATGTTCAAATAAAGATAAGGGAAAGGGAAAGATAAACTCGTAGACGTGCTGGGGTACTTGTAATGACTCGGAAATTCATAAGCCTGATGAGTATGGTCTTAAGTAATTGATGTGATTTAAGGCTACGCTAATCCTTGGATGAGGATGTAGTGGATAGTCGATTTGAGAAAATATTAAGCTTTCGAGGATTCGAGCAAAATTTGAGGTTACTTTTGACGGACCAGATCCGGGGTTATTGGAGACCGATTTTGGGGCTGTCACGGTTGGTATCAGAGCTGATAGGTTATAAACCTTAGGTATGAGTACCTTAGGCTATAACCTTAGTAAGAAAGAGTAAGGTTAGTTGCATGTTCAAAAAAAACCCAAGCGTATAGTAAGCTCGTGACTCATGATTGTATGGTAGAGCCCCTCAGCGAATGGGCGACTATGGCCTGACTAGGACAAGCTCCTCAAGCCATATGATTGTGGTAAGTTCCTAAGCTCAAATACGTGATAAGTTTGATGAACATGGGGGGATTACAGTAGAGAGCCATAAGTTGAGAAATGTAGTTCTCAGATATTGGCTAAGGTTAAGAAAAATGTTAAATGATCTGTTAAAGGATTAACAGCATATGCAGATAGCAAGATGCTATAAACCAAAGATACTATGGGGAATAATAGTAAACTCATAGCGAGTGGTATATGTTGAAATATGGAGTTTAAGCCATAAGTGCGGAACATATGAAATTCATAAAGAAGAAAATAAGGTATGTATGAAAAGATTCAAAGAATGATCTCCATGGATGTATTCAAAATGAATAAAAAGGAAGGATCGTACAGTAAAATGATTTAAGATGAATGATTAGACTATGGAATTTAACGATCCTAGAATAAGTGAGAAATCATATAGTGAATTCAATTATGAACTAAGGTCATATGGTGATCATAGTGAAATCATAGGATAACAGAAGATCTGTTAAATGATTAAGAGAATGTTTACATAGCATGACGCTATTCAAAGGTAAATACTATGAAATAGTATGGAGTAAACTCATAAAGAGTGGTTTGTGATAAGGTATGAATTTAGAAAATTCATATTAAGTTAAGAAAAGTTAGAGGTTGAAGGTTTTTAATGGAGGACTCATGTTAGTGGCTGAGTTGTACGATTCCTTGTATGGGCGGGGAATTTGTACCTGGTTTGAGAACCACTTAGCTTCCTATTAGATTAGTGGCTGAGATAACCAATTCCTTGTATGGGCAGGGGGATTGTGTTTGATTCGATAACCACTTAGCTTCCTACATTGATAATCAATTGAAACCTGGTGTCGCGTTATTCGCTATATGTATGTTGAGAAGGTGATTCGTTTCTCATATGTATAACGAATAGGTAGAGGATGTTAAAATAAGTTCGTGTTCTGAAAACCGACACGTATGGTAAGTTCGTGACTCATAGTCATGTGGTGGAGTCCCTCAGCGAATTGGCGACTATGGCCTGACTAGGACAAGCTCCTCAAACCATATGATTGTGGTAAGTTCCTGAGCCCAAATACGTGGTAAGTTTGATGAACAGTGAGTGTGGGTAGAATTAAGTAGCAAAATTAAAGCTATACTAAGGATAGTTATTAAGCTGGAAAAGATAAGGAGTAAAATTGGTGTTTATTTGAGGTTTTAGGATATTCTAAATCTTCTAGCTGTGCTAGACCTTGAATTCTTAAAATCGTGCCAAAATTTGCACTTTTATGCCTTTTGAAAGAATTGGATGATGATTCTCAGTTGTTTTTGAAGCGTTATTTTTGAAACGTTTAAATGAGGGTCTATGCCATTTGTATCGGCTAGACATTGTTGATTTTAACTTGAAGTGATGAGCTTCACAAATTTTATTGCACATGTGTGCTCTTGGAGAGTTTAAAGTTCCGATTGATATTCGAACTATTGTTGAAAAGTCTAAGCTAATTGATTCGGCTAGACAAAGGTTGAGTTATATTTTTCAAGTATTTCTTGGGAGTTATGTTGGGAATTCAACATTTTAAATAAAGGTAGTAAATGTTATGCGTATACATGGGGTACATAAGGTTGATCTCCATAAGTGGGAGTACCCGGTTTAAATGTTATGCATATACATAGAGTACGGAAGGTTGATCACCTTAAGTGGTGAGTACTCGGGTTAAATGTTTACAATTTTGTGATTTTTCTAAATACCCCTAAGGTGTTCAGTAAAATTTCTAATGACACCGGACAAAGGGGATTGTTTATTTTAAAGGGGTTATTTTACTTCCTGGTTATTCAAATTCATTCACAGTTATTGATCAATTGTGAAGACTCCTGGAGCTGTTCCAATGTTCTGGACATCTAGCGGGTAAAGGGGTAAGTATGTTGTAATTTCGAGGACGAAATTCTTAGAAGAAGGGGTGAATGTAATGACCCGGAAATTCATAAGCCTGATGAGTATGGTCTTAAGTAATTGATGTGATTTAAGGCTACGCTAATCCTTGGATGAGGATGTAGTGGATAGTCGATTTGAGAAAATATTAAGCTTTCGAGGATTCGAGCAAAATTTGAGGTTACTTTTGACGGACCAGATCCGGGGTTATTGGAGACGGATTTTGGGGCTGTCACAGTACTAAATGTCTACTGTTATGTTTTGTTTAAGTTTGATTACATGTAACACGAATCCTATTGTATATATTAAATTCGTGATGTATTTTTGATAAGGTTTCGTACCTTGGGGCTAGTAGTTAACCCTTTTGTATAAACAACATATGTTTATTTTCCGCAATAGATATTGTGTGTTGTTTTGGGATGTGTATAAGATATAGTTGTATTGGATCGTGAGCACTGAGTTCGAGGTACTAGTACTCGAATTTGGGGGCGTCACAGTCTTAAAAAAAAGTATATTAATAATGTTATCGCACGGGCCAACATGATTGCTTGCAAACCAATTCCAACACCATCGTACAACCATCACTCATCTTCGGTTTCTCCAACCACTTCTCACATTTATGTTTGATTTTTTCGTCAAATAGTTGGCGCATTGCAGTATATTACATTAACTCATCTGAACATTTCATTTGTCGTGAATAAAGCATGTCAATCAATGCGTTCACCTAGTGATTCGAACTAGGTTGCTGTAAAGAGGATCCTTCGTTACCTACAATATATAGTTCATTATGGTCTATCGGTCTTAAAATCCAAGAAGCCATTCGCATTGCAAGCATTTTGTGACTCTAACTGGGTTGGTTGTCAACAATACCGACGATCAACAACAGGTTTTTCCATATTCATGGGATCAAATCTTATTTCGTGAACGTCTGGTAAACAACAAATGCTTGCTTGTTCGTCTACGGAGACTGAATGTTTAGCCTATACAACAGTTGAGTTAACATGGCTTCAATATTTGTTTTATGAGTTAGGAATCTTAATGGCCGAACCACCTGTGTTGTGGTGTGATAATATCGGTGCGACTTACTTGGCAGTTAATTAATCCTCTTTTCCGTGCTCACACGAAACATGTGGAAGTCGATTTTGATTTTCATTTTGTTAATGAGAAAGTTGCACGACGAGATCTTAGCGTTCGTTTTATTTCCACGTTGCCGATATTTTTACAAAGCCCCTGAGTATCAATAGATTGGAGAGTTTCTGCGCAACAAGCTAACGGTCATTCCACCACCATCCGCTTGACTGCGGGTATTGACCATCCGGTATTTTCGGCAGCAAATGTTATCCGCTTAAATGGGTTTCAGATATATAGATTAGATAGCTACAGTAATTGTGATATATTTACACTTATCTCTTTTATTTATCTTCTTATCTTGTATAATAAACACATGTATATAGCTGAGGTGCATCCGGTTGTTATTGGTATTGAGAATACATTTACATAGTTTTTATTATTCTCTCATTCGAAGTAATACCGAGTGTTGAAACAAGCAACCAAAGTGTACAATAACATGTACAAACTTACTGACAAGAGATAATAATCTCAGATCTAGAAAGACAAACAAGAACAAGTACAAGTACAAGTAAATCCATACGCAGCACTAGGATGCACAAGCTGCTCCAAATGGGATAAGCCAACTAGTACCCTGACAAGTAGAACTCCTCCAAGGTGGATCTAAAACTTAACCCCCAAGATCTGATCTTACATCCAAATGCAAGAAAGGGCACCTTCTCCAAAGAAAAAATCATCTTTAACAGAGGGAAATGAGAATCCACAAGGGACCTAGAAGGTAGAGGAGAAATAGGCGGAGGAAACGAGGCTCCGACAACCACCACAATATAATATCACTATAAACTATATAGTAATTATTTTATTGGACATGAACGAATGTGGTGTTTGTTACTTGCATTATTTCAACCAATATCTTAACTGAACTGAGCATATCATGGACCATACAAGCAGCATACTCCGTTTATTTATGCAGTTTTTGTCATTTAACTCTAGAGTCTAACATCCTTCGTTTTTGCCATCAATTTCCAAGTCTCTCTCTATCTCTTCATAAGGTTACTTCTTTGATCTACCATAAAACCATCCCAACCCATTAATATTTTTTCTTCAACATGTATAGGATGTCCCATTTAATTTCTGAAATTATTAAACTCAAAATGCCTAAAGGGTGTTAGTTTAATTATTAACCTTTATAATTTAAGCTTAGAGTTTTATAATACCACAAGTTTGATACCCGTGTGACGTATGGACTAGTTGGTAACACTTTTTTTCACATATATTTAATACTTTTTTATTAACATATATTTATCATTTTTCATAGCATAATACATATATAATGTTAATAATTTATATCAGTATATTCTACCACAATTAAATGAATTTAATTAATTTTATTATTATGTGATTGAAAATTATAAATTAATTGTTAAGAAAAAACTTTCCATAGTACGTCCATAATTGGATAAAAATTAAGTACATTTATTTGATTAAAATTGCACATAACTTTTAGTATTTTTTTTTTAAAAACTTTTTTATCTTCTCCCATAATTCAAGGAAAATTAATTGATTAAAATTACGTACAACTTTTAGTATTTCAAGAACAATTTTTTTCATATTCTTTCTCTATAATTAAAGAAAAATTAATTATAATTATTAATTAACATATTAAATATAACAATAACCGTCTAAATTAATTTATTTTAGTTAATTAGTTAACTCAAATGATGGAATTGACTTCAGTTATTTTTCTAAGTATTGATTGATCTCCTTCCTTTTATATATAAGTTATTTATAGTCAACCTAGCTAGTTTCAATGTTCAACAAAGATAGGTAGCAAAAAAGAGCCAGAAAAAAAAAATTCCTTTCTCATTTTATGAAATATAAACAATAATGTCCCTTCATTATAACTTCTCCACATTTTGTGTAACGACCCCAAATTCGGACTCCTTTAACCCCGAATCTGATCCGTTAAAAGTAACCTCAATCCTGAGTTTAAACTAATTATATTAAACTCATAAACAATAAGTTAATACAATTATTACTATAATCTAGGTATTAAATCTTAAATGAATACAAACGGTACGTTTGAATACAACCTTCAACTCTATTCCATTCTAGAATCACAATCTTTAAACATTCTATTACAACTTTGAGATCATATGTATAGCGACTCTATTACCCCATCTATTATCCTCATACATAAAGGACAACCTCTGCAAACGATCTTAAATAATCTATACATGTTCTTTCAACATTTAGGTTTGCTATTCTGTAGCACATTAAAACATTACCTAATCACAAATATTATATAAGGAAGGTAATTAAATCTATCGCAAGTTTTACTATAAATGCACATACGCTTCAATCTTGATGACTCGTTAGTCAATCTTCATTTGCCTCTACCAAAGTAATCCGTTTTTTTCAAGCTGCTCTGTAATGTTTTATTTTAAGCAAGAGTGAGCACGACAGCTAAGCAAGTCTAACAGTTTCACATAACACATAAACATATTTCATCATGCTTCATGCATCTCATGCTTTATAATGACTACATATCTCATGTCTATCATGCTTTGCATTTACTCTATGATTCATGCTATTCATGCATGTCATTTACAATTTCATACAGTTCAATATATATAGAGCAATCAACTTAATCATCTATTGCATATCAATAGTTTATTTCAACTTGTATCACAAAAGCACATTACCACATTATTGCACATAATAATTTATGCACACATAAAATTTTATAGTATTCTAAATCAGGCACATAATGCAACACGTTTTGAAAAACTTGTCTGGACTTGCATAACCAGCTTACGCTAATATTTCTGTAATATCCCAGATATTTTCAAGATTTTAAATAATATCTTAATTGATTTTATTAAAGGTTAATGTTTAAAACCTAGAATGTGAGAAGTAAGATGTGTAGAAAATGGGTAAACATTTTTTTTAACATAATGTATTTGTTAGAAATTAAATGTGGAAATATTTTATGATGCATATAGAGAATTTATTAAGGAAATAAATTCATTTGAGAAGTGAAGACGGTTATAAGGATATATATACATAGTTATATATTCCTAGAGTTGTGTTTGTTAGCCAAACAAGAAGATGAGTAAATTAATACTCAATAAAACTAATAAATTAATTAGTTTAAATATGAAGTAAGAATGAAAATCATGAAATATAATTAATTATGTTAATTATATTAGTTATGAGTTAAAGTTATATAAAAACTAGAAAGTTTGTCTAGAATGACAATATTAAGAAGTTAATTGATTAAGTAATTAACTTAATTATTAAGTTGTGGTATAAAGTTCAAGTAATTTAATTAGTACTAGTGGACTAGCCCAAAAGGATTATAGATGTTAGCCCAATATGAAAATATTGGTCTGAAGTGGGTAATTAAATAATAAGCCCAAATGTTATGTTATGATATAGTCCAAGAGGTAATTAATATAAGTCCAATTAAATAATATTGGAAAGTATGGTATATAATGGTGTGGAAGTCCAATTAAATTAATTACCAAGCCCAAGTTATATATGATATATGAGTTGTGTTGGGTAGCCCAAGTAATTAAATAAGAGAGCCCAATACAAAGTAATCCTTGTAGCCTAAACACATTAAAGTCAAATGATGGTCAATGTGTTGGGAGAATATTTTTCAAGTATTGATTGAGTGTAGAGAATTAACTAATGTAGGGTTAATTGAATAACCCTAGTTGGTAGACATAAGAGAGCATTAACCAAACGTTGGTTAATTGCTAGAGGAAGGAAGGTAGTGTTGAGAATTAACTATGGGTGAGTTAATTATGTAACCCAATGTGGTAGGATAATTAAAGGTAAGTCTAATTGGATTATATTATAAGTCCAATTGATGTATTAAACTAAGGTAAATAAATTAACCTAGTAGTCCATGTAATTAATTAAACCTTGATTCATGTTATAATTAATCAAGCTCAATGCTTGTTTTAATTAAATGTAACATAGGGTATTTAATGTTAGCCCAATGTAACAATTAAATTGAGCCCAAACAAATTAAATGGATGAGCCCAATATATTTAAATTCCTAAGTCCAAAGTGGAGCCCAATAAGAAGTCAAAATATTGGTCAAACATTATATATATGTATATATATCAATTGGTGTATATATGTATAATAAATGTATTAAAATAAAGCAAAAATGGGGGATTAAATCCCATTTTGCTGAGATTTAGGGGCCCCACTTGGTGGCTTGTGCATCTTTGTTGCTTTTAAAATACTCAATTGGTTGCTTGTGTTGAGTGTTGATGGATGTCAATCACTTGGTCAATCAAAGTTGTCATTTAATCAAATAGTAATCTAACTTAGCCTCTAATTTAACCAATGTTGGTTGATTAGTAGGAGTTGATGGTAATTAAGGGAGGGCTATATATATAGCATGCTCCACCCATTTGTTATGTTTGGCTAGTCATTTTATAAAAATTCTATAGAGAAAAGAGTGAGAGCTCTTTGAGAGAAAGTGAAGCAAACCTTTGGGAGATTGATGATCTACCATGAAAAAATGCTAGAAGATGGTTAATGAGGAGTCACAAGCTAAGATCATGTCAAGAGAAATGAGAGCATCCATGTATAAAAGGTTAAAAAGTGTTCTAAACCCTCTTTAGTTCATTTTTATAGTTTAGATATGATTTGAACGGTTAAAAGGTATTTTTAACCGATCAAAAGTTATTTTGATGCTCTAGAAGTCTTAAGCTATGTTATATTAGTAGAATCATGGTTTGATAGGTTTATAACATGATTTGGTATGGGTGGTGTACATATAAATTGAAGAAAACGCTATATAAAGCAATACCGGTAAAACCCTATGTAATGTGCTATATTTTGTGTCATTTAGAAATGTACAAGTTAAATACTTGATTTATATAGCTAGAAAGTTTTATGAGTGAGTTATAAAGCCAACACAACTTGAATCTCACAAAAAGATGAAAAAACAAAGAAGTTATGGCTTTTATCGCAAAGGATGTTGATTTTAAAACCCTAGGTTGCATTGTGAGCCATTTTTAGTCTAGTTACGTTAGGAATTTGGATTTGTGATCTAAAGAGAAGTTGTAGATCTTGAAATTCTACACAATTTAGACTCAAGAATCATTCAAAAATAATTCCGTATGAAAAAGTTATGGCAGTTTGAGTAAAAGAGGTCCGGACAGCCAAAATGAGCGCCGCCAGCGCTCGGACGTTCTGTTTTGAGCGCTGGCAGCTCTCAAATAACACTATGACCAGCGCTGCCAGCGCTGGTACAGTGTAAAAAATTCTAAATTTTGATATTTTAAAGTTTTATCAAGTCGGAACTCCGGTTTAACTTGTCGGTTAATGAAAAGTCTAAACGAAACGTCGTTAGATACTTAAAACCTAAGATAAACTTGTAAAATGAATATGTTTGAATATTAAACCAATATATATAAAGTCTATTAGTGACTCATTGGTAGTTAAATGTATAAAATAAAGACTAAGGTTAACATTATTAAAAAGTTAACTATTTGTATGGTTTAAAGAGTATTAAAATATGGTTAAAGGATTAAATATGTAAGTAATTAAAATGTTATGAAATGATTAATAACATTAGTATAAGATTAAAAAGGCTATTAAATAATTAATGACATTAATAAATGATTAAAATATTATTAAATGGTTAATAATATTAATAAGTGATTAAAATATTATTAAATGGTTAATAATATTAAGAAGTGATTAAAATATTATTAAATGATTAATAATATTAAGAAGTAATTAAAATATTATTAAATGGTTAATAATATTAATAAGAGATTAAAATATTATTAAATGATTAATAATATTAATATGTGATTAAAATATTATTAAATGGTTAATATTATTAATATGTGAGTAAAATATTATTAAATGGTTAATAATATTAATAAGTGATTACAATATTATTAAATGGTTAATAATATTAATAAGTGATTCAAATATTATTAAATGGTTAATAATATTAATAAGTGATTAAAATATTATTAAATGGTTAATAATATTAATAAGTGATTAAAATATTATTAAATGGTTAATAATATTAAGAAATGATTAAAATATTATTAAATGGTTAATAATATTAATGAGAGATTATAATATTATTAAATGGTTAATAATATTAATAAGTGATTAAAATATTATTAAATGGTTAATAATATTTGAAGGTAGTTGTATATTATCAAAGGTAGATAATATTTTGAGATATTTAGTATATTATTAAATGTCTGAATCATTAAGTTATGTAAAAGAAGAAAGTTTAATTGAATTAAACCAATGTAAATAGTCAATTTGTGACTAATTTAGATAGCTTATTAAAAGTGGGTTATACGAAGCATGTGTAGTGAATGCGTAAATTGGTTAAGTGTACCCGACATGTCCAACTAGATTTGGGCTAGGGTTTTTGTCCGGAACGTATAGGTTCATTTGTCGGACAACTAAAGAGTTAATACTTTGAAGTTAAGGTCTTAAGTTAAGACTAAGTAATAGTCATTATATCTAATGATTATTTCAATTTTCCTATATAAATTGTAGGTTGAACGAAAGACGCAAATAAGCGTAACTGGTAGAAGCAAACCAGGCAAGTTTTTCAGAACGTGTTGTATTATGTGCATGAATTATAAGTTTGTTATTAAACTGAGATGTGCTCATACGTGGTTATATGCAAAGATGTTTTAATGTGCCTTTGTGCAATAAGTTGATTTGAACTGTTGATATGCGGTAGTTGATTTAAGACAATTGTTCTACATTGAACTATATGTCATGATAGAGGTTAGACATGAAGCATAGATTAAATGCGAGGCATGATATGCATGAGCAGTAGGTCATAAACTGAAATGCATGAAAAGCATGATGTTAGTATAAATTACAGATTTTATGTGAAGCATGTAATGTGTTATGTGTAGCTGTTAGACTTGCTGAGCCGTCGTGCTCACTCTTGCCTAAACCAACATTTTCAGATAAGGCTAGTTACCTAAAGTTCTCGATAAAGAACAAGGAACAGAAAAATATATTACTTCCATTGAAGATCTAAATATCTATTGTAGATATCAGTCCGAATTGGACAGGTAAATGATTGTGTAGCATAAGATTTAGTTGGTATGTTATATGAGTATTAAATACTCAAATTGATTGTAATAGAATGTCGTATCATGTATGATATTGAGACATACTAGGAATGTATAAAGATTTCGATTCTGGAATAGAAAGAGATGTTGTAAAATTGTAAATAAATGATTATTTAGCAATTATAATATTGTTGTAATTCATGAACAATAAGGAAAATGTTGTACTCGTGTTGAACCGAGTTCGAGGTTCGGGAGACCCGGATTCGGGGTCGTCACAATTTCACGTTTCTTGCATCACCTACACGGTATGTGAGATCATCGGTGCACAATGTCAGTCAAAGTTTGACTCAATACTAAATCTTCAAAGATATTTATTTCTTCTTATCGTATCCTTTTAAATCAATAGGGTTAATTTCATATTTTAGTCTCTCGTTGACTTGACTCAGTGTTTCGTATTCAACACCGTAAATCTTTTGTACAAAACTATGCAGTTTTGACATTTATTAATATCACTGCATTAATGTCTAGACCTTATTTCTGTTTAGGTCGAACAACTAATTAGTCACTATTGGACCATACCCTTGGTTTAACTTAATTACATCATTTAACTCGATGATTTATTATAATATTACCCGCATTGGGTAATATTTTAAACTCTTACTATCAAGTAGTAATAACTTATAATGTTAATTAATTGTTAAATAACACTTTAAATAGACATCAATATGATTAATTAACAGTTAAACAATTTACTAAAATTATTTTAATACCTCACTTATAATAATAAATGATAATTATCTTTAATTGTCGTTGCACAAAACTAAATTATTTATGTGCTAATAGTTCCCTTTATTTATCACTAATTAATAATTAAATGATAAATAATTAACTTATTTTTAATAACCTTATTTAATTTTTATTTGATGTTAATTAAATAAAAATTAATTACATTACTTGTCCCTACTTATTATTTAATTAAATAATAAGTCAGTAGTTTTATTAATTAACTCATCCTTTAATAATTAATTAATTAACTTTCCTTACTTATTATCTAATCTTTAATTAAATAATTAATTTTATTACTAATTCCTTCTTTAATTATTATTTAATATTAATTAATTAATTATCCTTAAGTAAATAATACTTAATTAATTTTAATCCTCTTTAATTATTATTTAATATTAATTAAATAATAATTAATTAATTAATTATCTTTATCTATTATTTACTCTTAATTAAAAAAAATAATAAATAATTATGTTATCAACTTTACTTAACTGTAATCATTATTTAATGTTAATTAAATAATAATTACCTAACTCTCTTTATTTACTATTTAATCTTATTAAATAATAAATAATAAAAGTTTAAAATCTTTATCTTACTCTAATTATTATTTAATATTAATTAAAGAATAATTAGTTATTTACTTTCCTTTATTTACTATTTAATACCTGATTAAATAATAAATAATTAATTTATTTTCTCCAAACATGTTGATATTATTATTAAATACTTAAAGAACATATTTAATATTTAACAATAATTTATTTATAATTTTCTTGAAATATTAGCTAGGTAGTCACAAATTAGTGTACCTTTACACCATAAATAATATGAAAAATACCAATTTTTGGAAATAATACTATCCCAATACATATAACACTTCAAATAATTAGTAGTTTATTCGTTCATATTTTTCCGAAATTTAAAAATATTTTTTATTATTTTTCATACATTTAGTAAGCTTTTATCATTCAATAATTATGAAAAATAGCTATTGATATTATAAAAATACCATTAAATTTTAGAATATAGTACACGAAATTCCAAGCAACTTTCTAGTTTGGGCTGTCGCCGGAACCGACCAGAAAATGGGTGAACCGGCCGCCGGAATGCTCCGGCCAGTTCAAGGGAAAAAAACCGGCAGTGACATTTTAATTCTGTCTAGTGTTGGGGTCCTTCACTAAAACTTTAATAACTTGAGTTTTATAACTCCGATTAAGCTCTACTTTATATTGTTGGAATCGTGACTTCCCGAACAATAATTTTCCATTATCAGATTAATTTTTTGGACAAGATTTGACCTCCAAAAACAGCCTGGAACCGGACTGTTCACGCAAAACTTCCGACAGTGGAGTGTTTTGCTAGAAAAATCATAACTAATTCATTTTAACTCGGATTTTAGTCATTCAAGTTTTAGAATTTACATAACTTCAAAGATCTACCCAACAAAATTAACGGATTGAGAATCCAATTTTCCGATCGTGAACAGTAATTCCGGCAATGTACTGTTCAGTTTCTAACTTTTCAAAAAACATGATTTTACATATTCTGGCTAATTTTTCCCACATAAATGCTTATGGATCCATACCAAAAATCCATGAAACACTTATTTAACATATCTAGCGTGAATCTAGACTTAAAGAACATAAAGATGGTATTTTTAACATTTATTTCTTATTTTAATCACATAACAAGCATAACTAGGATTTTTAGGGTTTTCTAACCTTTTTGTTTTATGTGCTTGCTTTCTCCTCCTTCCAAAATAGTAGATGAACCTCGAAGCTTTTCTCTTGGTTAAGAATGGGTTGAGTTGGCTTGACTCGGCTCGACTCGGTTGAGTTAACTCATTAGTTTATTCACTATTTCACTCAACTCACTTGGAACTCACTCCAACTCACTAACACCAATATAAAAGCTCTCTTTTGCAACTTTGTAAACTCTTAGGCAATGAACCAAGTGATTTATTTATAGTGGAGCCAACCTATACATATACACCTTGTAAGCATATAATTTGGACTTCAAGCATTCTACAAATTTTAGCCAAAAGAGGTTGAGTATTCCACATTTTTTCTCAATATTGCCCCAATTTTTGATTTACTTTTATTAGTTAACTTGCAAAATAAAAATCCTTCTAGAAGCTTTCAATTTAGATCAAAAATTGGGCTTTCAATTTAATTGTTTGGGCTTACTATTCATCTTGGTTGGGCTACTATAACACCAAATTAATTTACCAACATTGGGTTCAAACATTAATTTATTAGTCTCCCAATTTAAATAAATCATTGGGCTTACCTAATTAAATTAATACAACCAACATACAAATTCATACTTAGTTAATTAAGTGGACTTGTTTAAAAATAATATATGAGCTAGCCTACTAGTATTTAACTACTAGTTGGACTATTAATTAATATTATTAATAATTCACATAGTTATTATTAATTAATAATTATATTAATTAATTTACATAACCCAATTAGACTTGCCCTAATTAAGCCTCATTGAATCCTAATTAGGGTTTCTCAACATACCACTCGTTCGGTATTAATTTCTTAGGTTTGTTCGTTAGTTTAATAACTCCTTTGATTGAACAACCTTAAAATAAATCCTCGAATATTTAAATATTCATAATATCCTTTCTTAGGGTTTGCAATGATCACCCTTCATTAATTCACTAATTTAGAAATTTAAATTCTAAATTTTATTTATAACGTTATTAATTTTTTGGGTTCATTTCAACTAAGTTGGCTTAAATCGAATTACTGCAACAATACCTAGCTTATCTTATCCATCAAATAATTCATCGAATTTTAAAGGTATCATACTACCTTGTTTTACCCTAACAAATTATTTTTATTATAATTCCCTTATCTATCGAGTCACTAATCGCATCATGAGTTAATAACTGATTTACTCGCCCCTCTAAGGCATCTCTGATCTAAGAGAAAATTTTCAAAGTTCTACAACACTTGAACCTCCCAAGTTCTTAACATACGGAAAAAAAAATTATCCATCTATTTTTACCCTTCTCACATAACTAGGTTTTTAAATTTTACAACCTTTATTAATCTTTTCAATATTTTTATTAAAAAAAATATTATTAAATATTCGGGTTATTACATCTTGTCGTACCATAATTATTCTTCTCAACAAAATCAGTAATCAGGATCCTCTCACGTTTCTTTTGTTTATTAATTCTTGAAAGGTTTGACTTCAATTAATTAAATTATGTGCCATGTGATTAACAACTCACCATGTGTATTTAAAAATACTCCTAATTCATTAATTTTATGATTCTTTTTATAAGCTTTTGCTGATGATTCTACCACCATACTAGGGATGCACAAAAGGCCTACGGCCCACAGGCCGGCCTGAGCCCGGCCTGGTCAAAGCCCGGACCGGGCCGGTCCGGCCTACAGTCTTTGAACAGGCTGTTATTTTGACGTAAAAGCCTGGCCTGGCCCGGCCTACCAAAAAGCCCGGCCTGGCCCGGCCTACGAAAAAGTCCGGCCTGGCCCACGAAAAAGCCCGGCCTGGCCCGGCCTACGAAAAAGCCCGGCCTGGCCCACGAAGACCGGCCTGGCCCGGCCTACAAAAAAGCCCGGCCTGGCCTACGCAGAGGACCGGCCCAGCCCAGCCTGCCCAGCCTAGCTAATTCATTTTAACTATAGACTATAACTTGATATATATAAGCAGCAAAAAGACGGATGAAGGGAAGAAATAGTTCATTGTAGGGAGATAATAAACTTTGAAAAACTTTGTTTGGCTTTTCTGTTCATTGTACTAATCATAATTGGTTGACAAATCCGGTTAATGTTGTACAACTTTTTCAGTTTCAAAATAGAATTAATTAATTTAGGTATTCTAAAATTAATTTTAAAATATATTTAAATTTAAATTGATTCAATATAATTATAAATTATCTAAAAATATACTACTCAAATATTCAAGATTAATTTTTTTAAAAAGTTAGATAAATAAATTCATCAATAATTTTCTTTATCTGGCAGGGTATTGGATGAAAAGAGAAGTAGACTTAGCTTAGAATCGTTGGAGATATGCATTTATTATAGAGATTATTTTTCCGCATAAAGAATAGTACAAGATGTAATAGACGATCAAGATAGCTCAGAAGATCTCGAAGTTAGAGTAAAAACTGACGAAATTGTACATCCATGAATATTGAAGATATATATTTTTTCTTAAGACTGAAGATATGTTTCTTGAAGATATAACGAATAGATAAATTTTGAAGATAGGAAGATACATTTTTTGAAGATTTGAATTTTGAAGACATTTTAAAAATATTTTGAAGCAAAATATTTGTAACCGACTCATTATTTATTATTGATTAATTACTCATTTTTAATTTTTTGTCAATACATTTAATTAATATAGTAGTTAGTTTATTTAATATTTATATTTCACATTAAAAATTAGTTGATTACATTTTTAGGCCTGGCCTGACCCGGCCCAGCCCAAGGACTAGCCTGGCCTACCCTGGGCCGGCCCAAGGCCTGGGCCTGGCCCGGCCCGGCCCGGCCTAAATCCTGGCCCGCCCCGGCCTACAGGCCTCAAAAGGCCAGACTTCGATCGAGAAGCCCGGCCCGGCCCGGCCTGCAGGCCCAAAAGTCAAAGCCCGGCCTGGCCTGGTCAACGGCCAAAGCCTACCAGGCCCAGGCCAGGCCGGACCAGTCCGACCTACTGTGCATGTCTACACCATACACTTTGTGGGCCAGCGCTGTCCATAAGATGTGATTAGAATTCATGAACCAAAGAGGGAAATGTCTTTTAGAAAATCTTGCACGTATAAGAAACGTTAATTTCATGATCAAAAAAATACAAGAAACGTGAATTTGGATCGTTCCAACTTTATAGTTATTAATTATACCCTACAACTTAGACATCAAAGACACACACACACACATAAACCAAATTGAAGAAATTTGAACATTTCCATGTTTAGGAACATGGAGCTGCATGATAATTATTAAATTAACGAGGGTTCAAAACTCAATAAAAGCGTCTGGGAGTGATCATGAATTCACACAAGAAACAGAAGAGGATGGCCGAGGGTTCCTTGGTAAAATAAATAAATTAAACTGAGTTGCATAGAAATTATTGGAGATCCCATGAAAAGAATACACACAAGAAGTTTAAGAAAATTTAATAGTAAAAAAAGATTTGCAATAATGCCATCATTCTATAATTTATAATACATATAATTCAACTTTGACTTGCTGTATATTACAAGTCTTTGTCTTTGCCAAGTTGCACATAAAAGCCAGCCGTGAAGATTTTTAAATCCAATCGTGTCTTAGCAACTTAATTCTTCCTTTGTGTATATATAAATGATCTCTTCCATGAGATCCCAATGGGGAGACCTTCCTTTTTGGCTCACAAATTCTTTTCCTAGATTAGTCTCTTTGTTCTTCAATGGCACATAAGGTTAAGCTATGGCCTATGGCGTCATTACTGATGATATTATTAAGTTTGAAGGTGCTAATATTGATTAGTGCTGAACCACAAGTTCCATGTTACTTCATTTTCGGAGATTCATTAGTCGATAATGGCAACAATAACATGCTTGAAACTGAGGCAAAAGTGAATTACCTACCTTATGGCATCGATTTCCGTGATGGACCCACCGGAAGATTCACCAACGGTCGGAATTCGGCAGATATCCTAGGTAGGTCTTCCTTCCCTCAACTAATTAACCTTGTGCCGAGTTTAATAAAGAGCTTTGATATATGTACAATGATTTTGTCAATGATTCATATACTGATATATTTATTTTTGTAAAAAATAGTGGGACCCACCACTTATATGGTGAGTCCCACTATTTTTTATAAAGGTCATTGTATAGATCATTGCAAAATATCATTACTTATGTCTTTTTCCTTTAATCAATGATGCTAAGTTTTTATCTATTCCTTTGGACATTTTTTTTAGAAAAGTTACTTAATAGATGTTAGACAACAAATAAGTTAGGTTACTAAATAAAAACTGTCTAGTTTAGCTATGCAAATCATTCATGAATTGTACTGTACAATCCATAAATACTATGTCTAAATAAACAAGACAATATTTGACTAATTACATGGCATTTACTCTTATTTAACTATGAGCTAATTTATCTCCTTAATTTTTATATTTTTAGTAAATTACTCTTATATTTTGAAATAAAAAGAGTATTATTTTTGAAAGTTAATTACTTCCAAATAATTTGTCATTTCCCTAAAACTTTGTCCACAATCTCCACACGGACCACACTCCTATGTCAAGGACCTGGTGATCAATTATAGAATGTTGGACTTTATACGTTGTTCTTGTAGATTTGTATTAATTTTCTTGTAATATCCCAAATACTTAAAATATAATCTGACATGATCTAATTAAGGTTGTCAATTCAAAATTTAAAGAACGATTGTTCAAGTAAACATTGAGCTATCTGAAAGACAAAATACGACTCGAAACTACGATCGTACACGACTAAGAGGTTAAATTTTTTTAACTTAATCTACGTGTTATATGAATAATAAATATTTAAATATGTGATTTATGTGGAGGATTAAATATGTATATATTTAAATGTTGAGCTTGTGGAAGCGAAGAAAATTTATTTATTAATATTAATTAATTGAGCTTAAAATTGAAATTATATTATGAAATAATATAATTTGAATAATAAGCCTTAAACGGCAATAGATTTATTATGAATTAAATTTCATAAACAAGATAATCAATTCGCTTAAATAAAATAGTAAATTAATGTATGTATTTTTATTTAATAAAAATGAGGGAGTTAATTAAACTCATTATTTTAAAATATATTATATATGAATGTAATATATTTATCTAATGGCTTAATATATTATGCCAAACGGGTATAAATTAAATAGAAATGAAGGAAATTAATTTATTAAATTATTATTAGTAGATGAATATGTGGACTTTAATTAGTTGAATAAAAAGATTTATTTAGTTAATGGTAAATAACAATTGTATTATGTTACAATCATTAAAATATAATAGGTATAATGACCTAATACATTATATTAGGACAAACGAATGTAAATAAAGTTTGAAATGAGGTATAATATATATCATATATAAATTGGTACTAAATTAGTATAATTGATTAAATTAAGGCTAAATTATTCGGTTAGAAATGAACTAAATAGTAACTAAATTAGTTAGTCCGTATAAATATGATAATTATACGAGAATTATACAAAAATTATACCAAAAAAATATGAGAAAAATACGGACGACATAAGCATGACATCATCAAAGATGACGATGTAAGCATAATGTATGATGAGGTCAGCCCTAGAAAGCTTGGGAAATGATCATATTACCCCTAAAATCTAAGCCATGTTAAGCAAGAGAAATCAAATTGGAATTCTCTTCATTTAATCAAAAAGTAAGGCTCATTTTGGACCAAGCAACCTAGGGTTTGTGATGATGAAAACATTAATGGAGCACATGGGGCTGCAAGAATTGCTGGGAGAATTAATGATCAAAGCTTAGCTTGGAAGTAAAGGTTTAATGACCATTAAACCCTAGCTTCCAAGGGCCTATAAATAGCAAGCACTCTTATAGTTGAAATGTGACGCCCCCAAATCTGGGCCCACACAGCCCAAACTTGAGTCGTCAAAATACTACAACAAAATTATTACAACAAAGCACAACGTACAACAATACAGTGTATAATAATACACAACTAAGTCTTCACTATTATTGCCACACTATTTTACAAAACGTGAAAACTATGATAACTATTCCTCGGACCCTCACTCCATTCCCCGGCTAGACCCTGTTATGTTTTCATCTCCTGTTGAAAAACAATGGAACAAAAGAAAGGGTGAGCTCAAATAGCCCAGTAAAGAATATCATGACTAAGATAATGACGAATAAATTATCATTAGTCTTCAACAGTTGAGTTCTTGATAGAATACAATAGACTACAAGGTTTTATATCAAAAACTGCAGTTAAATTCTTAAACAACGTTCAGATCAATAATAGCAGCGGAATGAGTAATCTATTAGAAGAATAATGCAGACTATAATGTCCACTCGGTTCTTTTTTTAGGAAAAACATCATCAACTTTTATCATCTGAAATATCATTAGTCAAGATAATACAAATTCACAGTTCCTGATCATAATCATGCAGATCAACAATTCATCTTTGCACTACGGGCCAAAGACATTCAATATAACACCAACGGTCATGATTATACCAGATTCAGCCTTTGGTCATAATCATACCAAACAACAGTTCATCTTTGCACTACGGGCCAAAGAGAACATTCACCACGTGCCATAAAAGACACCGAACAGATGTATCGCCTTTAACCTATTATATCGCCTTTAACCTATCACCTGTTCAACAAATATATCACATCTGTGCCCCCGGCCACAGATATTCACAACAGCTTGATTTTTGGATGATTAGAATGATATAAATGATGAACAGAAGAAATAGGATAACAATAAGTATCGGAAGTTTACTTTGTACAGATTCAAATAATGTCCAAATTGTCAACATGATGTGGAGTGAAATTTAAAAATGATATTCAAGATCCACAGTTCAGAATAACGGTTACAATTCAATAGAAAGGTTCACGTAAATAGGAAGGTTCAGTTGAAATAATGAAGTTCAACTATTATGGAACATATAATATTTTCAGGAATTATAGAAGAAATAGTTCCATAATAAATTTCGATTTAGGAGTATGAAAGAAAATAATATCCCTTACCGTAGCAGGTTTGATTAACAAAAGGTGAAGGAAATTAATACAAAGGGTTATTCACCAACAGGCGGCAATCCGCTCCGTAAGGTTATTCCCACAATTTAATAGAATTTGAGTACAAAGAGTTATTCACCAAACAGGCGGCAATCCGCTCCGTAAGGTTATTCCCACAATTTAATAGAATTTGAGTACAAAGAGTTATTCACCAAACAGGCGGCAATCCGCTCCGTAAGGTTATTCTCAGAGATTAATAATGAATGAATACGAAAGGTTATTCACCAACAGGCGGCAATCCGCTCCGTAAGGTTATTCCCACAATTTAATACATGGAAATAAAAGGCACGTCTTATGAGTAAGGAAGAAACAATATTATTATCGAGAATCAAATAATGATAATCCCTTACCATAGTATGTTTGAATAATGGAAGATGAAAAAGATGGTATCCCTTACCTCAACACGTGACTGGATATTGATTTAAATGAGGTTGATTAACTTGAACAGTACACGTATACTTATAGATCTTCACAAATACTCAAGATGACTTAAGCACACTTAGAGAGAACTTTCACAAGAAGTATTTAGAGAGAGAAAGAAAGAACAAGTAAGGAAGTTTATGAAAAATCCTTAAGTTAAGGCTTCTATTTATAGCCAAAAATCTTATCATTCATTTAATCTAAACCATTCATTTAAAGATCATCTTTTAATCTACACCATCCATTTCAAATATTATATTATCTTTAATCTACACCATTCATTTCATATCACCTAATAATCACCTAACTTTATATTATAAACAAATCAATTTAATTATTCAACAATAATTCACACTTTAATCTACACCATTCATTTCATATCACCTAATAATCACCTAACTTTATATTATAAACAAATCAATTCAATTATTCAACAATAATTCACACTTTAATCTACACCATTCATTTCATATCACCTAATAATCACCTAACTTTATATTATAAACAAATAACTTTATCAATTCAATTATTATGACTAATTGTTATAAATACAGTATAGTTAGCTCTTAGATATCAAGTCAATAAATTAATGAAATACAACTGTTTAAATAACATCATAATAGAGATAACAATAATGTAAAATAAAGCATACGTTACTGTGTAATGACAATTATTGATTCAATAATGTGAATTACTGTGCATATGTTACTGTGACAATTATTAGGTTCAATAATTTTAAAAACAGTGCAACAACAATTATTGACTCAATGATATAAAATACAGTGTAATGACAATTATTAAATCAATAATGCAAAATACTGTGTAACAACAATTATTGAATTGATAATATAAAATATTATGCAGTGACAATTATCGATGAAATGATGTGTAACAGTTACGGTGTCAATTATCAGACCAATAATATGAGACACTATGCAATACCGTGTGTTACTGTAGAGTACCGAGTGCTACAGAAAATACCATAAACTACCGTATGCTACTATTCTTTTATCACCGGTATTTTAACAGTTCCGTTGACTATTTTTATTTAAAAAGGTTACTTCTGTCGTTTTCTATATCCGACAAATATTCCGTTGTGGGGTCCACCAATAATTTATTATTTCGGCGCCGTCGTACGGCACGAATATTCCCCGACCAAACGAATATTCCCCGACAAAGCGAATATTGTCCGACAAAATAAAATTTGCACATAACATCCTTAACTTTCAATTTTGTTAATTTAACCACTTACTGTTAAAAAAAAATATATATGAAGAAAAATTAAATTTTGTATTTCATAAAATTCGGGGTCTTACAACCTCCCCTCCTTATGAAATTTCGTCCCCGAAATTGACGTACCTGACATATCGAAGAGGTAAGGATACTTAGATTTCATCTCAGATTCTAGCTCCCAGGTCATTTCCTCAGTATCTTGGTTCCTCCATAAAACCTTAACTTGAGGTATAACCTTTGAGCGTAGGATCTGCTCCTTCTTATCCAGGATCTTAACAGGTACCTCCTCGTATGTTAAATCCTCTGCTATAACGTCTGGTTCTAACTCAATGACGTGGTTTGGGTCCTTCACATATTTACGTAACATAGATATGTGAAAAACGTTATGGATGCGAGACATACTTGGTGGTAGGGCTAGTCTGTAGGCTACGGTTCCTATTCGATCGAGGATTTCAAATGGGCCAATAAATCGAGGGTTGAGCTTTCCTCTCTTTCCGAATCTCGTAACCCCTTTCCATGGAGAAACACGTAAGAATACATGATCTCCGACGTTGAAATTTTCGTCTCTCCGATGAAGATCAGCATAACTCTTTTGTCGTTCTTGTGCGGTCTGTATTCGTTGTCGGATCATTTGGATCTTTTCGGTCGTCAAGCGTACCAACTCGGGTCCCAACAATTTTGCTTCTCCTACCTCATTCCAACATATTGGAGAGCGACACTTCCTTCCATACAATGCCTCGAATGGAGCCATGCCTATGCTTGCTTGGTAACTGTTGTTGTAAGAAAATTCCACCAACGGCAAGTACTTATCCCAACTTCCTTTGAAGTCTAATACACAAAGTCTCAAAAGATCTTCGAGGGTCTGGATCGTCCTTTCCGATTGTCCGTCCGTTTGAGGATGGTATGCAGAACTAAAACGTAGTTCAGTGCCCATAGCTTTTTGTAGACTGATCCAAAAGCGTGAAGTGAATCTAGGATCTCGATCAGAAACTATGGAAACTGGCATGCCATGCAATCTCACGATCTCATTTATGTACATACCGGCAAGACGTTCAAGTGAAAAGTTTTCTCGTATAGGCAAGAAATGAGCAGATTTGGTCAATCTATCTACGATCACCCAAATTGCATCTAAGCCTTGAGAAACTTTTGGAAGACCCGTCACGAAGTCCATATTGATGTGTTCCCACTTCCATTCGGGAACTTCAAGTGATTGTAATGGACCTTTAGGAACTTGATGCTCTGCCTTGACACGTTGACAAGTTAGGCACCTTGAGATAAACTCCGCAATCTCTCTTTTCATATTGTTCCACCAAAATGTATGTCGAAGATCTCGATACATCTTGGTACCTCCTGGGTGGATTGCAAACGGCGTGTTGTGTGCCTCCATCATGATTTTATGCTTTAATTCAGGATCGTTAGGAACACAGAGTCGAGAGTTGACTCGAAGTATTCCTTTCTCGTCGATTCTTGCTTCGGGAATGACACCTTCTTGTACTTTCTTTATCATGTTTATCAGTTCCGGATCGGTAGCTTGAGCAGCTTTAATTTTATCGATTAAAGTTGGTTCTACTCGCACGTGAGCAATCTTCGAGTGGGTCCCTGGTGTCTTTAGCTCTATCTCCATCTTTTGCAAGTCGTACAAAATACACTTTTGTGTTGTCAGCAGTGCACTTGTACTTGCATAAGATTTTCTGCTCAAAGCTTCAGCTACAACGTTCGCCTTTCCCGGGTGATACTGGATTGTGTGGTCATAATCCTTTAACAGCTCAAGCCAACGTCGTTGTCGCATGTTGAGTTCCTTCTGGGTGAAGAAATACTTGAGACTTTTATGATCCGTATAGATATCCACTTTTTCTCCGTACAAGTAGTGTCTCCAGATCTTCAACGCGAAAACGGCTGCTGCCAACTCTAGATCATGAGTAGGATAATTTTTCTCATAATCTTTGAGTTGTCGAGAGGCGTAGGCTATAACCTTTCCATGTTGCATAAGGACACAGCCTGGACCTTTGCCAGAAGCATCGCTGTAGATAACAAATTCTCCTGATCCTGATGGTATGGTCAGAACAGGAGCTGAAACCAGTCTCTTCTTGAGTTCTTGAAAACTTTTCTCGCATTCCTCGCTCCATATGAATTTTGTGCTTTTCCGAGTAAGCTGCGTTAATGGAGTGGCGATTCGAGAAAATCCTTCTACGAATCTCCGATAATAACCAGCTAGACCCATAAAACTTCGGACTTCGGTTACTGTTTTGGGTTGTTCCCAATTTAGTACCGTTTCAATCTTCGCAGGATCGACTGATATTCCTTGACTAGAAATCACATGCCCAAGAAACGCAACCTCCTCAAGCCAGAACTCACATTTCTTCAACTTGGCATATAATTTGTTTTCACGGAGCTTTTGTAGTATCAATCTCAGATGTTGTTCATGATCCTCGCGACTCTTGGAGTATATGAGGATGTCATCAATAAAGACAACCACAAAATGATCCAAATGTTCCTTGAATATCCGGTTCATCATGTCCATGAAAGCTGCAGGAGCATTAGTTAGTCCAAAAGGCATGACTAAGAACTCATAATGCCCATAATGAGTTCTGAAAGCAGTCTTTGGAATGTCCTCAGCTTTAACCTTTAACTGATGATATCCAGAACGGAGATCAATCTTTGAGAAATGTTGAGCGCCTTGCAATTGATCAAACATGTCATCAATCCGAGGTAACGGGTACCTGTTCTTGATGGTGACATGGTTCAATTCTCGGTAGTCAATGCACAATCTCATACTCCCGTCTTTCTTCTTCACAAATAGAACATGAGCACCCCAAGGTGATGCACTCGGACGAATGAAACCGGTATCCAACAATTCCTGTAGTTGGACTTTTAACTCTTGAAGTTCAATGGGAGCCATTCGGTAGGGAGCTTTGGAAATGGGCTTGGTACCCGGGTTCAAGATCAATATAAAAATCAATTTCACGGTTTGGGGGTAAGCCAGGAAGTTCTTCAGGAAAAACGTCAGGAAACTCATTAACAATGGGAATATCATTCAAGTTTGACGTATTTTTGTTCAAATCAGTGACATGAGCTAAAAAGGCTTGACATCCGTTTTTCAATAAACGAATGGCTTTATGGCTAGAAATAACAGTTATAGATTTCAATTGTTTAGTTGCTTGAATTTGCATGACAGGTTGATTAGGAATATGAAAACTAATAATCTTATGAAAACAATCAATTTTAGCATGATGGGTAGTCAACCAATCAATTCCTAAAATCACATCAAATTCACGCATCTCCAAAGAAATAAGGTCAACAGGTAATGTGAGGTTGTTGATTTGAACTAGGCAAGATTTATAGACAGTAGATGTAATGGTCATTTCTCCTAATGGGGTTTCAACTGATAAGTCAAAGTCCAAGTTTTCAGGAGTTAAGTTTAAACGCTGAGCACATGCAGGTGAGATAAAAGAATGGGTAGAGCCAGTATCTAACAAAGCGTAGACTTCACGAGAATTTATGAATAGCTTACCGGTTATCACCTCGTTCGAGTTTCGCGCCATTTGGGATGTCACAACAAAAGCTCTCCCTTGAACTACAGATTTTCCCTTATCCGCGCTAGCTTTTGGTATCATCATTGCAGCTGGACTTGATTTTGTGGCAGGACAAAACCGCGCAAGATGACCCTCTTTCCCACAACTGTAGCACTTTTTGGACTGTAGTGTACAGTTTGGGCTGATGTGACCTTCCTGACCACACCTATAGCATCTCACTGGTGGTCGATCTTCTCCCCTTGAAACTGGGGTCGGTGCTGGTGTTGGTACTGGTGCTGGTGCCCTTCCATAATTATTATGGAATCTCTTTCTTTTGAAATTGTTCCCACTAGATTCTCCTCTTCTGTTATTTGGTGTGGAATTACCACCGAAGTGTTGGTTACCTCCTCGATGGTTCTCGTTCCTGTGGTTGTTGTCACTCCTTTCTCTATGCTGATCATTAACTCTTGGCTGCAATGTTTCATCTGTTTGCTCCACCCTTTGAGCCCTATCTACAACATCTGAATACAAACTAAATTTATGAGAGCTAAGTTGTTGACGAATTTTGAATCTCAAACCTCTTAGGAACATCCGACTCATTCGTGCTTCGTCATCCACAAGATGAGTCGCAAAACGAGACAGTTCAGCAAACTTAGCTTCATATTGAGAAACTGTCATGTTTCCCTGCTCCAGCTTAATGAATTCCACTTCCTTCATATGGCGGATGCTTTCTGGGAAGTACTTCTCGTTAAACAGTTCTTCGAATTCTGTCCAAGACATTTCGAGTGCTGAAGGTTGGATACGTTTTACCGCTTCCCACCAATGGTCCGCCTCACCTCGTAACATAAAAGTGGCAAATGGCACCTTCTGATCATCAGCGCATTGTAAGACATCAAGTATTTTTGTCGTCTGCTTCAGCCATGCCTCCGCTTTGAGTGGGTCAGGCTTCCCGTGGAATTCAGGTGGTCCTAATTCTTTAAATTGCTTAACAGTGACCATCCTCAAATTGCCAGCGTGTCTACCGTTATTATTGACTGGATTTCCTCTTCCTTGATTCTGTATGAACTGCATGAAATTCCTAAAGAATCCATCGTTCATCATGTTATCAGGAACATTATTTCCTGAGTTGGCAGGAGGATTGTTTGGGGCCTCTTGATTCTCGGCTACATTTGCTTCGGGTATTCCATAGTTAACCTCTTGATTTTCAGATGCCATACTTAACTGTGGTCACAAAATAAATGTTAGTTCAAATAAACTGACTCATCACTTCATGTTCCTACATTCAAATCGACTCATTAGATAATAAAATCTATTTTAGGTAGGACACACTAGTGACTGATTCTATTCGTCTCTCCCCTCCTAGTTCTACCCCAGATCTCCATTAAAGACCATATCCCTAAGCTCTGATGCCAACTGTGACGCCCCCAAATCTGGGCCCACACAGCCCAAACTTGAGTCGTCAAAATACTACAACAAAATTATTACAACAAAGCACAACGTACAACAATACAGTGTATAATAATACACAACTAAGTCTTCACTATTATTGCCACACTATTTTACAAAACGTGAAAACTATGATAACTATTCCTCGGACCCTCACTCCATTCCCCGGCTAGACCCTGTTATGTTTTCATCTCCTGTTGAAAAACAATGGAACAAAAGAAATGGTGAGCTCAAATAGCCCAGTAAAGAATATCATGACTAAGATAATGACGAATAAATTATCATTAGTCTTCAACAGTTGAGTTCTTGATAGAATACAATAGACTACAAGGTTTATATCAAAAACTGCAGTTAAATTCTTAAACAACGTTCAGATCAATAATAGCAGCGGAATGAGTAATCTATTAGAAGAATAATGCAGACTATAATGTCCACTCGGTTCTTTTTTTAGGAAAAACATCATCAACTTTTATCATCTGAAATATCATTAGTCAAGATAATACAAATTCACAGTTCCTGATCATAATCATGCAGATCAACAATTCATCTTTGCACTACGGGCCAAAGACATTCAATATAACACCAACGGTCATGATTATACCAGATTCAGCCTTTGGTCATAATCATACCAAACAACAGTTCATCTTTGCACTACGGGCCAAAGAGAACATTCACCACGTGCCATAAAAGACACCGAACAGATGTATCGCCTTTAACCTATTATATCGCCTTTAACCTATCACCTGTTCAACAAATATATCACATCTGTGCCCCCGGCCACAGATATTCACAACAGCTTGATTTTTGGATGATTAGAATGATATAAATGATGAACAGAAGAAATAGGATAACAATAAGTATCGGAAGTTTACTTTGTACAGATTCAAATAATGTCCAAATTGTCAACATGATGTGGAGTGAAATTTAAAAATGATATTCAAGATCCACAGTTCAGAATAACGGTTACAATTCAATAGAAAGGTTCACGTAAATAGGAAGGTTCAGTTGAAATAATGAAGTTCAACTATTATGGAACATATAATATTTTCAGGAATTATAGAAGAAATAGTTCCATAATAAATTTCGATTTAGGAGTATGAAAGAAAATAATATCCCTTACCGTAGCAGGTTTGATTAACAAAAGGTGAAGGAAATTAATACAAAGGGTTATTCACCAACAGGCGGCAATCCGCTCCGTAAGGTTATTCCCACAATTTAATAGAATTTGAGTACAAAGAGTTATTCACCAAACAGGCGGCAATCCGCTCCGTAAGGTTATTCCCACAATTTAATAGAATTTGAGTACAAAGAGTTATTCACCAAACAGGCGGCAATCCGCTCCGTAAGGTTATTCTCAGAGATTAATAATGAATGAATACGAAAGGTTATTCACCAACAGGCGGCAATCCGCTCCGTAAGGTTATTCCCACAATTTAATACATGGAAATAAAAGGCACGTCTTATGAGTAAGGAAGAAACAATATTATTATCGAGAATCAAATAATGATAATCCCTTACCATAGTATGTTTGAATAATGGAAGATGAAAAAGATGGTATCCCTTACCTCAACACGTGACTGGATATTGATTTAAATGAGGTTGATTAACTTGAACAGTACACGTATACTTATAGATCTTCACAAATACTCAAGATGACTTAAGCACACTTAGAGAGAACTTTCACAAGAAGTATTTAGAGAGAGAAAGAAAGAACAAGTAAGGAAGTTTATGAAAAATCCTTAAGTTAAGGCTTCTATTTATAGCCAAAAATCTTATCATTCATTTAATCTAAACCATTCATTTAAAGATCATCTTTTAATCTACACCATCCATTTCAAATATTATATTATCTTTAATCTACACCATTCATTTCATATCACCTAATAATCACCTAACATTATATTATAAACAAATCAATTTAATTATTCAACAATAATTCACACTTTAATCTACACCATTCATTTCATATCACCTAATAATCACCTAACTTTATATTATAAACAAATCAATTCAATTATTCAACAATAATTCACACTTTAATCTACACCATTCATTTCATATCACCTAATAATCACCTAACTTTATATTATAAACAAATAACTTTATCAATTCAATTATTATGACTAATTGTTATAAATACAGTATAGTTAGCTCTTAGATATCAAGTCAATAAATTAATGAAATACAACTGTTTAAATAACATCATAATAGAGATAACAATAATGTAAAATAAAGCATACGTTACTGTGTAATGACAATTATTGATTCAATAATGTGAATTACTGTGCATATGTTACTGTGACAATTATTAGGTTCAATAATTTTAAAAACAGTGCAACAACAATTATTGACTCAATGATATAAAATACAGTGTAATGACAATTATTAAATCAATAATGCAAAATACTGTGTAACAACAATTATTGAATTGATAATATAAAATATTATGCAGTGACAATTATCGATGAAATGATGCGTAACAGTTACGGTGTCAATTATCAGACCAATAATATGAGACACTATGCAATACCGTGTGTTACTGTAGAGTACCGAGTGCTACAGAAAATACCATAAACTACCGTATGCTACTATTCTTTTATCACCGGTATTTTAACAGTTCCGTTGACTATTTTTATTTAAAAAGGTTACTTCTGTCGTTTTCTATATCCGACAAATATTCCGTTGTGGGGTCCACCAATAATTTATTATTTCGGCGCCGTCGTACGACACGAATATTCCCCGACCAAACGAATATTCCCCGACAAAGCGAATATTGTCCGACAAAATAAAATTTGCACATAACATCCTTAACTTTCAATTTTGTTAATTTAACCACTTACTGTTAAAAAAATATATATATGAAGAAAAATTAAATTTTGTATTTCATAAAATTCGGGGTCTTACATGAAACCCACGAATTTTAGGGCAAAATCACTCTCAAATTAAGTTAGTATATCAGCCTTAGCAAGCTAAGATCAAAATCAAGGGCATAAATTGTAAAGATTGCTCAAGAGGTACAAAACTCTAATTTTCTTGTAGATCTTTGAATCTTTTTGTTAGAATTTATGTCGATTGTTTAAATATCTCTAAAACCATGTTATTTAGTGATATGGGTTGTTAAAATATGTTTTCATAACATCTACATACATGAAATGATAGATTTTAGCTCTCTGTCCAAGATTGTGAAAAACAGTCTGATAGGGCTCCTTGTCAGTCAATTAGATCTGATTCTGTTGCTAATTTGATCTGTTTTAATATTTAAAGTTGTATGTCATGAGGTTAAGACATAGAAACAAGAATCACACCAATCAGATCACTGTGCTAGGAGATTTGACTACTGGAAAGTCCTCGCACAACCATAAAATTCTGGAAACCCAAAATTTATAGGTAACCCAGAATGGAAGAACAACCTGACATGGTTGTTTCATCGGCTTGGATCTTCTAAGTGTGATATAGTTTGTATTAGACCAAGTCAACAGATAAGGCTCAAGTGGATCATAACAACTAACTAACAAGTGATATATATCTCATGTATTTGAATTACTATCAAGTTTATCTAGAAGCTTATCATGTATACTTGTTAGCATCTATATCTATATAGTCTCATGTATCAGTAGTGAATACAGTGAATAGAATTAATCATTCTTCAGAATTAACATGGTATCAGAGCCAAATAGAAAACTTATCCCACTTCCGTCTCCCTCTGCATCCGCTTGATATCCCATAGTTCCCTTACCCATCCGTCACTTTCTTCTTTATACTTGCTGCATTATTCACTCAAATGGCTGCTAATTCCTCATTAGTAACGTCATCTGCTCCTATTGTGACTCTTTCTTCTTTTTCTCAATCTCACCATCATGTATCTATTAAACTTCGTGACGGTAACTATCTTCTTTGGCGAACTCAAATTCTTCCTTTTTTAAAGGGTACAAAATTATTCAAATACGTTGATGGTGCTTTTCCTTGTCCCTCTTCTACTATATCTGTTGATGATAAGTCTATCACCAACCCAGCACATCAAGAATGGCTTGACTAAGATAATTTAATTTCCAGTCTACTGATCTCATCCCTTCATGAAAGTGTCATTCCTATAATTGTCGGTTTAGAATCTTCTGCCGAAATTTGGACCACGCTGGAAGATGCTTTTGCTTCACCTTCCCAATCCCGTCTTTTTCATCTGAACAAAGAACTCAACAAACCACAAACACATGATGAACCGGTACTTACGTATCTCAATCGTCTAAAATCTGCCATGGACAAACTTAAAGCCATTGGTCATCCTATCTCTCTTACTGATTTTAATGCCAGAATCTTAAATGGCTTGAACTCCACATTTGATCCGTTGGTAGCTACATTGTCCGCCAAGAATGAACCAACCTCTTTTTCAACTCTTCGCAGCCTCTGCCCCGATTTAGAATATCGCAAAAATTCCACCCTTGTCGTTGAACAACTTGAAAATACAAATCTTTCGTCTGCCCAAGCCAACTTCTCCCATACACATAACCGTTTCAACCCGCCTCCATCACGACCAAGCAATCTATCACGCCCGAGCCATCATCAGTGGCGTCCAAATGGTCCACATTTTAACAGATACCGAGGAAATCGGTTCAATAGCCGTCATGGTCGTCATCACTATCAACCCACATATCCCCCTATCAACCCACCTATCCAACCTATTCACATCATCATGCACCGTCCTATTCATCTCATTCGGCATATTCCTATCCCTCATCGACCAACATGTCCTCAGTTCTTGGTCCTCCACCACAGGCTCATCATACCTGGTCCGTTCCCCAATTTTCAGCACCCCCTTCGGCTTCATCAGACTCTGTATGGCTTCCTGATAGCGGTGCTAACTTCCATATCACCCCAGACATAGGCTCACTCTCATCTGCAGATGAATATAATGGTCCTGATCAGGTTCATATTGGCAAGGTAAGGGGCTTTCAATCTCTCATACAGGTTCTTCCTCTTTATTGACTCCTTCTCAAACCTTCCTTTTGAATAATGTTCTGTGTGTTCCATCTATCTCTACAAATTTACTTTATGTTCAGCGTTTCACCCGTGATAATAATGTATGTTTTGAATTTCATCCATCGTGTTTTTTGATTAAGGATCAGATCACAAATCAAATTCTTCATTGCGGCAGCATCATTAATGGCTTGTATTCATTTGTTCCAGCCTCCATTTCCTCTCCTCAAGCATATGTTGGTGAACACACGTCTTTTTCTGGCTGGCATCACCGCTTAGGCCATCCACACAGTCGTCTTCTCCGCCGTCTCATTTCCCAAAATAAATTACCATGTACCTCTACAAATAAAGACTATGATTGTACGGCTTGTCAACTTGGCAAAGCCTGTCATCTTCCTCTTCCCGTATCTCCTAATTGTAGTTCTCATGTTCTTGATCTTGTCTTTGCCGATGTATGGGGACCAGCTCGCAAACTTTCCTATACAGCAAATAAATATTTTTTGTTACTCGTGGATGATCATTCAAAATATATGTGGTATTTTTCTTTGCAATCCAAATCTGATGCCTTGCCCAAATTCATTCTTTTTCAAAAACAAGTTGAGCGACAATTCAATTGCAAACTAAAGTCCTTACAATCTGACTGGGGGGGTGAATTTCGGTCTATTTCTGCCTATTGTGCCAATCACGGTATTTCTCATCGCCGTTCATGTCCTCATACATCTGCTCAAAATGGTACTGTGGAACGCCGACATCATTCTGTGGCTGAAACCGGCTTGTCTCTCCTTGCTCATTCAGGGGTTCCTCTTCATTTTTGGGATTATACTTTTACTACCGCTGTGTATTTGCACAATCGGTTACCTAATCAAAGCCTGGGCATATCTCCATATGAAATCATTCATCAACACAAACCATCTTACTTATTTCTCAAAAGTTTTGGGTGCCTTTGTTTTCCTCTTCTTCGCTCGTACAATCAACACAAACTTGCTTTCCGGTCCACTCCATGTATTTTTTTGGGATATTCACCTCAACATCATGGCTACCGCTGCCTTGATTATACTTCTAACAAAGAATACATCGCAAGGCACTATCGGTTCTTTGAGTCTATATTTCCTCTTCATGCGTTGTCATCGACTAGTTTTACTACTTCATCTCCTCCTTCCCTCGTTGATAGTGCCCCATGGCTTTCTGTCTATCACACAGTCCTCCCATCAGATTCTCCACATTCTACATGCTTAACAGGGGTAACTCCTGTCGACAATACACTCGACTCCCACATATCTTCAAGCTCGTCCACTTCTCCTCACTCCTCGGTTGTTGATACTACAAATCAGAGTATTGTTCCTTTAATTCCAGTTCCGTTTGCCCCAACTGATACCTCACGTCCATCTTCACCTCATTTAGCAGCAGAACCCACACCCGTTCGAACTCATTCCATGGTCTTACGTTGTCACTCCAAGCCCACTGCTCATCACACATCTACTGAAACCACTGAACCAACATCAGTAAAAATGGCACTTCAAGATCCTGAATGACGCCTTGCTATGACTAAAGAATTTGAGGCCCTTCAAACCAATCGTACATGGACCCTTGTTCCGGCTACTGCTACTATGAATGTTGTGGGTTGCAAGTGGATTTTTCGCATTAAACGCAAATCTGATGGTTCAATTGATCGTTATAAAGCCCGTCTCGTGGCCAAAGGTTTTCATCAACGCTATGGCATTGATTATGGTGAAACATTCAGCCCCGTTGTTAAACCAACCACCATTCGTCTCATTTTATGCCTTGTCGTTCAGCGTGGTTGGCCTCTTAAACAACTTGACATCAACAATGCTTTTCTTCATGGGTTCCTAAATGAGACAGTTTTTATGCAGCAACCTCCTGGCTTTGTTGATCCCATTAACCCCAGCCATGTATGTAAGCTTCAACGGTCCTTGTACGGACTGAAACAAGCTCATCGTGCCTGGTTCTCACGCTTATCCTCTTTCTTACTTCGCAGTGGTTTCCATCAGTCTAAAAATGACTCCTCCCTGTTCATTTACTCAACCACTTTTGGAACAGTTTATTTAGTCATCTATGTAGATGATATCATTGTGACAGGGTCCTCCTCCTCTCTCATTCAATCCTTAACAGCCAACTGGGTACCGAATTCTCACTTAAGGATCTAGGCTCATTGCATTACTTTCTTGGGGTCGAGGTTACTTCCCATCCTGATGGCCTCTTACTGTCCCAACACCGGTACATTCACAATCTTCTAACCACTACTGGTATGCGCAACTCCAAATGTGTTTCCACGCCAGTTGCTCCCAAACATGCCAATGTTAATTCTAATACTCCATTTTCCGATACTACCAAATTTCGACAAATCGTTGGCTCCTTACAGTACCTCAGTATCACCCGACCAGATATTGCATATGCAATCAACAAAGTTTGTCAAACTATGCACAAACCATCACTTGCCGATTGGATAACGATCAAGCGAATCTTATGCTATTTAAATGGAACAGCGTCTCATGGTCTCTTACTCTCTAAAACCTCTAGCACACAACTTCAATTATTCACGGATGCAGATTGGGCAGGTTGTCCTCATGATCGGAAATCCACTGCTGCATGTGCTCTTTATTTTGGCACCAATTTAATATCATGGTCATCCCGAAAGCAGAGGACGGTGGCTCGCTCTTCCACTGAGGCAGAATATAAAGCTCTTACTGATGGTGCCTCTGAACTTCGCTGGATTTTATCTCTTCTCTCTGAATTACTACTCACTCCATTACCTATTCCAATTGCTTGGTGTGACAATATTGGCGCAAAATATTTGGCAACAAATCCTGTGTTCCATGCTCGCACCAAACATATTGAAATAGACTATCATTTTGTTCGAGAAATGGTCACCAGCAAGTTACTTCATATTGCCTTTATTTCATCCGAGGATCAACTTGCTGATGTGCTAACGAAACAAGTGCCCACTCATCGTTTTCATCACTTCCGAACCAAGCTGAAGGTTGTTCCGCCACCACCTTCATCTTGCGGGGGACTATTAGACCAAGTCAACAGATAAGGCTCAAGTGGATCATAACAACTAACTAACAAGTGATATATATCTCATGTATTTGAATTACTATCAAGCTTATTTATAAGCTTATCATGTATACTTGTTAGCATCTATATCTATATAGTCTCATGTATCAGTAGTGAATACAATGAATAGAATTAATCATTCTTCAGAATTAACAGTTTGGGTTGATTATTGGTATCTCGTTATACCCTGTCATGCCTAGTGTTAATAATATTGCTGTTGGGTATTTTCTATATGAATATATGCGTGCAAGTATACACGGTCAACAAATAATAAAGTGATAAAATAGAGTGTCGAACCCACAGGGAATTAAATAATAATAATTACCAAACACTAATTTAATATCAAATTAATTCTATTTAAACAATCTTAATTTAATTATAAAATAAACTAATCAAAATTACTAACTAAGTTAAACTAATGAAAATGATTAAATCAAATTAAAATAGTTAAGATTACAATTTCCCCCAATGCTTCATTTAAATCTCTTTATTCTCTTTTTAATTAATTAATTATATAGAATTGTTAACTGAGATTTCTTAACTATTTACTAACCTTCTTCAAGAATTAATAAAAAGATTTATTCCAATTAAGTTACTATATTTCTATGCAAAATAATTTGAAATAAACTCATTAAGATCTAACTCTCAATAAAGTTACATGTGACATATAGGTATCTCCATCCTACACACTATTATGCTACTCTCCTAGAAAGAATCAACAAATTCACATGTTATCATATCCGGATCTAATCCTAGAATTCCTTTTACAATTCCTTCTAAGATATCACAATTAATTATTGCGCAAATAATTATACATGAACGCACAAAATATGATAAACAACTCATATATAATCATTAATAATTAAAAAGAAAACAAATTAAATTAAACTACACATTGGGTTCAATTGCAATCTCAAATAAAAATTAACTCATAATTAAATAATAAATTAACCACAAATAATTTAACATCTCAAAATTACAAAAATAAAAGATAAAGAAAAGAAATCAAATCTGTGTTGATATCCGTCTGTCACTCGGATCACAGTCTCCAATTCCCAAGCTCCGCCTTCAATTATTGAATCACTTGCGTTAAATATTTGCTCCTAAAACTACTCCTAAATTACTCTAATAATCTGCTATTCTATCATAATATATTCTAATCTATGTTAAAGTACTGAATATAATAGCTACATAATATATTTATAGAAGTGCAATAATATTCCTAAGCTAATGTGGAAAAGAAATCCAATTTGGAATCAAATTAATGCTAAAAATCCCGAAATTCTGCTTCTCCAGCAATAAATCACGCGGCAAACACGGCCTTAACGCGCGTTGACCAAGTCAACGCGCTTCTGACGTCAGCAGTCGCTTCACTGGAACGCGCGCATTGCGCGCGATCTTTCCCAGCACTGCCCTTCGAAACGACGTCGTATCCTCCTAATTCTTCACTTACCGCGCATTGCGCGGAGGTAATTCTGACCCATGCCGGACGCGCAAAACGGCGTCGTTCGTGATCCTTATCCACCCGCGCGCGTTGCGCACTAGCCACTTTTTGGCTTAATTACGATTCTGCCACCGGTATCATTATTTACAGTTTTGCCATCCGGTTTTGCTTAATTTGCAATTTTGCCCTCAGCTTGTGCAGATTATTACAGAATTGCCCTTAGCTTCTTTAATTCCTACAAAATAAAATATAAATTAGTTAAAAATAAATAAAAATAATATAAAAATACTAAACATAATAAAAACACATAAAATTAAATAAATTATCTAAAATCAATTAAAATACTTAAAAACTAACAAATAATTAAGCCTAAAAATATTCAATTAATAGGAATAAAATCCAATTATCAAATACCCCCAAACTTAACTCTTTGCTTGCCCTCAAGCAAAATAAAAATAAAAACTAAAATTCTACTACTCAATAACTCAAAATTACTCAAGCAATGAATCAATATGAATTTCAATTTTAACCTCAAAGATTTTTAAATGATAACTTAAAGAAAATTTCAAAATTATGCAAAGCCCAAAATTATAACATATTTGTTAATCTTACTCTATTAAAGACCCTTCGTGTGTGTGTGAATCCAAATGTATCAAACTAGCGAAAAAAAACTTAGATCCGCTCACATAATTAAATGCCACATAAAAGATATCAAAAATATATACAACAAAACTCTATATTTTTATTTTTCACATCACTCAAAGCTAATACATGCAAATATAACTTAAGGGATCAAAAAATATTTAATCTTTCAAGCACCACTAGGACTATTAATTTCGTTTAAGCTCTTTTTTTTTTCATTCAATTAAATGGGTGCATTTTATGCTCAATCCCATTTTTTTCTCTTTCCATTTTTTTTTCTCGGTGAGTGCATTTTATGCTCCATCTCACCAGCGAGTGCGTTTTACGCTCCATCTCGCTTTCTTCACATTGCTTTCTTAACTTTTTTTTTCTCCACAAGATAAATTAATTTTAATAATCCCATAAAAAAAATTACTTAAATCATCTCTCTAAAATCATATTTTAGCACAATTTCGCTTCAAGTTACGATCAAATAAAAAAATATAGAATTCAAAAATATCTATCATGAGCATTTAACCTAATAAACTTCACTTAAGTTAAAACTAGCTCAAACAATTGGACATGTGCATAAAAATTTAAAGGATCTTAAATAAAATAATAACCACTAAATAGCCAAAATTCAAACTATGCAAAAATTTATCCATTTTTCAAAAGTTAAAAATCAATTTTTATCATCGACCAAAAATTTAATTCAATTAATTTATTGCCCAAGAGACTCTTCCTAAAAACTAAGTTACCCCATTTTCGTAGGAAACACGATTGCACTTAGCATGTGCAACAAGCCTTTAAACCCCATGGTTACCCCAAGTGGACGAGTTGTGTCTCGTGAGGGTTTGCAGTGAATTTACCCACAAAATTCTAAAATTTTAAAAACAAAATAAAACCTAAAAATTTGAAAAATTCTTTCAAATTTACCCACACCCCCAAACTTAAAACAGACATTGTCCTCAATGTATAAAATAAAAAAAATTAAGAACAAGGGACTTCCCTGAATATATAACATATTTCCTCCTCATCTGCTAAGTCTGAGCTGCAATGAATAAACCTGAAACAAAACAAAACAACAATATTAAAACAAATAAATAAATAAAAACTAAATTTTACTACTAAAAATAAAATCTACTAAAAATAAAATAAAATAAAAATAAAAACTAAAAACTAAAACTAAAACTTGGGTTGCCTCCCAATAAGCGCTTGTTTTTAAGTCTCAGCCTGACTACTCCCTTTTCTTCAATCAGGCTCAATCGCAAAAATTGTCTTTGCATGCCTCCTTTTTGTCTTTTCTTTGATCTCCATGGCATCCTTGAAAAATTGTGAACCACCCCCAAACTTGAATTCATCCGAGTAATCATAGTCTTTAACAAAGTCAACCCGATAGTACTCCTCAAAAATCTGAATTTGTTGCACGAAAGGCACAATCGGATTTTTCTTACTATCATTCGAATTGAAGACTTGATCATCCTCATCATTCTCTTCCTCTTCCCAAACCTTGCTCTTCTTCTTTTCAACCTCATCATCATCTTCCTCATCTGAACGAGACCTCTTTAGATTTACTTTTTTAGCCTTTTGAAACTCCTTGTCATTTTTTAATGTAACTGCCTCACACTGCTTTTTACCTTTCTCCTCAAGATTTAACTCTATATTGCTAGGTAACATTTTGTGAATGCAACTGTTGACTAGAGATGCAAGTTGTTCCCTTTGAATCTCATCCTCTTTCATTTTAATCTCACATTCTCGCATTGATTCTTCATTGCGTTTACTACTCATCTCGTTATACTTTGTAATCCTCGCAAGAATCTCCTCACAAGTTGATAAGTGATCTTGCTGCGGGGGAGGTTGTTGATACGAGAATTCATAAGATTGAGGTGGATATGAAAATTCTGGTGGATATGATTGTTCTGGAGCAAAATATTGGGCTTGATCATTATTATTCCATGAATGATTCGTATAATCTTGCCAACCCGGATGATAGCAATTTGGGGTGTAATTAGGCTGCTGATTGTAAGTATTCTGAATGGACTGATTCCCAAACATGTCAATCTTCCTTTCAAGCTCTACCAATTGAGCTTGCATTTGCTCTATTGCTCCCACCACACTTGGTTGATCCATCCACTCTGCAGCCCGTTGATAGTTGAATGTAGCCATAATCTTTAGATCACGTGCACATACACCGATTAGAGGTACCTAAGACCTGGTGCACATGTGAGACTAAGATTACTCCTCGCAAAAGCAGTCTCAAGCAGATGAAAGCCTACAAAAACAAAGAAAAAAATAAAGAAATTAAAAATGTTTAAATTAAAACTAAATTGACAAAAACTAATAAAACAAATAATTATTAAAACCGTCCCCCGGCAACGGCGCCAAAAACTTGTTGGGTATTTTCTATATGAATATATGCGTGCAAGTATATACACGGTCAACAAATAATAAAGTGATAAAATAGAGTGTCGAACCCACAGGGAATTAAATAATAATAATTACCAAACACTAATTTAATATCAAATTAATTCTATTTAAACAATCTTAATTTAATTATAAAATAAACTAATCAAAATTACTAACTAAGTTAAACTAATGAAAATGATTAAATCAAATTAAAATAGTTAAGATTACAATTTCCCCCAATGCTTCATTTAAATCTGTAATATCCCAAATATTTTAAAAATGATCTGTCAAGATATGATAAAGGTTGTTAATTTAGAAGCCTAAAAACGATTGCTCAACAATACATTGACCTATATTAAAGATTAAAAACGACTCGAAACTACGATTCGTTTACGATTAGAGGTTAAACTTTTAACCTAAACTATGTGTTATGTGATTAGTAAAGCTTGAATTGAGCTTTTAAATGTGCTATGTGAATTACTTATGTGTAGGAATTCGTTTTTCGGTTCAAGTAATTAACCTTAACACTTATTAAAATCGAAAAGTTATTTAAAGGTTAAAACCTAAAACCTAATTATAGGGTTTGGAAAACCTAAACTAGGGTTTGGTTAAACTTAGAAAAGGTTAAAACCTAAACCCTAAACCTAGAAACCCTAAGGGTTATAACCTAACCCTAATCACTATTCACATATACGCGTATAATACGAAAATTATACGGGTAGAATACGAAAATAATACGAGAATAATACGAAAATTATACGGGTAGAATACGAAAATAATACGAGAATAATACGAAAATTATACGGTATAAATACGAAAAAGTCAACTGTGAATAGTAAAAGTCAAGTATACAAGTTAGTAGAGAATTAACTAATGTTGAGTTAGTTGTTAACTCTAGTTAGTAGATAAAGTTAAAGCCTAAGCCAAGCCAAAGTCAAGCCAAAACTTGGAGCCAAAGAATAAACCAAACTTGAAGCCAAAGTTGGAGCCAAGCCAAACTTGGAGCCAAAGTATAAACCAAACTTGGAGCCAAAGTTGGAGCCAAGCCAAACTTGGAGCCAAAGTATAAGCCAAACTTGGAGCCAAAGTTAAAGTCAAGCCAAACTTGGAGCCAAAGCTTGATTGTCATTTTTACCATTTTACCCTAACTTGGAAAATCCTATAAATAGGAGTCTTCACTCTTCATAATCCTTACCAATTCACCAAGTAAATTAGAGCAACAAAGCTAGAGAGATATATTGATAGATTAATCTTGTTGATGAGTATTGAAGCCTTGCACAAATTGTTGTCAAAGCTTGCACTCCAAGAGGTAATCTCTAGTTGTTATTATGTAATTTTTCAATTCGTAGAGTATATGTGAATAGCTATAATGCTCGATTTATTTTATGTCTAGAGTAGTGAAATATAAATTATAAGTAGTTATACTGTCCATTTCATTTCAAGTATTTAGTTAAAAAGCTCAAAACACAAGCCGTTACGATGTTCGATTTTTCTTATCGTTCTTCGTGTTCTTCGTGTTCTTGAGTGAAAGTCATAAATTTCCTTATAAGTAGGTTTATGATTTTGTAATTTAGTGTTATGGGATGATGAAACATGATGGCCTTGCTAAGTAATGCTTGTGGCATCAAGTTTTAGTAGTCGAAACGAAGAACGATGAAACTTTGTTCTTCGTGTTCTTCGATTCGTTCTTCGTGTTCTTGAGAAAAAGTCATGAAATCTTATATAAGTAGGTTTACGATTTTGTTATTTTTATGTTATGAAGTGATACGGAGTGTTAGAACATGTTATCTTAGCAAATTAATGCTTGAGGTATCATGTTTTACCAATCGGATCAAAGAAAGTTAAGTCTAATATACTAGCAGAATATTTTTGGTAATTTTCGAAAATTTAATTTCTGAATCTGCCTTAGCAACCTAAATGAAAGTTGTAGATCATGAAATTCTAAGCAATTTAGACTCAAGAATCACTCAAAAATGTTTTCGTATGACAAAGTTATAGCCGTTACTATAAAAGAGGTCAGAAATATGAATCAGTTTTAGAGTAGTCCCCTTTAGGCCGAAATCTGTACAAATCTGTCAGGAATCTCGAACTTTTTTCTGAATGAAAGTTGTAGAGACGGAAGTTACGAACGCGTGGAATTTTGAACGACTAAAAAATGTTTTAAAACGAAAAAGTTATGGCCGTTTAACTGAGCCGGGGTCTGACAGTCCAACAATCTGCCCAAATCCGAAAATTTGGCTTAAAAATGAGTTTTTGAGTTAGCCAATTTTCCAAATAATTCCACCTATTGAAATAGTTTAAATAAGTTAATATAAGACTTATGAAGTTATATAATACGATGAATCTAACCGCTTATGCACTAAATGACTGTGTAGGGTTTAACGCTCCGCCGGAAAACCCTAGTTTCAATTTGAGGCAAGTTCTAAACTTTTATGTGTTATTAGTATGTTCTAAGATTGTTCATGTTATTATGTGATAGTTTATATGTGAAAGTACATAAATGAAGATCTTATGTGATTAAATAATTAAGTGTTAGTTATTGATTAACTGTTAAATGTTAATTGATATTTGATGATGCATATGAGTATGTATAAAATATGTTTATTGTTAAGCATAAATTAATATGATTATTAACTGAGATGTATGTTCAGTCAAAGCATGTTAAAGTTTATATGAAAGCATAAACTGTGTATGTGATAATATGTTAGACTTGCTGAGCCGTCGTGCTCATTCTTGCGAATAAAACCTTATTTGCAGATTAAAGATGAACGTTAAGAAGATCTTGAACGTAAAGATGAAGCGTAGATTAGGTTTTCATGTTTATTACTTGTATTTGTATAAGTCATAATGACTGTTGTAATACGAACAAACAAACATGTAACCGAATATTGAATAAATGATATAAATTATTATCATCAGAATGTTGTTATGTCTTTAAATTTGATATAATGTAGAATTGTTAAATATTAAAACAATGTTGATAATGATCTATTTATCTGGATGAGGATCGGTAAATAACTTGTGAGTGCTATACATCTGAGACAGAACTAAGCGATGTTGACTGGTCAAATCCATCGTTAAGGTTCCTCGGACCCAGGTATAACTCGTTATTACTATTCTGAATACCATATAAATAGGATTATTGATATGAAGAGATATCTTTGTATATTGATACTTGTAGTACGAATGAGACCGTTACAAGTGGACGTATATAGAATATTTAAATCCTAAGGTTAAAATTAAACTGTTATATATGGTTTTATCCATTTATACGGATGAAATACAAGTTGATACTTGTATACTTATGAGACTGAGATTAAGTTAAGATCCAGGGACAAAGTTAAGAGAAAATTTTAATGTATAGTCTAAAATAAGACTAATTCAACCAATATGATTATGGGATCATTGGTTAAGTCGATAGATGTACGAAATTAACGCACAAGGTCGGCCGCGTGGAAAGCGCGGGGATTTTGGGGGCGTTACAGTTGGTATCCGAGCAGTGGATTATAGTTTCGAGGTAACAAGTACCTTGGAGTATAATCTGATGGATTAAAAAAAAAGAAATGGACTTGTGAAGAGTCCGTATATAATTAAAAGATACGCATAAATCTTATTAAATCTTAATACATAAAAATTATTATGTGAATGTAATATATTGAATAAAGATAAACTCTTTACGAGAATATCTGAAGTTAAATAGACTCATAAAGAGTTCTCAAAGCAAGCAATAAGATAAAATAATCTTATTGGTTTTTGTGTGAAACTGTTTCATAAAAATGAAATGGTATGTTTGGTATTATGTGTAATTATACCTAAGATAAGAGATGAGTAAACTCATAGAGATACGTTAATGAGAAATTCATTTGGAGATATTCATTTGGAGATAGTAGGAATTTATTTGGAGATTGTAAGAATTAAGCTTATAATGAGTTGTAAATGATACATGAATGAATTCAGGGAATTCATAAGATAGTTATAGAGAACGATTAGAGATTGCAATTGAAAACTCATATTAGTAAAACTGAGTAGAACGACTCTCTTGTATGGGAAAGAGTTTAATATGCTTCAGAGAACCGATCTAACTACACTGTTGGTATAAATGATTCATGGTCAGTGTTCTCAAAGCGGGTTACACACTGAATGAAATCATTTGAGGATAGTGTTGATGAGACGGGGAACTGATTCATTAGTTCTTGGGTGGAGGAATAACTCAGTTTGCTATATTGATAAGTAAATTAAAATCTTGTGTCAACTCTTCTTTGTATATATTCTGAGAAGTTAATTCTTCACTCATATGTATATTGATTAGTTATTAGTTGTTACGTCAAAACTAATGGTTTTAAAAGATATTTGTATGTTAGTTACTGAGTGAACGAACCCTTGTATGGGCGGGGGCTATGATATGTCAGTCGAACCGACTATGAGATACGGCTACGAATGTCATTTCGGTAAGAATATTGGAACAGACTGATATGAACTGAGACATTTTCAATCCCGTGTTGATAAGAAGGGGAACTGATATATTTGTTCTTGTGGTTAAAACAACCAACCATTTTACTATATTACTATATATTTGCAAAACTTGTGTTATGGTTAGAGAATAATGAAAAAGATAGAGGATTGAGGGTATTTCAAAAATCTTCTAGCTATGCTAGATCTTTATGGTTATATTCGCACTTGAGTGCCTTTGAAAAGAATTGTTCACTAGTTGAACTGGAAAATTTTGTTAGCTATATCTATGCTAATTTTTTTAAGCTAGATAGAGTTAAATTTAATGAATTTTATCATGAACACATGCTCAAATGTTGTGGTTATGATCGAAGATCATCAATGCACAGTTATAGGGATGTGGGTGTGATAAAAATCATAAAATTGATTTTCAAAAATGGAAATTTTTTTGGCTATGTTATTCTTATGTCTATGCTAATTGTTTTGGCTAGGCGGATTTAATGTGAAGGATAAAAAAGATTTATTCATCAACACCCCATTTAACCTGGTGTGAAGATGATACATGATGAGTTATCAACGCACATTGCAAGGTGCGGTATACAGTCATAAAATTGCTTTTCAAAAGTTTTAATGGTTTAAATATGAGTCAATGCCAATTGTTTTGGCTAGACATTTCTGGTTATGATGAGTAAACGGACATATGATTCCGGTTGATGCAACATACCGCGTCTTTAAGAGATAATATGGTACGACAGGCTGATCACCTAATGTACTGTCATGAGTGTTCTCAATCTTATTTGATTGCTACACAACAATAGTGTTTGTCAATCCAAGTGATTGTTAAACTTGTGGGTCTTCTAGCATCCATAGTATTTAAAAAAAAGAAAAAAAAAAAAAAAAAAAAAAGGTCAAGGTCTTGATTGACAACAGTATAAGTTCGAACAATCCTAAATAAAGGAAGAGTGAGACTGAACGTCAAGTTTGATAAAAGGAAATGTGTAGAGATAAGTGAACATTGTTCAGACCTAATCAAAGTATTGGAAGTTTAATGTGAGTAAAAGATGAATTTAGAAAATTCATATTGAAGAGTAAATTGGAGATGATTATATTATAATTTCGAGGACGAAATTCTGATAAGAAGGAGAGAATGTAATATCTTCAATATTTATAGCACTTATAAATATGATATTAAATGAGTAAAAGTGAATTGTAAGTTAATTTCGAGGACGAAATTCTGATAAGAATGAGAGAATGTAATATCTTGAATATTTATAGCACTTATAAATATGATATTAAATGAGTAAAGTGAATTGTAAGTTAATTTCGAGGACGAAATTCTTGTAAGTTGGGTTGAATGTAATATCCCAAATATTTTAAAAATGATCTGTCAAGATATGATAAAGGTTGTTAATTTAGAAGCCTAAAAACGATTGCTCAACAATACATTGACCTATATTAAAGATTAAAAACGACTCGAAACTACGATTCGTTTACGATTAGAGGTTAAACTTTTAACCTAAACTATGTGTTATGTGATTAGTAAAGCTTGAATTGAGCTTTTAAATGTGCTATGTGAATTACTTATGTGTAGGAATTCGTTTTTCGGTTCAAGTAATTAACCTTAACACTTATTAAAATCGAAAAGTTATTTAAAGGTTAAAACCTAAAACCTAATTATAGGGTTTGGAAAACCTAAACTAGGGTTTGGTTAAACTTAGAAAAGGTTAAAACCTAAACCCTAAACCTAGAAACCCTAAGGGTTATAACCTAACCCTAATCACTATTCACATATACGCGTATAATACGAAAATTATACGGGTAGAATACGAAAATAATACGAGAATAATACGAAAATTATACGGGTAGAATACGAAAATAATACGAGAATAATACGAAAATTATACGGTATAAATACGAAAAAGTCAACTGTGAATAGTAAAAGTCAAGTATACAAGTTAGTAGAGAATTAACTAATGTTGAGTTAGTTGTTAACTCTAGTTAGTAGATAAAGTTAAAGCCTAAGCCAAGCCAAAGTCAAGCCAAAACTTGGAGCCTGTAATATCCTGAATATTTATAGCACTTATAAATATGATATTAAATGAGTAAAGTGAATTGTAAGTTAATTTCGAGGACGAAATTCTTGTAACTTGGGTTGAATGTAATATCCCAAATATTTTAAAAGTGATCTGTCAAGATATGATAAAGGTTGTTAATTTAAAAGCCTAAAAACGATTGCTCAACAATACATTGAGCTATAATAAAGATTAAAAAACGACTCGAAACTACGATTCGTTTACGATTAGAGGTTAAACTTTTAACCTAAACTATGTGTTATGTGATTTATAAAGCTTGTATTAACCTTTAAATGTGTTATGTAGTTTATCTATGTGTAGGAATTCGTGTTTCGGTTCAAGTAATTAACCTTAACACTTATTAAAATCGAAAAGTTATTTAAAGGTTAAAACCTAAAAACCTAATTCTAGGGTTTAGAAAACCTAAACTAGGGTTTGGTTAAACTTAGAAAAGGTTAAAACCTAAACCCTAAACCTAGAAACCCTAAGGGTTATAACCTAACCCTAATCACTATTCACATATACGCGTATAATACGAAAATTATACGGGTAGAATACGAAAATAATACGAGAATAATACGAAAATTATACGGTATAAATACGAAAAAGTCAACTGTGAATAGTAAAAGTCAACTATGCTACATGTATACTTGATTAAGATTAAGGTTAATTAAAATTAAGATTAACCTAATAAAATTTAATTGGTGAATTAAGAAACTAATCAACCAATTAAGTTGCTAACTTTAGTAGAGAATTAACCAATGTTGAGTTAGTTGTTAACTCTAGTTAGTAGTTAAAGTTAAAGCCTAAGCCAAGCCAAAGTTAAGCCAAACTTGGAGCCAAACTTGGAGCCAAAGTCGGAGCCAAACTTGGAGCCAAAGTTAAAGCCAAGCCAAACTTGGAGCCAAAGCTTGGTTGTCTTAATGACCTTTATGCCCTAGACTTTGCTTGCCTATAAATACTAAGCCATGTCTTCATTAATTCTCACCATAGTTCAAGAGCAAAAATCAGATTTTATAGAGAGAGTTCTTGTGAGACAAGAAGGAAGTGCAAAGAAATTGTTAAAGCTTGCACTTCGAGAGGGTTTAACGCTCCGCCGGAAAACCCTAGTTTCAATTTGAGGCAAGTTCTAAACTTTTATGTGTTATTTAGTATGTTCTAAGATTGTTCATGTTATTATGTGATAGTTTATATGTGAAAGTACATGAATGAAGGTCTTATGTGATTAAATGATTAAGTGTTAGTTATTGATTAACTGTTAAATGTTAATTGATATTTGATGATGCATATGAGTATGTATAAAATATGTTTATTGTTAAGCATAAATTAATATGATTATTAACTGAGATGTATGTTCAGTCAAAGCATGTTAAAGTTTATATGAAAGCATAAACTGTGTATGTGATAATATGTTAGACTTGCTGAGCCGTTGTGCTCATTCTTGCGAATAAAACCTTATTTGCAGATTAAAGATGAACGTTAAGAAGATCTTGAACGTAAAGATGAAGCGTAGATTAGGTTTTCATGTTTATTACTTGTATTTGTATAAGTCATAATGACTGTTGTAATACGAACAAACAAACATGTAACCGAATATTGAATGAATGATATAAATTATTATCATCAGGATGTTGTTATTTCTTTAAATTTGATATAATGTAGAATTGTTAAATATTAAAACAATGTTGATAATGATCTATTTATCTGGATGAGGATCGGTAAATAACTTGTGAGTGCTGTACATCTGAGACAGAACTAAGCGATGTTGACTGGTCAAATCCATCGTTAAGGTTCCTCGGACCCAGGTATAACTCGTTATTACTATTCTGAATACCATATAAATAGGATTATTGATATGAAGAGATATCTTTGTATATTGATACTTGTAGTACGAATGAGACCGTTACAAGTGGACGTATATAGAATATTTAAATCCTAAGGTTAAAATTAAACTGTTATATATGGTTTTATCCATTTATACGGATGAAATACAAGTTGATACTTGTATACTTATGAGACTGAGATTAAGTTAAGATCCAGGGACAAAGTTAAGAGAAAATTTTAATGTATAGTCTAAAATAAGACTAATTCAACCAATATGATTATGGGATCATTGGTTAAGTCGATAGAGGTACGAAGTTAACGCACAAGGTCCGCCGCGTGGAAAGCGCGGGGATTTTGGGGGCGTTACAGTTGGTATCAGGGCAGTGGATTATAGTTTCGAGGTAACAAGTACCTTGGAGTATAATCTGATGGATTAAAAAAAAAGAAATGGACTTGTGGAGAGTCCGTATATAATTAAAAGATATGCATAAATCTTATTAAATCTTAATACATAAAAATTATTATGTGAATGTAATATATTGAATAAAGATAAACTCTTTACGAGAATATCTGAAGTTAAATAGACTCATAAAGAGTTCTCAAAGCAAGCAATAAGATAAAATAATCTTATTGGTTTTTGTGTGAAACTGTTTCATAAAAATGAAATGGTATGTTTGGTATGTTGTGTAATTATACCTAAGAAAAGAGATGAGTAAACTCATAGAGAGATGTTAATGAGAAATTCATTTGGGGATAATCAAAATTCATTTGGAGATAGTAGAAATTTATTTGAAGATTGTAAGAATTAAGCTTATAATGAGTTGTAAATGATAGATACATGAATGAATTCAGGGAATTCATAAGATAGTTATAGAGAACGATTAGAGATTGCAATTGAAAACTCATATTAGTAAAACTGAGTAGAACGACTCTCTTGTATGGGAAAGAGTTTAATATGCTTCAGAGAACCGATCTAACTACACTGTTGGTATGAATGATTCATGGTCAGTGTTCTCAAAGCGGGTTACACACTGAATGATATCATTTGAGGATAGTGTTGATGAGACGGGGAACTGATTCATTAGTTCTTGGGTGGAGGAATAACTCAGTTTGCTATATTGATAAGTAAATTAAAATCTTGTGTCAACTCTTCTTTGTATATATTCTGAGAAGTTAATTCTTCACTCATATGTATATTGATTAGTTATTAGTTGTTACGTCAAAACTAATGGTTTTAAAAGATATTTGTATGTTAGTTACTGAGTGAACGAACCCTTGTATGGGCGGGGGCTATGATATGTCAGTCGAACCAACTATGAGATGCGGCTACGAAAATGTCATTTCGGTAAGAATATTGGAACAGACTGATATGAACTGAGACATTTTCAATCCCGTGTTAATAAGAAGGGGAATTGATATATTTGTTCTTGTGGTTTAAACAACCAACCAGTTTACTATATTACTATGTATTTGCAAAACTTGTGTTTGGTTAGAGAATAATGGAAAGGATAGAGAATTAAGAGTATTCCAAAATCTTCTAGCTATGCTAGATCTTCATGGTTATATTCGCACTTGAGTGCCTTTGAAAAGAATTGTTCACTAGTTGAACTGAAAAATTTTGTTAACTACATCTATGCTAATTTTTCAAGCTAGATAGAGTTAAATTTAATGAATTTTATCATGAACACATGGTCAAATGTTATGGTTATGATCGAAGATCATCAATGCACAGTTATAGGGATGTGGGTGTGATAAAAATCATAAAATTGATTTTCAAAAATGGAAAATTTTTGGCTATGTTATTCTTATGTCTATGCTAATTGTTTTGGCTAGGCGGATTTAATGTGAAGGATAAAAATGATTTATTCATCAACACCCCATTTAACCTGGTGTGAAGATGATACATGATGAGTTATCAACGCACATTGCAAGGTGCGGTATACAGTCATAAAATTGCTTTTCAAAAGTTTGAATGGTTTAAATATGAGTCAATGCCAATTGTTTTGGCTAGACATTTCTGGTTATGATAAGTAAACGGACATATGATTCCGGTTGATGCAACATACCGCGTCTTTAAGAGATAATATGGTACGACAGGCTGATCACCTAATGTACTGTCATGAGTGTTCTCAATCTTATTTGATTGCTACACAAGAATAGTGTTTGTCAATCCAAGTGATTGTTAAACTTGTGGGTCATCTAGCATCCATAGTATTTAAAAAAAAGGTCAAGGTCTTGATTGACAGCAGTATAAGTTCGAAGAATCCTAAATAAAGGAAGAGTGAGACTGAACGTCAAGTTTGATAAAAGGAAATGTGTAGAGATAAGTGAACATTGTTCAGACCTAATCAAAGTATTGGAAGTTTAATGTGAGTAAAAGATGAATTTAGAAAATTCATATTGAAGAGTAAATTGGAGATGATTATATTATAATTTCGAGGACGAAATTCTGATAAGAATGAGAGAATGTAATATCCTGAATATTTATAGCACTTATAAATATGATATTAAATGACTAAAGTAATTGTAAAGTTAATTTCGAGGACGAAATTCTGATAAGAAGGAGAGAATGTAATATCCTGAATATTTATAGCACTTATAAATATGATATTAAATGAGTAAAGTGAATTGTAAGTTAATTTCGAGGACGAAATTCTTGTAACTTGGGTTGAATGTAATATCCCAAATATTTTAAAAGTGATCTGTCAAGATATGATAAAGGTTGTTAATTTAAAAGCCTAAAAACGATTGCTCAACAATACATTGAGCTATAATAAAGATTAAAAAACGACTCGAAACTACGATTCGTTTACGATTAGAGGTTAAACTTTTAACCTAAACTATGTGTTATGTGATTTATAAAGCTTGTATTAACCTTTAAATGTGTTATGTAGTTTATCTATGTGTAGGAATTCGTGTTTCGGTTCAAGTAATTAACCTTAACACTTATTAAAATCGAAAAGTTATTTAAAGGTTAAAACCTAAAAACCTAATTCTAGGGTTTAGAAAACCTAAACTAGGGTTTGGTTAAACTTAGAAAAGGTTAAAACCTAAACCCTAAACCTAGAAACCCTAAGGGTTATAACCTAACCCTAATCACTATTCACATATACGCGTATAATACGAAAATTATACGGGTAGAATACGAAAATAATACGAGAATAATACGAAAATTATACGGTATAAATACGAAAAAGTCAACTATGAATAGTAAAAGTCAACTATGCTACATGTATACTTGATTAAGATTAAGGTTAATTAAAATTAAGATTAACCTAATAAAATTTAATTGGTGAATTAAGAAACTAATCAACCAATTAAGTTGCTAACTTTAGTAGAGAATTAACCAATGTTGAGTTAGTTGTTAACTCTAGTTAGTAGTTAAAGTTAAAGCCTAAGCCAAGCCAAAGTTAAGCCAAACTTGGAGCCAAACTTGGAGCCAAAGTCGGAGCCAAACTTGGAGCCAAAGTTAAAGCCAAGCCAAACTTGGAGCCAAAGCTTGGTTGTCTTAATGACCTTTATGCCCTAGACTTTGCTTGCCTATAAATACTAAGCCATGTCTTCATTAATTCTCACCATAGTTCAAGAGCAAAAATCAAATTTTATAGAGAGAGTTCTTGTGAGACAAGAAGGAAGTGCAAAGAAATTGTTAAAGCTTGCACTTCGAGAGGGTTTAACGCTCCGCCGGAAAACCCTAGTTTCAATTTGAGGCAAGTTCTAAACTTTTATGTGTTATTTAGTATGTTCTAAGATTGTTCATGTTATTATGTGATAGTTTATATGTGAAAGTACATGAATGAAGGTCTTATGTGATTAAATGATTAAGTGTTAGTTATTGATTAACTGTTAAATGTTAATTGATATTTGATGATGCATATGAGTATGTATAAAATATGTTTATTGTTAAGCATAAATTAATATGATTATTAACTGAGATGTATGTTCAGTCAAAGCATGTTAAAGTTTATATGAAAGCATAAACTGTGTATGTGATAATATGTTAGACTTGCTGAGCCGTTGTGCTCATTCTTGCGAATAAAACCTTATTTGCAGATTAAAGATGAACGTTAAGAAGATCTTGAACGTAAAGATGAAGCGTAGATTAGGTTTTCATGTTTATTACTTGTATTTGTATAAGTCATAATGACTGTTGTAATACGAACAAACAAACATGTAACCGAATATTGAATGAATGATATAAATTATTATCATCAGGATGTTGTTATTTCTTTAAATTTGATATAATGTAGAATTGTTAAATATTAAAACAATGTCGATAATGATCTATTTATCTGGATGAGGATCGGTAAATAACTTGTGAGTGCTGTACATCTGAGACAGAACTAAGCGATGTTGACTGGTCAAATCCATCGTTAAGGTTCCTCGGACCCAGGTATAACTCGTTATTACTATTCTGAATACCATATAAATAGGATTATTGATATGAAGAGATATCTTTGTATATTGATACTTGTAGTACGAATGAGACCGTTACAAGTGGACGTATATAGAATATTTAAATCCTAAGGTTAAAATTAAACTGTTATATATGGTTTTATCCATTTATACGGATGAAATACAAGTTGATACTTGTATACTTATGAGACTGAGATTAAGTTAAGATCCAGGGACAAAGTTAAGAGAAATTTTTAATGTATAGTCTAAAATAAGACTAATTCAACCAATATGATTATGGGATCATTGGTTAAGTCGATAGAGGTACGAAGTTAACGCACAAGGTCCGCCGCGTGGAAAGCGCGGGGATTTTGGGGGCGTTACAGAGCCAAAGAATAAACCAAACTTGAAGCCAAAGTTGGAGCCAAGCCAAACTTGGAGCCAAAGTATAAACCAAACTTGGAGCCAAAGTTGGAGCCAAGCCAAACTTGGAGCCAAAGTATAAGCCAAACTTGGAGCCAAAGTTAAAGTCAAGCCAAACTTGGAGCCAAAGCTTGATTGTCATTTTTACCATTTTACCCTAACTTGGAAAATCCTATAAATAGGAGTCTTCACTCTTCATAATCCTTACCAATTCACCAAGTAAATTAGAGCAACAAAGCTAGAGAGATATATTGATAGATTAATCTTGTTGATGAGTATTGAAGCCTTGCACAAATTGTTGTCAAAGCTTGCACTCCAAGAGGTAATCTCTAGTTGTTATTATGTAATTTTTCAATTCGTAGAGTATATGTGAATAGCTATAATGCTCGATTTATTTTATGTCTAGAGTAGTGAAATATAAATTATAAGTAGTTATACTGTCCATTTCATTTCAAGTATTTAGTTAAAAAGCTCAAAACACAAGTCGTTACGATGTTCGATTTTTCTTATCGTTCTTCGTGTTCTTCGTGTTCTTGAGTGAAAGTCATAAATTTCCTTATAAGTAGGTTTATGATTTTGTAATTTAGTGTTATGGGATGATGAAACATGATGGCCTTGCTAAGTAATGCTTGTGGCATCAAGTTTTAGTAGTCGAAACGAAGAACGATGAAACTTTGTTCTTCGTGTTCTTCGATTCGTTCTTCGTGTTCTTGAGAAAAAGTCATGAAATCTTATATAAGTAGGTTTACGATTTTGTTATTTTTATGTTATGAAGTGATACGGAGTGTTAGAACATGTTATCTTAGCAAATTAATGCTTGAGGTATCATGTTTTACCAATCGGATCAAAGAAAGTTAAGTCTAATATACTAGCAGAATATTTTTGGTAATTTTCGAAAATTTAATTTCTGAATCTGCCTTAGCAACCTAAATGAAAGTTGTAGATCATGAAATTCTAAGCAATTTAGACTCAAGAATCACTCAAAAATGTTTTCGTATGACAAAGTTATAGCCGTTACTATAAAAGAGGTCAGAAATATGAATCAGTTTTAGAGTAGTCCCCTTTAGGCCGAAATCTGTACAAATCTGTCAGGAATCTCGAACTTTTTTCTGAATGAAAGTTGTAGAGACGGAAGTTACGAACGCGTGGAATTTTGAACGACTAAAAAATGTTTTAAAACGAAAAAGTTATGGCCGTTTAACTGAGCCGGGGTCTGACAGTCCAACAATCTGCCCAAATCCGAAAATTTGGCTTAAAAATGAGTTTTTGAGTTAGCCAATTTTCCAAATAATTCCACCTATTGAAATAGTTTAAATAAGTTAATATAAGACTTATGAAGTTATATAATACGATGAATCTAACCGCTTATGCACTAAATGACTGTGTAGGGTTTAACGCTCCGCCGGAAAACCCTAGTTTCAATTTGAGGCAAGTTCTAAACTTTTATGTGTTATTAGTATGTTCTAAGATTGTTCATGTTATTATGTGATAGTTTATATGTGAAAGTACATAAATGAAGATCTTATGTGATTAAATAATTAAGTGTTAGTTATTGATTAACTGTTAAATGTTAATTGATATTTGATGATGCATATGAGTATGTATAAAATATGTTTATTGTTAAGCATAAATTAATATGATTATTAACTGAGATGTATGTTCAGTCAAAGCATGTTAAAGTTTATATGAAAGCATAAACTGTGTATGTGATAATATGTTAGACTTGCTGAGCCGTCGTGCTCATTCTTGCGAATAAAACCTTATTTGCAGATTAAAGATGAACGTTAAGAAGATCTTGAACGTAAAGATGAAGCGTAGATTAGGTTTTCATGTTTATTACTTGTATTTGTATAAGTCATAATGACTGTTGTAATACGAACAAACAAACATGTAACCGAATATTGAATAAATGATATAAATTATTATCATCAGAATGTTGTTATGTCTTTAAATTTGATATAATGTAGAATTGTTAAATATTAAAACAATGTTGATAATGATCTATTTATCTGGATGAGGATCGGTAAATAACTTGTGAGTGCTGTACATCTGAGACAGAACTAAGCGATGTTGACTGGTCAAATCCATCGTTAAGGTTCCTCGGACCCAGGTATAACTCGTTATTACTATTCTGAATACCATATAAATAGGATTATTGATATGAAGAGATATCTTTGTATATTGATACTTGTAGTACGAATGAGACCGTTACAAGTGGACGTATATAGAATATTTAAATCCTAAGGTTAAAATTAAACTGTTATATATGGTTTTATCCATTTATACGGATGAAATACAAGTTGATACTTGTATACTTATGAGACTGAGATTAAGTTAAGATCCAGGGACAAAGTTAAGAGAAAATTTTAATGTATAGTCTAAAATAAGACTAATTCAACCAATATGATTATGGGATCATTGGTTAAGTCGATAGATGTACGAAATTAACGCACAAGGTCGGCCGCGTGGAAAGCGCGGGGATTTTGGGGGCGTTACAAAATCTCTTTATTCTCTTTTTAATTAATTAATTATATAGAATTGTTAACTGAGATTTCTTAACTATTTACTAACCTTCTTCAAGAATTAATAAAAAGATTTATTCCAATTAAGTTACTATATTTCTATGCAAAATAATTTGAAATAAACTCATTAAGATCTAACTCTCAATAAAGTTACATGTGGCATGTAGGTATCTCCATCCTACACACTATTATGCTACTCTTCCTAGAAAGAATCAACAAATTCACATGTTATCATATCCGGATCTAATCCTAGAATTCCTTTTACAATTCCTTCTAAGATATCACAATTAATTATTGCGCAAATAATTATACATGAACGCACAAAATATGATAAACAACTCATATATAATCATTAATAATTAAAAAGAAAACAAATTAAATTAAACTACACATTGGGTTCAATTGCAATCTCAAATAAAAATTAACTCATAATTAAATAATAAATTAACCACAAATAATTTAACATCTCAAAATTACAAAAATAAAAGATAAAGAAAAGAAATCAAATCTGTGTTGATATCCGTCTGTCACTCGGATCACAGTCTCCAATTCCCAAGCTCCGCCTTCAATTATTGAATCACTTGCGTTAAATATTTGCTCCTAAAACTACTCCTAAATTACTCTAATAATCTGCTATTCTATCATAATATATTCTAATCTATGTTAAAGTACTGAATATAATAGCTACATAATATATTTATAGAAGTACAATAATATTCCTAAGCTAATGTGGAAAAGAAATCCAATTTGGAATCAAATTAATGCTAAAAATCCCGAAATTCTGCTTCTCCAGCAATAAATCACGCGGCAAACACGGCCTTAACGCGCGTTGACCAAGTCAACGCGCTTTTGACGTCAGCAGTCGCTTCACTGGAACGCGCGCATTGCGCGCGATCTTTCCCAGCACCGCCCTTCGAAACGACGTCGTATCCTCCTAATTCTTCACTTACCGCGCATTGCGCGGAGGTAATCCTGACCCATGCCGGACGCGCAAAACGGCGTCGTTCGTGATCCTTATCCACCCGCGCGCGTTGCGCACTAGCCACTTTTTGGCTTAATTACGATTCTGCCACCGGTATCATTATTTACAGTTTTGCCATCCGGTTTTGCTTAATTTACAATTTTGCCCTCAGCTTGTGCAGATTATTACAGAATTGCCCTTAGCTTCTTTAATTCCTACAAAATAAAATATAAATTAGTTAAAAATAAATAAAAATAATATAAAAATACTAAACATAATAAAAACACATAAAATTAAATAAATTATCTAAAATCAATTAGAATACTTAAAAACTAACAAATAATTAAGCCTAAAAATATTCAATTAATAGGAATAAAATCCAATTATCAATTGCTTAGAACATCCATAACCTGGGAGATGTTTTAAGCTTAAAGTGCCTTCTCGGCATTGACTGAAAAAAATCTGGGCAGGGCTATTGGGCGCCGGGTATGAATGCTTAGGTGTCAGGTATGAAAGCCTAGGCTCTGGGCCTATAGTGACAGACTCAATGACGATCACCATCCAAAAAACCAAGAACACCTATAGTGACGGACTGACCGTAGCAATAGCCTTCAGTGACAAACTTGTTCAACCTTCATTATACACTACCTTTAGCGACAGACTTGTCTGTCGCAGTATCTTTTAGAGGCAGATTGATTTAAAATTAATCAAAACTTAATTTAAATCACTTTTAGCGACGGATATTGCGATAGTTTTATTAAAATTAATTAAAACTTAATTTTAAACAGTTTTAGCGACGGATTTGGTCCGTGACAATAGCTATACATGACATAATTAAATTAAACTTAATTAAATAAAACAAGTTTAATCTATCTTTAGCGACGAATTTTATTGAAAATTCATCGAGGTAGCTTCTAAATCAATCTTTAGTGACGGATTAAGTTACCAATTTGTTAAATTAACATGTTAAACTATATTTTACGACGGATTAAACGACAAATATAATTAATTAACATAATTAATTATCTAAATGAAGCGATTTAAACAACGAATCGTCAACAAACCTTAAACGTACATTTTAAATTAAATTAGATACATATTTCTATGTATACTAACAACTGTTATTTATATGTTAAACATATTTGGACTACAAATCGAGTTCAAATAAACGTGAACTAAATCGTACACCGAACATGCAAGTCTTTTAATTGTTATATGTTATCTTTACATGATTTATAGGCTTTGTGTGATAATGTGATATAAATTGTTGAAATGTGAGATATATGTGATATTAAATTGAGAAATATGTTCAGTCAATGCATGTTAAAGTTTATCTAAAAGCATAAACTGTGTATATGCTATTTGTTAGACTTGCTGAGCCATCGTGCTCATTCTTGCGAATAAAATCTTATTTGTACATTTAAAAATGAATGATAAGAAGATCATGAACGTAAAGAAGAAACGTAGATTAGGTTTCATGTTTATTACTTGTATTTGTATAAAGTCATAATGACTATTGTAATACGAATAAGTAAACCATGTAACTGAATATTAAATTAATAATATTATTTATTATCATCAGAATGTTGTTATGTCTTTACTTTGATATGACTTAGAATTGTTAAAGCACTATAAATCTATTAATCTAAGTGAGGGTGTTGGTAATATAGACTGATCATGTTATGCCAAAACTCTGAACTTCAGATAAATAGTAAAATATTAATTCAATATTGATAATGAACTACTTATCATAATGAGGATGGTAAATAATATTTGTGAGTACTATAAGCATCCAAGACAAGACTAATCGATGTGAAATGGTCAAATTCATCGTTAGGTTCCTCGGACCCAAGTACAAGCTTGTTATTACTCTTCTGAATGCCAAATAAGTAAGAATATTGATATGAAAAAATATCACTATAACCAAATGTGTTTCGAGTGAGGGTTTTAACTAGTTGGGTATGTTCTGTACGGAAAAAGAATTTTGCACCAGACAAAGATACAAACATTTATCACGGACAAAGATACAAGCATTCATCGCGATATTATCTATTTCCAAGAACCATCTTAATGATTTAATGCCATGAATCTTGGAATATGTAAAGTTATAGAATATTTAAATCTTAAGGTTAAAATTGGACCGTTATATATAGTGTTATCCATTTATATGGATAAACTATAAGTTGATACTTGTATAAATAATGAGATCGAGATCAAGTTAAGATCCAAGGACAAAGTGAAAAGAAAATTTTAATATATAGTCTAAAATAAGACTAATTCAATCAATATAATTATGGGATCATTGGTTAAGTTGGTAAATATATGAAGTGCACAAGGTCCGCCGTAGCGAGTGCGGGAATTTTGGGGGCATTACACTCCTTGCATATAGAGATCGGTACAATTAATTCTAGCTAATTAAATACTATATACTCTGCAGGTGAACTTTTAGGTTTTAACAATTACATACCACCGTTTGCTACTGCTAGCCAGGACATCCTCAAAGGAGTGAATTATGCGTCCGGAGGATCTGGAATTCGCTACGAAACTGGAAAAAACATGGTAAAAAAACAATAATACTTCATGCAGTTCATACACCGGCTAGGTTTGCAAATCAAAAGTTTAGATGGAAAAAAAAATCCGTTTTTTTTGGTTTTGTTTTTGTTTTGGTTGTAATTTTGGTTAATTATACAAAATAGAAGCAGCTAAAGTACTTGTACAAATTCTTTTGCATGTTCTTGTTTCCACACAGGGTGAGAGGATTAGCTTAGACCAGCAGTTATCAAATCATGAAACCACGATTTCAAGTATCACTGGCTTACAAGGAAATAATGAAAGTTATAGCAAAGAGTATCTAAGCAAGTGCCTTTATACAGTTGGAAGTGGAAGTAATGATTATATCAACAACTACTTAATGCCGAATTTTTACTCTACAAGCAGCCAATATACACCAGATCAGTTTGCAGATGAGCTTATTCAACAATATCGTGAACAACTAAAGGTCACTTTTGCAGTTTTGTGTTTTTCAAGTTCAAAACATATCATACTTTCTCCGCTTTACAAAAATAAGTCTAGTTTGCAAAATTAATTAATATTAAGAAGAAAAAAAAATTACATATTAAACCTTAAAAATAAAATGCTATTAGTTTAGTAATATGGTATGATAAAGGTCAATTTTGCAGTTTTGCGTTTTTGAAGTTCTAAACGTACAATGTATGTTTTTGTGTACTTTGTAGTGAGATTTAACGGCTTATACTTATTCCCTTCATATCAGACTTTATACAACTATGGAGCAAGAAAGGTGGCAGTGTTTGGACTTGGGCCTATAGGTTGTATCCCACAGGAGGTTGCAAATTATGGTGCAAATTCATCTGGATGCGTAGATTTCATTAACGACGAGGTCCAACTGTTTAACAGCAGAATTAAGCCACTTGTTGATGAACTCAATACCAATCTACCTGAGGCACATTATATATACATTAACGTCTCTAACATTTCACCTTCTTTTGGTAGGTTACATCAACTTTCTACATTTATTGTGCCATTGATTCTATATATATATATATATATATATATGAAGTCTAATTCACAGCTAGTACTGTGTACGAGATTTTTCAGCGAATGCATCTGTGAACATCCACCTCCTGTTGAATGGCCATGATTTCCTATGATGGAGGGGCTTACTTTTTTTCTTTTTTCTTTTTGGCTAATTAGAGGGGCTTACTTTAGCTAATGCTAGTTGTGAATCTTATCTACAAGAGTAATGCTAGAAAATTAAGCAAAAAAAAAAAACAAATTGTATAATTCACCTAAACAAAGTATTTATGAGTATACCACACAATCGAGTACAACCCATTTTGTTTAGTTTTATATATATATTGTGTTAAACGATATATCCAATTTTTTTTTTATGCGAAAGTAAAGTATTAATTTGTTGAATGCATCAGTTGCAGGTATATTAAACTTTCCATGTTGTACAGTATCCACAACCGTTGGCAAGGGACAATGTGTTCCAAACCGGACCCCGTGTCTTACCAGAGTGTTGAGGGTGTTCTGGGATAATTTCCACCCTACTGAGACTGGCCATTCGGTAATTGCAGGAAGATCATACATTGCCCTATCTCCATTAGACGCTTATCCAATTGACATTCGCCATTTGGCTCGGCTCTAATTAATGACCAAAATGATTAATTACCACACTTGTAATAATATATATTTGTTAATGGCGTCCTATATAGTCATTCTAAAACAATTAAACAAAACTATATTTATTCTTCTTAATAAATGAATTTGTTACTCATACGACTCGCTATTAGTCTAATTGATCTTTTAGGGCAATACATGATATCCATCATTTATTTTCTTTCCATTTAATTTCATTTTAACGGTTACTAGTTAGCGTTATTTAATTTTTAATTTGCATTGGAGTGTGATAAAATTTATTCTCATATTTAATGAGAATATAGAAACCAAGAGTAAAATTGTGAATCCTAGTTATTTGTCTATTAGAAGACTTTGCAAATATTGGAAAAGGGAAATGCATGCAGATGAACTAGATCCGTCATGGTATAATCACAATATAGATTTACTTCAGATAAAGAATTTATCAAATATATCTCATGGAGTAACCAGCATCACATTATTTGAACTGCTTACTTGTTTGTGCTCTTAAAATAAACCCAATTTTGCTATGAGTAATGACCCACATAATAATGTGTCCAATGACCTAATGTAAAAATAGTAAAACCCACAATATAAAAATGGTAGGCTCTACTATTTTTATATTGAGTCATTATATACATCATTACATGGGATGACATGTAGCAATTTAAAGCTCAAATAAACCTGATCACTTTTCTGAATAACTCCCTTTTAATCAATCAAAAGATCAACGTCGTATATATAACTTGCTAAATTATTAGGGGTAGCTAAACATTAATATCTATACAAATTATATACTTATTTCGTTCTAAAATATAAAATTATTATTGATTTTTTTAAAATCAACTCAAAATATTTTTAATTTTAAAATTGACATGAATTCCTTTAATTTTAGTTAACACAACGATGAGTATTATTAATTATCTAAAAAATACTACTTATTATAATATTTATTATTTTATAATTTTTAATTAATTATTTCAATTTTAAGTTTAAAAATATTTAAAATTAATGTTGAAAAATCAATAATATTTCTATAATTTAGAAGAAAAAAATATTATATATATGCCTAGCTAGCCTCCATCATGCAAAAATAATTTAGAGATTACACTTGAGGTTCCAACCCAACACGAGTGTTTGTACTTACAGTGGGTCCCATCAAAGGTACAAACCATTTTACAAGAATACTTGCTTGAGTTTTGAAAGAGTTTACTCTTTCTAGGCGTCGACAAACAATGGTGTGTCCTTAATTGCTTTGGCTTACATGCCGGTCATTTTTGCTACATGTGCCAATCTAAAATTTTTGTTTGATGATATAACCGCATATTAATTATTCTGTCAATTTCAAATTATAAAATTATTATTTAAAAAAAAATATAAGATATTTTAATTTAAAATTGACATAATTTACTTAAAATTTTAAAATAATTATAATTGTAATATCCCGGATATTTTAGAAGATTTTTAAATAAGATATTAAATGATGAAATAACTATTAGAGTTTGAAAACCTAGTTTTGGAGAAAGGTGTAAATAGATGATAAATTTTTTATTATTATTATCTATGTGTTAGAAGAACCTATTGAGTTCAATATGTGCAAGAAGGTAAAGAGAAGTTATGGAATTATAATAAATATAATTCACCAAGGTTAGACATGAATAAAGAACATATATGTATACTTACGCATATGAATGCAAGAAAGCAAAATGGTCAAACAGTCAAGTTAACAAAACGAAAGCAAAGGAAGTTAAAACTCAATTTGGGGCTCGGCATGGAATTTTGAGACGCAGACTGCGCCGTTGAGTTCAGAACGTCGAATTTGACAAGGAGATTGAGTAAACACAATTTGGTGTCGGGGTTGACTTTTTGGTCAAAGTCAACCGTTTGACTTATAAAGGTGAAAAGTCAAAATTTGAGTTTGGAGAAGAATTTTGAGAAACGGACTTCACCGTTGCGACGGGATTGTAAAATTTAGTAAATATGGACTGTAAAATTTAGTAATTATGGACTTCACCGTTGTTTCGGTTGACTTTTTGGTCAAAGTTGACTGTTTGACTTTTTAGGGAAAAATGTCAAACTTGAAGTTCAGAAGTGAATTTGAAGAAACGGATGTTACCATGACATTGGAAACGTCCAAATTAGTAGGAATTGACTGTAATATTGAAAATCTTGATTTTCAGGTCAGACAGTCAAATAGCGGGTCAAATAATTAAAAGAGGGACCCAGAAGATAATTTAATCCACAGATTTCCTAAGTGGGCTAACTGGAATTTGCTAAGAATTTTTTTTATGAGGTGGACTTACTTAGAGCCAATCATTTCATTACTTATCCTAATGCAATCTACTCTCAACCAATCAAAACTCACTTTATCTCTTATCCTATCCTTGTTCTATCATTTAATTATCAAACCAACTCATGTGGGAAAAGAATCCAGGAAACGTGGAAAGGAGAAGAGAAAGAGCTGAGCTCTCAGTTAAGGAAAGAAGAAGAGAGAGGAAGAACAAGAAGCCTATCAACCATGTCATCCTTCTCCATAAAATTTTAAGCAAATAGACTAAGCCACCATCACCACTCTACCACCCACGGTTGGAAGAGAGAGTAAAGGCTGGAGTTGTAGCCATGGAAGCTTGGAGCAAGCAAGAGATGGGAAAGAAGAGGAAAACTAGTTATTGAATGTATAACTAAACCCTTGTTTAATATTTTGGGTATTTTGGTGTAAATGTTATGTGGTATGAAATTGAGGGAAGAAGATCATGATTACACTTGTATACGGTGGTTTAACCATGGACTAACAACAATCAAACCAAAGAATCCAAGAAAAGAAATAAAGTGAAAGAAAAGAGGAATAACAAAAATCTGCAGAAAACTTAAAACAGAGCATACGGTTTGAGCAGTCATAACTCGAGTTATACAATGATTTAGAAAGTGAGCCATGTATCAAAAGAAAGATACGGAAGTAAACTAAACACAGAAATTGGAATCACTCAAAAATTCCTTGTGGTTAGTCCGTAGTGACTGTTTTAGTCAGACTAGTCTGAAGTAAAGGTAGTCTGCTGGAAAATGAAAATCTGCTACTGTTCCGGACCTTGTAAAAATCATATAAAATCGTGTGTTTAAAATTTGAAGTTGGTGTAAACTGTAAAGTTGTAGATCCTGAAGTTTTCTAGTTGTACTGTAATATTCCGAACTTCCGAGATAGTTGTAATTCGAATTTATAGGCATAAATAAATATTATGTTACATCTAATATGTGTTATGGAATTTTCATGTGTGTTTATTTTTGTGTTTTCGTTTCAAGAATCCAACTTAAACAATTATTAGAAAAATAAAAGTAAAATTTTTGAAAACCTAAAACTAGGGCTTGGAGAAAACCTAAACCCTAATTTTAGAAACCCTAAGGTTCAAACCCTAAACCCTAAAAAGTACTATTCATAAATACGCGTATAATTACGAAAAGTATACGGATAGAATACGAAAATAATACGAGAATTGTACGAGTATAATACGAAAATTATACGGTATAAATACGGAAAGTCAACCGATGAATAGTGAAAGTCAACAATAGTGGCTAGGAAAGTTAACTAGCTTAAAAAGGACTAACCTACCCTTGACTAACCTTGGTAAATGACCATGACTACCCCTCAATTAAATGGTTAAATGCCCAACCAAACAAGTCCTAACACTAGTCATTTGGTAGGCTAAATGTTGGACCAATGGGAGTCTAGCATGTGTGGCTTTGTTGTGTCACCAAAACTTGATCATTGCAAGCATTCAATGGCCTTTAACCATTGCTTAGCTTAGCTTGGAAGTTTGGTAACAATGACCTTTATACCCTAGACTTTGATTGCCTATAAATACCAAGTCATTTGTTCATTAGTTCTTCACCATTTTCAAAGCAAAATCAAGAGCAAAATCACTCTCTATATCTATTATTCATAGTTATATTTCAAGTATTGGAAATTGCAAAGAAATAGTTAAAGCTTGCAATCACAAAAGGTACGATCCTTAGTCGTTGTTATGTTTAATTTTTCTTTCAATTTATAGTCGATAAAAACTCAAGAACGCGAGTCGTAGCCATGTACGATTGTCGTTCTCCGTGTTCTTCACGTGTTCTTGAGATTTTCTTCATTTTTATAGTAGTTATAATGTTCAATTTTCTTTTATTGACAAGCTCAAGAACATAAGTCGTAGCCATGTACGATTTTTCGTTCTCCATGTTCCTTATGACTTGAGCAAGTCGTTGTTATGTCGAATTTCAATTCGTAGTTTAAAGCTCAATGAACATACGTAGTGGTCATGTACGGTTTATCCGTTCTCCGCGTTTTCGTATGTTCTTGAGCATTTTTATAAATTGTTTTAATCAATTATACAAGCCGTTATAATGACCAAATTTTGTCAATTATAAAGTGTCATAATCACTTATGTAAGCAGTTATAATGCTCAAATTATTTCAAGTACGAAAACCAAAAGCTCAAGAACATAGTCGTTACCATGTACGGTTTTTCCGTTCTTCGTGTGTTCTTGAGCAAAAGTCATAAATCTCTATATATGAAGGTTTATGATTTTCTTATTTTATGTTATAAAGTGTTATTGATTGTTAGAACATGTTATCTTAGCAAATTAAAGCTTAAGGTATCATGTTTTATCAATTCAGTCAAAGACGTTTTGAAACAGTTTCTGGCAGTCCCCTTTTTGTAAAAAACTGTGTAAATCAGTAAGGAATTTCGAACTTTGGTCTAAACATAAATGGTAGAGACGGAAGTTACGAACGCGTGAAATTTTGAACAACTCAAAAATGTTTTAAAACGAAAAAGATATGGCCGTTGAACTGAGCCGGGGTTTGACAGCCAATGTTGCTGTCCACTTTTTATAAAGTCACTAAAAAATGAGTTTTTGAGTTTGAGAATTTTCCAACTAAAACCACCTATGGAAATAGTCTAAACAAGTTATAAAAACATTTATTAAGAAGTAAAATTCGATAAACTAACATTCGAGTATGCGTAAACAATTATGTATGCATTTAACGCTTTACCGGGAAAACCCTAAATTGCTTCAAGGCAAGTTTTCTATCCTTAAACTTTGTTTACTTGCTTTCTATGTGATTTATACATTTTGTGTATGCAACGTGTTATAAATCTTTGATACGAGAGTTATTGCTTCTTGTTTCGGCATAACTTGCAAAATGAAATGATTATTCGTGATAAATTCGAATCATGCTTTATTATATCAAACCAAGTCGTTTTGGGGCGATCCTGACATGTGAAGTAAACTGAGATGAACGAATATGTACCACTGTTCATGATTAGTCCAGTGTAGTGTATGTTATGCATAACATAGGATGTCGTTAGGTTGATCCCCTTTCTATATCCACTGTAAATGGTTCTAAGTCGAAAGACAAAGAACAGTTCTAGGTCTAACCACCACTCAGTCTTACTATGTTAAACATTTGTAATATCAATTGTTGTACCATGAATTTTTAAAATCCATATCAGTGTGAGTTCACTTATATGCTATGTGTTAGACTTGCTGAGCTTTTGTATGCTCACCCTTGCAAATAAACCTAAATTGCAGACATACCCGAAAGTTCCGGTTCTAAGAAGAAGAAAGGAAAGAAGAAATGCATAGATTAGTTTACATGCTTTATTAAATTGCTTGTCTTTTTGTTTTAAAGTCTTGATGACTTATGTAATATGAACAAGCAAACCGTGTGACCAACTCTATATTAATATATATCAAGTTTCATCACATATTCTTATTACGTCTTTACTTTGATTAAACTTAGAATTGTTAAAACTTAACATAGTATTGATAATGATCTATTTATCTGGATGATGATCGGTAAATAACTTGTGAGTGATGTACATCCGAGACAGGACTAAGCGATGTTGACTGGTCAAATCCATCGTTAAGGTTCCTCGGACCCAGGTATAACTCGTTATTACTATTCTGAATGTCAGATAAATAGGATTATTGATATGAAGAGATATCACTATAACCAAATATGTTTCGAGTGAGGGTTTTAACTAGTTGGGTAATGTTCTGTACGGAAAGAGAATTTTGCACCGGACAAAGATACAACCATTTGTCACAGATAAATATGCAAACATTTATCACGGGTGAAGATACAAACATTCACCGCGAGATTCTCTGTTCCCAAGAGCCGTCCTAATGATTTAATGTCGTGGATATTGGAACATGTAAAGTTATAGAATATCTAAATCTTAAGGATAAAATGTCATGATTGGGTATTAAGTCTCTTGTATCGATTACAAGGGCTTGATATAAAATAATGAAAGATCTTTGGGGATTAAGATGAGAACTTTGTTTATGAATAAAGGAAATCATCCATAAACCTAATGATTTAGCATTTATAGTGAGCGCCAAGTTAGCTATAGTAAGTATAGTGATTTGGGGGCGTCACATGTACTCGCGAGATTGAGTCATTTTTAGGGTGCAGACCATTTTTGAAAAAAAAATCATTTGTTAAGACTATCCAGAAAATGAAATTTCTGGACAGGTTGTACAAACTTCAAAATCTGTTTTTATTGGTGGAGGTACTGAAGTGAAGGCCTAGATAAGATTAAAGTACATTGAATAAGCTTTAATTTGATATAAGAATGAACAAAAACGGACTTGTAACGAAGAAGTTATGATCAAAACAACTATAATGTTCGTTAATGTGAAAGTTGTGAAAACGAGTCTTGTAGCTCGGTTGGAATTAAAATCTTGGTTGACAATATATTTTGGCATGTTGGGGACCATGAAGGGTCCAAATGGTGTAAGGTTGGAGAAGTCATTAGACATGGTTTATGTGTAAGTAGTTGTGGATAATATTGTAAAGAGTTAATATTATACACACTAGGTGTTTGTTAAAATGCCTATAAGTGAAATATTTTCTAAACATTGATATTTAAAGGGGTCTAAGTAATGGTGTTGTATGCTTTGGGTAATATATAGCATGATAAATTCAAAGAATGTGTAAGAACTATGTTTTGACTATATAAAACTAGTTTTTATATTAAATACTTCAATTCTAAACAAAATAGTTTTTATGAGGTATGAAAAGAGTTATGTGTGTTTATATGCATCAAGTAGATGTATAAGTTATTTATGTTGGTAGTTATGTGGAAAAGAGTGAAATGATTTTTTAAGAATTGAATTTTGTGAAAAACTAGTCAATTGGATAAAAAACTCCAACTCAATGGTCATTTTTGGCCATTTTGAGAATTTAATGGTGAAATAAGTTTAGATGACTTAGGTTTATGTAATTACACATGCCCGCATTGATTTTGTGGTTGTTATGTGTAAATAAGATTGAAAACATGATTTAGGCGATCGTTATCGTTCGTCGGCGAATAAAAACGATTTTTCCGGAAAAATAAACCCATTTGGAAACATAAATGAGATCTCAAGACCTAGATAAGTTTTTAAATGTGTTATGGATGCTAACTCAAGTGTAGGATTGGAGTCTAATCGAGTTTGGCCAAAAAAAATGGCATGTTGGTGAAAACTTGAAAAAATTAAAAAAAAAATGGCTAAACGAGGTTTTCCAAACTTTTGTTTTGATACTTTTAAAGAGTCGTTTGGGTCAATTTATATTTTTGTAAAATACTATGTCATGAGATGAAGAGATAAGTCCAAGTGGGGTGCCAATCGGATCATTATTGAACAAGATAAAATTCGTCAAAGTAGATATGAAAATACAAAATTCTGCAGAAGCAGAATTTTTCCTAGTCTTAAATCTGTTATGATTAGGCTGTTTGGGGCTGCTGTTTTCATATCTTACCAAGCTGTTTTTGTACATGTTATATTTTTTTAAAATAATGCGTAGTATGAGGTAGAACATATACGAAAATGGATGTCATCCGATGTATAACGAGTGAGATAAAAATTCGCAAAACTAACTCGAAAATCATGAAAATGAAAATTTTTCAGAAAATTTTCCTGCAAAATTTGGCCATTACAGACTGCCTGGGGCAGTGTTGTGCTGTTTTTGGGCACGCCGCGTCATTTTGGTTCGTCGAGTAATTTTTGAGCGTTACGTAAATTTTTGATATGTTGTTCAGTTTTTCGTGTAGAGTCCAAATATGTAATCGATGCGTAACACTTTTTGGACAACTCAAAACGTGTAAAATTGAACTCGGAAGAAAAATTCTGCATTTTTGGAAATGTGATGTAATTTTCATAATATAAATATGTTATGTAGTTCTATTGATGTATTAAATGACCAACAAGGTAATGATACATCGAATTTAGCAAAGAATCCAAAATTGGTACAAAAGAGCTAAATTAAGAAACGTTTCAAATAATTCATAACTTAGTAGTATTTGTATATCTAAGTTAAATGAACTTATATGGATAATATTTAACCAAGTGTGGTATAAAGTCATAGTTTGATATACACATAGTAAATTGCAAGTGTGTTAAGCCAGCACGCGGTAATAAAAGAGAAATAAAACTAAGTTATTTAAATAACGAAGTTGGATATCGATAAAGATAATATAAAAGATCATAAGTTCAGGTAAAGGTTTTTAGAATAAACTAACAGTTAGAGTTAATCTTTGACGGATAATGTACTTTATTGATCTCATATACGGTATAGGTCGTGCAATGGAACGACAAAGGGTAGCGTATGGTAAAACGTCGATCCAGGCAAGTCTTTCAGAACTTGCCCCTATGTGTTAAATATTTTTATGTGGAAACATGTAATTTATATGCCTTTGTGCAATAACATGCGATATATTGTCAATGTGCATAGATGTTTATTTTATAATGAGCTGATATGATATTATGAATGCGGTGCATGAGATGCAAGAAGCATAGTGTTAAATGCAGAGCATGATATGCATAATATATGTATGAATTGCAAAGCATGAGATGCATAAAGCATGATAAAATGTAGCTACTTGTTATGTGTTAACTGTTGGACTTGCTGAGCCGTCGTGTTCATTCCACTTTAAAACAAACAGTTTCTGGAAAATGCGATAAGGCAGAGATTTCCGATAAAGCTAAAGGTTATAGAAGACTAATTGTGTAGTTTCGCGCGAAGTGTTAATTTGTTTGTTATAATTAATCAATTGGAGGAATGAGTTTCATTAAAGGTATAAATTGTCTAACGTGTATTTTTTGTATCAAATCTTATTGTTAGCAATTTGTGTGTATAATTTTATAAAATCTTGCAATAAAATACCATCAGAGTATCAGGGTCCAATTAGAGGTATATGTATATAAATCTCAAATTATCGATTAGAGATGTGTAAATACAGAAAGATTTGTATGGCTAGGTGAATGATAATTATATTCACAAGTTTGTATATTGATTTAAAAATCATAGTGTTTATGATTTCAATGATATTAAATTTGATCTTGAGGTTATGATCAGAGATCTAAAGACGGAATGTAAAGGCTTCGATTCTGAGACAGAATCATGCTAAGTTGTATAAACTCTATTTTAAAAAAAATAAAATTATAATTTTGTTATAAGTTATGAATGAGTTTGTAATAGTTTAAAAATAAACTAGATTCATCAATTAGAATACTGAGGTTTATTGTGGATTTAAGTACAAGATTGTACGGTTAACGAGCGGAGGTCCGTCGTGGCCAGCACGCCGATTTTCGGGTCATTACAATAATTCACTTAAAATTTTAAAATAATAAATCTTATAACTAGTATTTTTTAAACATAATTTATAATTAAATTAATTAGTATAAACTAAATGAATGTATTTCAATTTTAAATTTAAAAATTTTTGATATTAATTTTTTTAAATTAATATTAATTTTATAATTTAAAATAGAGAGAGTATTAAATAATGCCCAAGGTAGGGTTAAGCATTAGGATGTTAAAGTTTTCATTCTTGAAGAATATGTTCCACAAACTTGCACTGCTCCCAATAGGATATAATTAAGTACAAGAATTACACACCCTTCCTTTTCAAGAATTTTAGAACCACATGCAATTCTTGGTTAATAAAGATCCCAAGTGAGTTAGTCTCTATTTTTAGCTTCATGCCCCAATTGCACTTAGATAGACCAGTCAAACATCTTTTTGCAAAAATAAATTTCTTCCAATTTTCATCAACTCTAAGAAAAACTGGACTTTTTGAAAATTCATTGATTATTTTCTTCGTATTTCATATATCTCTTTCCTTAAGGCTTTCAAACAACCTTAATTGACACCATTCTTTTGCTCATGCAATTTGCAATAATCCTGCATGATCAGATCTTCTTCTATTGCTTTTTCCTCGATTTTTTTTTAATGGCATGTGTGGCCAAGCAATGGTTTTTCGTATCCTTAATATCTCTTGCTCTCAAGTTTCAACATTTGGTTAATGCTGAACCCCAAGTGCCTTGTTACTTTGTTTTTGGAGATTCGTTAGCCGATAATGGCAATAATAATCAACTTAAAACTTTGGCCAAAGTCAATTTCCCACCGTATGGCATTGATTTTCCTGACGGTCCAGCCGAAGATTCTCCAATGGTCGGAATTATGTAGATATCATTGGTACCTAACTTTTTTGTCCCCTCTTTTTTTCAATTGTAGATGGCTGATCTCTCATTAATTTCCTTTGGTCCGCCCAATTTAGTTACTAGGCATGTGAATAATTATAAGGCAATGTTTATGACATAATTTCATATAGTGTACTTCTACTTAAATCCATTCCTCTAATAATTTTTCAATGCATAGTTTGTAATCAGATTCCATGTTATTTTCACTTTTAAACACAAGGAGACAAGGAGTATATATATGTTTTGATGTTCCTAAAACTACATTAAAATTATTTTGCATGTGTAATATCACCAAAAGGCCAAAAATACGAATTTAAAACTTGATGTCGCATCTATAATCAACAAAAGAACTTTGATTGTCACCCTATACATACAAATTTATATTTAAAGTTGCCATTCTTGCAAATTTGAAAGTATTAATTTCCAGCTAAAGCTATCTACTTTGCAGGTAAACTTCTAGGTTTTAGCAATTACATTCCCCCCTATACAACTGCAAAAGGCCGGGACATTCTTAAGCGAGTCAATTACGCCTCTAGCGGATCTGGAATTCTTCCAGAAACCGGAAGAAATCTGGTATTAGAAACGTGTTTTTTTAAAGCCTTTTTCAACTCTTTTACGTTATTTAAAAAAAAAAAATCAACTTAATCATGCTCTATTAATTTATTTATTTATTTCATTATTATCTTTGATAGAGTGAGAGATACAGCTTGGATGCGCAGCTACATAATCACAATATCACGATTTCAAATATGCGTGTGTTACAAGGAAATAATATGAAATATACAAACGAGTACCTAAACAAGTGCATTTATATAGTTGGAATGGGAAGTAACGATTATCTTAACAACTACCTACTGCCAAAGTATTACCCTAGCAGCCGCCGTTTTACACCTGACCAATATGCAGCAAACCTTATTCGACAATACTCTTAGCGGTTAATGGTCAGGTTTTTTTTTTCTCTCTCTTGTGTCAATCTCTTATATTCGTGTTCATCAACTTAATTCATTCATTATTTTTTAAAATTAGTTCCTCACTTCAACGCAATATTTTTCTTCTTGTTTTGACTTTTGAAAATCTATTCACGAAATGCCAAAATTTATAATTACTGTAACTTATGTAAATTTTGAAAACAATAAATTTTATAATTTAATAGTAGTATTCTCTAGCTCATTTTACTAAAGAGTTCCATTTGTAAAATTTATAAATATGAAAATGTATTTTATTCCATGCATACCTCAAATTATCAGTTGTTAGACTAGCATGAACTTATAAATATTGTGTCATTTATATTACTATCATAACGATTTGTATGTGAAACAAAAGAAAAACGAAGAATGGAACTCTTTTTCCGGATATAGTGAATAGTTTTTAGACAGATTGCGATATTTATAATTAATGTATTAATTAAAATCAAATAAATTTATATTAACTTTAAATTTTATAATTTTGTAGACTGACTTCCGAAAAATCAAACTTTAGGCTTTTTTGTGACACGGAGTAATAACTCTGGGCAGCTAAGGCTCAATTTTAACATTATATATCTTGATGCTAGGCTTTATACAACTATGGACCAAGAAAAGTGGCTATTTTCGGAGTTGGCCAAATAGGTTGCACCCAGAAGTGATGGCTATGGCAGCATCAGGCAAAAATCCAGCCTTAGGGTGTGTGGAGGTTGCTAACACTGCAGTCAAACTATTCAACAACAGACTTAAGCCACTTGTTGACGGTCTCAATACCAGGCTAAAGGGTACCGAGAAAGCATCTCTGCCTACTGCTATGAGAGGATACAGAGCTGTAACTCCATTGGATGTTTATCCCATGGACATTCACCATTTAGCTCAGCTTCCATGATATATATATATATATATATATATATATATATGACTGAAGACTTATAGATGTTTAATTTATTAACCCATGGACAATATTCGCTAAATATTTGGCTCAAGTTCATTGATCTGGCCGGGTATATAGATCACTTATATATAATCATCATTGATCTTGTAGCGCTTTTTAATTACTGATATGTAATTTTATCAGCCCAATTTATCCAGCTAGAGGATGAAATCGAGGTTGATTCAGCTATAGAATGTATATAGCATATGCCACTGAACATTTTTTGTATTGTTAATTAATGGATTAGACACTTCTTTTCTCTCTCTATATTTTTTGTATTGTTATGCAAATATTAAAAAAAAAAATTAAACACAGCGTGAGCAAAATTATTTTTACTTACATTGATGTCAAATCTTGGATCCGCCACTGGTTGAAATCAAGGTTCATGTATGAGTTGATATTATCAAAATAATAAATGTTGCTTAAAATATTAAGTATTATTAAAGCAATTATAAAACCATTGTTAAATATATATATTTGCTCTAATAACAACATTTGCTTCGACAATATGAATAACATTCATATATTATACGTACAATTTTTACATTTCTATTTTTCCATACTTCAAAATTAGTACATGTGCCTAATTAATATGCATAGATTAATTAATAATGTCAGGTATTAAGGTCAAAAATAAGGCTTGCTGAAAGGTAATACCCGTGACACTTCTAAATTCAGATACTATTATCTCGAATTTGGTGCTTACGTATAAATACAACAATCACTGTGTTGTGCTTAAATTTTGTAAAATACTCGCAAGCGCACGAATCTATTGTAAAATAGCTTTATGCAAAATACGAGGTCGATCCCACGAGAATTATTGAATAATTAATTAAATTTAAATTATATTCAATTCTAATCTAGTTAACAAAAAATGATTTTTGGAATAATTAAAACTAAAAACTAAATATAATGAAAATCAAAACTAATAAAATAACTAAACTTTTAATCAATGAGAGAAAGTTCTGAGGTTCGGAATTCACAATATTAATTATGTATATATTACTATTCATTATCAATTTGGAGTAACAATTTGAAAATCAATTCAATACTTTCTCAAGATTATTCATTTAAGTTCATAAAAATATTTATTTTGCAAATTCTTATTTTCAAGGCTTAATGTATAAGACCAAAGCATTATATGTATCCAATATTTTGAAAAACAAATAATCTCAGTTCTTGTTTAAATTTTAAATCACAACCCGAATTAACTTAATTGAAACTATTCAAAATACATGATATTATGAATAAAACAATTTAATTCAACTCAATTAATAAATAAGAATTATTAACCATTAAAACTAATTTGAGAATTTATAATAAATTTCAGAACATTATATAATTAATAATGTTTCGTCTAATACCTCAAAAAATAAATTCAGTAATACATAGCAACAAGAATAAGAATTAAGTAATAACCCACTATTATTAATGCACTACCGCTGCTATGTTTTGCGTTGCTGTTGCTTTGTAAATTTGCTTCCTCGGTTTTCGTGTTGCTTTATGCTTCTTTGTAAAAATGCTTCTTTGGATGGTGATGTAGTTGTCACTTTTTAAATGCCAACGCGATGCTTGGTTGGTCTCTCGATTTTCGTGCCCAGCCTAATGATGATGGCTTTTGTTTTTTCACTCCTGCTTTATTGCTTCAGTCTCTTGCGTTAATGCTTGGTTCGCTTGGTTGGTCACCTTTTATAACAAAAATTCTTAGGTGACGTGAAGCTATGCTCTTTATCTTCTATTCGTATTCTTTTTTTCTCTTCCCCTATCTTTTTGTCTTTTACTTGATCTTTGACTCTCTTCCATTTTGCAACCTTGTGATAGAGTACTATTACAATTCTATCTCTGACGGAATCCATTTTCTTGAACTTGAACTTGAACTTGAATCCCATTTGGGCTTTTTAACAAATCCATCTGTTCACCAAAAATAAAATACAATTAAACTAAAATTAATATTAAATTAACTAATAAATCTATTTTTGGAGGAAATAAATGTATATAAAATATACTCATCAAATACCCCCAAACCTAGATTTTGCTAATCCTCGAGCAAAACAAAAGCAAAGAAAATGAAACCAATAAATAAAATAAAATCCTAACTAAACCTAAACCATTTTCGTAGGGAACACGATAGTATTTAACGTATACTACAAGCCTTTAAACCCCAAAGTTAACTCAAGTGGACGAGTTTTGTCTCGTGAGGGTTTCCAGTGAATATACCCACAAAATTCAAAATAAAAATTTTTTGAGTTTAACTATTTATGAAATTGAAATAAAACTTCTAAATATCATGGGCATTACGCTTAAGCAAGATCAAATTCAAAATCACTCTCTGATCTTATCAAAACTACTCAATCTTAATTTAAAACACCATCTTTCATAAAATTAATTTCGTGATGCATGCATGTGTATGTAATATAACTTTTAGTAGGGACTTTAACCATAAAAATCAAGCAAACTTATTTTTTTTCTTCTTTTTCTATTTTTTTTTTCACTCTTGACCTGTGCAATGTCTATTTTTCTTAGGCTTTTCAGAGTTATCCATATAACGAGCGTTTGACCAATGACTCTCAAATCAGTTGGCTTTAGGGCACTAGGTGTAAAGAGACCCCTAAGGGCTTACTAACTTAAGTAACAAAGGCCACAAAAATAATTAGTCAAGCTACATATATCCATCATACTTTTTTAGCAAGATTGTTTTTATTTGATAGACATTGAAACAGTATTTATATTTATTTATTTTTCAACTCTTTTTTTCTTTTCTTATAACGAGTGCGTTTTACGCTCCATCTCGTTGCATTATTCCCCCCCCCCCCCCCCTCCCTTTTTAATAAATTTCTCGACTCATAATTTATGCCCCACAACGAAGAATTAGTGCGAATGTGAAATGCAAAAATGCATATGAATTTTGATTCTATTCAAGATGGTATTCTAAACTAAGATTTGTATCTTATCAAAGGTTCAAGAGCTCTAAATCATTTAATTCTACTAATGTTTTTACTCCACAAATACTTATTAGAATTAATTCAACTCAAAAAAAGTTTTAAACAATTTTTTAAATTTTTTATTTTTTTGTTTTTAAAAAAATTTTAATTTCCTAAAAAGACGAATAAATAAATAAATAAATAAAAATCTAAATACAAAACTAACACAAATGCAAAATCCCCCCCCCCCCCTACCTAAATCATGCATTGTCCTCAATGTTTCCTTATATACTACCAAAAATGCAAATGCATAAATACACAAATAAAGGAAATAAGTGACAATAACAAATAGTAAGGAAAAGATCACACCTGGTTAGTCTCGCACTGCGCTCAAACAAAATAAAATTATGAACACGTTAGAACAACATTAGTACTCAAAGAGAATAATTAACCTAACTAACTAAACAAGACTGACACACTAAAAAGATAAAAATAAACATACATTAGACACAATTATAAAGAAAATATCCTAAACTAACAATGTTAATCTTGATAAACAGGATCTTCTAGCAATGTTTCCTCTACTTCTTGACTTTTTAATTCTAAGAATGATTTTAACCTTTGACCATTGACTTTAAAAATATCACCATTCTCAGGATTTTCTATTTCAACAGCTCCATGAGGAAAAATAGTGTGAACAATGAATGTGCTTGATCATTTAGAGCGTAATTTTCCAGGAAATAAATGCAAACGAAAATTATATAAAAAGACTTTTTGACCAGGTGTGAATGATTTTCTAAGAATATTCTTATCATGGAAAATTTTCATTTTGTCCATATATCGTTTAGCACTTTCATAAGCATCATTCCTGATTTTCTCTAACTCATTAATTTGCAATTTCCTAAGAGTACCTGCTTTGTTAAAGTCAAAATTTAATTTTTTAATGGCCCAAAAAACTCTATGTTCTAACTCTACAGGTAAGTGACAAGCCTTGTCATAAACTAGTCGATAAGGAGACATTCCAATAGAGGTTTTGAAAGCAGTACGATAAGCCCACAATGCATCATAAAGTTTCAAAGACCAATCTTTTGTAGTGGGGTTAACCATTTTTTGAAGAATGTTCTTAATCCCCCTATTAGAAATCTCAACTTGTCCACTCGTTTGTGGATGGTAGGGTGTGGCAACTTTGTGTGTAATACCATATTTCTTCATTAATTGTTCAAAATGATTATTACAAAAATGTTTTCCTCCATCACTAATGATCGCACGAGGTGTACCAAAACGAGAAAATATGTTTTCTTGTAAAAAATTTACCACCACCTTGTGATCATTAGTTTTAGAGGAAATTGCCTCCATCCATTTAGACACATAATCCACAGCAACAGGATGTACAAATTGCCAAAAAAAAAAAGGAAATGGACCAATAAAATCAATACCCCACACGTCAAATAATTCAACAAAAAGAATAGGATGTAAAGGCATCATATTTCTACGAGTTATACTTCCTAATTTTTGACATCTCTCACAGGAACTACAATATGCATGTGTATCTTTAAATACAGTTGGCCAATAAAAACCACATTGTAGAATTTTCGCAACCGTTTTCTTTGAACTAAAGTGACCTCCACATGCATGATCATGACAAAAAAAGATAACATCGTTTTGCTCACTTTCAGGAATACATCTCCTAATGATTTGGTCAAGACAATATTTGAACAGGTAAGGATCATCCCAAAAGAAATGTTTAACCCTGGATAAAAATTTAATACGATCTTGTTTAGTCCAATATATGGGCATTTGTCCTATGACAAGATAGTTAACATTATCAGCATACCAAGGTACTTGGGAAACAACCATAAATTGTTCATTGGGTAAGGACTCTCTAATAGGCAAGGACTCATCTATGGACTTCACAATTAACCTTAACAAATGATCAGCCACGACATTTTCAAATCCTTTCTTGTCCTTAATTTCAAGGTCAAACTCTTGTAACAACAAGATCCATCTTTCTTACTCAAGAGATATTTCAATGCAGCATGATCAGAATAGACTATAACCCTAGACCCAATCAAGTAAGACCTAAACTTGTCTAGCGCAAAAACTACGGCCAACAACTCTTTTTTCGTGGTGGAATAATTGAGTTATGCATCATTAAGGGTCTTACTAGCATAATAAATGACATGAGGTAGTCTATCAATATGTTGCCCTAAAATAGCCCTTATGGCGTAATCCGAAGCATCACACATAATTTCGAATGGAACACTCCACTCGGGTGGTCTACTGATGGGTACAGATGTCAACAAGGTCTTAAGCTTGTTAAAAGCTTGTAGGCATTCATTGTCAAAGTGGAAAGATACATCTTTAGTAAGCAAGTTACACAGAGGCCTAGAAATCTTACTGAAGTCTTTAATGAACCTACGATAAATTCCTGCATGACCTAAGAAAGACCTTAATTCTTTAACTGTCTTAGGAGGTGGGAGACTAGGAATCACATCAACTTTTGTCTTATCTACCTCAATTCCCTCGTGGGAGACCACATGTCCAAAAACTATCCCTTTCCTAACCATAAAGTGACATTTTTCCCAATTAAGTACAAGATTTTTTTCTTTACACCTAATTAACACTAGGGTTAAATGATGTAAACACTCATCAAAGCTAGATCCAAATACGAAAAATTCATCCATGAACACCTCTAGAAAATGCTCTACCATGTCAGAAAATATGCTCATCATATACCGCTGAAATGTAGCAGGTGCATTACACAACCCAAAAGACATACAACAGTAGGCAAAATTACCAAAAGGATAAGTGAATGTTGTTTTCTCTTGGTCCTCAGGTGTTATGGGAATTTGTTTGTAACCAGAATAACCATCAAGAAAACAATAATATGCATGTCCAGCTAACCTTTTTAACATCTGGTAAATGTAAGGAAGTGGAAAATGGTCTTTCCTAGTGTAGGCATTCAACTTACGGTAATCGATGCACACACGCCAATCTGTTTACATTCGGGTGGGAACTAACTCGTTGTTATCATTCTTGACTACCGTAATTCCTGACTTTTTAGGGACTACATGAACAGGACTAACCTAGGAACTATCAGAGATTGGGTAAATGACTCCTACATCTAAAAGATTAACCACTTCAGCTCTTACAACCTCTTTCATGGCAGGGTTTAGTCTCCTATGGGATTCACGAGAGGGTTTGACATTATCTTCTAGGTGAATTCTATGCATGCACACTGATGGACTAATACCCTTAATGTCTGTAATTGTCCAACCTATAGTTTCTATATGTTCCCTAAGCACACTAACGAGTTTATTTTACTACTCTTTATCTAATTCGAATGTTATGATAACAGGCAAGGTTTCAAATTGACCTAAAAATGAGTATTTTAGTGTCTCGGGAAGAGGTTTCAAATCAAGCTTCAGTGGTTTATCAACAGATGGAAGTGGTATGGATTCAGAATGTGAGAGAGGTTCAATTTTAGCTTTCCACTTTGTAGTATTCATCAATGGAGCAGATTCAAACAGAGAGTTCACCTCACTGATTGCAGTATCATCATCAAAATTCATGCCAAAATGAGTTAAACAACTCTCTAATGGGTCATCATAGGATAACTGTCTAAAGGAATCATGGACAACACTCTCAATAAAATTAACCTCACAGAGATCGTCTTGATCAGGAGGTTGTTGACAAATGCTAAACACGTTGAGTTCTACAGTCATATTTTCAAAAGACAATTTCATAACCCCATTGCGACAATTGATTATTGTGTTGGAGGTGGCTAAGAAAGGTCATCCTAAAATCACAAGAATTTGGGCATTTACATTATTTATAGGTTGAGTATCTATGACAATAAAGTCCACGAGAAAGTAAAACTTATCAACCTTAATCAATACATCCTCTGTGGTACCCCTAGGAACTTTTACAGACCTATCAGCTAACTGAAGTCTCACATAAGTGGGTCTAAGTTCCCCTAATCCTAATTGTGCATACATAGAATATGGCAATAGATTGACACTCGCACCTAAATCAAGTAAGGCCCTATCGATCACATGGTCACCTATAACACAAGAAATAGTAGGACATCTGGGATCCTTATACTTGACAAGAGTTTTCATTTGGATTATGGAACTAATTTGCTCGATCAAGCATGTTGTTTTAGGGACATTTGTTTTTCTTTTCATTGTACATAGATCTTTTAAGAATTTAGCATAAGAGGGCACTCGCTAAATGGCATCAAGGAATGAGATGTTTATACGAACTTGCTTAAAGACTTCTAAAATATCACTGTATGTTGTGCCTTTTTTTATTGGGTCAAGTTTATGTGGAAAAAGAGCCTTAGGGACATAAGGTGCAATAGGTGCTTCGGGCTTTTTTGATTCTTTAAGAGTATATTTCTCATCTATTTTCTTATCACTAGACCCATTCGTATGATTATCTAATTTTTGACCAGACCTTAGGGTAGTGATAGACTTCGCTTCCTCAAGACTCCTATCAGGATTAGTGACTTCATACTGACCTTTGGGGTTAGGAACGGGTTGACTATGCAACTTCCCTTTCTCTCTCTCGCTTAAGGCGGTGGCTAATTGCCCCATTTGGGTTTCAAGCTTCAGGATAGACTGTTGGGTTCCAAGGAAAGACTGCTGAGTGGTTTGCATAAATTGTTGCAAGGTGTCTTCTAAGGAAGGTTTTTTTTGAGGTGCAACAAACTGAGATTGTGACTGGAAACCTAGAGGATGTGATGGATTCGGGGCTGCAAATTGTTGCCTCCATAATTCATTGGAATCTGGTTTTGTCTCCAAGAAAAGTTTGGGTGATTCCTCCAATTAGGATTGTATGTGATAGAAAATGGACTATCAGATGATCTCCCATAAGAATTTAGAGCATTTGCTTGATCAACATAGCTCTCTTGAGAGGTATATGGTGAATTGACAAACGATGTGCACCCCTCATTCCTAGCACTCAGCGCGGAATTCATAGTTTGACTCAAGGCTAGGGCTTCTACCTTCTTGGTAAGGTTTTCTAAGACATTTTTTACATCAAAATCGTCTCTTACCACATATAACCCCCTTTCCTAGGCTTCTCTATCTCATTAGAAAAATCCCATTGCTGAGAATTTTCGGACAAGGTTTCAAGGAATCGCCAGGCATCAGTGCTACTTAAATTCAGGAATTCCCCTTTATTCATAGACTCAATCATGTAACAATTTGACATGGTCAAAGAGTTATAAAAATATTGTATGAGTTTCCATAATTCGAAACCATGATGTGGACACCTTAAAAGTAAGTCCTTAAATCTCTCCCAACACAAATAAAATTGCTCACCCTCAGTTTCACGAAAATCTGCAATTTCTCTTCTAAAGGCATTTGTTTTTGACATTGGGAAGAATTTTGACAAGAATTTACTAATTAATTGGTCCCAACTATTGATTGAATTAGAAGGAAGTGAGTTCAACCATGCTTTAGCCCTATCTTTTAGAGAAAATGAAAATAGACGAAGCCTTACAAATTCATCTGAAAAATTTTGAAATCGGAAGGTTGTGCATATGTCTAAAAAATCCTTGACATGATTGTAGGGGTCCTTTCTATCTAACCTATGGAATGATAAAATGAGTTGTATTACACTCGGTTTAAGGTCAAAGTGTGTCGCTCAAGTTTGTGGTAACACAATGCAAGAAGGGTGATTAGGTGTGACGGGTAAAAAGTATTCCCTAAGTGATCTCTTCTCACATGCTAAAGGCTCCACTACTACATTGTTATCATTATCATCAGCCATTTTAAATTTTAATTTTAATTATATGAGCAAATAAGAAAATAAGCACATAAAGATAAATAAATGAAAATAAATAAAATAAAATAAAACTAATTATAAGGTCAACCTAAATAAAATCTAGACATCTCTTAACTATTCCAAGTTTCTTTTTAAGGTTCACCAAATTCGAAATTAATCAACCACTAGTCAGTATAACGCCGCCAAAATCCCCGCGCTTTCCACGCGGCGGACCTTGTGCGTTAACTTCGTACCTCTATCGACTTAACCAATGATCCCATAATCATATTGGTTGAATTAGTCTTATTTTAGACTATACATTAAAAATTTCTCTTAACTTTGTCCCTGGATCTTAACTTAATCTCAGTCTCATAAGTATACAAGTATCAACTTGTATTTCATCCGTATAAATGGATAAAACCATATATAACAGTTTAATTTTAACCTTAGGATTTAAATATTCTATATACGTCCACTTGTAACGGTCTCATTCGTACTACAAGTATCAATATACAAAGATATCTCTTCATATCAATAATCCTATTTATATGGTATTCAGAATAGTAATAACGAGTTATACCTGGGTCCGAGGAACCTTAACGATGGATTTGACCAGTCAACATCGCTTAGTTCTGTCTCAGATGTACAGCACTCACAAGTTATTTACCGATCCTCATCCAGATAAATAGATCATTATCAACATTGTTTTAATATTTAACAATTCTACATTATATCAAATTTAAAGACATAACAACATTCTGATGATAATAATTTATATCATTCATTCAATATTCGGTTACATGTTTGTTTGTTCGTATTACAACAGTCATTATGACTTATACAAATACAAGTAATAAACATGAAAACCTAATCTACGCTTCATCTTTACGTTCAAGATCTTCTTAACGTTCATCTTTAATCTGCAAATAAGGTTTTATTCGCAAGAATGAGCACGACGGCTCAGCAAGTCTAACATATTATCACATACACAGTTTATGCTTTCATATAAACTTTAACATGCTTTGACTGAACATACATCTCAGTTAATAATCATATTAATTTATGCTTTAACAATAAACATATTTTATACATACTCATATGCATCATCAAATATCAATTAACATTTAACAGTTAATCAATAACGAACACTTAATCATTTAATCACATAAGATCTTCATTCATGTACTTTCACATATAAACTATCACATAATAACATGAACAATCTTAGAACATACTAATAACACATAAAAGTTTAGAACTTGCCTCAAATTGAAACTAGGGTTTTCCGGCGGAGCGTTAAACCCTACACAGTCATTTAGTGCATAAGCGGTTAGATTCATCGTATTATATAACTTCATAAGTCTTATATTAACTTATTTAAACTCTTTCAATAGGTGGAATTATTTGGAAAATTGGCTAACTCAAAAACTCATTTTTAAGCCAAAATTTCGGATTTGGGCAGATTGTTGGACTGCCAGACCCCGGCTCAGTTAAACGGCCATAACTTCTTCGTTTTAAAACATTTTTTAGTCGTTCAAAATTCCACGCGTTCGTAACTTCCGTCTCTACAACTTTCATTCAGAAAAAAGTTCGAGATTCCTGACAGATTTGTACAGATTTCGGCCTAAAGGTGACTACTCTAAAACTGATTCATATTTCTGACCTCTTTTATAGTAACGGCCATAACTTTGTCATACGAAAACATTTTTGAGTGATTCTTGAGTCTAAATTGCTTAGAATTTCATGATCTATAACTTTCATTTAGGTTTCTAAGGCAGATTAAGACTTTAAATTTTCGGAAATTTGCAAAAATATTCTGCGACGATATTAAACTTAACTTTCTTTGATCCGATTGCTAAAACATGATACCTCAAGCATTAATTTGCTAAGATAACATGTTCTAACACTTCGTATCACTTCATAACATAAAAATAACAAAATCATAAACCTACTTATGTAAGATTCATGGCTTTTGCTCAAGAACACACGAAGAACACGAAGAACGGATAAAACCGTACATGGTAACGACTTATGTTCTTGAGCTTTTGGTTTTCGTACTTGAAATAATTTGAGCATTATAACTGCTTACATAAGTGATTAAAACACTTTATGATTGACAAAATTTGGTCATTATAACGACTTGTAAATTGAATTATAACAATTTATAAAAATGTTCAAGAACATACGAAGAACACGGAGAACGAATAAACCGTACATGGCTACGACATATGTTCATTGAGCTTTAAACTACGAATTGAAATTCGACATTATAACTACTACAAAATATAGAAAGGCTCAAGAACACGTGAAGAACACGGAGAACGACAATCGTACATGGCTACGACTCGCGTTCTTGAGCTTTTTGAAACTAAAAATTAAATAAACATAATAACAACTAACAATTTACCTCTCAAAGTGCAAGCTTTAACAATTTCTTTGCACTTCCTTCTTGTCTCACAAGAACTCTCTCTATAAAATCTGATTTTTGCTCTTGAACTATGGTGAGAATTAATGAAGACATGGCTTAGTATTTATAGGCAAGCAAAGTCTAGGGCATAAAGGTCATTAAGACAACCAAGCTTTGGCTCCAAGTTTGGCTTGGCTTTAACTTTGGCTCCAAGTTTGGCTCCGACTTTGGCTCCAAGTTTGGCTCCGACTTTGGCTCCAAGTTTGGCTTAACTTTGGCTTGGCTTAGGCTTTAACTTTAACTACTAACTAGAGTTAACAACTAACTCAACATTGGTTAATTCTCTACTAAAGTTAGCAACTTAATTGGTTGATTAGTTTCTTAATTCACCAATTAAATTTTATTAGGTTAATCTTAATTTTAATTAACCTTAATCTTAATCAAGTATACATGTAGCATAGTTGACTTTTACTATTCACAGTTGACTTTTTCGTATTTATACCGTATAATTTTCGTATTATTCTCGTATTATTTTCGTATTCTACCCGTATAATTTTCGTATTATACGCGTATATGTGAATAGTGATTAGGGTTAGGTTATAACCCTTAGGGTTTCTAGGTTTAGGGTTTAGGTTTTAACCTTTTCTAAGTTTAACCAAACCCTAGTTTAGGTTTTCTAAACCCTAGAATTAGGTTTTTAGGTTTTAACCTTTAAATAACTTTTCGATTTTAATAAGTGTTAAGGTTAATTACTTGAACCGAAACACGAATTCCTACACATAGATAAACTACATAACACATTTAAAGGTTAATACAAGCTTTATAAATCACATAACACATAGTTTAGGTTAAAAGTTTAACCTCTAATCGTAAACGAATCGTAGTTTCGAGTCGTTTTTTAATCTTTATTATAGCTCAATGTATTGTTGAGCAATCGTTTTTAGGTTTCTAAATTAACAACCTTTATCATATCTTGACAGATCATTTTTAAAATATTTGGGATATTACATTCAATCCAACTTACAAGAATTTCGTCCTCGAAATTAACTTACAATTCACTTTACTCATTTAATATCATATTTATAAGTGCTATAAATATTCAAGATATTACAATCTCTCCTTCTTATCAGAATTTCGTCCTCGAAATTAACTTTACAATTACTTTAGTCATTTAATATCATATTTATAAGTGCTATAAATATTCAGGATATTACATTCTCTCCTTCTTATCAGAATTTCGTCCTCGAAATTATAATATAATCATCTCCAATTTACTCTTCAATATGAATTTTCTAAATTCATCTTTTACTCACATTAAACTTCCAATACTTTGATTAGGTCTGAACAATGTTCACTTATCTTTACACATTTCCTTTTATCAAACTTGACGTTCAATCTCACTCTTCCTTTATTTAGGATTCTTCGAACTTATACTGCTGTCAATCAAGACCTTGACCTTTTTTTAAATACTATGGATGCTAGATGACCCACAAGTTTAACAATCACTTGGATTGACAAACACTATTCTTGTGTAGCAATCAAATAAGATTGAGAACACTCATGACAGTACATTAGGTGATCAGCCTGTCGTACCATATTATCTCTTAAAGACGCGGTATGTTGCATCAACCGGAATCATATGTCCGTTTACTTATCATAACCAGAAATGTCTAGCCAAAACAATTGGCATTGACTCATATTTAAACCATTCAAACTTTTGAAAAGCAATTTTATGACTGTATACCGCACCTTGCAATGTGCGTTGATAACTCATCATGTATCATCTTCACACCAGGTTAAATGGGGTGTTGATGAATAAATCATTTTTATCCTTCACATTAAATCCGCCTAGCCAAAACAATTAGCATAGACATAAGAATAGCATAGCCAAAAAATTTCCATTTTTGAAAATCAATTTTATGATTTTTATCACACCCACATCCCTATAACTGTGCATTGATGATCTTCGATCATAACCACAACATTTGGCCATGTGTTCATGATAAAATTCATTAAATTTAACTCTATCTAGCTTGAAAAATTAGCATAGATGTAGTTAACAAAAATTTTCAGTTCAACTAGTGAACAATTCTTTTCAAAGGCACTCAAGTGCGAATATAACCATAAAGATCTAGCATAGCTAGAAGATTTTTGAAATACCCTCAATCCTCTATCTTTTTCATTATTCTCTAACCATAACACAAGTTTTGCAAATATATAGTAATATAGTAAACTGGTTGGTTGTATTAAACCAAGTACAAACAAATATATTAGTTCCCCTTCTCATCAACACAGAATTGAAATGTCTCAGCGCACATTGGTACTGATCAATATCGCACTGAATAGACAAATCGTAGCCGCATCTCACAAGTCGGTTCGACTAACATATCATAGCCCAAGTTCATAACAAGGGTTCGTTCGCTCAGTAACTAACATACAAATATTTTTAAAACTATAGTTATGACGTAACAACTACTAACTAGTCAATATACATATGAGAAAAGAATCACCTTCTCAAAATATATACAAAGAAGAGTTTGACACAAGATTTTAATTTACTTATCAATATAGCAAACTGAGTTATTCCTCCACCCAAGAACTAATGAATCAGTTCCCCGTCTCATCAACACTATTCTCAAATGATTTCATTCAGTGTGTAACCCGCTTTGAGAACACTGACCATGAATCATTCATACCAACAGTGTAGTTAGATCGGTTCTCTGAAGCATATTAAACTATTTCCCATACAAGAGAGTCGTTCTACTCAGTTTTACTAATATGAGTTTTCAATTGAAATCCCTAATCGTTCTATAACTATCTTTGTCACTTTCTTTTCTTAATTCATTCCTTCATCATTTACATTCCTTATGAGTTTACTCATCTCTTATCTTAGGTATAATTACACATAATACCAAACATACCATTTCATTTTTATGAAACAGTTTCACACAAAAACCAATAAGATTATTTTATCTTATTGCTTGCTTTGAGAACTCTTTAAGAGTTCATTTATCTTCAGATATTCTCGTAAAGAGTTTATCTTTATTCATTATATTACATTCACATAATAATTTTTATGTATTAAGATTTAATAAGATTTATGCGTATCTTTTAATTATATACGGACTCTTCACAAGTCCATTTTTTTTTTTTTTTTTTCCATCAGATTATACTCCAAGGTACTTGTTACCTCGAAACTATAATCCACTGCCCTGATACCAACTATAACGCCCCCAAAATCCCCGCGCTTTCCACGCGGCGGACCTTGTGCGTTAACTTCGTACCTCTATCGACTTAACCAATGATCCCATAATCATATTGGTTGAATTAGTCTTATTTTAGACTATACATTAAAAATTTCTCTTAACTTTGTCCCTGGATCTTAACTTAATCTCAGTCTCATAAGTATACAAGTATCAACTTGTATTTCATCCGTATAAATGGATAAAACCATATATAACAGTTTAATTTTAACCTTAGGATTTAAATATTCTATATACGTCCACTTGTAACGGTCTCATTCGTACTACAAGTATCAATATACAAAGATATCTCTTCATATCAATAATCCTATTTATATGGTATTCAGAATAGTAATAACGAGTTATACCTGGGTCCGAGGAACCTTAACGATGGATTTGACCAGTCAACATCGCTTAGTTCTGTCTCAGATGTACAGCACTCACAAGTTATTTACCGATCCTCATCCAGATAAATAGATCATTATCAACATTGTTTTAATATTTAACAATTCTACATTATATCAAATTTAAAGACATAACAACATTCTGATGATAATAATTTATATCATTCATTCAATATTCGGTTACATGTTTGTTTGTTCGTATTACAACAGTCATTATGACTTATACAAATACAAGTAATAAACATGAAAACCTAATCTACGCTTCATCTTTACGTTCAAGATCTTCTTAACGTTCATCTTTAATCTGCAAATAAGGTTTTATTCGCAAGAATGAGCACGACGGCTCAGCAAGTCTAACATATTATCACATACACAGTTTATGCTTTCATATAAACTTTAACATGCTTTGACTGAACATACATCTCAGTTAATAATCATATTAATTTATGCTTTAACAATAAACATATTTTATACATACTCATATGCATCATCAAATATCAATTAACATTTAACAGTTAATCAATAACGAACACTTAATCATTTAATCACATAAGATCTTCATTCATGTACTTTCACATATAAACTATCACATAATAACATGAACAATCTTAGAACATACTAATAACACATAAAAGTTTAGAACTTGCCTCAAATTGAAACTAGGGTTTTCCGGCGGAGCGTTAAACCCTACACAGTCATTTAGTGCATAAGCGGTTAGATTCATCGTATTATATAACTTCATAAGTCTTATATTAACTTATTTAAACTCTTTCAATAGGTGGAATTATTTGGAAAATTGGCTAACTCAAAAACTCATTTTTAAGCCAAAATTTCGGATTTGGGCAGATTGTTGGACTGCCAGACCCCGGCTCAGTTAAACGGCCATAACTTCTTCGTTTTAAAACATTTTTTAGTCGTTCAAAATTCCACGCGTTCGTAACTTCCGTCTCTACAACTTTCATTCAGAAAAAAGTTCGAGATTCCTGACAGATTTGTACAGATTTCGGCCTAAAGGTGACTACTCTAAAACTGATTCATATTTCTGACCTCTTTTATAGTAACGGCCATAACTTTGTCATACGAAAACATTTTTGAGTGATTCTTGAGTCTAAATTGCTTAGAATTTCATGATCTATAACTTTCATTTAGGTTTCTAAGGCAGATTAAGACTTTAAATTTTCGGAAATTTGCAAAAATATTCTGCGACGATATTAAACTTAACTTTCTTTGATCCGATTGCTAAAACATGATACCTCAAGCATTAATTTGCTAAGATAACATGTTCTAACACTTCGTATCACTTCATAACATAAAAATAACAAAATCATAAACCTACTTATGTAAGATTCATGGCTTTTGCTCAAGAACACACGAAGAACACGAAGAACGGATAAAACCGTACATGGTAACGACTTATGTTCTTGAGCTTTTGGTTTTCGTACTTGAAATAATTTGAGCATTATAACTGCTTACATAAGTGATTAAAACACTTTATGATTGACAAAATTTGGTCATTATAACGACTTGTAAATTGAATTATAACAATTTATAAAAATGTTCAAGAACATACGAAGAACACGGAGAACGAATAAACCGTACATGGCTACGACATATGTTCATTGAGCTTTAAACTACGAATTGAAATTCGACATTATAACTACTACAAAATATAGAAAGGCTCAAGAACACGTGAAGAACACGGAGAACGACAATCGTACATGGCTACGACTCGCGTTCTTGAGCTTTTTGAAACTAAAAATTAAATAAACATAATAACAACTAACAATTTACCTCTCAAAGTGCAAGCTTTAACAATTTCTTTGCACTTCCTTCTTGTCTCACAAGAACTCTCTCTATAAAATCTGATTTTTGCTCTTGAACTATGGTGAGAATTAATGAAGACATGGCTTAGTATTTATAGGCAAGCAAAGTCTAGGGCATAAAGGTCATTAAGACAACCAAGCTTTGGCTCCAAGTTTGGCTTGGCTTTAACTTTGGCTCCAAGTTTGGCTCCGACTTTGGCTCCAAGTTTGGCTCCGACTTTGGCTCCAAGTTTGGCTTAACTTTGGCTTGGCTTAGGCTTTAACTTTAACTACTAACTAGAGTTAACAACTAACTCAACATTGGTTAATTCTCTACTAAAGTTAGCAACTTAATTGGTTGATTAGTTTCTTAATTCACCAATTAAATTTTATTAGGTTAATCTTAATTTTAATTAACCTTAATCTTAATCAAGTATACATGTAGCATAGTTGACTTTTACTATTCACAGTTGACTTTTTCGTATTTATACCGTATAATTTTCGTATTATTCTCGTATTATTTTCGTATTCTACCCGTATAATTTTCGTATTATACGCGTATATGTGAATAGTGATTAGGGTTAGGTTATAACCCTTAGGGTTTCTAGGTTTAGGGTTTAGGTTTTAACCTTTTCTAAGTTTAACCAAACCCTAGTTTAGGTTTTCTAAACCCTAGAATTAGGTTTTTAGGTTTTAACCTTTAAATAACTTTTCGATTTTAATAAGTGTTAAGGTTAATTACTTGAACCGAAACACGAATTCCTACACATAGATAAACTACATAACACATTTAAAGGTTAATACAAGCTTTATAAATCACATAACACATAGTTTAGGTTAAAAGTTTAACCTCTAATCGTAAACGAATCGTAGTTTCGAGTCGTTTTTTAATCTTTATTATAGCTCAATGTATTGTTGAGCAATCGTTTTTAGGTTTCTAAATTAACAACCTTTATCATATCTTGACAGATCATTTTTAAAATATTTGGGATATTACAGTCAGGTAAGTGTAAGAATGGGGAAGTCTCTCTGTAAATACGGTGACTAATTAAATAACCATGTGTTCTTTGTTTAACTTTTGAACCACTTACCTAGATACCAGTAGTTTGATTAATTTAAAATTCAGACTCCTCTTAGAGTCACTTGTCCTAATTGAGCTCGAGAGTCCTAGGGGTCAACGTTTACTTGATTTTATTTGGTCGGTTATGCAAAGTGTGGTTGTTTGTGGGCCAAAGGAAGGGTGATGAAATCCCCACCTTATCTTGTTATAGGTTTTTGCCCTTAATGTTAGATTAAAAAAATGCACAATTAAAATAAAAACGGTAAACACATAAAATGTCCTAAAATTATGTGAATTACAGAAGAAGGAGAAATTTGATGTACCGCAATCCTCCAGCAATCACTACAGTTTATATTTAACAAATAAATAAATAAAATAAAATAAAACCTAAACAAGATGTGCTCTACGTGAGTGAATGCATGAATGCGGCAATTAATTTTTAAATAATAAACTAAACTACAACTAGTAGAAGAATTAAATAAAATTTAAATTAATTAATATTTTTAATAATCCCAGGCAACGGCGCCAAAAACTTGTTGTGCTTAAATTTTGTAAAATACTCGCAAGCACATGAATCTATTGTAAAATAGCTTTATACAAAATACAAGGTCAATCCCATGAGAATTATTGAATAATTAATTAAATTTAAATTATATTCAATTCTAATCTAGTTAACAAAAAGTGATTGTTGGAATAATTAAAACTAAAAACTAAATATAATGAAAATCAAAACTAATAAAATAACTAAACTTTTAATCAATGAGAGAAAGTTCGGAGATTCGAAATCCACAATATTAATTATGTATATCTTACTATTCATTATCAATTCGGAGTAACAATTTGAAATCAATTCAATGCTTTCTCAAGATTATTCATTTAAGTTCATAAAAATATTTATTTTATACATTCTTATTTTCAAGGTTTAATGTATAAGATCAAAGCATTATATGTATCCAATATTTTGAAAAACAAATAATCTCAGTTCTTGTTTAAAACTTTAAATCACAACCCGAATTAAATTAATTGAAACTATTCAAAATATATGATATTATGAATGAAATAATTTAATTCATCTCAATCAATAAATAAGAATTATTAACCATTAAAACTAATTTGAGAATTTAAAATAAATTTCATAATATTATATAATTAATAATGTTTCATCCTATACCTCAGAAAGTAAATTCAGCAATACATAGCAACAAGAATAAGGATTAAGTAATAACCCATTATTATTAATGCACTACCACTGCTATGCTTTGCGTTGTTGCTACTTTGTAAATTTGCTTCCTCGGCTTCCGTGTTGCTTTATGCTACTTTGTAAAAATGCTTCTTTGGATGGTGATGTAGTTGCCACTGTTTAAATGCCAACGTGATGCTTGGTTGGTCTCTCGATTTTCGTGCCCAGCCTAATGATGATGGCTTTTGTTTTTTCACTCCTACTTTATTGCTTCAGTCTCTTGCGTTAATGCTTGGTTGGTCTCCTTTTATAACATGAATTCTTAGGTAACGTGAAGCTATGCTCTTTATCTCCTATTCGTATTCTTTTTTTCTCTTCCCCTATCTTTTTGTCTTTTACTTGATCTTTGACTCTCTTCCATTTTGCAACCTTGTATAAAAGTACTATTACAATTCTATCTCTGATGGAACCCATTTTCTTGAACTTGAACTTGAACTTGAACTTGAATCCTGTAATATCTTGAATATTTATAGCACTTATAAATATGATATTAAATGAGTAAAGTGAATTGTAAGTTAATTTCGAGGACGAAATTCTTGTAAGTTGGGTTGAATGTAATATCCCAAATATTTTAAAAATGATCTGTCAAGATATGATAAAGGTTGTTAATTTAGAAGCCTAAAAACGATTGCTCAACAATACATTGAGCTATATTAAAGATTAAAAACGACTCGAAACTACGATTCGTTTACGATTAGAGGTTAAACTTTTAACCTAAACTATGTGTTATGTGATTTATAAAGCTTGTATTAACCTTTAAATGTGTTATGTAGTTTATCTATGTGTAGGAATTCGTGTTTCGGTTCAAGTAATTAACCTTAACACTTATTAAAATCGAAAAGTTATTTAAAGGTTAAAACCTAAAAACCTAACTCTAGGTTTAGAAAACCTAAACTAGGGTTTGGTTAAACTTAGAAAAGGTTAAAACCTAAACCCTAAACCTAGAAACCCTAAGGGTTATAACCTAACCCTAATCACTATTCACATATACGCGTATAATACGAAAATTATACGGGTAGAATACGAAAATAATACGAGAATAATACGAAAATTATACGGTATAAATACGAAAAAGTCAAACGTGAATAGTAAAAGTCAAGTATACAAGTTAGTAGAGAATTAGCTAATGTTGAGTTAGTTGTTAACTCTAGTTAGTAGATAAAGTTAAAGCCTAAGCCAAGCCAAAGTCAAGCCAAAACTTGGAGCCAAAGAATAAACCAAACTTGAAGCCAAAGTTGGAGCCAAGCCAAACTTGGAGCCAAAGTATAAGCCAAACTTGGAGCCAAAGTTAAAGCCAAGCCAAACTTGGAGCCAAAGCTTGATTGTCATTTTTACCATTTTACCCTAACTTGGAAAATCCTATAAATAGGAGTCTTCACTCTTCATAATCCTTACCAATTCACCAAGTAAATTAGAGCAACAAAGCTAGAGAGAGATATTGATAGATTAATCTTGTTGATGAGTATTGAAGCCTTGCACAAATTGTTGTCAAAGCTTGCACTCCAAGAGGTAATCTCTAGTTGTTATTATGTAATTTTTCAATTCGTAGAGTATATGTGAATAGCTATAATGCTCGATTTATTTTATGTCTAGAGTAGTGAAATATAAATTATAAGTAGTTATACTGTCCATTTCATTTCAAGTATTTAGTTAAAAAGCTCAAAACACAAGCCGTTACGATGTTCGATTTTTCTTATCGTTCTTCGTGTTCTTCGTGTTCTTGAGTGAAAGTCATAATTTCTACATAAGTAGGTTTATGATTTGGTAATTTAGTGTTATGGGATGATGAAACATGATGGCCTTGCTAAATAATGCTTGTGGCATCAAGTTTTAGTAGTCGAAACGAAGAACGATGAAACTTTGTTCTTCGTGTTCTTCGATTCGTTCTTCGTGTTCGTGAGAAAAAGTCATAAAATCTTATATAAGTAGGTTTATGATTTTGTTATTTTTATGTTATGAAGTAATACGGAGTGTTAGAACATGTTATCTTAGCAAATTAATGCTTGAGGTATCATGTTTTACCAATCGGATCAAAGAAAGTTAAGCTTAATATACTCGCAGAATATTTTTGCTAAAATCCGAAATTTTAAAGTCTTAATATGCCTTATAAACCTATATGAAAGTTGTAGAGATGGAAGTTACGAACGCGTGGAATTTTGAACGACTAAAAAATGTTTTAAAACGAAGAAGTTATGGCCGTTTAACTGAGCCGGGGTCTGGCAGTCCAACAATCTGCCCAAATCCGAAAATTTGGCTTAAAAATGAGTTTTTGAGTTAGCCAATTTTCCAAATAATTCCACCTATTGAAATAGTTTAAATAAGTTAATATAAGACTTATGAAGTTATATAATACGATGAATCTAACCGCTTATGCACTAAATGACTGTGTAGGGTTTAACGCTCCGCCGGAAAACCCTAGTTTCAATTTGAAGCAAGTTCTAAACTTTTATGTGTTATTAGTATGTTCTAAGATTGTTCATGTTATTATGTGATAGTTTATATGTGAAAGTACATGAATGAAGATCTTATGTGATTAAATGATTAAGTGTTAGTTATTGATTAACTGTTAAATGTTAATTGATATTTGATGATGCATATGAGTATGTATAAAATATGTTTATTGTTAAAGCATAAATTAATATGATTATTAACTGAGATGTATGTTCAGTCAAAGCATGTTAAAGTTTATATGAAAGCATAAACTGTGTATGTGATAATATGTTAGACTTGCTGAGCCGTCGTGCTCATTCTTGCGAATAAAACCTTATTTGCAGATTAAAGATGAACGTTAAGAAGATCTTGAACGTAAAGATGAAGCGTAGATTAGGTTTTCATGTTTATTACTTGTATTTGTATAAGTCATAACGACTGTTGTAATACGAACAAACAAACATGTAACCGAATATTGAATGAATGATATAAATTATTATCATCAGAATGTTGTTATGTCTTTAAATTTGATATAATGTAGAATTGTTAAATATTAAAACAATGTTGATAATGATCTATTTATCTGGATGAGGATCGGTAAATAACTTGAGAGTGCTGTACATCTGAGACAGAACTAAGCGGTGTTGACTGGTCAAATCCATCGTTAAGGTTCCTCGGACCCAGGTATAACTCGTTATTACTATTCTGAATACCATATAAATAGGATTATTGATATGAAGAGATATCTTTGTATATTGATACTTGTAGTACGAATGAGACCGTTACAAGTGGACGTATATAGAATATTTAAATCCTAAGGTTAAAATTAAACTGTTATATATGGTTTTATCCATTTATACGGATGAAATACAAGTTGATACTTGTATACTTATGAGAATGAGATCAAGTTAAGATCCAGGGACAAAGTTAAGAGAAAATTTTAATGTATAGTCTAAAATAAGACTAATTCAACCAATATGATTATGGGATCATTGGTTAAGTCGATAGTTGTACGAAATTAACGCACAAGGTCCGAACGCGTGGAAAGCGCGGGGATTTTGGGGTCGTTACAAATCCCATTTGGGCTTTTTAACAAATCCATCTGTTCACCAAAAATAAAATACAATTAAACAAAAATTACTATTAAATTAACTAATAAATCTATTTTTTGAGGAAATAAATGTATATAAAATAAGCTCATCACACTGCTAAACAACATTTAATACTAATGCGAAATTTCAATAAACATATATTGTCTATTATAATGGTTTTCTAATCTCAAGGTCTACAACCTTTACAAAAATATATACATCGCAAACTACAAAAAGATATCAGTGTTTGCGTTACATCTAATAATGCCAAAATACTACTTTAAAACAAGCAATCAGCTACCTAGTTTAACTAGGATTTCATCTTTCCTATGTACTTATTTTTATACGAACTCTCAGGCTTAGCTGCAATAATATCATGACATAGCAAGGGTGAGCAACTAATTTGTCCAGTAAGTTTAAAATGAATACAAAATATGCCATGAGTAAGAATAATGACTGCAAGATTCAATAGTATAAATTTGATATAATCAACACACAATTTAATGAACGAAAATTTATTATTTAAATGTTGAGTGGTCAAAAGACCCTGGACGTCTGCTTTGAGGAATCAGTCACTTGACTGACCTTCTTAGGTTACATTTTTAGACTATACTTGAGGGGATCAGCCTCGCGTACTATATGTATATGCATAATATTTATTCTGTATGTATCATTTATCTGATACTTAGGTTCTTCCCCAGTATGGGTTGTTCATCTCAGTATAAGAATCCTCCCAACAATAGGTTTGGATAGTTTTTACAACAAGGTATATTGAAAGGTCTAGCCGAAACAATTGACATAGACTACTTCTTAAACAGTTCATGTATAAAAGAACTTTAAATGATTTACAGTTCGATAATAGAACTTGAATTCAACATGCACTATATGTGAATGACAATGATCATATGGATGTGGAGTAACTTTACAAGAATTAAACCACTTAGAACATAATCTAAAAATATAACTCGAGTTTGAGTTAGGGAACTTGCTCAATATAAATTTGAGTAAGGTTAAAGAACTTGTCTGTCTATCGACTTACGGCTAATTCGCTTAATTTAAATTTCTCTTGAAGATCTAACATTAATAACATTGGCCTATCAATTAGTACAATATATAATCGTGCACTTTAAACACTTACATATGTTATTTATCTAGCAAATAATCAATCACATAACACATATAATTTTATATACTATCATTTAATCATATAAGACATTTAATTGATCTTATGTTAATGATTTAATTAATAGTGTTAAACACTTATTAAACCCTTAAATAATTTATTATACTTGTTTAATTTAATTATTTTTATTTTATTAACTCTATCTTCATTTAATTACTATTTAGTATTAGTTAAAGAGTAATTAGTTAATTACCTTTAGTCATTATTTAACAATAGATAATGACTAATTATATTTATTAATTAGTATTAATCTTATTTGTCTTTAATTATTATTTAATATTAATAAAATAATAATTAATTTATTAATTATCCATATTTATTATTAAATCTTAATTAAATAATAAATAATTAGTTTATAAACTTTAATTTCCCTTAATTATTATTTAATGTTAATTAAATAATAATTAATTAATTAACTACCCTTACTCATTATTTACTCTTAATTAAATAATTAGTTTATTAACTTTAACTTCCTTTAATTATTATTTAATTAATATCAAATAATAATTAATTAATTAATAATCCTTACTTATTATTTTCACTTAATTTAATAATAAATAAATAGTTTATTAACTTTAATTTTTTTTAATTATTGTTTAATGTTAATTAATTAATTAATTATCCTTACTTATTACTTAATCTTAATTAAATAATAAATAATTAGTTTATTAACTTTAACTTCCTTTAATTATTATTTAATGTTTATTAAATAATAATTAATTAATTAATTTTCCTTACTTATTATTTAATCTTAATTAAATAATAAATAATTAGTTTATTAAATTTAATTTCCTTTAGTTATTATTTAATTTTAATTAAATAATAATTAATTAATTAATTATCCTTACTTATTATTTTATCTTAATTAAATAATAATTAATCAGTTTAATTATTAATTAATGGTAATTAAAATTAATTATCTACTATTAATAAGATATTTAATCAATCAATAATTTTAATAAATACCCAATGACATCAAAATTACTCAAAATAAATTTTATAATATTATTTATTAAATTACAAATATTTTCTCTTTTGGAACCTTCATAATAACCGGCCTAAAAAGACCCGAACCGGACCCTACAAGTTTAAAAAAAGCCGGATGGACCGGTTTTTTTTTCTTCAGAAAACCGACAGAATACTTTTTAAAATTTTTTGATATTGCCTCCTTGACTAAACCCTGAATAAAATGAAATCTACAAGTCCGATTGACCTCAAATTAGTGTTGTTGGATTCGTATCTTTCTGAACTACAAGATTACATCATCAAAAAGTAAATTTGGAAAAGATTTTATAACTGAAAATGACCATGAAGTGGACTGTTTTGTATAGCCTTTCGACAGTGAGGTCCTTTGGTTCAAAAATTCATATCTTACTCATTTTAAATCATTTTTACATGATTCCAAAGAGATTTTGTTCTTAACTTACCCATATATTTCCATAAAATATAAAATCACAAAAATAATTTGTAGATTTCAAAATATGCAATTTATTCGTACAACCTATGTTTTGTTCGTCGGTAAAAATATTTTCAAATATTTTGCTAGCTTCTTCTACCATAAACTCATACCACTACACATTTTAACCACTTGGCATCCTACATAAACATGTCTAGCATGATTCTAAGCATAAAAAGCTCAAAGATAGCATTTCTACCATAAAAATTAAAAGAAAACTAAGATTATGATTTTTAAGTACTTTTATACCCTTTTGCTCTTGCTTGCTTGTTTCCTTTCCTTTCTAAAGTAGAAGATGAAGTTGTTGGACATTCAAAACTTCACCCTTGATGGTTTTAATGCTCTCTAACGACCAAAGGCTTGAACCTTTAATGGCTTTTCTAGGATTTTTCTTTCCTTCTCTCATTAAAACTCTCTCTATTTTTTCTAGAGAATTTCTCTCTCTAACTTCTCTTGCAACTTTTTTCTTGAGAGCCTCTCTCTCTAAAATGCTTACAACTTGAAAAATGAAGTATTCTAATGTTGGTCAAAGATAGTCTTATTAAATTAGATCTCATCTTCCAACAATTATACATATAACTATGTATGTATAAATCTATCAACAACTTCATCCAATCTAAGCTTACATGGAGATTTTTAGAAATTTTTAACCAATCAAATGTGTCACATAAGAGATTACATGGGACCCAAGGGATCCCTCTCTTATCCATCCAACACATCATCTTTATCCTCCCATTTTTTCTTTATTTTTTTAATTTGAATTTGGTAGCAACATTGACCACTTGTTGACTTTCACTTAGTGTACCATTTGGGCTAATGTTTAGGCTACTACATTTAATTTCACTTGGGTTAAGTTAATTAAATCGATGGGCTACTAGCATGACTTGGTATTTAAATCAAGCATTGGGCTAAATTAATTAAATTAAATGATTATACATTATTGTCTACAAGTCCATTACATAATTAAATACTTAGGCTTGTTTAATTAACTTACTAAGTTAATCCATTAGTAATTAATTACATACATGGACTATTAAATCAATTCATCTAGTTTAAAACATTGTTACATAATTAATATTCACATTAATTATATAATTCAATTAGACTTGTTACATTCAAGATTAATTGAATATTTAATTAGGGTTTCTCACAAAATAATCTTAGGTTAGTCCGTTAATTTAATAAATCCATTAAATCAGACTTCCTTTACCAAAATTAACAAAATAGTCAACAATCAAATTACCACATAAAAGTTTAAATTAGATCACACAATAACTCATTTAATTATAATTTAATTTTTCAATTTTATTTATAATGTAATTCAAAATTCTTGGTCCTTAAAATACCGGCTAAAGAAATGTTTGCTCCCTCCATGCAAAAACAAGAACGAGTATGCGTTCTGGATGAATATCATCCTACTGAGAAAAGTATTTATCCAGGCCCTATGAGGGCATACAAATCTATTGATCCAATGGATACTTACCCTATGGACATTAGCCACCTGGCCCAACCATAAAGTCAACAAAAAAAGTAAGATTCTCATCTTGGAACAGAGAGATACTAACTATATCAATGTGAGTTGGCTTGGCAGTTTGGCTTGTTTATCGGGGTATATATGCCTGTTGTAGGTTTGTATCTATTAGTCTTCTATGTAGTTGTGCATTGATTTTGATAATATTAACTATTGAAATCCAAATGTCGCGCCATTTTAGGTGTAATGCGTTCAATTTAAACTTTTAAATGTAGCAAACATTATTGTTACACGCTATAAACATAAGTAACAAAACGGATATATGAGCACAATATTACAAGATAGTCAAGAACAAAAAAAAAAACACGGGAAAAATGTATCTCATACAACGAGCATTAAATAAGCTAGTATATAACTTCACAACACCAAAGTTTAAACATGTTACAAATAAAATCTTCACAACTAACACATTAAGACACCGAACAACTATTGATAAACCAACAAGACCATGCGAGAGCACAAAGACCTCCTCGTTAATCTTCAAATAGCTAAACTTTCACCTAGTAACTGGTAGTTCTTTTTCCACATTAAATTAGATCACTAGAAATTGCAGAGCCTTCATAAAGCATACATTTTAACTGCATTCAAAAAATATAAAGTATTAAATAAAGTACTTCATCTAAATTGTACTCTATTTAAAAATAATTGTCTAGCTAGTACCTAAGAATGAATATGTATACTTGAGTGATAAAACATGAATCTAATATGCATGCAATGCCAGAGTAGAGATTCTTACACTAACTGGAGAGCAGTTTGGTCTTGGTGAGAGTAATGATTATTAGGTTGCAAGCCATTGAGTTGGATGTAGTTTCGACCATCAAATGACTGAGGTGGCGCAAATTCATAATCAGAACTCCCCGGCATCAAGTTCATGTGCTGCTGGGCTCTCTCATTCTCAGCAATCTATATAATTCATAGAAAAATAGAGGATTTAAAGAAAAATAGCCTAAGGACCTTCTTTCATAATTTCATGAGGAGTCCAGTTCTTGTAAGGTCGAGGTTAGGTATTATTCTCCCCTCACACACTTTGATAATAAATTAATTTTTAAAAAAATAAAAGAAATATTAATTTCCTTTTCAACTGAGTCCGTAGATGCACCCTATATAGATCCCTAAAATCTGTAGTTCAATACATGAGAGAAATAGAAAGAGATACCTTTGCTCGAAGGTACTGGTTACTGTTGTGCAAGTCGATTTCCTGCAATCCACAATTTTTTCTAAATTTAAAATGGAAAAGAAAGAGAAATACAACAGAAACTAATATAATGTTCTTAAGTTTTGTGTGTTCTTCAGTCTTTGAAGAGTTTCTTAAGCTCAATGCGCAGAACAACCATCAAGTAAACCAAGGGTGCATAGGTTGATTAATCCCGGGTGTTTGTCACTCATGAGAATCAAAAACTAGACATATATATTGTCTCATTACATGTTAAATATTTGTTAACCTTATATAGGTTACTAATGTGAATGTACCATTTCAATGTAGACGGTTATAAAAGTATAACAGATCATATTGAGATTGGCTCATACTTCTGCGGGTTCGACTAATGGCCACTACAACAGAGTGATCGGATGTTTTTGCAAGGGGTCGGGCAGCATCCCCTGGAAGCCAAGCGCTAGGGTTTTTTAGTTACTATAAAAGCAATTGTTTGGTGTATGAATCATTGTAGAACGTGTGAGACATCTATTGAATACATCAGACAAGTAGGACTAGCCAAATTGGTGAACCTGGGTATATCGCGTGTTCTTACTTTTCTGTTCTTCATCTAATATTCTGTGTGATTGTGTTATTATTCCATCTTAAATTCTAACACTTGGTATCAGAGCTTGGGTTTAAGGGATCTGGGATTTACGAAATTAAGATGTCGAATACAGGGTCATCACAGATCGAGATTGATAAGTTCAATGGGAAGAGTTTTGAACTCTGGAAATTGAAGATGGAGGATCTGCTTGTGGATAGGAATTTCTAGACAATAATTGAAGATCCAAAGCCAATTTTTACCGCTCAGAAGGAAGGGACGTCTTTGACTAAAACGGAGTTGAAGGAGAAAATCGCTGCATGGGAGAAGTTGGATTGGAAGGCTCGTGGCCTATTTTGACTATGTCTTGTTGATAACGTCCTGGTTAATGTTTCTGGCGAGAAGACTGCGAAGGATCTTTAGACGAAATTAGAATCCCTATATCAAAGTAAGTCCTTAGTTAATAAATTATTTCTTAGGAAGAAACTGTATAAACTTCGGATGGATGATGGAAGTTCGTTTTCTGCACACCTACATGAATTTAATACCTTAATTAGTCAGTTATCATCAATTAGTTGTGATATCAGTGATGATAATAAAGCTATTACCTTACTCTGTTCATTGCCTGATTCGTGTGATAATATGATTATTGCGATTGGTAGTGGTACTACAGAATTGTCGTTTAAGGGGGTTGTTTCAACTTTATTGTCAAAAGATATGCGATGACAGAATATGGAAAGTTCAACGAAGGAGGCTCTGTTTGTCAAAGGGCGAAATCAAGATAGGAATTCAAAGAGGTCTGGAAATAAGTCACAGTCGAGAGGGAGATCTAAGAATACAGATAGGTCAAAAATTAAATGTTGGAAGTGTAATAATTTTGGGCATATGAAGAAGGACTGCAAGAACAAGGGTGGTAAACTTGTGAATGAGAAAGATGATTCGGGTAATAAGGATGAAGCTACTGGAGACTTGTACATAGTAGCAGCTTGCGTAGCCCAAACGAATGATGATGTCTAGTTCATTGATATAGGAGCTTTGTATCACATGACACAACACACGGACTGGTTCTGTCAGTATGAAACTTTTAGCGGAGGTAATGTCATGATGGACAATGACACGTCACTGAAGATTATTGGTAGTGGGAAGGTGAAACTCAGGATGCATGATAGTATTGTCAAGACACTTCCGGGGGTTATGCATATTCCTGATCTTAGCAGGAATTTGATATTCGTTAGCTCGATGACAAATGGAGGAGTTAACTTCAGTTGTGATAAGGAATCATGTAAGATAACTCGTGGCTCGATAGTAATTGCACGTGGAACAAGATATGGTACTTTATACAAGCTGCTGGGAAGTACCATAAAGGGGCAGTTTGATGGTTCCTTTATTTCTGAGAAGGAAGAGAGTGCTGAAAATAGTTCGTCCATGTCATGGCATCAACGACTGGGGATTAATGAGAAGGGACTAACCACTATAGCATCAAAGCAACTGGTGGAAGGGGTTCCAAATTGCTCTATGGGATTCAGATTTTGTGTACATTGCTTGTACGGAAAGCAAAATAGAGTCAAGTTTAAATCCACTACCATTAGAGCAACTGGAGTGCTAGATTTGATACACAACGATTTATTTAGGGAAACTCCTAAAGAATCTCTTGGAAAATCAAGGTACTATATTTTTTTTGTAGATGATTTTTCAAGGTATGCTTGGGTCTATTTTATTAAAAGAAAATCTGAAGCACTTGACAAATTTCGAGAATTTAAGGCACTGGTTTAGAATCAATTCAACAAGAAGATAAAGGTTCTTCGAACTGATAATGGTATAGAGTATTTTCTAGTTGATCAATTTTGTACTAAGTAGGGGATTGCCAAACAGAATACAATTCAGATGACACCTCAACAGAATGGCGTGGCTAAGAGATTAAATCGGATGCTTATGGAGAAAGTGAGGTATATGTAGAGTTGGGCAGGCTTAGAGCCTGAATTGTGGGCTGAGGCAGTTGCTATAGCATGTTACTAGAAGAATCAGACACCTACATCAACATTAAAAGGTCAAAGTCCTTTTGAGGTACTATTCGGAAGGAAACCCAATATGTCTCATGTTCCAGTATTTGGTTGTGATGCATATATACATGTGCCAAAGAAGAAAAGGAACAAGCTTGACTTCAAGTCTGAGAAATGCAAGTTCATTGGCTATAAGGAAGGTGTCAAGGTGTCAAGGGGTACAAGTTATGGAATCCAAATACCAGAACAGTTATATATAGTAGGGATGTGGTCTTTAGAGAAATACCGAATGAGCCAGTTGTGAATAAGTCTTCTGAAGAACCTGATCGTGTGCAGATTGATGTGAGCATGGGAAAGTAGGTGGAGACTGAAAATTCACAGTTGGCTATAGATTTTGTAGATGATGAACCAGTTCATATCGAACATGGTGAGGAAGATAGTGATGATTATGATATTAAAGAAGAGGCTGAGACTGAGGCTGAGGAAGAAGTTGAACCTACATTGAAGAGGTCCACACGGGTTCGAAGATGACATAGAAGGTATTCACTTAGTGCATATCATACTTTACATGTCACTAATAATGAACTGTGAACAGTTAAGGAGGTGAGGGCCTCAGGGGAGTCGAATCAGTGGGAGTTTGTCATGAATGAGGAAATGCAGTCACTTGATAAAAATCAAACATGGAGTTTTCTTAAATTGCCTAAGGATCGAAAGGCAATTGGGTGCAAATGAGTGTTCAAAAAGAAGACAAATGCGGATGGAAAGATAGAAAAGTACAAAGCACGGCTGGTGACAAAAGGGTATTCTCAAATAGAGGGAATTGACTATGATGAGATATTTTCTTCAGTAGCAAAGTTGACATCCATCCGGACAGTTTTATCTCCAGCAGCTGTTTATGATCTAGAGGTTGAACAACTAGACGTCAGAACAGCGTTTCTTCATGGTGACTTGGAGGAGGAGATTTACATGAAGCAACTAGATGGTTTTGAGATCAAAGACAAAGAGGATTTAATATGCAAATTGAAGAAGTCCTTGTATGGGCTTAAGCAATCTCCTAGAATGTGGTATAAAAAGTTTGATTCTTATGTTTTACAGCTTGGATTCACGCAGTATCAAGCTGATCATTGTGTTTATGTGAAAAGGTTGGGTGATAATTTTGTTATTCTAACCTTGTATGTTGATGATATGTTATTAATTGGAAATAACAGGAAAATGATCAAGTCTGTGAAAAGGTTGTTGGCACAATAGTTTGATATGAAGGATCTTGGGCCAGCAAATTTCATCTTGGGTATGCATATACACAGGGATCGTATGAATCGAAAATTGGTTTTAGGGCAAAAGAAATACATTAAAGGGGTGTTAAAGAAATTCAACATGATGGACTGCAAACCGGTTGGAACTCCTATGGCTACAGGAACAAAATTGTCAGCAGATCAGTGTCTTATGGCCAATGAGGAAAAAGAAGATATGGCTCACATTCCATATACAAGCACGGTTGGAAGCTTGATGTATGCAATGGTTTGTACGAGGCCAGATATTGCTCAAGCAATGGGAGTATTGAGCAGGTACATGTCTAATCCCGGGAAGGAGCATTGGACTGCCATCAAAAGAGTTTTCAGGTATCTTTGTGGTACTTCTAATTTTGCATTGCATTTTGGGGGTAAGAGAGATGAAATGAACTTAGAGGTGGTAGGATCGGTCGATGCTGATTGGGATGGAGATGTTGATAGAAGGAAATCAACAAGTGGTTATGTGTTCAACTTGTTTGGTGGTCCTGTGAGTTGGATGAGCAAGAAGCAGAGTGTTGCTGCTCTTTTGTCTACTGAGGCAGAATACATGGCGCTTATTCATGCAAGTAAGGAAGCAATATGAATTCGCAGATTGTGTGCCGAGCTTGGTTTTAAGTAGAAGGCAGTGAAATTAAAGTGTGATAGTCAGAGTGCTATTCACTTAGCGAAGAATCCTGCATTTCACTCATAGTCAAAGTATATTGATATTCAATATCACTTCATTAGAGAGAAGGTTGATGAGAAACTGATTTTCTTGGAGAAGATTGACACAACAGAGAATATCGCAGACTTATTGACTAAAGCAGTTACTTTGGCGAAGTTCGAGTGGAGTACATCTGAGATGGGTATCAAGAATTATTCACCAAGTAGGAGCATGTTGGGATTGACTCATACTTTTGCGGGTTCGACTAATGGCCACTACGACAGAGTGGTCGGGGGTCAAGCGCTAGGGTTTTTTAGTTACTATAAAAGCAATTGTTTGGTGTGTAAATCACTGTAAAGCGTGTGAGACATCTATTGAATACATCAGACAAACAGGACTAGCCAAATTGGTGAACCTAGGTATATCGCGTGTTCTTACTTTTCTGTTATTCATCTAATATTCTGTGTGATTGTGTTATTATTCCATCTTAAATCTAACAGATCACTCTAAAATTTTCCAATGCTTTGTAGGATCAATATTTTCTGAACACAAAAGGTCAACCATGAAAAACCCTTGCAATTGGAATTGAGTACCAATACTTACCTTCTTTTGCATATATTCAATTTCAGCAAATAATAGCTCATTCTGCGATTTTGAAAGAGAGAGGTCAGAGGGAACCAATGAGACTGCAGCATGCATACAAAGACATTTCATGTTACAAATGCATTTTCACCTTTTGAATTCAATTTGCGAAATCTTAAGATTTAAAAATGATATGTATTGATTTTAGTTTTGAAAATAACAAATATATATTAGCAGTACTTTATATATAGTAAAAGTCTATATAGCATTTTTAATTGTTTATGCTAAAATCTAGAAATTCTTATTAATTTTGAATTTAAGATTTTGCAAATTGACCTAAAAATTAAAATGAATCTCTAATTTTGGAATCAACAGTGATGCTCAACGATGATTAGCATGAATAGTTGGATACATACCTTTTTGGAGCGGATTCTGCTAATTCCTTTCTCTAGTTTAGTTTCCAAGCTTTTAAGCTCTCTAACATTCAAAGACGCTAGAGATTCACCCATCATGTTCCTGTGAAACGACCTTTGCAAATGTGTCAGAACATGATCAACTTTACATTTAGAGTAAAATTGGCAATCACATTTTGAAATTCACCTGTTGTGATTCTGAATGTTTGAAATTTGCTGCCGCAGTTTTGAGGCTTCTTGCTGGTAAAACTGAGATTATTGTTCAACAAATATTTAACATCAGAGTGCAGGTTATCGGTCCGAAAAATATTTTCCATATTTGTGATAAAGTAGACCCTTAAACTATATATGCTTTGACAAACTTTGATTGTTTAGATTCCATAAGTTATTACAGCAAAGCCTCTTTGCTCAAAATATAAGGGTTTTTTTTTTTATGTTGCATTTTCTCCTCATGTAAATAACACCGTTAAAAACAAATGAATATTACAAGATTTCATTAACAATTATTATAATACTCCCATATATACCAATAACTAATTCCGTAGAAAAGACCTTATTCAACTATATATAAATATATTGGATTGTTTCTAAAACCATGCATGTATATATATACCCGAGCATTGGCTTCAGAAACTGAAGAAGTATTGGGAGAATCTGAGGTTGCCTTCTTGTACCTTTCAATTGTTCCTTTAACACTGCAATAACAGCATAGTAAATGTTATGTGTTGCTCTCCACATCGATATTCAAAATCCAAAAAGGAGTAAAATAAAATAATAAAGGGAAAAAAAACTAGAGACATGCAGTAACAGAAGTTATAGTCTACAACATTACTAGGAAGTATATGACCGGTATAGCTAGTGTTATAGTACTCCTTTGAATGAAAAGGGTTGAGTGCATATCGAATTCCAAAGTATGCATTCTTTTGTGTTTGATACTTCTAAGTTCAAAAACTCTCATCTTGTTATTTGAAGTGCTCTTAAGTAACCACGATGGATCTTACTATCTAGAGTTTCAGCCAATTTTTTCTCGAAAAGTAACCACGTATCTTAATTTAATATTTAAATATGGTTGACAATATAACTACCATAGTTGACTTAATTAAGTAGTAATACCATATTAACAAAATAAAATGTAAAAAAATAAAACTTATAACCACAACTACAAATTCGTCCATAAAACCAAAACAGAGTTAAAATCTCCATCTTCATCTCATTCATTTTTATTTTCGTTTGATCTTCATTATCAACTCAAGGGTCCTCAGATTAAGAACTTTTTTGAAAGATCTGGAAGGTTCAAACCTAGATCTACAATTGATACAATTGGTTTTGGGATGTTTTTGAACTCAGATTTTTCACAATTTCATGAGTTTTTGGTATTTTGTGGTTACACTAGAAAAAACCTTAATTTCTTTTGGGTTTTCAAGCTTAGATTTTCAATTATTTTATTATGGTATTTGTTGTATTATTGTAAAAAACATTCACTGTAACGAGTCAAACATGATTTTGGGAACCACAATACTGAATTGGCTAGAACAATTCAATACATAAACTAGCAAAAATGGAGTTTGAAAGGAGAAGTTAAATAATATAAGAAAATTGGAGAGAGATTGAAAAATTGAGAGAGAATTTAGAGATTAATTGGGGTTAAAGAAAATAATTACATTTCAATCGTAGAGTAAGTTAACCAACATAAATCTATATTAACTACTACCCAATCGTTAACCAACTTAACTCTACGTTACTATTAGCCAATCGTAGAGTAAATTAAACAACTTAACTCTACATTAATTACTAATCAATTGTAGAGTATGTTAACTAATTTACACATTCCTTACAACCACCTGCTAGTAGGTTCTTCCATGCAACAATCAATTTGGGATTGTGTTCTTGTATGGGTTTCAAATTTTTGGGTTTGGTGTTCTTGTTGTGGGTTTATAGATCTCTAAATTTATTTTTGAATTTGGTTTGTGCTTTGCTTTTATAAACTCAATAAACTTGTATGTGAAGGTTGATGCATATGAGTTCCACATACAAGTTTGTATCACCCTGATGTTTAAATGTCAAAATGTAAATTTCTCGATTTGGTGTTCTTGTTGTGATTTTGATTATCTCTCAATTTATTCTTGAACTTGTTTTTTATTTTGCTTCTATTTTGGGTTTTGGGTAAATTAGCATTTGGGCAAATAATAAATAGTTTGAAATTTTTGGATTTCTTGAATTGAGGAAGATGATTACGATGAAATTTTTTTATTTATTTTTTAATGGCCTTATTAGTTAAATACGGTTTGCAATAAATATAAATGTATTAGTTAATCTAATTAATCAAGTTTTGAACGATTATATATGGTCAAATGTATAAAAATTAGGTCATACTTATACTCTCTCTATCGAAACACGTGAAAATTTTGGTCACTTTTCTGGCCATAGATTACTAAAGGGTCAATTATGATTACTTAAAAGTAATTTGGGTATCGGACTGAGAGTTTTTGAACTTAGGAGTACCAAGTGCAATCCAAGTGCAAAAGGACGCATATTTGAGATCCGATATACAGTTAACCCGATTGAAAATTAGACATACATTTCTAAAATAATGAATTTTATGAAGAAAAAAAAATTTAAACATATCCTTTGCTAGAAATGTAACACTGAATACAACATGTTAAGAATTTCATGTGAGCCTAATTTACCAGACAAACAATAAATGAAATCAAAGACAATAAGAGAATAACACTGATTAATTATGTGTTTTGAGTTTTGGCCTATTGTAATATGGAGTGACTGAATGTGAAGGAAAAAACTGAATCCCTAATACCCAATTATATTACACCCAGTTTGCTTCCTCACTGACTTACACTAATATTGAATAGTGAGGCTGCAAATCTTACTTCAGGCAGAGAGATGGATCAAATCTGGTCATTGGTTCAAACTTCGAAGCACGCACAAAAAACAATGGCAATGTCAAACGAAATAGCAAGGCTCAAACGTTTATTTGGGTCTTTCAGTAGCATGTGCAAGTGTTGTGTTAGTGTGTAAGAGTAGAAATGTGGCCTATATGAGTTGAAAAAAATGATCAATGTCAAATTGCTTCAGAATCAACACAAACGTATAATAAGACAAAGAACAATTCATTTTGGTTGGTTTCGAAGGTAGTTTAAAGTTTTTTCTTTTTATTTTATCAATTCAATAGTTCAAAATTTATTTATTTATATTATGAAATATACAATTAATGTATCGTTATAATATATATAATGTACTATTTAGATATAATATATTAATATTGTTACACACATTATATTATAATTTTTATTTTTAGATTTACTAATGATATATTATAATTATGACCATTAGCATTTATGATTTCTAAACCTAATTAGTATAAAATTACCTCATTTAACGTACTTAAATACATTATAAATAAAACCCTGACTACACAATAAATTATACGCAAAATTTCTATAAGTTTACTATGAAACAAAAATAATTATAGAGATCAATATTATCTTACCTGATGAAAAGGTACATATTAATTTTTCAATCTATCAATCAATATCGCAACGTATAGATATTTTCGTTTCAAATAACAACATAACGCATTTAAAAATTGCACATCATGAAGAGAAGGATCCATAAAAAATATGTTTTCTTTTCAATTATTTAATGTAATAAATATCCATTATGTGAATTAAAGGTCGCATATTATAATGATTTTATTTAAAATTAAAGAAATTATTATTATTATAAATATTCGCTTAAATATATAATTTTTAAAATTTATTGTATTTTGCACGACTTACAAGGTTGTGAAAAGGTAAAAAGAAAAAGGAAATCCTATGCCTTCATATAGGCATGCACAACAAGTCGGCCCGGCCTGGGCCTATCAGGCCTTGGTCGTTGACCAAGCCAGGTCGGGCCTTTGACTTTTGGCATGCAGGTCAGGCCAGGCCGGGCTTGGCGCTCAAAAAGAGGGCCTGTTAAGGCTTGCAAGCCTGGCCAGGCCAGGCCAGACCTTGGGTCAGGCCATGCCAGTCCAGTCCGATTCGATCCATTCAAATAATTTTTTTAGTAATTTTAAATATTATTAAAACACCAATTAAAATTTTAAACTTAATTGATGTATTAATTAAAAGTAATGTATTACAAGTTACAAGTTACAGCTTTCAAATTACAATAATGAAAAATATCTTTTTTATTATTATTTTGCAAATGACTTTCTAGTTGTTACGCTAAGTATTTATTAAAATAAAGATGTAATGAAAAATCTATAAGAAGTGTAGATTGCTAGCTAAGTAAGAAAAATTCCTATATATTACATTAGTCAATGTGTTTTCATGAATTTCTTTATTCGTATATAAACAAACATGCATGAATGAACGTATTAAAAAACGTTAATTTTATTTTGTTTATTGAATGAGTTGTCACAAAGATGAAGTTTTCGTCTGCAGTGGAAAAATTGAAATAGCGAATAAAGAAAATTGGCAGGCCGGACTGAGCTTTGGGTGAACTAGGCCAGGCCCCAGGCCGGGTTAGGTCTCAGGCTAGGCCGGGCCTATTGGTAGGCCAGGCCAAGCTTAGTGGCAAGCCAGGCTTGATCTGAGCCAAAAAAAAATGTGGCCTGTTCATGGCCTTCAGGTCAGGTCAAGTCAGGCCAGACTTTGACCAGGCTGAGCTGCAAATCGCAGGTCATTTGTGCACCACTACCTTCATAAGTGAGTCATAGCTTCTGTGACAGCCCCAAAATCCGTCTCCAATAACCCCGGATCTGGTCCGTCAAAATTAATCTCAATCCTGAGTTTCAGTCGTTACGCAAACAACCTTCTCATAAAAACCACGATGGCTCTCTACTGTAATCTCCCCATGTTCATCAAACTTACCACGTATTTGGGCTCAGGAACTTACCACAATCATATGGTTTGAGGAGCTTGTCCTAGTCAGGCCATAGTCGCCCATTCGCTGAGGGGCTCCACCATAAAATCATGAGTCACGAGCTTACTATACGCTTGGGTTTTTAGAACATGCAACTAACCTTACTCTTTCTTACTAAGGTTATAGCCTAAGGTACTCCTACCTAAGGTTTATAACCTATCAGCTTTGATACCAACTGTGACAGCCCCAAAATCCGTCTCCAATAACCCCGGATCTGGTCCGTCAAAATTAATCTCAATCCTGAGTTTCAGTCGTTACGCAAACAACCTTCTCATAAAAACCACGATAAATTTAAATTTTTATAAATCATTTACTTAACCTTGTCTCAGAATCGCAATCTTTACATTAATCCTACAACTCAGATCATTTATATTCCACGACCTAGTGTATTACAACCAATTGTGAGCAACAAAACTCGCATCCTAACAATAAGTCGACATGACTATTTACTCACTGCTTTTAATTACACGAGTTTACAAAACATTAACACTCGTATTAACTACAACTGCCTTTCAATACTATTACAAGGCTTTACATCCGGGATGATACCAAATGGTAATTATTCCCCCAAAATGCAACTTTGACTTTAAACAGTTCTAGTGACAACCTTTATTAATAAAATAAACTTCGCACATCCTCTTTGCGATTATCGAAATCTTCGAACTCTTCGCCCTTCGCTGAAAATGTTAATTTAAAGCAAGAATGAGCACGACGGCTCAGCAAGTCCAACAGCTAACACATAACACGTAGGTTACATTTAATTTATGCTTTATGCTCCATGCTTGGCATTTACTTAGGCATCATGCTTATCATACGTTGCATTTATAAAATCTACCCATGCTTACCATGCATGTCAATATATCCAGGTTATATAACTCATATAACACATTACGAATCATAGCATTAATTATATCAGCTATTAACATCATATGACCGTACACAGACAAATTTAGAAATCAGTTTGCACATACTACAAGTGCACACATAATACTTTATGCAAATAACACATAGCACTGAAAACTTACAGGGATAACAAATATCACTGAAAGACTTGCCTGGATTGCAATACCAGTTTACGCTAACCTTTCGCGTTCCTTGCACCACCTATACAACATGAGATGAGAGATTAACGGTGCATTATATTAGTCAAAGTCTGACTCAATATTTAATCCTATTCTTAGGATGTCTACTTCCTTTTATCGTCCCATTTATTCACTAGGGTTGATTCATTAGTTTAGTCCATTGTGGATTCATCACGATGTTTCACATAAACACCGTAAACCTTCTATACTTAACTTTGTATACCCGACATTCCTTAATGCCATAACCTTATCATTTGGTCCTCATAATTATTTAGGTCAATCTACCAATTAGTCACTACTGGACTTTACTAGGTTTAATTCTACAATTACCTCATCAAGTTGTCATAATATTACCCGCCTCAGACAATATTTAAAACTCTTACTAATCCCAATTAGTATTACTTCAATTAATCTCTAAGGTTATTAAATTGCTAAATAACACTTTACACAGCGTTTCGACGTTTATACGCCACACGTCTATCCCGCCTCATATGCACACGTTTAGCATGCTCATACACTTATCTAATTAATCGTTGATTAATGATAGACATCATTATAAATCATAAATTCATGCTTTATACAAAGAACAGTATAACTTAGGGTCGACAACATTGCACGTTGCACACGTGCATGCCCGACGCCCTCCGATTGCCTCCAATTACACATCATACCTCAAGATGGTCAATTTAGACTCTGTTACAGACCTCAAATCGAAAGAGTTAAAGAATAAAAGTTATAGGTCTATCTCTTAGCTTTCCAAAACATCTTGAATCATATTAATACGAATCCGTATACAAAAGTTATACTCATTTTACTACAACAGGTCAAAACAGTCCCAAAAATGGTCAATTTAGACCTTGCTACAGACATCAAATCGAAATTCGTAAAGAATGAAAGTTGTAGGTCTATCTATTAGCTTTCCAAAACATCTTGAATCACCTCAATCCGAGTTCGTATGAGAAAGTTATGCTCATATTACTAACTGACGCTGAAGCTGTCCAGACTCTACGATTTTCACTCTACGATTTTCACTCTACGTTTTTCACTCTACGATTTTCACTCTACGTTTTTCACTTTTCACTCTACGTTTTGCACCTTTCACTCTACGATTTTCACTCTACGTTTTGCACTTTTCACTCTACTACCAGCAGCACTCTACTACCAGTTCACTCTACTACCAGCAGCACTCTACTACCAGTTCACTCTACTACCAGCACTCTACTACCAGAGCACTCTACTACCAGCAGCACTCTACTACTATTTCACTCTACTACCAGCAGCACTCTACTACCAGTTTACTCTACTACCAGCAGCACTCTACTACCAGTTCACTCTACTACCAGCACTCTACTACCAGTTCACTCTACGATTTTCACTGCAACTAAGGAAAATTCTCAGATTTACAATAACTTCATACAACATACCAGAACTCATTTTAACCTTTTTGGTTTATTCTTTAGACTAACAAAACGTCTAACATATTACTTAAAGAGGTTCTAATTTGAAAATAGATCCTTGGACAGAAGGTTTAACCACTTTGATTCTCTTAGACTTTTAATCAAACACTTGGTGAGCATATAACTACCACCACCAATTTCTTCTAGTTTCCATTTAGGGCTTTTAGTTTCACAAGCATGAAAACTATAAATCTCAACACATTAACATTATCTCTAATATTTATAGACTCATAATAAACACCTATAAATATTTAAATATAACCTTTTACCACAAAATCGGTTTACATCAAAATAGAACCATTAAAACTAGGTTTCACAAACACAAAACCTTAATCATTTTTACATATCTATGTATCTAGCATGCTATATACATCTAGATACACATAACCCCATCTCTTGACCAACTTAAAACTTGGATTCACCATAATCTAACACCCAAAATGCAAGGCTTTCCTACAATAACTATATAGGAAACCTTAAAACATAATTTCTACAAAAGTTGGAGTTTAGAAAACTTTTAAACCTTCATGAATGATATTCTTTTTTTTGGGCTCTAGAGACTCCCCATGATGAGTGTTTCATCTTTAATTCTTGTTCCATGTTCATCCGACCATTCTAGCTTATCAAGCTCAAGCTTTTCTTCTTCCATTCCCATGGCTTTTTCTCTCTTAGCCTAAATGCACCCGAAGGGGAAATGAGAGAACGACTGAGGTTATACCATACTCTCTCAGCCTTAGACAACTCTGAGGAGTTGGACCCTATAGCCTCTCCTATGCCTGACTTGTCTCTCCTTTTCTCAACACTGAGTTCTTGAGCTTTGCACAAACTGCGCGTGCTCTGCTTTTCTGAGGTCTTGTCCCTAAATGAGTGGCACTCTTACTTTTCCACCGGGTTATGTTATTACTCTTGGGCTGGGCTGCTATTTATTTTTGTTAATTAAACAATTGGTGGCCCAAGTGTTACTTATATTGCAACTAAGCTTTGGGTTGCCCAAATTAAATTCCTAGTGGAAATATAAAATATTAATACCCCACTATCAATAACTTTCCCAATGGAAATAAATATAACATTATTAATGTTTACGAAATTTCATTAATTAATAACCATATTAATTAATTTACACATCCAGCTTAACTTGCTAGCTATTTAATTAAATATCACATAGCTCATTTACCCTATCAAACTTTGATACTATACAACCTAGGTTGGTCCATTAATTTAATTAACCCATTAATTGAACCTTCCTTAAATTTCTTTAATTATTTCCACGCATAATTAATTAAACCAAGCCATCATATAATGATTTAATTTAATCCTCTAGAAATTTACAATTACAACCAATAATTCCATTTCTCTATATTAAAATATTTCGGGTCGCTACATTCTTCCTCTCTTATAATAATTTCGTCCCCGAAATTGCAATATAAGGTATCTCAAAAATATGAGGGTAATTCTTCCTCATCATGTTTTCTGCACCTATATACTATATAGATACATAACTTAGTGTATACCTTATCATATACCCCTTCAACCAATTCTAGGTTTTAAACTCCTAACAATTATTTTTCTCAGATTAAGTTTTTAACTTAATCCTTACAAATGATTCCATCCTTGGAATTAGCACTACATCCTTACAACATTTGCCCCGCCGATCAATCTTATCGATTATTTTAACATAGGCATTGTTTTACTTATTGTTTTATAAACACTGTCCTAGTCCCTCCGTGATAGGACTCCAATTCCTTTCCAGTGATCGGCCATCACTTTACCAATGTTAGCTTTAATACTTAACCTCAAATTTTGCTCGAATCCTCGAAAGCTTAAAATTTTCACAAATCGACTATCCATTACTTCCTCATCCAAGGATTAGCGTAGCCTTAAATCACATCAATTACCTAAGACCATACTCATCAGTCTTACGAATTTCTGGGTCATTACATTCACCCCTTCTTCTAAGAATTTCGTCCTCGAAATTGCAACATACTTACCCCTTTACCCATTCGATGTCCAGAACATTGGAACATCTCCCAGGAGTCTTCACAATTGATCAATAACTGTGAATGAATTTGAATAACCAGGAAGTAAAAATAATCCCTTTAAAATAAACAATCCCCTTTGTCCGGCGTCATTAGAAATTTTTCTGACCACCTTAGGGGTATTTAAAAATCTGCAAAAAACTGTACACACTTAACCCGAGTACTTATCACTTAAGGTGATCAACCTTCTGTACTCTATGTATATGCATAACATTTAAACCGGGTACTCCCACTTATGGAGATCAACCTTATGTACCCCATGTATACGCATAACATTTATTACCTTTATTTAAAATGTTGAATTCCCAACATAACTCCCAAGAAATACTTGAAAAATATAACTCAACCTTTGTCTAGCCGAATCAATTAGCTTAGACTTTTCAACAATAGTTCGAATATCAATCGGAACTTTAAACTCTCCAAAAACACACATGTGCAATAAAATTTGTGAAGCTCATCACTTCAAGTTAAAATCAACAATGTCTAGCCGATACAAATGGCATAGACGCTCATTTAAACGTCTCAAAATATTTAAAAATTCATTTTAGGTTTTATCGTATCGCCACAGGTAATAAATGAATTGTCTCACAACTCGACTTACCGCAACTTCCCGATAAAACAAAAAATTTAAATGTCCTTTTGAAAGGCACACAAGTCCGAAATTGGCACGATTTTAAGAATTCAAGGTCTAGCATAGCTAGAAGATTTAGAATATCCTAAAACCTCAAATATTCACCAATTTTCTCCTCATCTTTTCCAGCTTAATAACTATATCTATTATAGCTTAAATCTTGCTACTTAACTCTACCCACACTCACTGTTCATCGAACTTAACGCGTATTTGGGCTCAGGAACTTACCACAATCATATGGTTGGAGGAGCTTGTCCTAGTCAGGCCAAAGTCGCCCATTCGCTGAAGGGCTCCACCACATGACTATGAGTCACGAACTTACCATACGTGTCGGTTCTCAGAACACGAACTTATCTTAACATCATCTACCTATCTGTTATACATATGAGAAAAGAATCACCTTCTCAACATACATATAGCGAATAACGCGATACCAGGTTTCAATTGATTATCAATGTAGGAAGCTAAGTGGTTATCGAACCAAACACAATCCCCTGCCCATACAAGGAATTGGTTATCTCAACCACTAATCTAATAGGAAGCTAAGTGGTTCTCAAACCAGGTACAAATTCCCCGCCCATACAAGGAATCGTACAACTCAGCCACTAACATAAGTCCTCCATTAAAAACCTTCAACCTCTAACTTTTCTTAACTTAATATGAATTTTCTAAATTCATACCTTATCACAAACCACTCTTTATGAGTTTACTCCATACTATTTCATAGTATTTACCTTTGAATAACGTCATGCTATGTAAACATTCTCTTAATCATTTAACAGATCTTCTGTTATTCCATGATTTCACTACGATCACCATATGACCTTAATTCACACTTGAATTCACTATATGATTCCTCACTTATTCTAGGATCGTTTAATCCTATCATCTTATCAATCATCTCTGATCATTTTACTGTACGATCCTTCTATTTTTAAATTATTGAATCAAGTGTCCCCTGATTCTTTTCTATTCAATTTTAAATACATCCATGAAGATCCTTCTTTAAATCTCCTCAAACATGCACTTGTTTTCTTCTTTATGAATTTTATATGTTCCGCACTTATGGCTTAAACTCCATATTTCAACACATACCACACACTACGAGTTTACTACTATTCCCCATAGTATCTTTTGTTTATAGCATCTTGCTATCTGCACATGCTGTTAATCCTTTAACAGATCATTTAACATATTCTTTAACCTTAGCCAATATCTGAGAACTATATTTCTCAACTTATGGCTCTCTACTGTAATCTCCCCATGTTCATCAAACTTACCACGTATTTGGGCTCAGGAACTTACCACAATCATATGGTTTGAGGAGCTTGTCCTAGTCAGGCCATAGTCGCCCATTCGCTGAGGGGCTCCACCATAAAATCATGAGTCACGAGCTTACTATACGCTTGGGTTTTTAGAACATGCAACTAACCTTACTCTTTCTTACTAAGGTTATAGCCTAAGGTACTCCTACCTAAGGTTTATAACCTATCAGCTTTGATACCAACTGTGACAGCCCCAAAATCCGTCTCCAATAACCCCGGATCTGGTCCGTCAAAATTAATCTCAATCCTGAGTTTCAGTCGTTACGCAAACAACCTTCTCATAAAAACCACGATAAATTTAAATTTTTATAAATCATTTACTTAACCTTGTCTCAGAATCGCAATCTTTACATTAATCCTACAACTCAGATCATTTATATTCCACGACCTAGTGTATTACAACCAATTGTGAGCAACAAAACTCGCATCCTAACAATAAGTCGACATGACTATTTACTCACTGCTTTTAATTACACGAGTTTACAAAACATTAACACTCGTATTAACTACAACTGCCTTTCAATACTATTACAAGGCTTTACATCCGGGATGATACCAAATGGTAATTATTCCCCCAAAATGCAACTTTGACTTTAAACAGTTCTAGTGACAACCTTTATTAATAAAATAAACTTCGCACATCCTCTTTGCGATTATCGAAATCTTCGAACTCTTCGCCCTTCGCTGAAAATGTTAATTTAAAGCAAGAATGAGCACGACGGCTCAGCAAGTCCAACAGCTAACACATAACACGTAGGTTACATTTAATTTATGCTTTATGCTCCATGCTTGGCATTTACTTAGGCATCATGCTTATCATACGTTGCATTTATAAAATCTACCCATGCTTACCATGCATGTCAATATATCCAGGTTATATAACTCATATAACACATTACGAATCATAGCATTAATTATATCAGCTATTAACATCATATGACCGTACACAGACAAATTTAGAAATCAGTTTGCACATACTACAAGTGCACACATAATACTTTATGCAAATAACACATAGCACTGAAAACTTGCAGGGATAACAAATATCACTGAAAGACTTGCCTGGATTGCAATACCAGTTTACGCTAACCTTTCGCGTTCCTTGCACCACCTATACAACATGAGAGATCAACGGTGCATTATATTAGTCAAAGTCTGACTCAATATTTAATCCTATTCTTAGGATGTCTACTTCCTTTTATCGTCCCATTTATTCACTAGGGTTGATTCATTAGTTTAGTCCATTGTGGATTCATCACGATGTTTCACATAAACACCGTAAACCTTCTATACTTAACTTTGTATACCCGACATTCCTTAATGCCATAACCTTATCATTTGGTCCTCATAATTATTTAGGTCAATCTACCAATTAGTCACTACTGGACTTTACTAGGTTTAATTCTACAATTACCTCATCAAGTTGTCATAATATTACCCGCCTCAGACAATATTTAAAACTCTTACTAATCCCAATTAGTATTACTTCAATTAATCTCTAAGGTTATTAAATTGCTAAATAACACTTTACACAGCGTTTCGACGTTTATACGCCACACGTCTATCCCGCCTCATATGCACACGTTTAGCATGCTCATACACTTATCTAATTAATCGTTGATTAATGATAGACATCATTATAAATCATACTATTCATGCTTTATACAAAGAACAGTATAACTTAGGGTCGACAACATTGCACGTTGCACACGTGCATGCCCGACGCCCTCCGATTGCCTCCAATTACACATCATACCTCAATATGGTCAATTTAGACTCTGTTACAGACCTCAAATCGAAAGAGTTAAAGAATAAAAATTATAGGTCTATCTCTTAGCTTTCCAAAACATCTTGAATCATATTAATACAAATCCGTATACAAAAGTTATACTCATTTTACTACAACAGGTCAAAACAGTCCCAAAAATGGTCAATTTAGACCTTGCTACAGACATCAAATCGAAATTTGTAAAGAATGAAAGTTGTAGGTCTATCTATTAGCTTTCCAAAACATCTTGAATCACCTCAATCCGAGTTCGTATGAGAAAGTTATGCTCATATTACTAACTGACGCTGAAGCTGTCCAGACTCTACGATTTTCACTCTACGATTTTCACTCTACGTTTTTCACTCTACGATTTTCACTCTACGTTTTTCACTTTTCACTCTACGTTTTGCACCTTTCACTCTACGATTTTCACTCTACGTTTTGCACTTTTCACTCTACTACCAGCAGCACTCTACTACCAGTTTACTCTACTACCAGCAGCACTCTACTACCAATTCACTCTACTACCAGCACTCTACTACCAGAGCACTCTACTACCAGTTTACTCTACTACCAGCAGCACTCTACTACTATTTCACTCTACTACCAACAGCACTCTACTACCAGTTCACTCTACTACCAGCAGCACTCTACTACCAGTTCACTCTACTACCAGCACTCTACTACCAGCAGCACTCTACTACCAGTTCACTCTACTACCAGCACTCTACTACCAGTTCACTCTACGATTTTCACTGCAACTAAGGAAAATTCTCAGATTTACAATAACTTCATACAACATACCAGAACTCATTTTAACCTTTTTGGTTTATTCTTTAGACTAACAAAACGTCTAACATATTACTTAAAGAGGTTCTAATTTGAAAATAGATCCTTGGACAGAAGGTTTAACCACTTTGATTCTCTTAGACTTTTAATCAAACACTTGGTGAGCATATAACTACCACCACCAATTTCTTCTAGTTTCCATTTAGGGCTTTTAGTTTCACAAGCATGAAAACTATAAATCTCAACACATTAACATTATCTCTAATATTTATAGACTCATAATAAACACCTATAAATATTTAAATATAACCTTTTACCACAAAATTGGTTTACATCAAAATAGAACCATTAAAACTAGGTTTCACAAACACAAAACCTTAATCATTTTTACATATCTATGTATCTAGCATGCTATATACATCTAGATACACATAACCCCATCTCTTGACCAACTTAAAACTTGGATTCACCATAATCTAACACCCAAAATGCAAGGCTTTCCTACAATAACTATATAGGAAACCTTAAAACATAATTTCTACAAAAGTTGGAGTTTAGAAAACTTTTAAACCTTCATGAATGATATTCTTTTTTTTGGGCTCTAGAGACTCCCCATGATGAGTGTTTCATCTTTAATTCTTGTTCCATGTTCATCCGACCATTCTAGCTTATCAAGCTCAAGCTTTTCTTCTTCCATTCCCATGGCTTTTTCTCTCTTAGCCTAAATGCACCCGAAGGGGAAATGAGAGAACGACTGAGGTTATACCATACTCTCTCAGCCTTAGACAACTCTGAGGAGTTGGACCCTATAGCCTCTCCTATGCCTGACTTGTCTCTCCTTTTCTCAACACTGAGTTCTTGAGCTTTGCACAAACTGCGCGTGCTCTGCTTTTCTGAGGTCTTGTCCCTAAATGAGTGGCACTCTTACTTTTCCACCGGGTTATGTTATTACTCTTGGGTTGGGCTGCTATTTATTTTTGTTAATTAAACAATTGGTGGCCCAAGTGTTACTTATATTGCAACTAAGCTTTGGGTTGCCCAAATTAAATTCCTAGTGGAAATATAAAATATTAATACCCCACTATCAATAACTTTCCCAATGGAAATAAATATAACATTATTAATGTTTACGAAATTTCATTAATTAATAACCATATTAATTAATTTACACATCCAGCTTAACTTGCTAGCTATTTAATTAAATATCACATAGCTCATTTACCCTATCAAACTTTGATACTATACAACCTAGGTTGGTCCATTAATTTAATTAACCCATTAATTGAACCTTCCTTAAATTTCTTTAATTATTTCCACGCATAATTAATTAAACCAAGCCATCATATAATGATTTAATTTAATCCTCTAGAAATTTACAATTACAACCAATAATTCCATTTCTCTATATTAAAATATTTCGGGTCGCTACAGCTTCACCGCTAGTAACTTTTAATTTGTAACTCCAGCAAAATAAAATATCAATGCATATCTTTTATTTTGTGGCTTGCCTTTCACAAGGGATTGAGAACTATGGATAGACTTATTGGTTATGGCATAAACACTAATGCAATGTGCAGCAACTTGGAAATGGAAAACTTCAGCCATTTATTTTTCAATTGCCATTATTCTTTCCAAGTTCTAGTGTAAGTAATGAGGCAGTGTGGCTGGCAGGGCTTTAGTAGAAGGTGGTCTCACATTGCAGGCTTTCTTATTTCTAATTCCTCCTCTAGTCTTCGTGTTATCCTTATGAAGCTTGGCTTTGGTACAGTCGTGTATTACTTATGGCAGAAAAAAAATTCTCGACTGCATAACAATCACTCTATACCAGTTAGAACTACTGTGAAGAATATTTTAAACATTATAAAATGTAGACTGTGCTCATATAGGAAATTCTTGAAAGACAGGACTAGATCTCAATTTAGTCATCTGGATTTGTAATATTGACTGGGGTTCCCTTGTTTCCTGTTTCTTTTTTTTAATACAAATTAAATTTAGCAAAAAAAAAAAGAATATCAAAATCTCCAAAAGCAAGAATTTATCGTACCTATCGCGCGCCCTGCTCCTACTCTTTTAACACTAAAAGGTTATGTCGAGGGTTCACTTTTTCCTTGAGCTCAGTTTCATTTGACTTTATTCTTAATTAATTTATAAATTTTTTAAATTCAAATTTTGATGTAAATTATTTAAATTCTCAATACAACAAACGTTTTACTCAGTAATTATAAGTACTTTTCAAATTAATTACTCCTAATAATGACTATCATATTAATCAAAATCAAATCTCATAAAATTAATTTAATTTTGAGATTTTGCAAATAGACGAGATTTTTTTTTTTAATGGAATCGACTTTTTCTAATGAGAATTGATATTTTCACAAGCAATAATGATAGTTTCAGAAGCTCTCCTATCACATGAGTATGTGGCCCATTTACCATTTATGTAAGAGAGAGCTTGTGAAACTATTATTTTTGCTTGTGAAAATATCAACTCTCTTTCTAATTAACCTTACCAAATCATTACGTACCTCTAGGAACAAATGATCATACTACCAATAAATTGAAATTATTTCTTCAAGATTCCAGAGGGAACAAAATAAAGGTTATGGTGCTACCATTTGGAAGAAAGAACCCTTCTTTTGTTGGCATTATTTTATGAATATTAAGGCAGGCATAAGACAATTAATGCATAATTTTAATTTTATAAAAATTCTCAAAAAACATTTATTAAATTTATATTAGAAGATATTAAAAATTGAATCTAAATGTGACAAATTCCAACATTCATATTCATTTAAAAAATAAATAAGAAAATAACAAGAAACTAGGATAAGACTCCTAAGATCTGTATACATTTTACTGCAGGATGTCACTAAAGCCTAGATTATCTTTTATGTAGAAAATGGTTAAATCAAGAATACTGTTATGCATACAGTTCTTCCTTTCTTTCCTTTAATCCTAGGATAAAGAAATGTACACATATTTAACCACAGGCCAATACCCAACATCAATCAAATAGCCACCAGAAAATTGAGGGTCAAATCTCTCACATAAATAAATCGAAAGCGTAAAGCAAAAATAAAAATTAATGAGAAAATTCTGAATGTTCTTTTTCAGTCAGATATTCAATCAGTCACTCATCAAAATTGACTTGATGTAATATAATCCTACTTCATCAAACCCTGACTAAATATTACCTTAATTTCTTCGAGCTACTGATTGGCTGCCTCTGCCATGCTGTCACAACTCCACAAGATATGATTGGTTCAGTCTTTCCACGGCCAGATCTAGGCCACGTGTCACATACCCATTTACCCCATGAGTAATCTTACTCTTTTACCCACCTCGGTAACTCCAAACCTCAGAAAAGGGAAGGAAAGTGAGTTAAGACTGTAAAAAAAAAATCAGTCTTTATACTTTCTGTGACTCTTTCAAGACCAGCCGCTGTTGTACTCTCTCTCTAGATATTTCTCTCTCTAAATGACTTTGCATAAATATATCTACACAAGATCTATAAGCAAAAAAACCTAGGTCACCGTAGCAAACGAATGGGGTGACTGTTTTAGTAGGACAAAATAATGTCCCAAAATTGAGTAAATCTCTCTCTTTCAAATCTGTTTCTTTGCTGTTTTAGTTTCAACAGCTTCTTAAGCTTTGTGAAAACCTTAACTGAGAGAGCCAAAGAACCCATTTTTCTTTTCTTTAAATACCCAAAAAAGAAAATATTTCTTTTTCACCATTAAAGATAAAAAAAAAAAATTAAAATTAAAATTAGGGTTCAGAGTGTGATGTATGTAGGTATCATTACACATTTCTCTTTTTGTCAGAAGTCAAGAACTGAAAAATCTATGTATGACGTAACTAAAGATTCTTGTAACTCATACAAAACTATATCCACCTAATCTGTTCTTCAATTCTAACTAGAATAAAAAAAAAAAAAAAAAAACGTGACCTAATAAAGATTACATTTTTACATATATGGTGAAAAAACCCTAACTGGGTTTTGATTTGTCGGTAGAGATCAACTCTATACCTTGAGAAAATACCCATTATGTTGGTGTAACTAATAAACCCTAATATCATTAATTTTAATCTAAATAGGTGTCTGCACGTGAAACCCATTTAATGAATTTAAGGGAAAGGCAAGAAAACTTAGTGTAAACCCTAAATTTGGTAGGGATTGGTTGAAAAGGGTATTTTCACATATTTAAAGTGAGACTGAATTGCAATTTTAAAAACCCTAATTTTCCTTTTTCCACGAGGCTTACGACATCTTTCTCAGATCAATCCCTCTTAGTTTCAACTGACTTTTTATGAAGTGTCAAAAGATGGAAGAAATAGCAAATGGGTGCTTGACAGCTTTCTCTTGTAGCCCTTTTTCCTAGCTAGCCTTATAGGAGAGAAAAAGAGAGAGGAGAGAGAGAGAGAGATGAAAGAGGCAAATTTAACAGCAATGGAATCATATAGGAAGATGATCTCAATGTTCCGAATACCTTCCCAAATCTCTGCTTGCTACTTCTATTTCCATCTTTTAAAAAACAGATCTATCTATCTACTAAAATGTGAACTAAAATGGGATCATAAAGAGAGCATTAACCAAACCTTCATTGAGGGAAAACCAAAACAGAAAAAAAGAAAGACAAGTGAATCTTTCTATGAGAGAGCTCAAAAATCTTAGCTGCACAAAAACATGATTGTGTCCTTGTGCTTAAATCACCCTCAAAAACTATGTAGCACAAGCTCAAATAGCCAAGCAGGCAAAAAAAAAAATACCAAACTAAACTATTTGTACTCCTTTAATAAAGACAGGAGGGGGAAAAAATTGATAGGTTTTTCCACGGTGGAATATGTAGAAAGTTCTTGAAAGAAGAAGAAATTCAAAAAAAGCACCATCTGTGATAAATTTTGTAGAACCTAAACAGAGTAAAAATCTAAGTCTTGGCAAATTATTAAGACTTGAAATGATCAAATACCTGTTGTTAGCATACTCATAAAGGCGGCCGCGGCTAGAGAAGACAATTAGTGCAACCTCAGCATCACAAAGAACAGATAATTCATAGGCCTTCTTGAGCAAACCATTGCGGCGTTTACAGAAAGTGACCTGGCGATTTGTGATGTTTTTGATCCGCTTGATCTCAATCTTTCCCCTTCCCAATTTTCTCTGTGCGGAGAGGTCCCCGGATTGATCATCAGGAAATGACATGGTTGCAGCTGAATCAAGCATAACACATCAATATGCAGTTCACTTTATACAGGTAAATACAATTCAGAAATATAAACACCTATATATAATTCTAACAAAAATTAGATAATATACAGAGTAATCTGCAGGATGTTGAATGAGAGGGCTAAAAAAAACTAACTAAAGTTTCTACCTTTGCTTTTTCACTCTCTTTTTTTTCCCACAAATCTGAACAGGAAAGATGCAGAAAATGGAAAGGAGTTTCTATAGGAGGTTGGTATTTATAAAGTAAACAATGACCCCTTATACCTGAGAAGGGGTAATACCAAATTAAATGCTTGAAAAACTTAATATCTTGTCTTTCTACTAGATTATATCTTACTTATACCACTCTAATATGGGTTCTCAATTTGTTGGTGGTTCGTATTGAAGAAGAAGCAAAACAGAAGGCTAAATATGGAAATCACTCATCAAGATGCAGACTCCCCCATAGCCTTTCATTTTATTCTTAATTTCTTAAAACTTTTGTTTTCTTTATATACTTTCATGTGACAGAGCATTGGAAGAGGAGTGGGGGAGAAAAGGACCTCTGAAAGTAATTTCATGAGGGGAATGGAAAATTGGACTATGTTGCACTCAAGCTTTAAATTTCTTTACTACACAGATCAGAAAAATAACTAACATAAGGGACTCTTTCCCCTACTAACATAATAAGATATTCATATAACATACATGTATTTTATAACATTTTAGTCATGATGACCCTCTGATTTTGGAGGGTGAAGGTTTGAAAAAAAATTTAAAAATAAATAAATAATTGGAAGAAGGGGTTTTCAAAAAGGTACAAACGGAGGGTTTATTTTGCATTCAGCCATTTTTAAAGTTTAATTATCCACAATTTCAAGTCATCTTGTGTTGGTGAAAAACTTTTATAGTATTAAGGAAAGATTATACATAATTTTTAGTATAACTGAAATTTTTGAAAAGAATCATCATACTCCGGGTGGTTTTCACCATGTTTTACTTCATCTCAAGAATTTTTGCATCTTTTCGCCCGATCGGTAATTGAGTTTAAGTTTAAACAACCGAATAATAATACAGTACATGTTTCGAAGGGGTATTTTTCATGTTAGGATATCACAAGAGAGTTGGAGGTTCACATTGGATAAATAATGAAAGAGTGAATGATTAATATACATGAATAGTTTCAAATATGTATGTTAGTGTCTTGAGTATGCGCAGGTGATGCGCGAGGTCCCTCTGGTTCTTTTCCCAACAACTGGTATAAGAGCTACGGAAGATTGATTGTTGAACCTCTTCAAAAGGTTCTTTTCTCAATGACTAGTATTAGAGCTATGAAAGATTGATTGGTGAACCTCTTCAAAAGATATGCGATGGTGGTTTAAAAATTAATTTCGGATAGTCTCTTCAAAAGACATGAGATTGTGATGAATTCTGGATGGTGGTTAGCTAAAAATTGGTATTGCACGCAGCAATTGAAGAGAAGGTGTTCAAGTGAGGGGAGAGCTCTTAAAGTTATTAGCTCACTTGTGAGAAGGAGATTGTTAGGATATCACAAGTGAGTTAGAATCTCATATCGGATCATAAACAATGAAAGAGTGAAGGATTAATATACAGTTCAAAACCTAATGGATTAAGCTTTTGGGTCAAGTTGGGTTCCAAACAAGTATATTAGTGTCGTGTGTACGCGCAGGTGATGCACGAGCTCCCTGGTTCTACCCCGTTATCTCATATTTAAAATAAAATCTAATAGGCTTGATTAAAATGGCAAGAAAAGACAAATGAAACAAACATATATGGTCCAAGAACTAAAAAGTAAAAAAGTCCAAATTTTGGCCAACTATGTCAAATTTCTATCAATAATCGACAATTTGCAAGAGTTTGTAAACTTCTGATTCACACTCTTGAATTCCCAGATTCCTTACATAAAATCACCTTGTACATTATGTACTACACAAGTTTTTAGTAAATTGGAGTACTGCACTATAATAATGTGTATGCATTTATCTTTGTAACACATTAGTTATGCATCGATTAATATGAGATATTTGAATGTGTATATAAGAACTCAAATTACTATTAGTAATACTTTCAGTCATAACCTTTTGAGTGAGTCTTTGATGGGTTAAGATATGATGACTCAAAAAGATATTATTGAGAAATCAAGTTAGGTCATATTGTGCTTGGATTTAATTAGGGCTCGAGATTTGGTCCAGGTCGTTATATATAGTATTAAAGGTGACTCTCGAAAGCTTGGGTCAAGTCATCCGATCAGGTTGCCTTAGGTGAACAATGGTTAGAGAGGCAAAGTTTCTAGGCCTTGTGTGGTATTATCTCACAATGGCTATAGAAGCAAGTTTTTGGGTTGTGTGTGGTATTATCCCACAATAACTAGATAGAAAAAATTTATGGGCCTTATGTGGCTATGTGTTCGGCCTAAAAGGGATGTCAGGTATTCAACTGGGGGAGCTTGTAACCCCTCAATTCCACATCGGTTAATGTGAGATTATCCCACAATGGCTAGAGAGATTAAAAAAAAATTAAAAAAAAAAAAAATTGGGTTTTATGTGGTTATGTGTTCAGCATGACGGGAACGTAAGGTATTTAAATGAAGGAGCTTGTAACACTTCAGTCTTATGTCGGTTAATATAAGATATTTGAATATGTATATAAGAACTCAAATAGTTATCATTATTAATATGAAATATTTTGATGTATATATAATAACTCAAACTATTATCATTAATACTTTTAGTGAATGCAATTAAACAAATCTTCGCCACAAAAAAAAATCATTTTAGGTTGTATTAGAATTGCAAGATGTCAATTTTGTTTATCTAGAAATTTAAACTATTCATATCTTTTGAATTTGTCACACTAATTTCTATGATTTTACCCTTTGGGTTTTTAAAAGAATTTCTTTTTTCTGATAAAAGAAAAAAAAGATAGGTGATGACCTAATGTTAATTCTAACGTGATGAATGAGGACATCTCAATGTTCTGAATTTGATATAACACAAATAATGAGTTCTTCAAAATTTATATTTGGTGCTGATATTGCTCGATTTCACTTTAAAAATCTTCTAATAATAATGTGGAGAATTTCTTCACTTCAATCCATGCACCTATAAAAATGAAACCTTAGTGACTGAACAGAACTAATCACTGCTAGATCTCATTATTTACAAGACAGACCCCACCCCACCCCACCCACGTTGGAACTGTATGGTATATGACTGGATGATGATTTAGGCAATGACAAAAGTGAAGGAGACTCCATGTGACACCCATGTCCCTCTATTTCCTAGCTCATGTAAACCATCTATGGCAACACACTAAAAGATACATTTGGCATTCCAAACATGAAATTTTTTGTTTTTATGTGAGGGCCATATATGCCTTTGGTTGGTGGATCCTCCATGGTTCTATAAAATGGCTGTCATAGTTAGGTTGGTACAAAGTTCAATAGATTATTGTATTTTATTAATTATTATTGATGAAGTCTGATTCGATGCTCATTTAAAAAATGACTATATGAAGTAACCCAAAAGATGATTGGACCCAAGGTTCTCAGATCCAGACCGGTAATCGAACTAGAAAGGTAGTGGGTGGATGGGTACTGGTCCAACCAATGGTCGAATCGCTATTGACCCAGTGACATCATTAATATATAAAAATATATATTATTAGTAATTAATAAAATTTTAAAAAATCTCATTTTTTATGAACTAAAACATAATTAAGTTGAGTTACAATATTACTCAATGTGGGTAATTTTAATATTAAAATTTTTTTGCTACAAAAAAAAAAAAACTGGGTCATTAGGTCAATAATCGATTTTACCAGTTGAACCACCGGTCCGACCAGTGGGTCAATCGAGTTTTGACCAAAACTGATTTTTTTGTTTAAACTGGACTAAAGTGTCAATCGGTTCCGATTTTTACCGATCGAACCGACGATCTGATTCAATTTTTAAAACAATGATTAGACCTATCCCTGAAGCGGAGGATACCCTCCTTATGTTGCATTATACAAAGAGGAGATCTTGGCATCGTACATTGTACTGTGTAAGACATTTTGAAATTGAACCACATAAATTTTATTTATAGTGTGTGAATGTTTCTTTTTTTGTGATTTCTTTTTGTTATTATTTTCGCAACATTATAATTCTCTAACATTAAGACCCTCCCTTTTGAGTTTGCAAATCAAATCAAATGATGGGATTCAAAAATCTTTTAAGTTTATACAGTGAAGGGCATTGTAATCCATTCAAATTATTAGTATACTTCTAAAACGTGACAAATATTTCGGGACGGGGGAAGTATAATAAATCTGTCAATCCCAAATTGTTTAACCTTAGTGTACTTTATATATGCATGCTCAATCATTTTCATGAGTGAAACTTAAAACTTCTTGTAAATTTTTTTGCACTTATTATAAACAGAAACTATAATTAATAATATACTAAAACATAACTTTTATAATCTGACTAGAGTACTAGGGGAAGCCAATAGGATCACCCGTTTAAAGTTAAAATTTTCAACAAAAAAAAAAAGAAAACAATTAAAAACAGCATAATTAGGATTCAGAACCAACATGTTTTTAGCCCTTTTAAACCCAATTAGTCTCTCGCTTTGTTGTTAATGCAGGATAAAGCACCTACCAATGGCATATCTATTTTAATTCATTTTCTCTAAAATAAATTAAGAAGTGGTGTCCAAAGCTGTCTTCACACCAAAAAAAAAAAAAGAAAAATCTTAATGCTATTTGTTTTAGAACTCAAATTATTGGACTTGGTGTCATTCTGTATGTTTTCTCAGTATCTTCTAGTGGTTAATCTCACTGTTCTATTGCCTACCCAGCAAATATTTTTAGCATTGTGATGACAATTAATTGCTTCATGAGTAAATGCTTTGTGTTTTCCTATGACCATTAAATAAGGACATGATCCTTGTTTGTGCAAGTCTAACTTTAGAATTGGCTAGTCAAGTGATTGATCTGTAGCTTTGGTGGCATAATGATTTTTCACATTTTATCGTATTTCAAATTGGACAATGTTAAAACAAATGGCTTATCCACCTTCAAGAACTGAAAATTATCCGGAAATGAACGTCATACTTTTGATTTTGGATGTCTGAAATTTTGTTTGTTGCTTTTAGAGTTACTGAAAAATGATTTATATGAAAACTAATTTTACGTTGAATGTGTTGCAACTAACATGAAATAAATTAGAACAATACTATATGGATTCACTTTTAAGCTATCATATCTCATGTATTTACATACGTCGGTATTTAATATCGACATCGATTTGTTGTACTTTTAATAAACTTATATATATTGGACCAAAAAAATCCCTCTTTCTTAGGCAGATTAAAATAAGAGAGACACTTGCAAATAACCCTGTTAGGTTCTGGCTAATGGTTTATATACAAGGCCGGCCATTAATCTCAATAAGAGTTTGACTAGTTGAATGGACTAAGTAATCTAAATTAGTACTCTTCTACATATGAAAGATAAAATTGCGAACCTACCATGTGATGCGACTTACAAACTTAATGTATTGGATTTAATATTAATGGAATAAGTGGTCCGTATATAATTCTCCCTTTAAATTTCTTCTGGTTAACTATACGACATTCTTTTCGTTACAGAGGGAGGGGATGACTGTCTAGTTAATAGTATATAGAGTGCATATACCAAACTGTACATACAAGCTTAATTATAGCCCTCAATCACCTTGCCACCACCAAATTGGCTCCAACTTTTTAGCTCCAAAGATTGAGAGTTATTAAGGAGTAAAACTTTTATCAATATTGCTTCCTAGAGGTGTGTTTGGCAGCCGCAACTTACCATTTATAAAATGTTTTAGCTGCCTTATTTCTTATATAGTGTTTGTTTTTTAGACGAAAATGAAAAAAAAAAAATGGATGGAAATTTGCTTAAGCATTCTGTCCATTTCTCTTATTCGTTGACTTTTAAAGGGTGAAAAAAGAAAAGAACATAATAATATTTTATAATCTGAATATTATTTTCTATTTTAAAACACTAGTATAAATGTAAAACACGGTTTCTTTTATAAACTCGCAAACAACACGATGAAAACTTATTAAGTTTTCTACTCTTTTCTTTTATGTCTTAATTTCCGTTTTACATTATTTTCTTTCGTCAAACATAGTGTTAGAGTTGTTTGGTCAAGGCGTCCAGCTAACCTCATGAGCTTCTTTTTTTATTCTTTTTTTTTTTGGGGGGGTAGATCATAGGAGTTGTGTTTTGCGTGGGATAAAACTTCATAGTAACAATTTTCCTTAAGCTCTTAGTTCCGTGTATGGATTTATGGGACATATGATTAAAGATTAGATTAGAAACATATGATTAAAGATTAGATTAGAAGTGGACTCTATTTTATGGTGGAGAGAATAACAAAATTCATAGTTTCACACCACAAAATATAACTAAAATCTTGGTCCTTTTGCTTAGCTTGGATTGTGTTTCCCAAACTAGTATGGGTGTACGGTGCTATGCATCTTTTCTCTACCGACCTTGTATGTACTGGTTCCGTGTCTTTAGCTCTTTTTCTTATTTTCTGTTGAAAAAAGTTCTATTTGTTCTATTTTAAATATTTCTATTTGACTTAATTTAGCTAAATTAGTGAAATTATAGTGAAATCGTGTAACAATTATTAGAAGGAATATATATATATATATATATATATATATATATATATATATAAATTCCACTGCACCTTCTACTAATGGCGTCAAGTCAATCTAACTCGGATTCAAAAGATTATGTTATTTACACAAGTCTCACGTATGAAAATTCCTTACGGGATCATAACAGAAAATCGTCAACATATCATCCCCAAGGACCAAATCACAGTTCACAAGCAACTAAGAAGGAAACTAGTACAACATTGAACATACATTCTTACTTCACATTTGAGGTATTCTAGAGACTTCTAAATCAGCATATCAAGCCATTAGTATAGATTTAGTAATAGTTTCTCCATTATATCGAGCATTTATATTTATAAAGTATTTACCAAAGACCCGCTACATATAGACCACCTAACTAAGTCCTCAGCTAGCATTTGATGCTTTCGAATCTCCAAACACAGAGCACTATTTTTATACATTGCATTTGAGCTTTAAAAACTGTAACAGAGTTAAATAAATTACTTCTAGACAAATAAAATTTTTGAGTGTATTTAAACTATTAAACTCTCCAAACGCACTGGAAGCTCCAACGGCGTTGTAAATGGACATACGCTTGGTCTGTAAAACTACATTTTGAAGTTGACCTATGAGCTAAGATATATATAAAATTGATAGAAAGCTAGAGAGAAATCTTTGTGAAAATGTTGCTTTATTCACTTTGAACTACTAGAAGATAAAGAAAGGGAAGCACATTCCCAAAGTCTTATGGAAACCTATATTCTTTATTTACAAGGGACCACAAAGCAAAATGATATTATTTTGGACCAAATGAAGTTCAAGGCTGCAGCACTTCAATGCATGACCTAATCCCTTAAATGCACGCTAGCTACAAACCTGTCACTCTCCAACTTTCTCTGTCAACTTTAAGTTGTTACTTCTCTTATATGAAACTGATTCATAATGGTTTGTTTTTTCTCACTTGCACGCTGAAAGTAAAGTTTAGCTAACATTAATAATACCCCAAAATTATTATCAAAGATCGATATTTGATAAGGTAACAGGTTTGTTATTTTTGTGAGTGGAACCCTAGTGTTTAAGTTGTAATTGATGAATATATATCCTCCCCTAGGATTGAGCTTTGCTATGAGTAATGATCATAGCAATGATTCATACAATGACATTTGTAAAAATATTGGGACCCACTACTTTTACATAGTAAGTCTCACCATTTTTACAAAAGTCATTGTATAGATCATTGCTATGAGTCATTACTCATAACATTTTTTATCAGGATTTGACCCAATGATTTTATTCTTCCTTTTGGGAGAGTTTATTTTTAAAAAAACAACTTGTAGTATAAGAATTTATCAATTTCGAACTTAAATAATAATATTTTTGGTGACATTAAAATAATTTTATCTTATTAAGGGTATAATTAAACCATTACATCAGCTTTTAGTCTATTTTTTACAAGGTGATCTGTATTTTTAAGATATCAAATAATGAAGAGGTGAACCTTCATTTTGGGACGGGAGAGATATTTGAGATACTCCTTAAATTCCACAATAAAAAAAATATTACATTTCATTTTTCTTCTTATATAATATTTTCTTTTAGCTTTTGGAATCCAAATGGTGAACCTTTAACAAACCCTATTAAATTCTGTTAGCCATTTCAAAACTAGGTAGGTTAAAGAAAGTTACAAAAGAAATTTTAAGTTTGTCATGTTTTGCCCACTTCCTATACATCCCCTTTGAATAGGTTTATGTACTTTCCCTAGCATGTTAGGTCACAAAATTTTCTCCCATAGTTCTACGTATTGCATCAATTATGCATGAAATGTTGATCGAAGACTACATTAATAACTTATTTTCTTGCTTTATGGTAGTTGCTTAATATACCAGATTACGACCAAGAATGGACCCTTTAACTATCATGGATAACAACCAATATATGGCTTTAATTAGTTGTGTATACAAATACATATATGCGTCACCCTTCCATGAAAATTTATGCTATATAAGAAGAAGAAGAAGAAGAAGATTCTCTTCTCTTTCAATTTAGAGTCTATTCTCTTCTGATCCAAGCAAACTGGATATTAGTCTTAACACATAATATTCAATTTTAGACGAAAAGAAAAATGTTTTGTAGTGCAGTTATACAATTATAAAAAGGAAAGAATAAATTGTTAACCAATTTTTAATGGAGGAAGACTCTAGTAGAGTGACCAAAACCTTAACTCATTTACTCCAAAACTAAAGTGATTAGATTTTGGAACCCAAAAATAAAAAGATAAAATAATTAAGGACATAAATTGCATCCATTCCTGTGTAATTAAACCTCATGATTTGATCGAGATGTTTTCAATGATTCTAATCTTCCGCACCGGTTGATTTATTCAGTTTTGGCTAATTAGTATTTTGATAGCGGACATTGTCGTCCAAAGAGTTTGATTGATAGATAATATTATCGGAATCTCTCTAAAAGTTTATGTGGATTTTTCCCCCAGCAAAACTCCAACAACATGCAGTGCTCCAACTTTGCATACTAAAAAAAAAAAAAAAAAAAAAAAAGAACATAAAGAATAAGATCATGCTGAAGATTATCTATACATAGTAATGGAGGGACTAAATCCTACCTTCCACAATATATTGAATTTTTGAATTCAATATAGAATATTTTTAAACTAAAAGGTAACATAAATTTTTTAAATTTTAGTCAATATAATGACAATTACTATAAACTATTTATAAAAAAACTCTCTCCGTCCTTAAAAGGATGTCCTATATAAATATATTTTTCACACAAATTAAGAAAATTAAAGTAGAGGTAAGAGAATATAAAAAGTTTTAAATTTATCTTTTGTGATTTCACAAGATTACATAAAATAACGAGTCGTTGTTTTTATACTAACAGACATACTTCTCAAATCATTTACTTTATATAATTATTGTTAATATTTTTAGGACAAAAATAATTGTATCTTAAACCATTCTTCTGAGGACAAATGGAGTATAACTTATTGTAAAATTTATCATTTCATAATTTTTAAGGAATCATCCGAATTTGAATTTAAAAGTTTTTTAAATTAATTTTTAAAAGTCAATAATATCTATATAAATATATAATAACACAAAACTTAATTTTTTGGTATTCATCTATGATTTTTATTATAAACCTAGAATCTAACTACAACTGAAGTACTTTTAAAAATCTTCCAATTTTTTTAATTTATTTTAAAGCAATCCAAATAGCCACTAATAAAATTCGAATTTAATAGAGCTTTTTTGTAAGACCCCGAATTTTATGAAATATAAAATTTATTTTTTTTCATATATATTTTCATGAAACAGTAAGTGGTTAAATTGATAAAGTTAAAAGTTAAGGATGTTATGTGTAAATTATATTATGTCGGACAATATTCTTTTGGTCGGGGAATATTCGTTCTGTCGGGGAATATTCGTACGACGGCGCCGTACGAACCAATCATTGGTGGACCCCACAAAGAATAATTGTCGGATATAGAAAATGACATAAACAATTTTTAAAATGGTCAATGGTACTATTACTTTTAATTGTTAAAATATCTGATGGTAAAAGAATAGTAATATACGGTATTACAAGTAACATACGGTATTGCACAGTAGCACACGGTATTGCACAGTAGCACACGGCATTGCACAGTGTTTCGTATTATTAAACTGATAAAGTGGTTATCGTACAATATTTGACTTTATTGTCACATGCACAATAATTCATGTTATTAAATTGATAATTGTCACAGTAGCATATGCACAATAATTCACATTATTGAATCAATAATTGTCATGACACAGTAACGTAATCTTTCTTTTGCATACTTTCTGCATTATTGTTATCTCTATTATGGTGTTATTTAAACAGTTGTATTTCATTAATTAATTGACTTGATATCTAACTCAGAAAGTCAACTACACTGTATTTATAACAATTAGTCATAATAATGAATAAGTGTGAATTATTGTTGAATAATTGAATTGATAAAGTTATTTGTTTATAATATAAAGTTAGGTGATATAAAATGAATGGTATAGATTAAAGATAATATAGAATTTAAAATGGATGGTGTAGATTAAAAAATGATCTTTAAATGAATGGTTTAGATTAAGGAAATCTTAAAAGATGAAATGAATGGTATAAATTAAAGATAATATAGAATTTGAAATAAATGATGTAGATTAAAAGATGATATTTAAATGAATGGTTCATCTTAAAAGATGAAATGAATGGTATGGATTAAACATTATCTTGAAATAAACGGTTTGGATTAAATTAGGAAATCTTGGTTATGATAAGATTTTTGGCTATAAATAGAGGCATTAACTTAAGAATTTTTCATAAACTTCCTTACTTGTTCTTTCTTTCTCTCTCTAAATACTTCTTGTGAAAGTTTTCTCTAAGTGTGCTTAAGTCATCTTGAGTATTTGTGAAGATTTATAAGTGTACGTGTACTGTTCAAGTTAATCAACCTCATTTAAATCAATATCCAGTCACGTGTTAAGGTAAGGGATTATCATTATTTGATTCTCGAAAATAATATCGTTTCTTTCTTACTCATAAGATATGTCATTTATTTCCATGTATTAATTTGTGGGAATAACCTTACGGTGCGGAGTACCGCCTGTTGGTGAATAACCATTTGTATCCATTCCTTATTAATCTCTGAGAATAACCTTACTGCGCGGATTACCGCCTGTTTGGTGAATAACTCTTCGTATTCAATTTTTATTAAATTGTGGGAATAACCTTACGACGCGGATTACCGCCTGTTGGTAAATAACCTTTCGTATTCATTCCTTATTAATCTCTAAGAATAACCTGACTACGCGGATTACCGCATGTTTGGTGAATTACTCTTTGTATTCATTTCTTATTTGTCTCTTGTGAAAATAATTTGTCTACACGAATTATCACATGACACTTTTATTGCATATTCGTTTATAATATCATTTTCTTTCATATTCGTAAGTGATATTATTTTCCTTTATACTCATAAGGGATACCATCTTTTTCATCTTCCATTATTCAAACTTATTATGGTAAGGGATATTAATTTCCTTCACCTTTTGTTAATCAAACCTGCTACGGTAAGGGATATTATTTTCTTTCATACACCTAAATCGAAACTTATTATGGAACTATTGCTTTTATAATTTCTGAAAATATTATATGTTCCATAATAGTTGCACTTCATCATTTCAATTGAACCATCCTATTTACGTGAACCTTTCTATTGAACTGTAACCGTTATTCTGAACTGTGGATCTTGAATATCATTTTTAAATTTCACTCCACATCATGTTGACAATTTGGACATTATTTGAATCTGTACAAAGTAAAATTCGGATACTTATTGTTTATCATATTTCTTCTGTTCATCATTTATATCATTCTAATCATCCAAAATCAAGTTGTTGTGAATATCTGTGGTCGAGGGCATAGATGCGATATAATTGTTGAACAGATGATAGGTTAAAGGCGATATAATAGGTTAAAGGCGATACATTTGTTCGGTGTCTTTTATGGCACGTGGTGAATGTTCTCTTTGGCCCGTAGTGCAAAGATGAACTGTTGTTTGGTATGATTATGACCAAAGGCTGAATCTAGTATAATCATGACCGTTGGTGTTATATTGAATGTCTTTGGCCCATAGTGCAAAGATGAACTGTTGATCTGCATGATTATGATCAGGAACTGTGAATTGTATTATCTTGACTAAAGGTATTTAAGATGATAAAAGTTGATGATGTTTTCTTAAAAAGAGAACCGAGTGGACATTATAGTCTGCATTATTCTTCTAATAGATTGCTCATTCCGCTGTTATTATTGATCTGAACATTGTTTAAGAATTTAACTGCAGTTTTTGATATAAACCTTGTAGTCTATTGTATTCTATCAAGAACTCAACTGTTGAAGACTAATGATAATTTATTCGTCATTATCTTAGTCATGATATTCTTTACTGGGCTATTTGAGCTCACCATTTCTTTTGTTCCATTGTTTTTCAACAGGAGATGGAAACGTAACTGGGTCTAGCCAGGGAATAGAGTGAGAGTCTGAGGAATAGCTATCATAGTCTTCACGCGTTGTAAAATAGTGTGATAATAATAGTGAAAACTTAGTTGTGTATTATTATACACTATATTGTTGAACGTTGTCCTACCTTATAATAATTTTGTTGTAGTCTTTTGACGACTCAAGTTTGGGCTGTATGGGCCCAGATTTGGGGGCGTCACATCTTTTCTTTTACATACTCCGTGACAATTGAGTTGATTCTTGTAATTATCTTTCAACCAAAACAAAACAGGACGAAGGCCTAATATCATAAGATTTAATAATAAATTATATATGAAAATAATAAAATCAAACTAAATTATATGCAATTAGTAAGTTAAGTTGTGAAATTATTAACTATTAAAAATAATTAGTAGTTAGTGTTGTAGAACTGAAATTCTTTTTATAATCCTACAAACTTTAATGTTAACTTATTATTCTACATTAATATTTTATAAAAAATAATAATTAAAAAAATCTTTAATTACTTAGTCATATAATAAATTTTACCTTTAAAAACATGTTTAGAATTTTACTTTACTCAACTTTGGACTCTAAAAAACTAAATATTAAAAATATAAAAGAAATATTATTATTACATAATAATTAATATTATAAAATATATTAATGATTAAACTTTAGTTACTAATTTTATTTCATATATATACATTTAGTTAATTAATGTTAAAAAATAATTATGACTTACATATTAGTGATCAAAATTTAGTTAATTTTTTAAACTAAAAGTCATAATGGTAACTTATTATTCTAAAATAATTTTATTCTTAAATAACTACATATTGAAAATATAGAAAACATATTATAAAAAAATAATAACTAATACTAAAAAGCGTAATATATATTACAAACATATTAATGATTAAACTTTAGGTACCAATTTTATATCAGGTAAGAGATCTTTAGTTAAATTAGTGTTAAAAAAAATTATCACTTATATATTAATTATTAAAATTTAGTTATATTTAAAACTAAATCCATGATGGCATGGTAACTTATTATTCTACAATAATAATTTAATACCATCTAGAATTTCTTAACCACCAAATTTAGAATTTTAGATTCTATTTATTTTTAAACTCTAAGAAACTATACATAAATGCAAAGATTGAACTAAATATTAAATTCAATATATATATATATATATAGATATATATAGGAAGCCTTTCTCCAACAGACCAAAGTTTACGAACCAAAAACGAACTTAATATATTAAGCAACAAAAGCAACGCGGAGCAAATTTTTTGAGCCAGTTGGCACTTTTGTCAACCAAACACAAGCTTAATACATTAAGCAACAAAACAAAAAAGGCAATTTCTTCTCTCTCTCTCAGCGAAGACCCAGCTCTCTCTCTCTACGAAGACCCAGCTAACTCTTCTCTCTCCCTCAGCAAAGACCCAGCTCTCTCTCTCTCTACGAAGACCCTTCTAACTCTTCTCTCTCTCTCACTACTTCTCCAACGATTTCTTGACGAAACCGATTAAATCGACACAGATCCGGCAAGAAAGTCTACCTCTCTCACTCTCTCTGCGAAGATATAACTCAACTTTTATTATTTTAGTTAACTTTTGCTAATTTCATGTCCAAATAGCATACTTTACTATTTTAGTTTACTTTACTAAGACTCAATTGTGAGATTTTGATAATTGTCTGTTTGAGCGAAGTTTGTAGTCATTCTAATATTAATGATAAGTTAAATTGAAATTCAAAAAAAATATTTTCTAATCATCATATATATAGAATAAATAAAAAATAAAAAATAATTGTATGAGGGAAATAAAAAATCAAATGCCACTCTTTCAAAAATGAAGTACCTTTCTACTAAATCAGTGTAATTATCGGACTTGCAAGAGAGATTTGTAGAATTAAACAATATAATTACACAAAAATAATGAACTTTCCAATTTTTTTCTTGCGTATTAATCATTCTCAGCCCACCATCATTGGTAGACATTACAAAAGCAAGGAATAAAATTTTTGACAAAAGGAAAAATATGACCTATCTTCCCGATTTCAAGAACAATGTTTTTTCCTTCGGCCATATAATTAGATACGAAAAAACACTACTTCTGCACACTTATAAGCCAGGAGGAGGGCACCGATGTTACCCAACCAATACTTCAATGTTGGCTGAACGAGTTGAACAGCCGTGGCTTCCTCAACTGGTATTCTCCTTCCACATTGCCTCCAGATTTTGAAAGCATCTCCATGGTCTAACCTATACACATCAATATAAATCAAAATAAAAATATGATAACCTGGTCACTTATTTAAACTGAACAATTTATTCATTATCTCCAATACCAGACACGACCCAAGAAATGATTTGCGTGTTCATGTAAATTTTTTCCCATGGATTTAGTTATGCAAGCAATTCAGCTAGCATTGCCAGTACTGCTTATCTGATTTTATGGTTAATGCAACTTTCAGAAAGATGCATCAAAATGCCCATTGATCTTTAGGTTCCGTAAAAGTATGCTCAACATAGATGCAAGTCTTTCAAGTGGAAACGTTCTAAAAAACAAAGATTGAGAGAGAGAGAGAGAGAGAGAGAGAAACCTTCCAACGTCTCTTGTGACCAAGAGTGCTATAGATGGACTCCAACCGGGGAATTATTTGCTTGAATGTTGGTCTCTTAGCTGGATTCTCATTCCAACACTCCTCAATCAACCTATAAGCAACAGAAAATATATAAATAATAGATATTATTTTGCATAGATAGATAATTCAGGCAACTGGGATGACATTAACAATAGTAATTACTATATAGTATCACTTTTTCAGCCAAAAGAAACTTCGGCTGAGCAACTATATTTTGTCAGATACCGGACTTGAAAATATGAGGACTTCTACATCCCATCCCGAAAATAAGGTCTGCATACACTTGTCCAAATGTCTCCAATATTATAATTCCATTTCTGAAGTCGACAACTGTTTATCACAATATTTTTTATTTTGCATAGGGAAATACAATGTAATGATACATCACTGGTATTTAACAATGTATTAAAGCACTTTATATGTAATGATATTTTTTTAACAAGTAATCAAGTATGTGCAGAAGAAAAACAAATGTCATTCCAGTTCAGGCGGTGTATAAAAAATCATGGATAACAGCCCAGCAAACTCAAAAAGCCAGGATCAGTCAAAAAAAATATCTCAAGCTATTAGGCTATATAAATCAACAAAACATTGTAACTCAACCTTTTTTACTGACAATTAAATTTATTCTCTTTTTTGTTTGCCTTTTTCATTTTCTTTTGTTCAGTAATCAATGCACAATTGCACAGACAAATCTGCTTGAATAAACTCGAAATAGAACAAATAATTAATTTATGGCAGTAATAGCAACGTTTATCACAATCATAAGTAAATTGCAGCAGTTATATATAATGGTCAACAGTGTCTTTGTTGTGTATGGATGCGCAAAAGACAGAGAGAGGGAGTTGGGAGAAGTCTTCCTTGATTATAAAATATTCAGAAACCTTCATTTCATATTCCATTTCATATTTACCAACTGAAAATTGAATAGACCATAGAATGACAACCTATGTTTGAATCATCGGACAGAGAATGCTAAATGTAAAGTACATCTTTCGTACAGCAACAAAGTATCCTCTATTGGATTTAACTAGAGGAAAATCAGAGATATGTCCTTTCTTATATGTAGAATGATAAAATGTAGTCAATTAAATCAATAATGTTATTCAAATACTAGAAATAAATTCACAGATAAACATGTTTAGTTATTCCTTGTGAGTTATACTTGGTACTCAAAAAGGTGTGAAATGGAACAATCCATCCTACTGAGACATTTGGAAAGGCGCAATAAGAAAAGCTATTTTGTTTCAATTATTTGTGTAGTTACATTATTGATTATACTGTTCAAGTCATGGTTCGATAATAACAAAATAACCACAGATGTGCACATAATACAAGGAAGTATCAATAAAAAAAATAAATACAGGCTTTATATAGGAAGACTACATATTAGAACACTGTCATGCTAGTTTGTATAGACATCAAAGGAATCTCCTAAGAAACTAAGGAAACATAATAAAACACAACAAACTTACTCTTTAAGTCCATGGGGGTAACTCTTTGCTGGAGCTCTAAATGGAGGGTGATGCTTTGCAGTGTATGCTTTAGGAACTTCTTTTTCTTGCTTTGCAGAAAACGGTGGGCAGCCTTCAATCATCTAGAGTACAGCACATCACAAATATCAACTTATCAAGCCTGTTGTGACCACTAAAATTGGTTAAAGAAGCGCAATTTAGAATCTACGATTATTTTTTTTAAAGTAAAAAAGAAATGGACTTGAATCTCATAATGACCAATAGACTAGTTCGAGATTTTAAAATTTATAATGTCATTTATTTTTTCCAGTTTTCTTCTATAAATACTCCATGACCACCAAATGAGTCACTCATAGAACCAACCAAATGTACATGAAGTAATTAAGTACATGAATACCAACATAAATAATTTAATTGTACTTTTCTAAGGTTCAGCTATTACTTTTCAAACTAAGGTCAATAGCAGAACAACATAATTGTTAAAAAATGATTGACAAGGAATTATCTAATTTTCAAATAATAGATATAAGACGGCATTTAGTTATATAGCATTTGACAAACCACTTCTACTTCACGCAAAAATACTCCCTCTGTCCTGAAATAAGAGTCCTATTTGACCTTCTCAGTTTTTTTATGCATATTATGGTTTTCCTACAACACAGTGTACACATAATTTTTTCGATGATCTTTTCTCAATATTAAACTTTCTATGACAAAAGCAAGCATTTCCCAAACATATTTAGTTAAAGAGTGAAAAATGAGAAACTTTTACCTCCTGTAGAATTAACGCAAATGAAAAAACATCCACCTTGGTATCATATTCTTTATTTTTGAAAACCTCTGGAGCCACATATCCGCCTGTTCATGTCATAAAACAAATCTCACTAACAATTAAATGGTAAACATCTTGCATTAATTCATAAATATTGGATTTATACTAACTTTTTACTTACGTGTAGAAAAGAAGTGCTATTGAGATCCTAAGGGAAAACAAACGCATGTGCCAGACTACATCTGGTTTTAGTAAAGATCAAAGATAATTTAGAGGTCAAATATAACCAGAGGCGTTGACCAAAAAGATGTGAAGTAGCTAGATCCAAATTAATAATTATGTAAAGAATTAAAAGAACAAACTGACACTGATTGACTTAGAATGGTTACAAATGCAATTTTAAACATAAGGAAATACTCGCACTGTCCCATTTTATAAGACAAAAATTCCTTTGCAAAATGTCTACATACGCAAAAAATGTTTATTACGGAATATAATTTACCATTATATTCTTCTCTCGAATGTACTTAACATTAAAATAAGGTGGGTCCTCCATTTAGTTTTTCAAGACATGATTAAATATTCATCTTTAATTTGACTTGCAAATGTCCCAATAAAGATACTCCATTCACACTAAGTCAATACAGGTAAAGTTGGAAAGCTAAATTTTTCCAATAACACTACAATTAGTAATTGCATTTTATCAAACTTTGTGCCACTCAACTTTCTCTAACAAAGTGGGATGCAGGGAGTAAGATTTTCCCAAAAGTAGCACACTTACAAGATGTGCCTTGACAGGTAACAGGCCTATCCTCCTTAACTCCACTGGTAACTTTCAGCAGCTTGCTAACTCCAAAGTCAGCAACTTTCAGACGCCCAGAGTCGTCCCGCAATATATTTCTGTTATCTTACACATAAAATTAACAACACTTCTCACACTTCAGAACAAACCTTTATGCAATTGCATGAGGAATCTTAACAAGTAACTTACTCAGGCTCAAGATCACAATGAATTATTGCTTCTGGTTTATTCTCATGCAAGTAGTTGAATCCCCTGTAAGTTCATTAAGAATGGGTTAAGCAATAGCATTATCCATCTGCTCAGTTAGTAGAATCACTAATACATCACATCAGAGACAGGGCTTAAGATCTTCCCATAAGAGTAAATGTTATTTATCAACTAGCCTAGTACCATATGTTTTACCGAGCAAAGAAGAACCACAATTCAAGTGGATGAAGCCATAACGACAAAAAGACGTGCAAATATTCTGAACAAAAAGTATTTACCGCAATAAATATATATCACTCATAGGATGCATAATATTAGTTGTTCTTTGTACTAGTCATGTTCTTATAAAACGTTTTTATCTCAAATGACTATACCCTCACAGGATGCATCATATAAGTTGTCCTTTGTACTAGTCATAAAAACACCAACAGTATTTCAGACAGTCACTGACCTTGCTATGTCCATTGCAAATCTTATAGCTGTCATCGGTTTTAGTGGTCCTTTTCTTTTCATAAATGCACAAAGATCCCCCTGCAACAGGCATAGCTAATTTCAAAATATAATCCTGACAAACAAGGAAAAAAAGAACAGCATAGCATGTAGCAATAACCAAAGCATAACTCATATATTCCGCAGTTCTTATTATTTATTAATATCATGCTGATTGCTACCAAGTAAAGATTTGATTCTCTTCTGAAAGGAATGAAACAAAGACAACATACAAGATCAAAAACTTCATATCATTGGACAAGAGTATAGGTGGTCAGTACGAAATGCCAAAATAGAGCACAGAATAATCACCACAATTCCAGAGATCAGAAATTTACAGATAATAACAAGCTATAAATAAGAAAGACCTTTGGTAAATACTCTGTAACAATCATCATCGGACTACTTTGAGTCACAGCACCAAGGAATTGAACCACATTTGGATGCCTTATCTTCTGAAGCAATGCAAGCTCATCCCTAAAAGCCCTCCTGAAGAAAACCAACTATTCTAATGAACACAGATTCAAATGACTAGCATAAAGCATAAAAAAAATGTTTCCATTGTAAATGAGCACCCACACTTTATCATCGTCAGTAAGCACTTCCTCCCCGAGCTTCTTTACAGCTACTTGTGTTCCACCCCAAGAAGCAACACGGAAGGTCCCCTGGCATTTTATAGTTATCAAATACAAAGTGGACTAATAACAAATTTTGTGAAGTATATAGGAAGGAAAAGTATAATGGAGCAATCACATGAATAATACTGACTAGTAATAGATAAAATAACAAGTTTCAACTAGCTTGACCAAACTGTGAATGAAAAAAGCATTTTGAACTGATTACACTACTGGGTGATTTCTCAGTTCATCCATCTTAGGAAAATTTAGCTCATTATTCCATGCTAAAATTTAGTTCTTAGAAAACTTTAAAACCTTTTCAGTCAAATACAATCTTTTCCTCACAAAAAAGAAAGCAACCTCAGCTATGAAAGAGTGCAAGGAGACCCAAATTCATTCCTTTTGCAAAGAGTTAACAAAGGAGCTCACGACTCCTATTCACGTCTCCAAAAAGAAACTCAATACCCCATAGTTTTCTCATATGGCCAAAGCAAAGATGATTTTCATATGATGAGCTTGCCAAATTTCCTTCTGCTTCTTCCTTGCCTCTCCTTATGATCCACCTCTTCCCCATCAGATGCCTACCATTGATCGGTGCAACTAACTTCACTTCTTACTTGTTTAACAGTCTTAAAGCATCCAAAAAGACAGACCAACCACAAGCATAACCATGTAGGGTATATAAACAGACTGAAGAAGATATCTTTTTAGAGAAAAAAGGAATCAGGGTGAGGAATTTCTAGACAAATCAAGTACAAAATCCAGCACTAGTAAGTCCTCACTCCTCAGGATTTCAGACTTAATATCAATGTTGAAACATTTACTTAGTAAGTTCAGAAGGAGGTAACATATAAGTATATTGAGTCTAATATCTCAATTCAACTCAACAGTGCCTTTATCCAAAACTAGTTAGGGTAGGTAAAAAAGAAAACAATATGAAGAAATATCTTCTTCACATCATCATCTGGTAAGCAGTTGAAACTTATTTTGAGTATCTTGATGAAACGACTTATCTGCAATTGTTTATTATATCTTCATTTTACTCAACCATATACCTACAAGTTTTCCTGAAAAAGAATAACCTAAAACTTGAACCGCTAATGAAAATCCTTCACAGTGGTCAACTATAATTTTTGGATGATCTATGTAACTTTCAGATGGACGATATTGGCCAAACGCATGCCAATAAAGAACTCAACTGATTCTTAATTGTCCAACTTTTTAACATTATGTACCTCAACAACATCCTAAAGTTTTAACGACGACTCACTCATCTTGTGATGATGATCGTACTAACTGGGAAAAGGAATCTTGCATTCTGAGTACTGCATTTAATCGGCTGGCATTATCCATGTTATTAACAAGAAGAACTCTTCCACAACATATGCTTATTTAATCTTTAACTTTTAATGATTTCATCGTCAATATTATATATCTTTTCCTGTATCCTCCTGAAAGCATCTGCTAATATTGTCATTGTACACAAATCGAATATTTAAGTTTTCTTGACATTTCCCTTTTATATACAAGAAACCTGGTAACAGTAAATATTCCAATTTTGGTTAAACACAAATTTAACAATGCTTGCCTTTCCAATTCTGCCCATCCACAAATTACCATGAACCTACCATATATCTTGCTACCACAAATTAGTCCTACTGGCCCTAAATTATATCCAACCAAGTAGTTAGTGACTTTCAAGAAATTTTTTATCTTGAAATATGTTTATAACTTTCTTTCAAACATGGATTCGTCAAGTCAGATATTCTCCATAAGAGTAATAAAGATACTTACATCTAAATCTATTTTCAACTTCAATAAAAGATGGGTTAACTTATTCACAACTGTGATTTCATATTAAGTCGCACTCACTCATCAAATTCTTGCCTCTTTTTATTGTCGTATAGTGTATGTGTATACGTTTTCTCCTTCCATATAATATGTATGTGTGTGTGTGCATGAGCGCACACTTGGGATTTTTGTTATCATATCAGAGAATCACTAACATTTTAGAAATGTTTTCTTCTTAATTATTATTTTGATTTGTCAAGGATGAGGATAGTCGAAGACAAACTAATAACAATTCTCCACAAGATCTCAATTAAAGCAAAACTGAATTGTGCCTACCTTTATGATGAATAGTTATTTTGATAGATAAATTATGAGTAACGTTACCCATAGTTTGGCCTTTTCAATTCCATCCCAGCCAAATCTGCAGCTTCTTTAAGTGCTGTCCTCTACCCTTTTACCTTGCCCATCACTTCTTTTTCCATTCTTAATCAGTTTCTGAACTGAGTTGCTCTTCAAATCTAGGAACCACTAGCTGCCTGATTGTTTCTAAAATCCGAGGGATCCACATGACAGAATTCTTGAAAAACTACATGTCCAGAGGTCCATTTGCATTCAATCGTCGTTTCAAGTTCATCAAGGCACCATCTGCAAGACACTAAAACAATTATCGAAATCCTTTCACTGATGAATTACTTTTTGCTGATTTAATATCTCGTCGAATATAGGTGAGCTGTAAAAGTTGAGTGTCTATGTTTCTAAAACTCAACAACACTTTGATAAGTACATCGACAAGTGGAAGAAGATGCTTCTGGGACACTTGCAATCTCCATTTAAAAAAAACAAAACTATCAATAAATTTGTTTTAGGGATTTGACAAAACCTCTAAAAATTGGGTGTAGAGAAATCCAAACAATTTGTCAAGGGCATGATACAAGAGATGCATATTATGAGCTTAATTCATAAATGACATATTAGAGGATCAGGACAATCAGAGTAAATGAAAAATATATATAAAAATATGATCTTGAACTACCATATATAGAATATAAATGACCCTTTTCATAAGAAGAACAAAACATAAACTAATCGACCAAGTCAACTACAATCATTATCCCAACAAGAACAAGAAGTTGATACCTAGTATCTTTTACTCCGCCATTGGTTACATAGAGTTGTTTTTTACTAATTGAGGAAAATTTATGAAAAAACTGCAGACTTTAGTTACAGAACTTCGTAAGAAATTGATCAACCAAGTAATGGTGAAAAGGGTACCTGTATGATATTGATCAAGGAAGAGAGAGACTGCTGCTTGTCTGTTTGGGGGTAACGATATTGAGAGAAAATGGAGTCCGACAATGATAAAAAGAGAGTGCAAGCTCTGAGTCTACTCAGAGTTCAGAAGTGATGGTGAATTGGTGATGTAAAATCTCATATAAAACTTTGGCAAAACTGCATTTATCTTTATCAGTTTTGTAAAATAACCCATTTAATTTTTAATTTATACAATTATTCTATTAAATTAACTAAAATTTTATGATTAATTTATTTCGTCACATTAATTGGAGGAACATTAATTTATTACTTATATGGCAGCTTTAACCAAAATTAAAAATTAAAAAAATAATAATTTAGACAAACAAATATAGAAACATAACTATATCAAGAAGAAGAAGTAGCATTTTTCTCTTTTATTCTGTCTTGGATGTCTTTATTTATTTATTCAAGTCATTTATTTTAATTTTTTATTTTGTATAAAATTATCATGTAGGCAATAAGCTAACATTCATCCAAATAATTTGACAAGATGATCTAATTATAAATTTTTAATTAATTTAATGAAATAATTGCTTAAATTAAAATTTTAATGTGTTATTGCACAAAACTGCCTAACTATAATAAGGGTAAATGTTAATTCTGTCTATAATTTATAAAACTATACTAGAGACAACTAATAAGTCGCGAGTACTTATATGTGTACACGATAATGTATTTAAAAACTCTTAAAAATTAATGTATTAAACTTACGGGATATACTGGTCACATCACTTCTAGTTATCTCATTTTTTCACTATCATTAATTCTTTTATTTTTCCTTAATCTCTTTAAATCTTTTCTCTTACCTTTAATCCTTTTTTGTGATTTACAAATTATGTTTTATGTCTACATGCAATGGTATGTGTTGCAGTCGATTATATTCATAAGATAAATGTTTTTTATGCTGTAAACATCGCTCTTTGGAACCAAAAAATAGAGAGGGAAATAATGAGAATTTCTTAATTTGACACATCATTAGTGGAGAAGCGGAGGTAAGATCAGCCAGAATGCGTCATAAATATTACAAGTTTAGTTATTTAACATTTTTGTCCTTTATAATTTTTTTCATCTTTTAATTTTATTTTATAAATTTGATAAAATTATTATTATATCTATACAGTAATTATACACGCAACGCATGTGTCACGGATATTAGTTTATTATTTATCCATTATATAATAGGAGAAGGAGGAGGTGACATCACTCTTGAGTAGAGATGACAATTTGTCCCGTTTCTATGATGGTCTCCTCTCCGAATAGGACGGTAATTTTTGACTTTCATTATGAATTGGGTTTTGTTAATTGTTTTTTAAAAGGAATTTTAAAATCAAGTTAGTGTGATTTATTTTCTTCTGTATCCAAGTAAATTAAGAGAAGTTATTCAGTGATTCTGAAATATTATCACGTGATATCCCAAGACATTTGAATTTATTGTACATACTAAAATAACAGCATATAATTAGCCTAAGTTAGTACATGACAATATCTCATAACCACTAAATATTTTTTTCGTGAATTAGTGTGACTTATTTCCTTCCGATACATAATCAATGATATTGATTTCTCCTGCCTTAAGTTTATTTACTTTATTTTATTACATTGTAAAATTTCTCCTGGACATATACATAAGCCGCGTATGCATGATATAAGAGGGGGGAACTACTCTGCTCAAAGAAAAAAGACTTCCAACTCTTAGAAAAGACTTTTTTTTCAATCATCTTTTCTAAAACTCAAGAAAAGACTATGAATTATTCATGTTATCTTCTCTATTTGAGTGCATATTAAAAAAAATATATAATTATTATATTCTTGAGAGTATCTGTTGTGATCTTAAAGGCACTCTGCTCTACACGCCCCTCAATTCATTTAGGCAATATCTTCTTAATTCTTTTTTAATTTTCATAGTAGCTTTTCAATTATTTTCTTACAAAGGTCGAGGATGAAAAATTATTGAATAGTTATAAATGAGGATGGAGAGGGCATAATATTTGCTTTTCCCACCCTAATCTCCACCCCGAACTCACCCCCGAATAATGATATATTAATTAAATTAATATTTATACTTTTATATATACATAATCAAAATATTTCTACATATATAACATATAATTCAATATATTATTATTATTATTATTATTTTATTTCTGTTAATTTATCATGTATGTGTTAACATATGATTCATTTTCATATATGTATTATTATAAATATAATTAAAATTAGACTTTTTTAAATAAAAGATTTACAATTTATTAATATCCGTAATGATTTAAATTCTCTGTGATGATGAGAATATTGGTTATTAAATTTTAATCTCAGTGAAAAATGAGACGAATATGAGAATATTTACAAGATAGGGGATGGAGGTGAGATGTGTATTCCCCGCCCCAGCCCCAGCCCCAGCCCCAGCCCCATGTCGTTACCATTCCTAGTCTTGAGATTGCGTTACAAATTCTTTCCCCTTTTTCCCGCAAATTTATTTATTTAACAATTTTGTTCTTTTTAACTTTTGTAATATTTTAATTTTATCCTTTAAATTTGATAAAATTATTATTATATTCTTACAATTCTCGCACACGTAGTCACATAGACTAATTTTTAATAATATACTATAATTTTAACATCGTTCGTGTATCAAATTTTAACTTGAATTATATATATACGAGTGGGTATCTTATTTATTAGGAATTAGGAATACTCCCTCTAAATCAATAAAAAGAAAAAGGAAAAAAAAAAAAAGGAAAACGAGAAATAATCGATCGGATTATCTTATTTTTCATTTTTATATATCTTTTTAGATATATTTATCATTGTAGTAATACATTTAATTAAGAATACATTTTATCTTAGACAGAAAACATGGTATCATAGTGTCTAATAGGAAACATGGGAGAGAACTAATGGCCTTACAACTTGAAATTTAATTTCTTCATATAACACATTAATTATGAGTACATACAATAATAAATACAGCAAATGTGGAAAAAGATAGGCATAAATGTGTAGATCTAGAGATTAAAATTTCTTTCTATTTGTTTCAAAAAAAAAAAATGACCTTTCATCTACCAACATTACCTTTCCACGTGACAGTTAAAAAAATGTCTAGTAGGATTGTTAAAAAATGTAATTAAAATAAAGATAATTTATACGCTTATAGCTCAAAAAATAACACTGCGTACAAACTTTATCACCATCACAATACTAACACCACAGGAAAACACGTACTCAAGTGGCCATATATAGATTTATGCATGGTACATACACACACATGCAGTAATATATAGATTTATACATGTACTAATATACACATAAAGCACACATTAATACATATTGCATATTTTTATATATATATTTTGCATTATTAGATATCAAATGCAATTAAATTTACAAATAAAACCAGTTCGATTTCATAAATAAACTATACGAAAACTATTTTAATGAACTAATTTAAAAGGTCGATATGTGAAATTATATGTGAGCCTACTAAAACAAATAAATTATGCACTATTAATTGTATGTGGTATTTGTTAAGACAATAATATTTTAATGACAAAAGATTGAATAAAAAAATATGTATAATAATAATTAAATATAACCATTAAACCCACCGTGCATTATAAAATATAATCCCATACATTAATTTTTATTTACCTTGACCTATTTTGCTTCGAAAGTATGAAGTTGATTAAGTGTTCAAATTTTTTGAACTAATTAATGATTCGTGAATATGGTGCACAAAGTGTTGAATTACTAAATAGAAATTTATCTCATGTATTTGTCATTTTACTTTCTTTGTACTATGAAATCATGCACTAAGCTTAAATTTTCAAGACTGCCCCGGCCCGAGTTTATAAGTAAATGTATTTGCATTCAAATAGTCACAGTATCTAACAATTAAAATTTAACTAACTTGAGAGGTTGAGAGTTACACTCACCACGAAAACTGATGAAAGGGGGTTAATTTGAAGACCAATCAATTCATCCCCTTTTAATTAGTCATTAATTATAACTTTGAACAGGAATTAATGCCACTTACTCAACTTATTAGTAGAGAGAGCAACGAAAATTGATATTAAAACTTTATTCAATTTTCACCATGCATATAGTGGTAGTGTAAGCAAATCTTTTTGAATATATATATATATATATATATATATATATATATATATATATATATATATAACCAATAGCATTCTAATTAAGTACCCGCAATATATAATGTAGCACGGAACTAAGTGACGAATAACATAATGTAGCACAAGAAAAAAATATTATTCTAGCTCCTTAAAATTGAAGTACTAATTAATTATTATCTTAAAAACCCCAAATTTGTTCTTAATAACCATTAAACTATTGAAAAAAAATAGAAAACATAAGTCTCAAATGGACAGAAAACATGGACAATTAATCTACTAGTAAATTAATTGATTTAAAGATGATCACGGGAAATTAGGTGCCGTTAGTTTCATTTCTGTCTCCTCTATGTCAATAGCAAAGCCCTTCCCAGAGTGTTTCCAGTGGTCTGCCATCGGGTTTATCGATTCCGGTACCACAAGATCAACCCTTGATTTTTTGAGTTCATCAGTTGACATTTTGTATTTCACATCTCTCTTTTGAACTAGATCTAGCTCAACCATCCCCAGCTTCAGTTCTTGTGGAGACATCATTAGTGCAGGTGCACCCAACGGAAGCCTATCACCTGCACAAAAATAATTAATTAGCCCACATTAAAGCGATATAATCGTGTTGCAATTTATATTTAGAATTTAAAATATAATTTAACTTTTGAAGTTATATAATTTCATTTTTAAAGTCAAATTAAACTTTAAAATTGATATAACTCATAAAAATTTTAAAATAAAATAAATTTGTGATTAATAATTTTTGTTATATATTATATAGTTATAATAATTATATCAATTAAAATTAAATAAATTGAATTCACATCAATTTAAAATTTAATATATTATTATTAATCTTTAAAAATTAAATTATATCTCTAAAAAAGAGGGAGTAATTATAAACTAAACAGCCAATTAATTTGGCATGGACTTTATATACCTCTGTCAACTTGCCAGGTGCACCAAAACTTGCCATAGGTAGGGACTAGATCTTGGAGTTCACTCCTCTGAATCATCTCTAGAACCCCTGGACTCACCCATAGTCCTGATGTGATCTGGACCATTGATCCAACAACCAACATTTTTCAATCTTTCATAGTCAACTCATTCCAAAATAATATTTAATTAGGAGATTATGAAAAAACAACCAAGAAAACAAATAATATAAATAAATATTGTAACCTCATGAACATGTGAGTGCCAAAGCTTCTGTTCCTCAGGTGGAAGAGCTTCAAAAATTCGCGCAGATACTATATATTCAACCCCTGCATGTAACAATCCAATAACAAGCACAGTTAACTGATAATCCAATCCAGACTAAAAATTAACGTTCTAGTGCAATGTTCTCAATTTTATCATCAAAATTTCATTTACCATGTCAGCACTACTAAGATAACAAGCTTTTTATTTTTAGAGAATGAAATTGAAAAATACATATTTAATAGTTTTAATTTTAAAAATGAAACTCTTCTTGGAGTAAATTTTATTTATATATATATATATATATATATATATATCAATCATGCGTGCTGTTTTTCCTGAGTTAAATGTATCAAATTTGAACTCTGTTGGTGTATTAAATTTAAAATAATTTTTCAAAGACAAAAAAGATCCCTGTTGTGTAGTTAGGTACCGATGAGACGGGCACTGGAGTCGTCCGAGTCGTAAACGGCACACTGGAGAAAGTCCTGATTGAGTCGAGTCACATAATGGTGGGTCTCAATCTGGCGAGTCATGTCATGGCTATACGAAGCGAAGCTACAAACACGCTGCTTTATCTGCTTTATGGGCTTCAGGGACTGACTCATCTGAGCTCCTTTGTCCAGCATATGCTGTTTTACAGTCATTCCCTTTCCCGGCGGCACTGATCCGTCGCCGGCCGGCATCGGAGCCGGATTTTGGTCACTAGAAGCCATTTTTAATTAATTAAAAACCTGTTAATTTTGTGTGATGATGTTGTTATAGGAAGGAAAGTCAAGAGGAGCTTATAGTGGAGGATACGTGTATTAGGTGTTGCTTTGTTGACACGTGTAAGTAGAGGGGAGATGACGTGGCTGAATTTGCTGAAATTATGTTGCCACGTGGAATAGATCCATGCAGGAGAAAAAGATTTGCCGATTTGGATTGGATTTATTTGTTACGATTCCTGAGCAATTTAAGCAGCTACATGCATCATCAATTTTTTTTTTTAATTTCACTATTCTGTATTGTTCATGAATCATGATATCTAAAATAAAAAAAATTCATAAATATTTTTCCTTACTCTATTGTTCATAAAAATACTGATATAAAAAAATATATAGATACAAAAACGTGAATATATTGTGAGTTAAATTTTTTATACATGTAATGATCTATAGTATGTATTTGTTAGGGATTAAAAATGGGCGACCGCTAGTAATAGGTCTGCTATTATTACTAACAGACGTAAACCATCTATTACTATTAATAGCGAACGATGACCATCATCGTCCGCTGCTATTAGTAGCAGATGATTTACTAATCTGCTAGTAATAATAGCAGACGACGGGTTTTAATTTTTTAGTCTCGACCGCCGATCTCTATAATAAATGGTATAAATGTTATTTCTCCTCCTATCTTACTCCATAGTAAGTAGTTGTTATGGATCATTATATATATATATATATATATATACAGGGACGAAATCACGTTGGAGGTTGTGAGGTCAACTGAACCCACTGATTTTTTTTTTGTTTTATAATATATGGCAAAATTTTAAATTTTTAAATGTTATATACAAATTGAACCTATTAAAATTTTTTAATATATGGGGTCAAATTAAAAATTTATAATTTTTTCACTTAAATCTCAATCTCATATCATTCTTACCTCCTCTATATATCATATATGTATATTCATATAATCTTTTTAAACTAATTAATAATTAATTTTATATTATTTTTTGAAGGAATTAATTATTTATAAATAGTTTGTCTTTAGAAAAGTCTATTAGGAGTCAATAGGATATATATATATATACATGCATATAATTAAATATATATAGAGTTAAGAATTATTATATTATTATATTATAATTAATAATATGTTTTATATATATATATAACTTGAAAGTATAAAATTATTCAAAAAATTTGGCTCGGGGGCGCCCCCAAACCCACCATAAAATTATTTATAACCACACAAATTTTTTGATCCCACTAAATTAAAAGTCTGACTTCGTCATTGTATATATATATATATATATATGAGTGCACAAGGTCAGTCCCCATGGGACTTCTTTTTGAATGTAAGAGCAAAAGAAAACCTGTGTCGTTACTTGTAAAACAAACATAATAAAACCTTAACAATGACTTGTGTTAAAATTTTAAACATAAAACTTTCATATTAGAAATTATATAAAGGGCGACCTAGCTAAAGCCTTGTTGAGAATTTTAGTATATTGGAAAAAGATTATAGTTGCGGTCTTTATGTACTATTTTCTTTTTCTTTCACAAGTTATTGTTGCAGTCTTACTTAAGAACCATAGCAAACAATTTCTATGTAAACGTGATCTAGTACTATAGTTAACGAAGTATTTTACCCTTCCATATTAGGGGGTATTTGATAAAAATTGAATAAAATAGTTCTGAATGTTTAAGTAATCTGAATGAGCTGAATGAAATAGATTTCTGAATACTGAATGAAAAAAGTTATTTGATAAGTGACATGTCTGAAACATTTGAATAATATATTTTTATTATTTTATTCCTCTGAAAAAATTCAAAGTTATTGTAAATTTATTTAATACTACTTAATATAATATTTAATATTTTTTTTAAAAAAAATAATTTTTTTAATTTTTTTTTTACTTCATTCAGCTGAGACTAAATCATTCAGGCAAAAAAATTAAACTTAGTCATTCAGCCCAAAAATCTGACCGATTCAGTCATTCAGACCTAAACAAACGCACTGAATGGTTTAGTCCATCTGACCGATTTAGTCATTCAGCTCCAATCAAACCGTCCCTTAGAGTTTGATAAAAACTGAATAAAATAGTTCTGAAAGCTTAAGTAATCTGAATGAAGTAGATTTCTGAATACTAAATGAAAAAAGTTGTTTGATAAGTGACATGTCTGAAATATCTGAATAATATATTTTTATTATTTTATCCCTCTGAAAAAATTCAATGTTATTGTAAATTTATTTAATATTACTTAATATAATATTTAATATTTTTTTAAAAAAAATTATTTTTTTTTTACTTCATTCAGCTGGGACTAAACCATTCAGCCAAAAAAATTAAACTTAGTCGTGCAGCCCAAAAATCTGACCGATTCAGCCATTCAGACCTAAACAAACGCACTGAATAATTTAGCTCATCTGATCGATTCAGTCATTCAATCATTCAACTCCATTTAGTTCCAATCAAACAACCCCTTAGTCGGAATTAATGAAGGGAGTTAATCTAGTTGACAAAATCTCTTATTACTACTGTTCAGCTACATGCATATGGATCGGCCTAGATTATTCAAGGTGCTTAACAATAACGATTTAGTTTCAACCACCCCATCTATATACATTTTAATTTTTTGAATTTAATTTGTGAAATTTTAAAATTTTAAGAGAATGATGACAGACAATGACATATGTAATTTAAAATAATTACAAGGGTCATCAGTACATGTGGCTATTAGCCATTAATATGCTTTTTTTAATATGTTGTTCTTCTACATTATATAGTTATAGAAAGACTAGAGGCAAGGTTTTGTGATGGAATCCATATGCTCACAGAGAACATATCTAAATATTACATCCTACCAGAATAGAGATTGACTGAATTGAGGTCATGGGATGATGTGTAGGTTGAGCCAACGTTTATGCTGTCAGAAGTATGGATGAGGGTCTCAGATTGACTTGAACTGCTGATTTGCATCTCATTATACTTGTCTCTGAGGGCTTGAAACATGAAAAAATCTTCAACAGTACTTGAATCCATGTTTACCTCCTGAATACTGATTTCACCATTAAGCATTCCCATTACAGAAGACATGGTCGGCCTAAGCGCCGAAGATGGATTAGTGCATAATAGAGCTACTTTGATCATTCTCATTGCCTCTTCCTTGTTGAATTCGGAACCCAACCTTGGATCCACTAACTCCAGTAAACTTCCATTTTGTTGCATAGCAATAGCCTGGAACAATTATATGGATGAGACTAAGAATTGAAGAAAACATGGCTGTTTTTTGAGACACTAATTATGAAGTACTCGAATGCATGCAAAGAAGTAATGTAGTATTACCATATCAAGAAGACAAACATAGTTTTTGCTTGGTTGATATTTCATGTTGCTCTTTCCAGCAACAATTTCAAGTGCAACAACCCCAAAACTGTACACATCTGCTTTGTCGGTCAAATAACCCCATAATGCGTACTCTGGTGCCATATACCCTCTGCAAAACAGTATTGCAAATTAAAAGGTGATTTCTTACTTCCTAGCCAGACATATGAGCTTTTGTGCGCCTCAACTCCAACATAAATATGAATGTAAATGCTTCATGCAAATCATACTGAACTTCGACTTGCAGTTCATGTCAATGAACTTTCCAAGTTGACTATTATGTATGGAATAACTTCACCAATTATCTCGAGTACATAGATTCATTAGCATATGAACAGTCCTACATGACTATTCAAACTGGCAAGTCATTTAAAAAATAGCCTGAGAAACTTGTACAAATTTGCTCATCACCTGAAGAAAACAACACACCAGAAAGGGAAGGGGTGGGTGGGGTGGGGGACTTTAAATGTTAATTTGCTTACTAGACTTGTGGTTTGTTTAGGTTATTCTCAAAGCACCAACTCAAGGCATATAGGCCACGAGAAGCATTATTAGTTCCACGTCTCTGTTTTTTTAGTGTTTCGTAGGCATCGATCCTTTGAATGTAGTCCCTTCCTTCATCAGTCAAAATAGGGATGTTCCTAGAAGCTTATAAATCACTTGATCATGTACTAGCAGACATTCAAGTTTTGTATCAAGTACTAGTAAAGTGTGCTTTGTGCTTTCCTTCTAAAAATTCTGTCACTTTGGTTTGTTCCATTGATTGGTGACTCTTCTTGAACTCTCTATATCTTTCAGCGGATTTCTGTGAGTAGTAAGTTGCCTTATTTGTATCTCCAAGGTGGATTTTTTGGAATGCTAAACAACGTACAAATCCTTTACGCTGCAACAGTTCATCTTATCACAGATAACATCTGCAATGGACAATATTCCAGCAAAGCAAAGCAGGATCCTTCCATAGTTCACAACAGCGACAAAAGTGTCTGTCGCGCATAAATTTTCATCCTTGAAGTTTTACGAATATCAATTATTCAGTCTATTCTTCACTATCTTTTGTAAAGGGAAAGAAAAAAGAAACAAAAAAAAGAAGAATATGACATATTAAAGAATTATTTTTTTATAGAAAAGGGGAAAAAGAACTCACATAGTTCCCGCAACTCTAGTACTAATATGCGTGTCCTCCTCTTCGTGTAGCTTGGCCAAACCAAAGTCCGAGATCTTAGGGTTGAGGTTGCTATCAAGAAGTATATTGGTGGCTTTGATATCTCTATGAACAATTTTCAGACTTGATTCCTCGTGAAGGAAAAAAAGGCCTCTTGCTATGCCAATACAAATTCTGTGTCTGGTAGGCCAGTCCAAATCCAATCGGGATTCCACTGAACCTGCAAGTGACATTTATTTATCAACATGAAAGAGGATACAGAAGTTTCTGGCTCATGATTCAAGGGAAGAACAATAGAATAAGATGAAATAGTTGCTACTGGCTTTTGGTAAATAATGTCATGGTGATGACCACCATTCCCATAAGTTCAAAATGGGTTACTAGGGAACTCTTATCTCCCTGCGTTTCGCATACTGGGTACTATGGTTTCGAACCATAACTAGATTTCTGCCAAAGTATTATACCATAGGTAGCGCCCTTGTACCCAATTTGGTACCCCCAATACCTAATCAATCAGCGTGTTCCTAGTAACCATGGTTCAAATTACATATTATATGTCTTAGTTTACACTGAATTTACCAAAAAGAGCCTGGGCGAGGTTGTTGTTCTCCATGAACTCATACACTAGTAGTAATTGCTTGCGTTCAGCACAACATCCGTGCAACTTTACTAGATTTGGATGTCGCAAACCAGATATCATGCCTATTTCATTCACAAATTCCCGGGTCCCTTGATTTGATTTGGTAGAAAGTTGCTTAACAGCAATAATAGTACCATCCAATAATATACCCTGCATTGTAATGGAAATACAGTTTTAAATAATTTGTTGAGTGATGTTCATGTCCATTTATCATAATCCCATAGAAAAAGCAGGAAGCATAAGTTCCCCCCCAAAAAAAGAACAGAATTGGTATATACCTTGTAAACAGATCCAAAACCACCCTCCCCAATTTTGTTTGCAGCATCAAAGTTGTTTGTGGCAGCTTTAATTTGTTGCAAGGTAAATACACCAGTCTGTAAATCTAATCCTCTCAGCACTGCAGAAGAGCATATTTTAAGGGGTTGAAATGCATCTAATAAACCGAGCGAGTTTATTTGTTTTAGGGAAAAGGGAATTGTTTGCATGTCTACCCTTTGAATCTGTCTGTCAATATGCATTTACATTACTTGCCAACATCCATTCAAATTTTATTACAGAAAAACTTCGATCTAATTTATAACACGACGTCTTTCTTTGCTGGAAGAAGGTAGGTCATCAAAGTAATCTTCTACTGTGGCATAATTTTAGAAAAGTATTAAGAAGAAAGCCAAAATATCTAAAATGACAATATAGTTGTTGAAATTCATTATTCATGATGCAATCCATATACAATTGCTATTCCAAGTGTAAGTTTTGAATCTAAAAATCCTCATATAAGACTGTGTATGAGTTATTTAATTAGTATTTTAAACCATTGCTGCTTTCTTCATTTTACTCCATGCATGCAAGATTTACCAATTGATACAGCTCTCACCTTTTTCTTCTTTCAAACAGCCTTTCCACCAAAGGATGGTAAATATTGAAGTAATAACGCATAATGCCACCACTCCAACAGCAACATAAACAATGTTGTTCTTCTTCTTCCCACCAGTTCTACAAGTTTTAAAATCTGTCCAATCACAAAAGTTATGCTAGAAGACGCCAACACGCATATCACAAACATGGCCAAAATATAGATTTAAATAAATTACTATGAAAGCAATTTCCTTTGATTTCTACGGGGTAGAAAAAGAAAACACGTACTCGACGTAACTGAAATAGCCGATATAATTGGTCCATAAACTCCTCTTTTAGGAATGCGTGTAGTCCCTTTACCAGCCCAATAAAATCGTATCTCTAAGATGTTATTTGTCACACTCGCATTAAATGGAATGACCACAGGTTGTTGAGCTCCACGAGCCTCGTCTTCAATATTAAAATCCTTCCGAACTAATTCTTCCTGAAACATTATTAAGGAGGAGTTTGAATTTAAAAAATTCTTGAAACACGTACGAACTAGTACATAATTAAATAATTACCTGAATATATATATCAAATATCCGCCTCCCAAGACTGCTAGATGTATTGTCATTTGTAAATTGTATTTCTGCGAAATGCAGATTTACAGCATAACTCCCGTTTTCCAAGCAATAAGAGTAATAAGTAAGAGAGAGTGGAGAAATGCGTGCTGTTGTATACATGTCAAAGATGTTGTTCGTTGATGATGCAGTCTCTATGAAATCTTTGTTTTGAAAATTACTATCGTCCAAGAAGTCTCCAGTGCTACTAAATCCCCAGTAATTTTTTTTACTTCTGTAATATTTTGCTGAACCACCGTCAACGTTTCCATCTCCTTCATACACAACTATTCCATTACTTTCTTTCTTCTTTAAATCATCTCCGCCACTATTAACATGTAAAGAACACCCATCTGCCATGCATATACAAACAAATAGGGTAATGTTATCGAACATCCATAGATAATTGATTTAAAGACTTTAAAGTAAATATGCATTAGCATGAGTAGAGTAAATTTACATTCATTGGTGGCAGTAAATATTGACAAATGTTCAAAGGCACCTTTATAAGTTACAATTGGACTGTTTGGATTCAGATTATAGCAATAATTTGATTCTAATAGAAATAATCAGATTTTAAAAAGCCAATCCAGATAGGCTCAAAGAGCTTTTAGTTACAAGGAGTTTGGTTACCAGCAGGCTAGCAGTACTTTTCAAATCTCTCAATGCAAATGTTTATGATACAACATTAAAATGCCATTTCAGATCAAACGATATACAAGATACTGTAGCTAGGCAGCCTCAGTTCAAGCCCTATTTTCCTCGCGAGCTGAATTTGGTCGTCATTTAAAGTCCTATGTTCTATATTTGGGATGTTTAACGTAGAGAGAGTTTTGGGATTTTTAATTTCTGACGATCGATCGACAAAATAAAGAATGTTAAGAAGTTGCTTAGCAATTAATCTCCAAAATTACAAGAACTTACATTTAGGACAGGTGAAATCTTTCTCACACGGAAGAATTTCCTTTCTGTTAAAGAAATGTTGTAGGTAAGAATAATTAGCATAAAGTAGAAAAGAAATAGTCCGATTATATTTAAAAATTAAAACTTCAGAGAATCAAGAAATAGAAACGCACAAGGTGTTCTCCGAAGAAGAAGAGCTCTTAAACAAGTTAACGAATAGATTCCTAACATAAAAGAAAATGTGTGACAATATGATCAGTACGTACGTACTACATAATTTACTGCAGGAAGAAAATGGGGAACAAAACAAAAGAAGTAGTATATATTCTGACTTTTGCTGACATGCGAGATGCTCAGGGCCTTGCCATACAAAATTATTGTAGGAAAGATCACTGCAGACAATTTGAAATGATCAAAGTTAGATGGATGTCAGCATATTAATTGTTAACAGAAATGCAATAGGAAAATAAATTCTTGAGCTAGCTGAGTGACTAATACATTTGTTAAATAAGCAGCAACCTATATATATATATATATATATATATATATATATATATATATATATATATATATATATATATAATGACGTACATGCTACTTCCTTCCTTGAAGATTGATTCAGGGACATTTCCACTTAGGTTGTTGCCCGTTAAAAACCTATTTATTTAAAGCAGCAGCTCTAGCAGTGGTTAGTATCTCATGCATATACTTGAGTGCAGTTTTTAAAACAGTACAAAATTAGATAAATCGAACTTGGCATCATACTTACACGAATTTAATTTTTTTAGATCTGATGTCGTATGGAATTTCTCCTACTAACCTGTTAAAGCTTAAATCCCTGTCCAAATCACGATGACATCAAACAAACGGAGGTGATCAAGAAACTATTACGTAAAACACTAGTAGTCCATAACACTGAATCTTTCTTTTAACAAATTAAGGAGTTTTATAAAGAAGATAAAGTACAGTAGCAGGACAAAGAAAAATCAAACAACGCACAAAAAAGGGACAAATTCAAGGAAATAAAATATATTTATAAATTTTTTTGATAAAAAGAATAAAAAAGCACCATTAAAACCAGCAGACCATTTTCATTTGAATTTTTCTTCGTCTTCTTCTCTCTCTTTCCGAGGGTGAAGACAATTAAATCGACAGGCATTGAATATATATATATATAGATTATAGACTTTGGATATATATATATATATATAAGAGTCAGATATTCCCACTCTGAGATTTGTCATGCATTACTTACAATGTTTCTAAAACTTCCAGTTTCCAGATATTTGTAGGGATTTTTCCAGAAATGTTGCAGTTTCTCAGTACCCTGAATTTAGGATGAAGTAATATGTCAAAATAATGTAGGATCAGATTCATAACCCTTTATACCAATAAACATGTTACACAATCATACAGTTTTTGTATGCCTCTACTGCTACTTAAGTTGGGAAATTCCTGAATTGGCCCATTTATGTCAGTAATCCTCCTGTAAAACATAAAACTCTAATTAGATAATGAAACAAAATCAGCCAAAAACAGTGGATACATTTCAGTGATTCTACACTCACAAGTCGGTTAACTTGTCGAGTAGAGATAACTTTGGCGGAATTGGTCCCTCCAGCCCACTTGCACCTATTTCTCTTCATTGACAAAATTAATTTAATAATTATAGCAATACCAAAAAAAAATGAATCCACCAAAATTTTAAAAGGCTAATGATCTTACAGTCTTTCAAGTTGATTCCACTTCTGTATAAATTCAGGTATTGGTCCAGAGAAGTTGTTATCGCTGATCCTACTACATGTTGCAAGAAAAATGGTGCTTAATTAATAGTATGATAAACATTAATAATGATTAATTCACAATTATTCTACTGATAAGCTTACAAATCTTTTAAATTTGTTAGCCCAGCAAAAGTTATTGGCAATCTCCCTGTCAATCGATTGGACGACAACATCCTAGAAAGAATTCCAAGCCATGCAGCAGATGAACAATTTAGGTAGTCCATAAAATTAAATAAATTTGGTTCAAGGAGTAAATCATAAGGTGAGAAAGATATGACATGGTCTTACAAATTTTCCAAATTAGGTAACTTCCCAAGCTCAGAAGGGACACCGCCAGAAAACTCGTTTGATTCAAGGGATCTGGTAAGAAAATCTCAGTTTAGATCACTAAAAGAGCATAACTGAAACATAAGCTAAATTCTTAATATACTCTTAGAATGCACTGGATTAAATAAAATGATGCCACAGATGAGACATGACATTTACACAGAAGAAAATTAAAAATTTCCAAGTTAAGCCGGAACACTTCGTTAAAAATTAAAAGATTTAGCTTTTCCAAATTATTGATAAAAGGCATGTGTGCGTCCCTAAGTGTGTGGGCATGTTTGTGTTATGCCAGAGAGAAAATGAGAGAGAGAGAGAGAGAGAGCATACAAATATGTAAGAGTGGTAATATTTCCCAAGTATTTCGGGATTGTTCCTGATAAACGATTGATGACGACACTCCTGGAGTATATCTTTACACTGTTAATTCTATAGTATTGATGTTTAATAAAGAACTTGCTATATAAAGTATGCACGCATTACTTACAAATATTCCAACTTTGTTGATGCCCATTCCAGAGGTATATTGCCATGAAGATAATTGCTAGTAAGATCACTGCAACAATAGGTAGTATTGTCTTTCTAATGGAAGCATAAAATCCCAATAAACAAGTCAAGAAACAAGAATTTCTTACATTGTTTTGATGTAGGGTAACTTTGCCAAGGATTTTGGAAGCATACCATCAAGATCCTGCCCTTTAAGAATTCTGTTTCAACAGGAAGGAAAGAGGCTCTATAATATTAAATTGTACACCAGTTTTGAACAAGTATATATGGTATTGCAGATAATTGATACAGTTTCACTATCTGAATGAAACGAAAAAATTATCAAATACTAAGAGAAATAAAACAATCACAAGAGATTTTTTTTTATAACAGTAAGCAATTGGTGGTGCAAATACTCTGGCAGCCAACTCTTGAAAGGCCAAAATCTCAGCATATTACTGAACTAAACACATTATTCATCATGCACAGTCAGTAGATATACAAGGGAAATGCAAGATTTTATTAACCAGGACAGATAAACATTGAGACCCTGTTAAAATCCTCTTCATTTCTAATTTGATGTTTAAAAATACAGATTATGTGAAGAATACTTATTTTGTAGCTAATTAGGCATCAACTCCAGTGCAATTACTTCAACCGCTGTCACAAATGAAGGAAGTATTTGATGCTATCTATCATCATATAAAAATTTAAGCAACAAAATAATATATTAATGACAAGAAGCATACATGTTTTCAACATGACATACTCCATCAGGGTAGAGGCAATTGCAAGTGAAAGAATTATTATAAGGCCATGGTCTTTCGCTCGTTCTTGGTGTGCTCCAGTTTGAGTTCCCATCACAAGGATTCAGACTGAAATCCCAGTCCTTTTTGTGCAATTGGTCAGCTATTTCTGTAAGTGCTTCCACTGCATAAACATTAGTTTCAGAGTTGGATAGAAGCTGGGCACATATATTATTTATCCACGTTAAGCATACTTCAACTTAAAATCACATCAAGGATTGAAAAAGGGAGATAGATAGCAGACAGGACACTTTCTCTGCACAAAACTTCAACAACCAATTGAGACTTAAAAAAAGCTCACGCGATACGACAGGAGTTGGCACAGGTTTATCTCTATGAAAGAAAAAGGGAGGGTTCAACTAAATTTAAAATCTTGAAAAAAGAACAAATTATACGTTACATATTTCTCTAAAAAAATTGATTGAAGCGTAGGCATGCTCCTTTCAGCAGAAAATTGGTTGCATACAACTGATAGGCACCTCAAGGACATTATTACTATATCCTCAAGTAGACATGACAGGGAGATCACGGAACCAAACAGAGGCAAAAAGGTATATTATATATATATATATATATATACTCATCTCCATATCAAACATATTCTAGACAATCATCTCCATCTCACTTGGGCTTAGCAATGCAGGATGTGTTCATAAGTCATGTATTCCTAGACTTTTGAATGAAGTTTTTGTTAGGACACTCACATTCCTCCGGCGGAAGCTTAGCCTGTGCTTCAACGAAACTTGTTTTAGAGCATGCTAGTATAGAAAAGACGAGCACGAAAATAAATAGAGAACTTAAAGTATCAAAAGCTGTTTCCATCTCCTCTTGCTTTTAATTCCTTGAGCTAATACATGGAAAGATATATATATATATATATATACACACACACACACACACACGAGAGAGAGAGGGCCAAGGTCATGGACTTTGGCGCTGTTTCTCACATAATTAAGTTACATAAAATAAAATTTATTCTCACAAATATATTACTATTTCACAACTCATTAATGTAATAAATATTATTATATTGGCCATTAAAAAAATTAAAAGGTAGCAGAATGCCCATTGTTTAAAAAGAAAAGGAAAAAAAAAAGCCAGTTGACTGCCCACGAATAAATATTAGGACTTATGAAAATTATTATAGACAATTATGTATTCATTAATTTTTTAAAATAAGTTAAGTGATCGCAAATTTGTTAGACGACAACTAAAATATAAAAATAACATAAATTTTATATGAGTAGTCAACCCAAGGCGATGACAACTCGACTCAAACCGCCGATTAATTAGTCGATCCAAAGTGACGACTTAGGAATCTCTAACCATTGTATAGCTTGTTTTAGAAAGTGAAATGTGGGAACATGATGACCCATAATTGATGTCTACACATCACACATAAGAAGATTATTGCCAACTTGAATACTTTATGTGAACTGCCATTAATTAATTGACTACATTGTCATGACACTCGGATCCGTGATTACCTTTCAAATTTTGAGGGGAAAAAATAGAATAGCAGTATGATATATATTCCACTTCCACATATATTATTTATCTTGGTTTGATCTTTAAGTGGCTTAACCGTTCCACCGTGTTATCTTCTTGGTGATTTTGATGAATAAGCAAGTATATAATTTTGGGATATAAATTAAAACATAAATTTTTATTTAATTATTAAAAAGTTGAACTTGACAGAATTTATGTGTCAAATTTTACTTTTTAATAATTAAATGAAAGTTTGTATTCAAATTTTTATCTTAAAATTATATATGTAGTAGTGTCCCATTTTTTATAGGAACTTTTGTTTTATCCAATTTCCATTTGACTTTTCCAATACAAATTTCAATCAATCTTTAAAGAATATATGAAGTTTCACATCAGAATCTTAAACACCGGCATTTTCAACAAGCAAACAGGAAACACGTACAATAATATTGGAACTGAATTATTCAAGTGCTTCATGCCATACCATTATAATGGTATATTATGTATGAAAATAAATGGAAAATATTATAAAAATAAAAAGTGAGTTAAGAAGAAATCACCCAAATCAAATGAATTGAGGCGTGCATAGAGCAATGTCTTTAAGAATATTTTTTGCTCCTCCGATATTATGTGCAAAAAGTCACAAATAGAGAAGATAACATAAACAGTCGATTATTTTTTCTTATTTTAAAACAAAAATGATAAAAAAAAATATTGTAGTGCAATATATATATATCTATGTATGTAAATATATATGTATTATTATATTAAGAAGAATACATGCATCCTGATTCTCCTTTTAGAATAGCACAACTCTATTTTCTTATTCTAAACAGAGTAGTCTCCTTGTCCTCTTCAATATGCACGACTTCTGTATATATTTAAGAGAAATTGTACAACGGTAATAATATTAAGGGCAGCAACGGTAATCAGCTTAAGATAGTAATCAATACCATTGCTTTTGTAACGGAAGAAACCATAAGAAATAAATCACACTAATTAACTAACTTGACTTTGAAATTTCTTTAAAAATTTAATAATCCCCCACAATTTTAAAGACAAGTATTAAGAGAAATATGAATAAAAAACAAGTGAAAATACAATGCATAAGTATTGGTGTCTTTTGGGCTATGAACCAATACATAGAATAAATAATGCTAAATTTACGGGAAATAAGTGCAACAATAAGTTTTTATGAACCACATTCTTTTAGTATGAATTTAAACATTTTATCATTCACATTAGAATTTCGAAGTGGGCTTGTTCAACGCGGTTGGATACATTTTCGGTCATGCGCCAAATCCTGATTTCATGAGAGCTTTAGAGAATTTGCCTAAATTCTCATAGAGGCGGCCCCACCTCTATTCTCACATAGTTGTTTTTCATCAAGTGTGTTTTGTAGCTCACCACACTATCTAATATGGACTATGAAAACATTAAGAGCTTAAAACTCAAGCTCCATTCGCTACAAATGCACTATCATACACCATATGGATGAATATTAAATATAAATAAGATAGTGTCACAACGATCAACCCATGACTTGTTTGTGACGCCCCCAAATCTAGGCCCACACAGTCCAAACTTGAGTCGTCAAAAGACTACAACAAAATTATTACAATGAAATACAACGTACAACAATACAGTGGATAATACAACACAACTAAGTCTTCATTATTATTGCCACACTATTTTATAACACGTGAAGACTATGATAGTTATCCCCGCACTCTCACTCCATTCCCCGGCTAGACCCCGTTACGTTCTCATCTCCTGTTGAAAAACAATGGAACGAAAAGAAAGGGTGAGCTCAAATAGCCCAGTAAGAAATATCATGACTAAGATAATGACGCATAATTTATCATTAGCCTTCAACAGTTGAGTTCTTGATAGAATACAATAGACTACAAGGTTTATATCAAAAACTGCAGTTAAATTCTTAAACAACGTTCAGATCAATAATAACAGCGGAATGAGCAATCTATTAGAAGAATAATGCAGACTATAATGTCCACTCGCTTCTCTTTTTAGTAAAAATATCATCAACTTTTATCATCTGAAATACCATTAGTCAAGATAATACAACTTCACAGTTCCTGGTCATAATCATGCAGATCAATAGTTCGTCTTTGCACTACGGGCCAAAGACATTCAATATAACACCAACGGTCATGATTATACCAGATTCAGCCTTTGGTCATAATCATACCAACCAACAGTTCATCTTTGCACTACGGGCCAAAGAGAACATTCACCACGTGTCATAAAAGACACCGAACAGATGTATCGCCTTTAACCTAGTATATCGCCTTTAACCTATCATCTGTTCAACAATTATATCACATCTGTGCCCCCGGCCACAGATATTCACAACAGCTTGATTCTTGATGATTAATACAAATAACAGTGATACAAATGATGAACAGAAGAACAGGATAAACAATAAGTATCGGAAGTTTACTTTGTGCAGATTCAAATAATGTCCAAATTGCCAACATGATGTGGAGTGAAATTTAAAAATGATATTCAAGATCCACAGTTCAGAATAACGATTACAGTTCAATAGAAATGTTCAGAAAATAGGAAGGTTCAGTTGAACTAATGAAATTCAACTATTATGGAACATATAATATTTTCAGGAATTATAGAAGCAATAGTTCAATAATAAGTTTCGATTTAGGTGTATGGAAGAAAATAATATCCCTTACCGTAGCAGGTTTGATTAACAAAAGGTGAAGGAAATTAATATCCCTTACCATAGTAAGTTTGAATAATGGAAGATGAAAAAGATGGTATCCCTTATGAGTATAAAGGAAAATGATATCACTTACGAATATGGAATAAAAGTGTCATGTGATAATTCGTGTAGACAATTTATTTCCACACGAGACAAATAAAAAGGGTTATTCACCAACAGGCGATAATCCGCACCGTAAGGTTATTCCCTTTAATTTGAATACGAATAGTTATTCACCAAACAGGCGTAATCCGCACCGTAAGGTTATTCCCACAATTTAATAGAATTTGAACACGAAGAGTTATTCACCAAACAGGCGATAATCCGCACCGTAAGGTTATTCTCAAAGATTAATAAGGAATGAATACAAAAGGTTATTCACCAACAGGCGGTAAACCGCGCCGTAAGGTTATTCCCACAATTTAATACATGGAAATAAATGGCACAAGAAAGAAACGATATTATTTTCGAGAATCAAAGAATGATAATCCCTTCAAGTAAGAAAGAAAATAATATCCATTTATGATGATGAAAAGAGTGATACCCCTTACCTTAACACGTGACTGGATATTGATTTAAATGAGGTTGATCAACCTATATATTTATAATATAAATTAGTAATTACCACATATAAATTTCAAAGTGTATGATAACTCGTATAATATGAACTATCAAAATTATATATATTTAACATAATTTTTGTAGTATAAAATACCAACTTTAAAATAGTTTTAAAAATAATATTCCAAAATAAATCTTCCAAAGAAAGCTTTTAAAAATGAATCTTCTTTGAGAAGAGTCTTCTGAAGGAAGATTTGTGAATACCGTGAAAAATAGGAATTTATAAAATTACTACTCTTTAATAAAAGACTTACTTGAAAAATTCCTGCACTCCTTTTGGCTTTCAAACACTCAAAATAGCCTTACTATTCTCAGAGAAAACTCATAAAATTCTTATAGAAAAATTTTATGTTTTAGGTGTGATTTTTCTATTCAGCTGAACAAGCTATTTATAGGAGAAAAGAGGTTACTATGCAGGTGGTAGGTGGCTGGCGTGCTGCACACCAGCCTGAGAAATTCAGGCAGCAGCCTCACCAACCCACGTTCCAGCAAACACAATTCACATTTTAATTTTCATGTGGGCCCCATATGGGTCCCACATGTTACTATTCACGTTACTATTTCAAATAGTAAAATTAATTATTTTATTTTTTTATTTATTTTTTTATTTATTCTTCCTGTGAGTCCAACATATAAAATAATGTTACCACAATAATGTAAGAAACACGTTACATATTTTTATTAATTTAATAATATAAATTATAGTGTATTTGCTACTGTGACAATTATTAGATTCAATAATTTTAAACTACAGTGCACCAACAATTATTGACTCGCTGATATGAAATACAGTGTAATGACAATTATTGAATCAATAATGCAAAATACTGTGTAGCAACAATAATTGAATTGATAATATAAAATATTATGCAGTGACAATTATTGATGAAATGATGCGTAACAATTACGGTATCAATTATCAGACCAATAATATGAGACACTGTGCAATACCGTGTGCTACTGTAGAGTACCGTGTGCTACAGAAAATACCATAAATTGCCGTATGCTACTATTCTTTTATCACCGGTATTTTAACAGTTAACACCGTTGACTATTTTTTATTTAAAAAGGTTACTTCTGTCGTTTTCTATATCCGACAAATATTCCGTTGTGGGGTCCACAAATAATTTGTTATTTCGGCGCCGTCGTACGGCCCGAATATTCCCCGACAAAACGAATATTCCCCGACAAAAAGAATATTGTCCGACAAAATAAAATTTGCACATAACATCCTTAACTTTCAATTTTGTCAATTTAACCATTTACTGTTTCAGGAAAAATATATATGAAGAAAAATTAAATTTTGTATTTCATAAATTCGGGGTCTTATATTGTTCTTACCCATACGAACCTAATTCTTGGATCTCCATTCACATAGGTTGGGTTATCATCAATGTTGACCTTTTGTTCTAGGCATAACTCTTATCCCCCTCGATGTAATCTCTACAAACCTTTTGTTAAGTGGTTTAGTCAAAGGATCGGCTAAATTCATTTTCGACCTTACATACTCGAGTGATATCACACCATTATTAAGCAGGTGTAGAATATTTTTATGCCTTAGGCATATATGTCTATTCTTGTCATTATGACTTTGATTTAAAGCTCGGCCTATTGTGGCTTAGCAATCACAACGTATAGACACAGATGGAACTGATATTTTCCATAAAGGGATATCCGCTAATAGATTTCGCAACCAATCAGCCTCAGCACTTGCCAAATCCAAAGCAATAAGCTTAGATTTCATAGTGGAACGAGCAACACAGGTCTGCTTGGTTGATTTCCAAGTGACATCACCACCACCAAGGGTGAACACAAATTCACTCGTGGATTTAATCTCATCTGAATCAGAGATCCAGTAAACAATATACCATAATTCATAGTTCCTTTTAAAAAATCAAGTATTCTAGAAATGGCTATCCAATGCTCATTACTAGGATTATGTGTATATCTACTCAAACGATTTGTAGCATATGCAATGTCAGGTCTCATGCAGTTTGAAAGAAATCCAAGATTACCAATAACTTGTACATACTTATTTTGTGACACGTTTTCTCCTTTATTCTTCTTTAAAGAAATGCTATGATCGTAAAGTGCGCACACATGTTTTGAATTAAATTGACCAAATTTCTTAAGCAATTTTTCAGTGTAATGTTCTTGCGACATATAAATTTCACTAGCATTTTTGATCAATTTTATCCCAAGAATGATATCAGCTTCACCCAAATCTTTCATATCAAAATTTGAAAAAAGAATAGACTTGGCAGCATTAACATGTAAATCAGTACCAATGATAAGCATGTCATCCACATGAAGACATATAAAGACCCACATTTTTATCAAATTTAGAATATATGCACTTTTCTGCATCATTAACAACAAATTCGTTTTTTATCATAACAGAGTCAAATTTATCATGATATTGAGAGCTTGCTTAAGTCTGTATAATGATTTTACCAATTTACAAGGTTTATTTTTCTTACCATGAACCACAAACCCCTCGGGTTGCTCCATGTAAAATTTTTCATTTAAATCTCTATTTAAAAATGTTGTTTTTACATCTATTTGATGAATAACTAAATTATAAATAGAAGCCAAAACAATTAAAACTCTAATAGAAGAAATTCTAACTACTGGAGAATAAGTATCAAAATAATCAAGATCTTTCTTTTGTGAATAGCCTTTGGCAACAAGTATAGCTTTAAACTTATCTACAGAACCATCAGGTTTTAATTTTTTTTTTAAAATCCATTTACACCCAATGGGTTTAACACCATGAGCTATATCAACTAACTCCCAAGTATGATTACTCATAATAGATTATAGTTTATTATTAATTGTCTTTCTCCAGAATGGAGCATCGGGTGAGGTCATAGCTTTACAAAAAGTAATAGGATCATTATCTATTAAAAAGGTATAAAAGTCATCACCAAAATTTGTTTATTTCCTTACTTTTTTGCTCTTTCTAAGTTCAACAGGTAAGTCTTGTAATTTTTCAGAGGTGTCATCATTCAACTCAAGTTTATGATGAGTAACATTTTTTAACTAAGGAAAAATATTTTCAAAAAACTCTGCATTCTTAGTTTCAAGCATAGTATTAATATCTAACAAATCACTTTTAATAACAAGAAATCTATATGCAGCACTATTTTCAGCATAACCAATGAGCATGCAATCAGAAGTTCTAGAACTAATTTTTCTCTTTTTAGGATCAGGAAGTAAGACTTTAGCCAAACACCCCCACACTTTGAGATATTTTAAATTAGGTACATGGTTTTTCCACAATTCAAATGGAGTATTACCAGTCATTTTATAAATTATTCTATTTTGAATATCACATGCAAATAAAATAGCTTCTCCCCACAAGTTAGGAGGTGCACCAGAACTAATCAACAAAGCATTCATCATTTTTTTTAAAGTTTGATTTTTTTCTTTCAGCAACACCATTAAATTTTGGTGAATAAGGAGATGTAGTTTCATGCAAAATACCATGTTCCTCACAAAAAAATATTTAAAGGTTCATATTCACCACCTCTATCAGATCTAAGCCTTTTAATTTTTCTATCCAATTTATTTTCAACTTCAGCTTTATATTTAACAAATATATTAAATGCTTCATTTTATGTCTAAGCAAATAAACCTTAGTATACCTTGAAAAATCATCAATAAAAGTCGCATAATATTTTTTACCATCTCTTGTCATAATTGATTTCAAGTCTCCCAAATCTGAATGAATAAGACTAAGTAATTCTGATTCTCTTTCCAACACAGGTTTGTATGATTTCTTGTTTATCTTAGCTTTAACACAAGTGTGACACTTGTCATGTTCGTAAATTGAATTTTTTTTAAGAATGTCTATTTCTTTCATTTGTTTAATATATGAGTAATTAACATGACCTAGTCTAGCATGCCATAAAGAATCACACTCAAGTAAATAAGTGGACGAACTGACATTTTCATTTAAGAAATTAAAAACATTAAGTAAAAATAAATCATTATTATTATACCATTTTCCCACAAATATCTTATTTTTAGTCATTATAATTTTATTTGACTCAAAAATAACTTTTATTCCCACCTTGCATAGCAAAGACACAGACACAAGGTTTCGATGAATGTTTGGCACATGAAGAACATCTATCAATGTGAGATTTTTTCCGGAGGTAAGTTTAATAAGGACTTTTCCTTTTCCCAAAACAAGTGCAGGAGTAGAATCTCCCATGTAAACTTGTTTCTCTCCTTCTCCTAATGGTGATGTGCTTGGTTGCACTAGAGTCAACCACCAAATTATTGTCATGTGCTACCACGTTAACCTCAGAAATGACCGCAACAATAACATTCACCTAAGCTAAATTTGCATTTGATGTTGCAAGTTTGTCGTTTCTCTTCCTATGTCTGCATTGCGCAGTATGATGTCCAGGATTATCACAAATAAAACAGTTTCATTTTTTCTTTCCAATTTGATTATGTGCCTTGAGATGTTCATTTGTGTTGTTGTTGCTCCCTCCTCTGTGGTTGTTATTACTGTGCTTGAAGCCGTAATTTCTCCCTCCATTGTTGATATTGTTCCTCTCCACCAACTTTACCTTTGTATAACAAGCTCCCAAGTAGTGGTTAACATAGCATAATCCAAAAAATTATTCTTAAGATTGTAAGAAAATAAATGGAAAATACTATGAAAATAAAAAGTGAGTTAAGAAGATATTACCCAAATGAATTGAGATGTGTGTAGAGCATTATCCTTAAGGATAACTTTCGCCCCTCCGATATTATATATCACCGGTGCAAAAAAGTCACAACGGATATCCTTCAAGATTTAACAATTCCTTCATTTATAATTTGCACTCAAATAGAGAAGGTAACATAAACAACCCATTATTTTTTCTTATTTTGAAACAAAAATGATAAAGAAAAATATTGTACTGCAATATATATATCTATGTATGTAAATATATGTATTATTATATTAAGAAGAATACATTCATCCTGAATTCTCCTTTTAGAATAACACAAGTCTATTTTCATATTCTAAACAGAGTAATCTCTTTGTCCTCGGCTTCTGTATATATTTAAGAGAAATTGTACTACGTGTAATAATATTAAGGACAACAACGATAATCAGCTTAAGATAGTAATTAATACCATTGCTTTTGTAACGGAAGAAAACGGTAAGAAATAAATCACACTAATTAATATATTTGACTTTGAAATTTCTTTAAAATTAAATATTTTCGAGGGACAAAAAAAAAAGGAGGATACAGATAAATATATTCCCCCGAGCTAACTTATCCAAGTATATATGTTTTTAAATGGTTTCACTGCACCGCGACGTTAATTTTGATTCCAATTATTGAGTTACCATATATTTGTCAAATGCCATCTTATTTTATTGAACTGTAATATTCAAGTGGACATGCCGACTTATAACATGCATCCATGCCAATGTTTCAATCCATAATTTTACCATGCATACAACTAACGTTTAAACAAACGATACACATATCTTGAAAATATTTGATTCATACATCTGAAATTATATATTGTCAACTCAAAAAATTAATCTATTAAATTTATAATTTATTAAAATATATATATTTAATTTTGTTCTCTTATATTTTAATATAAAATTTTATAATCACGCGATAGTTCAACAATAATCCTACAATGCGAGATTAACAAATTATTTGTTTTATATGGGATTGCAGTCCCCAACATTATTGCACAATGTAGTTATGATTAATTCAATAATAAGGAACGGTTACTGTTTTTTTTTTTAACCAACCACATTATCCTTGGACTTGTCGCTACCCCAAAACCATAAAATTCCAACTTACTTTTCTAGATGTTGGAAAGTCGGAATAATTAAGATAAGACTGACTAATTTACACGCTGACTAGTTTACATGCTTGAATACGACCAGATCTTGGCCCCAAAAGGCCAAAACTAACAATAAAATTTCCAAGCAAACTCTTTAAAATAATTTCTCTTTGTTTTAAAATTAAAAATACATATAAAATAACGAGTTTTAAAAATAATTTTATATTCTTAAATTTTAATATGAATTAGAAATTCGGTTACGGAAATGTGATATTGAAAATGACATTAAAAAATAAAGACGAATTAAGAATAAATCATTACTTTATTATTTTAAAATAAAAATATATCTTTAATTTTAAAATAATAAAAATATTATTTTTCCACCACGCTTGTGTTTAAGCCGAATCTCAAAAGTCCTCCTCATATAACGTGTAGTAGGAAAAGTTGTCCCGTCTGTTAACTGTGAGTGGGAATCCAAACCCAACTTTGAGCAGAGCTAAAGTTGCGACTGCGTGTGAATATACGCAAATCTACTTTTCAATTATATGTAGTAATTTTCAAAACACACGGTTTATCAAGTCCCACAACCCACCCCAAATTTGGGTCCTCCTACAATTAATTCTGTAAACTGGTTCACTGGAAAACAAAAAAATTAAAAGAAAAGTTTAAAGGTCAAGCAGGTGGGACCATTTTTTGAGAGTTGTGTTTGTTTAGTGATAGAAGAAATGTCAATGTCGTTATTGGGTATAAAGAATAAATTGAATTCAATTAAAAGTAACTAAATGTTAACATCTGTGTACTTGTCGGAATGCAATACAACTCTCTGTTGAAGTCATAGACTGATTCAATGTGTATACACAAGCACATACGTACGTGTGTGTGTGTGTATATATATATATATATATATATATATATATATATATAAACATAGTTTTGTAAATTAATTTTTTTATTGTATATATATTATTTGAATTTTTTTTGTAAGTAAATTTTAAAAGAAAAAAACGCACAACAAAAAGAAAAAGAAAAAGAAAACGATTTTATCATTAAATGTTGCTTCTAGAGTGCAAATGAATGTAACCTTTTATATACCCTAATAATTTATATATAGTTTGTTGTAGTAATTTATAATGTGATAGAAATTTAATTTAAATGGCCTTTTGTAACTTGAAGGTTACTATTCATTTCGATATGAGTTTGCTGTGAAATGTGGGGATAATAACCATTCATTTGAGTACTTAGCAAGTAACAAACGTAAGATCTCCCCTGATGATAAAATGTGATATTTTTCGTTGGTGTTTTATATTAACTTATATTTTCATGAATGTTCCAAGTAAGTTGGTGGAACAAATATCTTAAATATGTTTACAAATTGTCACATACTCTACCATCATCAACACTCTACAGCTGCAATTCGATTGGACTAGTAGTTCACCACGCTTCTCGAGGACATGCTCATAGTAGGAAGCAATGCTGCCAACACCAGAGAATTTTTGTACCCAAGTTATATCCCAAGAATTCAGAAGCCAATTGGCTAACAATCTCAATATTACTTACTATCGAGACTAACGATTGACTGAATAGAAGTCACCGACAGATGTGGAGGAGGAGCCTTTGTTTATTTCATCAAAAGAAAGCATGGGGGTCTCACATTGACTTGAGCTGCTCATTTGCTGCTCATTATACTTGTCTCTGAGGGCTTGAAACTTGAAAAAGTCGTCGCCATAGATACCTGAATTCGGGTGCAACTCTTGAATGCTGATATCGCCGTTAAGCATGCTTACTACAGAAGACATGATTGGCCTAAGTGCCGGAGATGGATTAGTGCATAATAGAGCTACTCTGATCATTCTCATTGCCTCTTCCTTGTTGAAATTGGAACCCAACCTTGGATCAACAAGATCCATCAAATTTCCATTGTGTTGTATAACAAGAGCCTGAAACAATTATGAGCAGTATGTAAGTCTTCCATTTTGTAGTATAACAGGAGCCTGAAACAATTATATATAAAGAAGTCGGCAAGTGAAGAAAGAAAATTTAAATATAAAGTACTCTAAGGCATGCAAACAAGTAATATAGCCTTACCCAATCAAGAAGACAAACATAATTTTCGTTTGGACGATATTTCATGTTGTTCTTTCCAGCAACAATTTCAAGTGCAACAACCCCAAAACTGTACACATCTGCTTTATCTGTCAAATAACCCCATAATGCATATTCTGGTGCCATGTACCCTCTGTGAAATTATATTAAAAATGAAAAATGTGATTTCTTTACTTCTACTCATCCAGATGAGCTATTGTGCACCTCAAGTCCCACATAATCATGAAAAAACACGGGATACCCACACAAGCTTATGCTTGAATTTTCCTAGTGCAAGGTTCTTGTGGGGTACATGTGTCCATGGGATTAGTGGAATTGTCTAAGAGTTTTGGACACCCGTGATTTCATTAAAAGAAAAAAAAAATTAGTTTATTTTTTACTAGCTTCCAAAAAGGGAAAAAAAAACAAGGAATATGCAAACTAAAAAATATTTTTGAATAGAATAGGGGAAAAAAGAGCTCACATAGTTCCAGCAACTCTAGTGGTAATGTGAGTGTTCTCCCCTTCATCAAGCTTGGCCAAACCAAAGTCCGAGATCTTTGGGTTGAGGTCGCTATCAAGAAGTATATTAGTAGCTTTGATATCTCTATGAACAATTTTCAGAATTGATTCCTCATGAAGGAAAGACAGGCCTCTGGCTATGCCAATACAAATTCTTTGCCTGGTGGGCCAGTTCAAATCCAATCGGGATTCCTCTGGACCTGCAAGTGATATTGATATACAAATAAATGGAAGAGTCCAAAGATTCCGGCTAAGGATTCAAGGGACGAATAATAGAAGAAAAATAATGTCTTGTGGAAGATCTCTTGTCCCATTTAGTTCAAGTAACATAATATACACGGGGAAGTTAAAACTGAACTTACCAAATAGAGCTTGGGCGAGGCTGTTGTACTCCATGAACTCGTACACTAGGAGTAATTGCTTACGTTCAGCACAACATCCATGCAATCTTACTAGATTTGGGTGTCGTAAACTAGATATCATGCCTATTTCATTCACAAATTCACGGGTCCCTTGATTTGATCTGTTAGAAAGTTGCTTAACAGCAATTATAGTACCATCCAATAATATACCCTGCAATGTAAGGGAAATGTAATTGTGCAGAACCTTTTTGAGTGATGCGCATCTCTTATGTTACATGGACTCTCCACATTGCCTTAAAGTACCTGTGGGCTGTGTCCACCACTCAACACTCGGTCAAGGGTATGGGTGCTGAAGATTTTATTTTAGTGTAACAAAGTGACAAAATTGAGGAGTACCCAAGTCAGACTCCATCTGAGTCCATGTAACGTATCTCATCCCCCATTGTCATAACCCCAAATATAGAACAGGAAAAAAAAAACGTGACAAGTTGATAATTTTTCTTTTGAAGTACAAAAGGTGAAGAACTAAATTGCTACATACCTTGTAAACAGATCCAAACCCACCCTCCCCAATTTTGTTTGCAGCATCAAAGTTGTTAGTGGCAGCTTTAATTTGTTGAAAGGTAAATACACCAGTTTGCAAATCTAATCCTCTCAGCACTGTAGAAGAACATATGTTAAGATGTTGAAATGAATCTTACAAACCAAGTAGTAATTTTGCATCTTCATTAGTTATCTATCTTCTCAAAAGAAAAAAGTTGTCTTTTTGAGTCAAAATATTACTTTATGAAATCCCTAAATCTAAAAGAAGGTCACATTTACATGATATACCCAAATCTAAGAGATAGTAACATTTACATGACCAAGTGTAAATTCATTTGCTATATATCATTGTAGTCCATGGAGTAAAACTAAAGAATTATATAATCCTATCATATATATGGAGTTTTGGCTCTTCATTTTAAATCAAACAAATTGAACTACAGCACCTTGCTCCCTTGACATTCGACCTCCTAAGTAGCCCTTCCACCAAGCAATGCCGAGAACTGTGAGTATAAGGCATAATCCTATAGCCACAACTCCGACTGCAATGTATATTTTTCGTTTTCCATTCAAAAGAGGCTTGAAATCTAAAAAACAGGAGAAAGATGCAAAAGATATAATTTAGCAACAAAAAAAAGGTGCAAAAGATATTATAGTGCACACACAGTTCTGTTCATGGCCAGAATATTCCTAAATAGAATTCATTAATAAGTACGGAGAGAAGAGAGAGGGGGGGGGGGGGGGGGAGGAGAGAACACTGCTGCACAGTAGAAAGATACATGACAGTCTTTATACAGAGCAAACCTTACCAGCTTCCACTGAAATAGCAGATATCAGAGGGCCATATGTTCCTCTCACAGGGACAGCTGTTGTCCCTTTCCCGCTGTAAACAAAGCGAATTTGCAAAGTTTTATCCTTTACAAGTGCTTTAGTTGTGTATATTACCGCCTTATCAACTCCTTGAGCTTTGTTTTCGATATCAAAATCCTTGAGTTTTCGTTCATCCTGTAGCAAGCTAATTAGTTAGAACGCAAAATCATTTTCACACAAAATGAGTGAAATATCGATAGTGTTATGGTTAACCTGGACATAAACATCAAACATCCGTCTTCCAAGACTCTGAAAAGATTGATTGTCTCTAAATATTATCTCAGCAAAGTGCAGTGTTACAGTGTAGTTTCCATTTGCTAAACAACGGCCATAGTAAGTGAGAGATAAAGGAGAGAGGCGAGCTTTCATGTACAATTCAGAGTCATTCATTGGGAGAACAGATATATTATTTGCTGTATATCCATCTATAGACTCGTTACGATGCAAAAAGTATCCTGTGCTACTAGTTCCCCAGCCTCTCCTAAGAGGAACAAATTTTGCTGGACCTACTGGGTCTTCATCTGCTTCAAAATTAATGTTTCCAATGGTAGTTTGGGTTCCACCACAGTTAATATGCAGCAAATACCTATCTATGAAACATCAAAATTTTACTTCTGTTAGACAGGATCAGATATACTAAAAAGGAAAGAGCTAATTTTAATGTTAGATATAATCAAATTAAAATATCTGCACGATGCTACAAAAAAAAACATAATGTTAGCTTGAATTATAGGAGATTACTTACCCTCTGAACAAGGAAAGCGGCTGAGGCAATTACCAAGTTCTCTGGTTTTAATCATACATGGAAGTTAAGCACAAACCTTTTGGAGTAAACCTAAACTAAAATCTTATCATCTCAATATTCAATAAAAAAAACAAGTTAAAAGCTTACAAGTTGTTCCCTCCAGAATAGCTTCTGAACAAGTTTCTGATGAAAATGATAAAGTTTTAGCTGATTGTGGATGGAGAAAAGAAATCATGTAGACTTTAGGGCTTACAGTGTTTCCCGACAAGTTTGTGGCACCTTGGAAAAGTTATTGTAAGAAAGATCTATTTGGCTGCATACAAGCATATGAATTCCATCAGAGCTTATATTGTTAATTGGAAACTAATGTAAGAAGAAAAAGCAGAACTCTATTAGTAGTTAACAGAACTAAATTTAAATAGCAGTAATACATTATGTAACAGAAAAAATCCACTATCTACGATAATAGAAACCAAATGTTTTAACATTCCTACATTATATGTGCTCCTTCCATTATCATTAAAAGGTTATATATCACATTATTTGATTACCACACATCTATCAAGCACTCCAAGCACATGAAAAACACCTGCCATACCTTACAGCTCACTTTTCTTCAACATTTCAAGCTCCCATATTTGATTAACCATACCAAGTACATTAATTTATGGTTATTATTATTTAATTTTATAGTTGAGGTCCTTGAGGACTTTTGCTTAATTTTTTATATCGGTGGGTTAATTGAGGATGTTTGTTTAATTGTCTCTAACTGTTCATTTGCTTGACCATTTTTGTTGATGATTTATATTTGACAATTGGATCACCCTCAACAAAATTCCTGCATCACATTCAATTCCCAGGCATGATTCAAAACTAATTTTCCAATATTTTTTGTTTTAAACTGGAAATTCCAGATCCAACAACCAATTTGGGAAAAGTGATTGCCTGGGTTGGGCAGAAAATATCATATATAGTAATAGAATATAAACATTTTCCTAGTATATGATAATTTAAGAAATTCTAGACCCCAAGACACAATGTCACATTGTCACCTGCTAAACACTTCTAAGTCCAACTAGAGATGCACCATTGATTCTAACACTCTTCATTTATCCTCCTCGATGCATCTTTTACTAGAAACATCTAAATTCCACGAAGGAAAGAAAAACCTTGTTTCCTTTTATCCTCCCAAATTTTGTATAATCATCTGAAGCTACCCTCCTGTATGGTTTTCTTTAACAACTTTTTGAAGTAACTTCCACACCATTCTTTATATTCCTCGTCTTTCAAGAGAACCCTTAAAATCTTCAACACTCATCATGCTTTAGATCCCTAGTTTCCTCTAGCTAAACTAACATAATATTAAGCATGAATAGAAAAAATTATATGAAACAGATCTAGAGTGTAGTATTATTAAACTTACACTTTAGAATCTCCGCTTTCAATCCATTGCGGAACGGGCCCAGTAAGAAAATTACTAGTAAGATACCTGAGTAGCGCACACACAAATTTATGGGGTTACCCACTAACATACGTAGATATATCAAATCATAATGGCAAATAATATAGAGGGAAAGAAGATATACTGATGACTTCTGCTCTTCAAGATAACAGATGTTTGACATCCAGCAAGAAATATTTATATATAAAGCAACGTTCCCTACTTGAGATTTGGACTCTACCAAGTACCAATTGCATTTCCCTAAACCTAAATCAATACTTCATGCAGTAGCAAATGGTTCTCTCTGCTTATTTTTAATCTAAAACAAGCTTCAGTTCAAACTTAAAACTGAATATTGGACCATTCATGTGTGGCATCACGCTAAGATACGTTATGACAAATGTATATCAAACAACTAGAAAGAATTCCTACGCAAGTTAAAAAGATCTTCCTTATTAAATTTTGATTGCTCACATAGTCTCCAGATTTGATAGGCCTTCAAGATCATTTGGTATCTCTCCTTCCAACTTGTTAAAGCTAAGGTCTCTGCCAATGAATAAAATAGAGAGCTTATACTTAAGAAGGAAATAGGAACATTAATCATGACACTAACTAAACAAAACCTGGCAAATTATATCCTACGACAAACTTGCTTCATTACAATGTATACAGCGATAAAATAGCATGTAGACATAAGTATATAATAGAAGTACATAGAAGATTATCACCATTCACCCATAGAATTCATGTGCTACATTAGAAGGATATCTAACCTTTAATTTCCTATTTTTAAGTTTCTTTTACCTTCCAAGTCCGACAACTCCAAGTAGCTATCATCTTTTTCTTAAAATACTATAGAACGTGAAACTGTGGTCAAGAGTCTACAAACAATATTAACTCAGCACAAACTTCATTTCTATTTATTCCTGCTTCTATGGTCTGTACTAAAATCGTAATTCGCTTTGCACTATCCTTGTTATAAAGGGAGAGAAAGAAGAAAAAAGAGCAAAGAGGCAAATGGAAGTAGTAAAGTTACAATTTGCGCAGTTCATTCATTTGTGCTATATGAACAGGGATCTTCCCAGATATGTTACAGTTCCTCAGCATCCTACACAAATCAAATTTTTGTCAATAATATGTCTGAAGAATGACAGTGCAAGAATTTAAGATACATGTTTCTTTCACAATCATTGGTTCATTAGTATGACTCACAATAATCTCATGCTTGTCATGTTTTCTAGGTTAGGAAATTCTGAGCCACCTCCATTTAAGTCACTAATAATGCTGCATATTAATACAGGCGGCCTTCAACAGTAGTTAACTTAATTGCAAAAATTAGGAATGCTTCCGAAACAAGCAACTGAACAAGACGTTAAAAGCACTAGTAACTCACAGTTCAGTTAAATTGCTCAAGACAGAAATGCTAGAAGGTATTGGTCCTTCAAAACCACTAGCTTGGATCTCTCTGTTATTACGAATATCAAATGGATTAAAATTTCACTCACCCCCCAAATAGATTTACTTTCAAAACTCTTATCAAGTTGTTAGAACAAAATTAAAATAATATGCAATTTAAAGAACTTACAACATTTGAAGTTGTTTCCAACTTTGAAAACTAGGTAGTTTCCCTGTGAAATTGTTGCTGTTTAGCCTACTACATAGGCCAAAAGGAAATGGTAAAATATATCTTAAGTTTTACAATATAATACTGGCAAAGTGCAATTGGTATACTTACAGTTCTATTAACTTGGTTAAGTTTGTAAGCTCCAAAGGTAACTGTCCCGTGAAATAGTTAGCATTAAGAATGCTACAATAAACAATAAGGTACCAGGTCTTGAATACATAAATTTTATTGATGAGTGAGGTAAAAAAAAATACTTAGAACATCAGATAACATATAGAGAAGAGGCCTGACAGATTTGTCAAATTGATTAGCTTCCCAAGCTCAGCCGGAACACTTCCATTAAAAAAGTTGTTTTCTAAGCTCCTGAAAATATATCTTTTTCAAATTAGTGAATAAGTTAAACATGTACTTACCTGAAGTAGATTTTTATTTATTTTTTGATGTATATGCATGTGTGCCACTGAATGCATGGGTGTGGGTGTGGGTGTGAGTGAGAGAGAGAGAGAGAGAGAGAGAGAGAGAGAGAGAGGGAGGGAGGGAGGGAGGGAGGGAGAGAGGGCGGCAGCATACATTATTCTGAGAGTGGTAATGTTTCCCAAGTACTTTGGGATTGGTCCTGATAAACGATTCACACTGACAACCCTGGAGTATATCTTCATTCAATTAATTCGAGAATATTGAAGATAAATAAAGAATTTAATAACATCAAATATAAAATGCACTTGTTACTCACATATATTCCAACTTCGTTAATGCCCATTCGCGAGGTATCGTGCCATGGAGGTAATTGCGAGTAAGATCACTGCAACAATAGGTAGTGTTGTCTTTCTAATGTAAGCATAAAAATCTAATAAACATGTCAAGAAACAAGCATAAATATGAAAGTATTTCTTACATTGTCTTGATGTAGGGTAACTTTATCAATGATGGTGGAAGTATACCATTAAGATCCTGCCCTCTAAGGGATCTGTTTTACCACGAATAAAAGTGGTATCAAATTGTACGCCAACTCTCAAAACAAGGTGTTGCAAATAATTGATACAGTTTCACTATCATGAAGGATATGAGGATATGAAAATATTATCAAAGATTAAAGAGATATAAAACAATAAAATAGCACATCTTTGAAAACCGTATGCAATCAACAAGTTCTAATAAATAGCCAACTCTTGAAAGGCCAAAATCTCATCGTATTGCCACCGTATGTGTTATTACTGCAACGAGCAATACAGAATTGGCACAAAATCAGTAAACCAGCGATATTGCTTTACCAAACACATTACTCATTTACTCATCATGCAAAGTCCCTAGATATCTTGGGGAAATGCCAAAAAGAAAATAAATAAATTAAGGATAGATAATCCATAAACATTGAGGTCCTCTTGAAATCAACTTCACTTGTATTTTGTTTGTTTAAAAGTAATGATTATGCAAAATAAAGCTTATTTTGTTGCTAATTAGTAACCAACTCCAGTTCAATTACTTCTACCATCATCGTGAATGAGGAAATATTTTGATGTAATCAATCATCATATAAATAATTTGACCAAGGAAAACATATACTAATGACAAAAACCATACATGGTTTCGATGTGACATACTCCACCAGGGTAGGAGCAATTGCAGAGGACAGTATTATTATACGCTGGCATTTCTTTCACTTTTGGTGTGTTCCAGTTTGAGTTCCCATCACAAGGATTTAGACTGAAATTCCAGTCCTTTTTACCCAATTGTTCGGCTATTTCGATAAGTGCGTTCACTGCATATATCAAACTCATATTAATTTCACAAAGCAGTTGAATAGAAGTTGGAAACAGCATATATCCGTGTTAAGTATGCTTCAACTTAAAATAACATCAAGGATCGAAAAGATTTGAAGTTAGACTTTCAAACAAAATATTTATTAGCCACACCTACCTTCATCCTGCGGAGGCCAAGTTTGTGCTTCAACGAAACTTGTATAAGAGCATGCTAGTATGGTTATGACAAGCATAAGAATAAAGAGAGAACTAGGAGTATCAAAAGCTGTTGCCATCTCCTCTGCCTTTTAATTCCTTGAGCTAATTCATGCAAAACTATACACAAGGGTAGAGAAATTCATCCCAGAAAACAGCATCAGGGGGAAATATATGGGACTTTAATTTGGGAGAGGAAAAAGAAAAGTACAGTGGGGGTTCTTAATTAATATGCCTATAACTACCACACAAAGGAAAAGTTGAGGAGGATTTTACAATTGTTCCTTCACTTCACTTCACTTTTTGGATCCACTATATGATAAATTATTAAGGGTTCAATTAGACATTCTTATAACCTCAATCACCATCTTTCAAATTACGGTTCTAAGTTTAGGTTTCATGCCCCATCAACCAGTTATGGTAATTAAATATTTTGTGTGAAGTATAGATTTGAAATGTAAATGGGCGAAAAACAATAAATTGAACGAGAATAAGATGTGAAAAGAAATGGGACACAATTACACAAAACAAAGTAACTAAATACATACCCGCGAACATGCGTACGTACTAGGTCGGAATGGCATACAAATCTTTGGTGATTTCACACACTGATTCATGGCGTGTGCTGACTTCTCCAATGGATAACCTAAGCTGCTACAGTCTTCTGACTTTTGACTAGAATTTATCCAATAGCTCATATTTTTGTTATTTACACTAGCATGTATTAATGTATTATATATATTTATATATATATATATATTAAATGGAGTTTAAAACATGTAATGATAAATTTCATTTTATAGTCTAAATTATATTACTTCTAAAATATAATATTTGATAATTATAATTATGAAAAAAATTCAATGTACCTTTGACCAAATTATAATATATAGAAAACTAATAATCATATGACAAATTAATTGTCACTTTCTTAATTAAGGATAATAAATTAATCTTCAATATTAATAGTCCAAAAATCTTCAATACTACTTTCTTACGCATATGTGAACCAATGATTTACTTCTTGAAACATGAAAGAAGCAGCAATTTTACAATAAACATCAGTAACACTGTTATTCAGTGTTTTCAGATTGGGACCGTTATTGAATTAAATAAGATATCGGAAGTAGTCGGACCGTTATTAAATTGATGATGTCATTAATATGTAATAAATAATAAATAATTAAATATATTAATTATTATATATAATATTTAGTAAATGTGTAAAATTAATCAATTTATCTACAAAAAAAAAAAAATTAACCCTATTTTACAATGTTTACTTTACACAATTCAAATAAATACAAAATTTATATATATAAAAGATATTAAATCATTATCATAACTCAAAATTCAAGACTTAAGAGTGATAAAATCAAATACAAATGAATATAAACATCTCTAAAATACATTCAATTAAATTCCGTAAAAAAATTAAATCTATTTGTACAATGTTACTTTATACAATTCAAATATATATTAAATCTATATGAAAAGAAAGATATTTTATCATGATTATAACTCAAAACTCAATCAAGAATACATTTAATCAAATTCAAATGCTTAAATTTAAAATTAAAAAAAAAAAAAAAAATTTGGTAAGTTTTCATGTTTCATAATTTTTAATGAGTTATCTTAATTTCATGTTTGAAAATATTTTAAATTAATTTTAAAAAATCAATAATGATCAAATAACATAGAACGGGAAAAGTGCGAAATTAAATTTTACTATCCAAAAGCAACAGTTCAATCCTCTTACCAAAAATTCACAAAAAAGTCATGACAAACTAATAATATTCTTGACAATAGAATTAAAGCATTTATTTATCACAACCTACATTTTCCTATGTGAAAGTGGATTCTTAGGACCTTTACAAGCAGAACGCATGTATTCATGAACAATCTTTAAAATGGCATGTCCTAAGCCATACCAAGATCTTAATAATCATGTCCGTTTTGGGTCTGTCTCAAATATACAAACAATTACAACCATAAAATAATAATAAATAAATAAATAATTATTCATTATCATTGTTATTATTAAGGTGGATCAAGAAGATGACTGTTCTTCATTAATGCCACATTTCTCAACTAAAGACTCAATAAAACCTTTGAAGAAGAACTATCCATTAGCTCACTTGATGATTCTCTCAATATTACTAACTACTGAGAATAAAGGTTGGCTGAATAGAGGTTATGGGCAGATGTGGAGGAGGAGGCATTGTTTACGCCAGTGGAAGAAGAAATGGTGGTCTCAGATTGACTTTCCATCTTATTGTACTTTTCTCTGAGAGCTTGAAACTTGAAAAAATCGTCGCCATATATACTTGAATCAACGTGTGACTCCTGAATACTGACATTGCCTTTAAGCATGCCCACTACAGAAGACATGTTTGGCCTAAGTGCTGGAGATGGATTGGTGCATAATAGAGCTACTTTGATCATTCTGGTTGCTTCTTCCTTGTTGAAATTGGAACCCAACCTTGGATCCACTAGATCCATCAAACTTCCATTTCGATGAATAACAAGAGCCTGAAACAAGTATATATGTAAGGAATGTGGCACTGGAAAACAAACACAGTTCATTATTAAACTAAGACACTAACATGAAGAAGTTACTCGAAGGCATGCAAAAAAGTATTAGTAGTTTAGTATTACCCAATCAAGAAGACAAACAAAATTTTCGTTTGGACGATATTTCATATTGTTCTTTCCGGCAACAATTTCAAGTGCAACAACCCCAAAACTGTACACATCTGCTTTCTCTGTCAAATAACCCCATAATGCATATTCTGGTGCCATGTACCCTCTGCAATGAAAAAATGCGATTTCTTACTTCTACTAATCCATCAAGCTTTTGTGCACCTCAAATCCCACATAATCATGAATGTAAGATTGTAAATACTACATGGCAGTCATACATAACTTATGATTTACAGGTCATGTCAATGCAACTTCCCAAGTTGAATATTGATGTATATAGACTCGTCCTAAGAGCTTATATAAAATATGATCAGCCTTGGATTACTTAGAAGTTAAAAGCCATAAAAATTCACCTGATAAACTTCTACAAATTTGCTTCAAGCACCAAAGAGAAAAGAGGGGGCGTGGGGGGGACTAAAAATAGTCTTGGAGGATACAAGTATAAATTGTAGCGCCTAGCCATAAACTGAGCAGAACTGTCACATAAGATTCATATGGGAACTCAAGTAAATGGAGGAAGACTATATTGAGTTGATTCAGCTCAAACTCAATCTGGTAGAACTGTAGAAAAACCATCTACCAAATTTAATGTCAATACTACACCCTGATTTATTAAAATAACAAAAAGGCAGTATTATTTAGTCTATTCTTCACTAGCTTTTGAAGAGTAAAGAAAAGACGAATATAACAGGCTAAAGATTATTTTTTAAAGGAAGAGGGGAAAACGAGCTCACATAGTTCCAGCAACTCTAGTGCTAATATGAGTGTTCTCGTCTTCGTGAAGCTTGGCCAAACCAAAGTCTGAGATCTTTGGATTGAGGTCGCTATCAAGAAGTATATTGGTACCTTTGATATCCCTATGAACAATTTTCAGAATTGATTCCTCATGAAGGAAGACCAGGCCTCTTGCTATGCCAATACAAATTCTTTGCCTGGAAGGCCAGTCCAAGTCCAATTGGGATTCCTCTGGACCTGCGAGTGACACCAATAAATGAAAGAGGCTAAAGTATCTGGCTCAGGATTCAAGGGGAAAATAATAAAATAATAATAATAATATATGCGGTACTGGATTTTGTTAAATAATATTTCTTGTGGATGATCAGTACCATTCCCATCTAGTTTAAGTAAACATAATATACATGGGCAAGTAAAAACTGAACTTACCAAACAGAGCCTGGGCGAGACTGTTGTTCTCCATGAACTCATACACTAGAAGTAACTGCTTACGTTCAGCACAACATCCGTGCAATCTTACTAGATTTGGGTGTCGTAAACTAGATATCATGCCTATTTCATTCACAAATTCATGGGTCCCTTGATTTGATCTGGAAGAAAGTTGCTTAACAGCAATTATAGTACCATCCAATAATACACCCTGCAATATAATGGAAATGTAATTATGAATTGTCATAACCTAAAACATAAAGCAGAAGGAAAAAGGACGACAAGTTGAATTTATTTTTTAAAGTAGAAAAAAATAAAAAGTAAAAGAAGAAGAATTAAATTGCTATATATATACCTTGTAAACAGATCCAAAACCACCCTCCCCAATCTTGTTTGCAGCATCAAAGTTGTTAGTGGCAGCTTTAATTTGTTGAAAGGTAAATATGCCAGTCTGCAAATCTAATCCTCTCAGGACTGCAGAAGAACGTGTATTAAGATGTTAGAATAATTCGGCATCCTCATGAGTTGTCTGTCTTCTCGAAATAAATTTGTCTTTTTAAGTCGAACTATTAAATTATGAAATCCCTAAATTTGGTATATTCATTTGCTATCTATCATTGTAGTTTCCACGTGGTTTGAATCTCATGAGGTACATAATTCTATCATACGTTTGGATCTTCTATAAATTAAACAAATTGAACTACAGCACCTTGCTCCCTTGACATTCGGCCTCCCAGATAGCCCTTCCACCAAGCAATACCAAGAAATGTGATAATTAGGCATAATCCTGAAGCTACAACTCCCACTGCAATGAATAACTTTGCTTCTCCATCCGAAGGAGGCTTGAAATCTACAGAAGATATTATGTTGCACACGTAATTCAGCTCATGGCCAATGGATATTTTGTTTTATTGAGTGGCAATGTAACTTGGTTTTCCACATCAGTACAACTCAAGTTTGTAGAACAGAAAAAACATCAACATATAGTCAGTCATTAGGGAGAGAGAGAGAGAGAGATAACCCTGCTTCACAGTAGGTAAATAGGCAAAACTTACCAGATTCCACAGAAATAGCAGATATCAAAGTGCCATATGTTCCTCTAACAGGAACAGCTGCTGTCCCTTTCCCAGTGTAAACAAAGCGAATTTGTAAAGTTCTATCCTTTACAACTGCTTTAATTGAACGATTTACTGCCTTATCAACTCCTCCTGCTTCATTTTTGATATTAAAATCTTTGAGTTTTTGTTCATCCTGTAACAAGTTAATTAGTTAAAATGCAATACACTTCTTCACACAAAATGACTGAAAAATGGGAATAATGCTATAGTTGACCTGGACATAAACATCAAACATCCGTCTTCCAAGACTCTCAAAAGATCGATTATCTCTGAACACTATCTCAGCAAAGTAAAGTGTTACAGTGTAGTTTCCATTTGCTAAACAACGTACATAATAAGTGAGAGATAAAGGAGAGAGGCGAGCATTCATGTACAGAACAGAGTCTTTCATTCTGAGAACAGATATATTTTGTGCTATATATGCCCTCACAGTTTCGTTACGCCACCAAAAGTTTCCTGTGGTACTAGTTCCCCACTCTGCTTTTCGAGGAACAAAGTATGCCGGACCTGCTAACTCTTCATCCGCTTCAAAAGTCTTGCTTCCAATGGTGGTTTCACGTCCACCACAATTAATATGCACCGAGTACATATCTATGAAACATCAAATATTGTCTATTCAGATAATAAAAAGGAAGGAGAAATACCGAGGGCCATTGACCTGAGTGGTATGACCCTCCTCATGATAACCATGAGGTAGGGGTTTCCAACCTTGGCAAAGACAAGGTTGGTAGGGTGTGTGTGTTTAATTTCCTGCTAAAAACTATCAAAAAAAAAAAAGGAAGAAGAAATCCTCATTTGGTCTGAAAAGGAGCCTTACTTTTTTATCTTTGGTCTCAAATGATGTGTCACCATAACAGTGGTTGGGTAAATTTCATGTCATTGGCCATGCCTTGTCATTTTCGACCAAAAATTTAAGACCCCTACCATTACTCTTTTGTAAAAGATTAATAATAAAAAGTAGGACTCTCTTTTCTTTCCAGACAGGGAAAACTTTGACTTCTTCTGCGGTTCTGATAACATACCAAAAATAGAGTGGAGAAAGCAGAAGGAAAACTAAGCATCTTATTAAGTATCACTATTGAGGAATATCACTAAAAGATCTAGATTATGCTATCAAAATTCTTTAAAATAATTACTTACCCTTTGTACAGCGAAAGGGGCTGAGGCACGTACTAAGTTCTCTGGTTTATATCATACAGGGGAGGTAAGCACAAGCGTTATGCCATTTAGAAACTTAATCTAAAATCTCAATAATAAGAAACAGATTTAAAGCTTACGAGTTGTTCCCTCCAGAATAGCTTCTGAACAAGTTTCTGATAAAAATGATAAGGTAAAGTTTTAGTTGAATGTTAATGAAGAAAAGACATCATGTGGAGTCTGGGGCTTACAATGTTTCCCCACAAGTTGGTGGCACAATGGACAACTCATTGTAAGAAAGATCTATCCGGCTGCAAATGAGCATATGAATTCCATCAAAGATTATAATGGTGAATGGAAACAAATGTAAGAAGAAAAGGCAGAAACCTCGTAGAGGCAAAATTAAATCTAAATAATAGCAAATCATTATGTAACATTTTATGGTAATGGAAACGAAATGTTATTACACTCATGAATTATATGTACGTCTTCCATTATCAAGGAGAGGTTCTATTGAGTTCAAGCAAGAGTCTACATTCTACAAAGTTCAGAACATTGGGCACTCCCAACTCCTCATTATCAAGCACCAGTATCAGTCTCAGTTTTCATTGTATAATCCTTGCAGAGACTCAGAAGGTGCAAGTTTGAAAAAAGCTAGCCAATGGAAGATGGAAATCTGAAAACAACTGGTTAAGCTAGCCAATTGTAGTTTTCTGTTATATATTGTTTATTTTAATTTTCGTATTCTACAATAGTGATGCTGTTAATAAATTAACGCATATATTAAGCTACTAAATTATACGCATGAGCAGAAAAATTTACACAAAACTAATCTAGAATGTAGTATTAGCATGCATACTTTTTAGAACTTCTGCTTTCGATCCAATTCGGAATGGATCCAGTAAGAAAGTTGCCAGTGAGAATCCTGAGTAGCATGGCACGCAAATTTATGTGGTTAGACACTAACATATGTAGATATATATGAAATCATAGTGATGAATAAAAACAGAGCTAAAAAAGAAATACTGAATCCTGGGGGAGTGAGTTAAGCACACCTGCCATTCAAAATGTAGTAGTGAATGGTTCACTGCATATTTTTAATCTAAAACAAGGTTCAGTTAAAACATTAAAATGAAAATTGGACAGGCCGTTCACGTTTAGTGCATCACATGAAAATATATATTTTATGACTTATGTATACCATACAACTAGAAAGGCAAGCAAGTTAAATTAATGAATTTTGATTGCTTACACATTCTCCAGCCTTGATAAGCCTTCGAGATTTGGTATCTGTCCTTCCAACTTGTTAAAGCTAAGGTCTCTGCCAATGAATAATACAGAGATGTATACTTAAGAAGCAAAGAGGAACACTGATTGGATGATGCTAATGGAAAAAATTTCTGGCAAATTATAACCAAATCGACATATCTGCTTAATTACAAAGTATATAGAAGGTAAGCTTGAGAAAACTAAAAGGGCAAAAAGAGAGACAGAGAAAGAGAAAGAGACAGATAAGAAGAAAAAAAAGAAACGAAGTGGAATTAGTAAAATTACAAAATCTTCAGTTTTGACATAGTTACTAAATAATCTGGGATTCTCCCAGAGATGTTACACCTCCTCAACGCCCTGCAAAACAAATCAAATTTGTGCTGATAAAATTGTTGAATAATTAAATCACAAAATATGTTTTTTTGTGCAATCAACACTTCATTACTATGACTCACAATGAGTTAATGTCTGTCATATTTTCTAGCTGAGGAAATTCTGAGTCCCCACCATTTAAGTCAGTAATAACTCTGCATAGACAATCTATCAATGCAAGCCGCAACAGTATTTAACTTAATTGCAAATATGCAAGGAATGTTTCTGAAACTAGCAACTCAAGAAGAGGTTAAAATGAGTTACTCACAGTTCAGTTAAGTTGCTCAAGACAGAAATGCCAGAAGGTATTGGTCCTTCAAAACCACCAGCTACAATCTCTCTATCATTAAGCCCAAACAGTATTACTTTCAAAACTCTTTGTCATTTATAGGGAACAAAACTGAAATAATATAAATTTTAAAAAAACTTACAACTTTTGAAGTTGTTTCCAACTTTGAAAATTAGGTAGTTTCCCGGTGAAATTGTTGCTGTTTAGCCTACTGTATTGGCCAAAATAAGTAATAATCTTAAATATTACAGAAAAAGAAATAAAGGGAAAACAAAACATATCTTAAAATTCAAATATATTATTGGCAAACGGAAAATTCAAATATAATATGGCAAATGGCAGTTGGAATACTTACAGTTCTGTCAACTTGCTCAACTTATAAAGCTCCGTTGGGAACTGACCCGTGAGATAGTTAGCATTAAGAATGCTACAATTAACAGTAAGAAGAAAAGAACGCGATATGAAGTCATCGTATACATAAATATTATTGATAAATGAGGTACAATAAATAAATAGATAACGACTTGGATAATCAGATGGCACATAGAGAAGGCCTCACAGATTTTCCAAATTGACTAGTTTCCCAAGCTCAGCCGGAACACTTCCATTAAACAAGTTGTGTTCTAGACTCCTGAAAATACGATCATTATCAAATTAATGAACTCATGTACAGATTTAAAGTAGATCTTTAATTTCCTTCGATGCATATCCATGTGTTTGTGTGTGTGTGTGTTTGTGAGAGAGAGAGAGAGAGAGAAAATACATATATCTGAGAGTGGTAATACTTCCCAAGTATTTTGGGATTGGTCCTGATAAACGATTCACTATGACACTCCTGGAGTTTATGATCACATTGTTAATTCTATAATATTGACCATGAATAAAGAGCTTACTAATACAAAGTAGCACGCATTACTCACAAATATTCCAACTTTGTTGATACCCATTCCGGGGGTATAGTGCCATGGAGATAGTTACGAGTAAGATCACTGCAACAATAGGTAGTATTGTCTTTCTAGTGGAAGCATAAAAATCCAATTAACATGTCAAGAAATAAGCACGTACACGAAAGTATTTCTTACATATTCTTGATGTAGGGTAACTTTATCAAGGATGGTGGAAGTGTACCATCAAGATTCTGTCCTTTGAGAAATCTGTTTTACCAGGAAATAAGAGGCTCTTCAATATAAAATTGGACCCTCGTCTTTCAAAAGTATGGTGTTGCAGATAATTGATACAGTTTCACAATCATGAATGAAATGAATAATCAAAATATTTAATGAAAATATAACATTCAATAGAGCACATCTTTGATAACAGTAATCAATCAATGTTGCAAACTGTCTGATACATATGCCATCATATGTATCATTACTAAAAGCAGTAATACTGGATTTGCATTACATCAGTGAACTGGCCATATTTCTTTACTAAAGACGTTACTCAACATGCACGGTCAGTATTATCTAAGGAAATGCAAAATTTAGTAACCAGGAAAGATAATCCTTTAACATCGAGGCCCTCTTAAATCTTAACTTGTAATTTGGTATTTAAAAATAGAGAGCAGAATATTTCACTTTTTTATCTTTTCCCTTGTTTTTATTCTGTTTTCTCTTTTCGCTTGCCGTTTTTATCTTTTTAGTTCCCCATCTTTTCTTATTTTAGGGTTTTATATACATATAATTATATGTATGTTTGTATATTTCTTATTTGTGAGTATGTTCTTATTTTCTTTATTTCCATCATTCTGTATTCTTTTAAATTAGTATTTCTTATTTTTACTCCTTGTTTTTCTACTTTTAGTCTAACATAAGGGATCCATTTTCGGCCTACCCGAATCAGTTAGGGATGGAGGAGGTGTTATTTTTGCAAAAAATAAAGATTATGCAAGAAAGCTTATTTTGTAGCTAATTAGGGATCAACTCTGGTTCAGTTACTTGGACCATTTTCGCAAATGAAAAAAATAGTTGATGTTGCCAATCATCATATATAAGTATTTAACTAATGAAATATATATATATATATATATATATATATTAATTAATGACAAGAAGCATACATGCTTTCTATGTGACATACTCCGCCAGGGAAGGAGCAATTGCAGATGACAGAATTGTTATAAAATGGCCTTTCCTTGAATGGTTTTGTCATGTTCCAGTTTAGGTTCCCATCACAAGGATTCAGACTGAAATCCCAGTTCTTTTTGCCCAATTGTTGAGCTATTTCTTCAAGTGCTTTCTCTACATAAATCAAACTCATGTTAATTTCAAAATTGTTTGCGTACAACTGATAGACATAGGCATGACATTGAGAGTGGTATATTAAAACAGAGGCAAGGGTATCTAGCAATCATATATATATATATATATATAACCGATTCATTTCCAAATTAATACAATACTATATCCTTCCTAGCTAAACAATCATCTCATATAAATCTCGCTTGCTTGGTCTTAGTAATGTATGGATGTGCTGAATAGACAGACTTTCGAATGAAGTTTTTGTTAAAGGACACTTACTTTCCTCCGGCGGAAGCTGCCCAGCCGCCTGTGCTTCAACAAAGCATGCGATTATAGAAAAGACCAACACGAGACTATAGAGAGAGTTTAAAGTACCAAAAGCCATTGCCATCTCCTCTTACTTTTAACTAATTCATACATGCAAATCTATTTATACATACAGGAGTAGCTAGAGAAATTCGTCTGTCAGTGTGAAGGCGTCAACAAAGGCGACTTGGAATAAAGTACGTACTCATTGTTCCAATTCTGTAACTTTTTTGTACTGAAGGGCCGGAGGGTTTTACGAGTGCAGTTCATAGTAACCGGATCCCGTTTGCCTAAAGAAAAAACATATATTTTCCTTGAAGCTGGTGGTTATAGAAGAATGTGAAATAATGCAGGGAAATGATGACCACCCATAATTAATATCTACCTCAACCTAACAGACATAAGAAATCAAACTTACTTATCAACTGATATTAGCGGTATATTAATGTGGATAGGCGGAAGGACCACAACTTCCTTTCGATCCACACTCGTCCATTAAACATATATATTTAAATTTTAAATTTTTTTTTTATAAATTATATGTAATTTATAATATTTATAGATTTTATATATATATTTTAAAAAATAATAATAATTAATTTGAACATAAAAATATATGACAAACAGAATTTATGTGTGTGTGTAAGTATATATATTTTGAAATTAAAAAAAAAAAAACTAAATTAAACTAATTCGGAGCACAAATGTACTATGGCAAACAAAATAAATGATAAAAAAATAGTTCTAATAAAAAATTACTCAATTAAAAGAAATTTAAATTGAGGGAGTACATGAACTTGAATTAATCCTTCATAAACCCTCCTTCCATCTCCGGCGAGTTCCACTTCTTTGCAACAATAAAATTTTAACATATGTTAATAATAATACAGATGCTAATATTCAATAGATAAGAGTGCTATTATGCTATTATATGCACCTCTGTTGTCCCTTTTTTTCTTTTATATTAGCCGCGTCTTTTTCTCATTCTCCTGGGTAATCCAACGAATTCTTTTGAAGAAGGTAGTTATTGCCTGGATTCTTTTGGGACAATAAATTTGTAAAATGCCAACTAAAATATAAAAATAAAAAAAAAAATTGTATAACTAATCGACTAGTCGACCCAAGGTGACCGATGACTAGTCGACTCAAAGCGACAACTATTATGATATATAATATAATATTTTGATTTTGGTTTATTAAGTATAACATATAATTTATTTTATTTAATAAAAATATACTTATTAACAAAAAATATTAAAAAACTTATATTTAATACTTTAATTAAGAAATAATTTTAACATTATAAACTATTGTGAGTATTATTTATTTGATTAAATATGTGAAATTAATAATTGTAATTAAATATCAAGTGACTAATTTTAAAAAAAAATGCTAAAATAATACCACAAGCACATTACACATGTATATATTTATATAATGACAAATATTTGATTATACATATAATATATCCTCGCTATTTTGCTATGTACAAGTATATAAAAATATAATTAATTATTATTTTTTATTAACATTTGCTAATCAATAATATTTTAAATTTCACCTTATTTAAATTCTTTCATATATAATAGTCATATGTTTGAAGATAATAGTATTTTGAACAAATGAATAAAAAATTTGTTCCATAAATTAATTTAAATGATTAATGAATTAAATTATTTTTGATATTTTTTTTATGTATTAATGTATTTATTTTTTTTGAAAAAAAAAATTTATTTTGGGTCCGGCCACTCGGGCCGAGCCAAAACGGCAAGCTTTTTTTGGGCTAAAAAATAAAAGTTTGTAGTCCACTTTTTTGGGGCCAATCTAATCCGACCCGCGGACCCGAGTCTTTTTTACTAAGTCTAATCACAATATATTAAAGAACAAAATTATAAAAAAAATAACAAAATACTCTAAAAATAAACTTCTCATGTAAAAACATTTCTCTCTCAGAATGCCTATAAGATAAGACACGAATAGGAAGCAAAAGTAAGGGATTTAAACTAAACGGGACAAAGGAAAAACTAAAATCTCCATTAATGGGTTGCTCTGTTTCTCGTTCCCACCTTCTCCCCACGCCCAACACTGAACAGCAACAGAAACTCTTCAGCATCATCATCGTCATAACATTCTTCTTCAGATTCTTACTCTGATTCCTTTCTCTATCAAACCCTAATTTCAATCTCCCTAATCCTGACCCTAGCCCTAATTTCAATCCCCCTAATCCTGACCCAAAGTCGTCTCCTTACTCTGTAATCAACACTCGAGAGTTAATTGAGAAAAATACATATACTACAACATCACCATAACATATATTCACTTTCCCAACTATGCTTAATTATACAACCCAATAGGCCACAAACCCCACATGAAAGCTAGAATACAGAGCTTTATCCTTGAATAATTCCTCAATTCATTCCTCATTGTTACTAGTCTTGCTTATGAATAAATTTATGATAAAATAAACATAAAATTCATCTTTAAATACCATATTTTCCTAATCAAAATGAACAAACAATTTCTATTTTTCTCCCATCAACCACACCATTTAAAGAGAAGAACCAAGAAAATATTAAGGAAAGCCCAATAGCCACACCAAGAACAACCTTACTTGGGCCATGATGATCATAACTATTATCAGAATCCTCCCTAACACTGTTATCTTCTTAATCGGAGCTCTTACTGCTACTACTATCATCATCATCACCAGACGAATCCTTAGCCGGCAGTGGCGGAATTTTCAATCCGTGTTTGCCACTAGGAGCAATCCCAAGCTTCAATTTTGAAGAAATTGTTGTATGGTTGTAACAAAGCTCACTATTCCCACCTATTTTAAAGAGAGGGTAGTGAGAGTAGAGAGAGATTTGAGGGGGGTGGTGGTGGACATTTCGAGTTCATCGGAGCAGTTGGTGAGGCAGAGGGAGAGGAGGTGGTGGAAGGGTGTGGAGGAGTCGCAGGCAGTGGCGGTGGCTGTGGTGGTGGAGTTTGGAGGTTGAAAGTAGGAGTCTTTGGTGGTGGGAATGTTGAGGGATTGGAGGGCTCTTAGTTGTTTTGGGGCAAGTGTAGAAGTGGTATGTTGAGTTGGGGGTAATGGTGGTTTGACGGCGGATAAGGGACGGAGGTTGGGGGTTTGCCGATTGTGTTGGAGGAGGAAGAAGATAAGATTCAGACGAGATAGAAATGAGGATTTTTTAATTTAATTTTCACTTTTGACTTTAAAATTGATTATATTTGCCCTGTGAGGATAAGATTGTATGCTAAGTCGGTCATTTTGAAGCGGTTGTCTGATAAAAGTGTATTTCTTATTATGATCAACTGAAATTTAAATATATTTAAGAATTTTTTTAAATTTAAAATATAAAAATTAATAATAATATAAAATTGAAAGTACAAAGTTTACTTTAATCTAATATTTAACAGTGGGCTTAAAAAAACGGAAGAAAGAAACTCATCCCTTGTTTCATTGAACTTTGCATTCATTACTCGTCCCCACAGGCTCCGTAAGAGACTAGGAGTCCATTGCTTGACATCCTAACACTATTAGCTGATATTTTACGAACTTTGTTTGACCGTGAGAGCTCAATTGCACCTAAAACAAAACAAATAGTGAAATACAATGTACGATTGTGTATGTAAAAATATTAACATGTATCATCGTAGTTATCAAATGGTCGACTAATCATCTTTATACCAATGAAAATGAAGAACAAAGCTCTGTATACTGATTCAATAGAAGTAACAAGTTTTTATACTATGAGAATACAATTACTATTATATTTTTACTAATTACAGTAAACTAATTATATTATGGTAACCACAAAATTAACTCTGGTTCTAACAACCTATAACTAATTAGACAGTAACTATAACTAGCATGCCAGCTGGAGCTGTATTAAGTCAAGTCCAACTGCCTTGCTGTAGATAATAAGATGGTGTTGCTAGTCTCACATACTTGACCCACTGATGTTCATACCTCTGTTGCTTTGATGCTTCGGATGATTGAGCTGCATTAAGCACTTGAGCCACATTTGCCTTATCACATTCCTCAATTCATCTGGTAAGTGATATCTTCATGTTGTGTCATGCAGTTTGGTACCTATTAACCAAATTGAATAGACGATTTAGGAGAAATTGTTAAGTCATTGCCTTGTCTCGACTAGTCGTCGCGGACTGATTGACTAAGCATACAATGTTTCATTTTTATTTATTGTACTTTAGTCGGCTTTTGACAAGTTTATGGTCTCTCTCAACCCACTTTAAAAGAAAATAATGAATACATAATTGGTTGTATTAATTTTAACTAGTCCTAATATTTATTCATGGACGATTTTTTTTTTTTTCTCTTCTTTTTTTTTTAAACAATTGTTATTCTGTTGCCTTTTAGTTTTTTAAATGGACAATACGATATATTTATTACATTAATGAATTATGAAATAATAATATATTTGTGAGAATAATGTATATTTAATGTAGTTGAACTATTTGCAATTCTAATTCCAACCATGATAGCTGGTGAAAATTAAAGAAAGGAAGACTGACTCGACATGAAAAAAGGCTGAAAAGAGAGAGAAGTCTTTATTCTTATATACGTCTCTTTAGAAAAAACTCCTATTCCAAGAAAACGAGATTATACAGGGGTATTCTTTATTGGCCCCAGTGAGCAGACAGAGCTAAAGATAAGACTTAGATATTGTTTGATTGTATTTTAATAGATTTTAATAACTTACCTCTTAATATATCTTAACAATTTATAATTTTGTATTAAGAGGTCATCTGAATGATTTAGACTCATAGATTATATCTTAACTATTTAGAGGACTTCTTAATATAAAAATATGGGTCGTTAAGATTCATTAAGAAGTTGGCTATTAAGATGCATTAAGATGCAATCAAACATAACTTAAAGTAAAAAGGTAAGATGCAATTAAACACAACTTAAAATAAAAAGGCTTTCTCCGACTTAATTAAAGTAAGAATATAGGAACAAACGATTGAGGTAGTAGTCACAGTCCAGTGTTAACATGAAGGATTTCTATCACACCATAGCCTTTTAAAAAAAGAGAGATATAGTACTGGATAAAGGCCAACGGATAAAGTAGGGGGAATATGCTACAATTTTTACTTGGTAACTATATAGTTAGCATGTATAAATTGTACATTAAAAATAACTTGTCGAATTATGAGCGATTAATAATAATAATAATATCATTACTGCAACGAGCAATACAGAATTGGCACAAAATCAGTAAACCAGCGATATTGCTTTACCAAACACATTACTCATTTACTCATCATGGAAAGTCCCTAGATATCTTGGGGAAATGCCAAAAAGAAAATAAATAAATTCAGGATAGATAATCCATAAACATTGAGGTCCTCTTGAAATCAACTTCACTTGTATTTTGTTTGTTTAAAAGTAATGATTATGCAAAATAAAGCTTATTTTGTTGCTAATTAGTAACCAACTCCAGTTCAATTACTTCTACCATCATCGTGAATGAGGAAATATTTTGATGTAATCAATCATCATATAAATAATTTGACCAAGGAAAACATATACTAATGACAAAAACCATACACGGTTTCGATGTGACATACTCCACCAGGGTAGGAGCAATTGCAGAGGACAGTATTATTATACGCTGGCATTTCTTTCACTTTTGGTGTGTTCCAGTTTGAGTTCCCATCACAAGGATTTAGACTGAAATTCCAGTCCTTTTTACCCAATTGTTCGGCTATTTCGATAAGTGCGTTCACTGCATATATCAAACTCATATTAATTTCACAAAGCAGTTGAATAGAAGTTGGAAACAGCATATATCCATGTTAAGTATGCTTCAACTTAAAATAACATCAAGGATCGAAAAGATTAGAAGTTAGACTTTCAAACAAAATATTTATTAGCCACACCTACCTTCATCCTGCGGAGGCCAAGTTTGTGCTTCAACGAAACTTGTATAAGAGCATGCTAGTATGGTTATGACAAGCATAAGAATAAAGAGAGAACTAGGAGTACCAAAAGCTGTTGCCATCTCCTCTGCCTTTTAATTCCTTGATCTAATACATGCAAAACTATACACAAGGGTTGAAATTCATCCCAGAAACAGCATCAGGGGGAAATATATGGGACTTTAATTTGGGAGAGGAAAAAGAAAAGTACAGTGGGGGTTCTTAATTAATATGCCTATAACTACCACACAAAGGAAAAGTTGAGGAGGATTTTACAATTGTTCCTTCACTTCACTTCACTTTTTGGATCCACTATATGATAAATTATTAAGGGTTCAATTAGACATTCTTACGACCTCAATCACCATCTTTCAAATTACGGTTCTAAGTTTAGGTTTCATGCCCCATCAATCAGTTATGGTAATTAAATATTTTGTGTGAAGTATAGATTTGAAATGTAAATGGGCGAAAAACAATAAATTGAACGAGAAATGAGAATAAGATGTGAAAAGAAATGGGACACAATTACACAAAACAAAGTAACTAAATACATACCCGCGAACATGCGTACGTACTAGGTCGGAATGGCATACAAATCTTTGATGATTTCACACACTGATTCATGGCGTGTGCTGACTTCTCCAATGGATAACCTAAGCTGCTACAGTCTTCTGACTTTTGACTAGAATTTATCCAATAGCTCATATTTTTGTTATTTACACTAGCATGTATTAATATATATATATATATATATATATATATATATATATATATATATATATATATATATATATATATAAAATGGAGTGTAAAACATGTAATGATAAATTTCATTTTATAGTCTAAATTATATTATTTTTAAAATATAATATTTGATAATTATAATTATGAAAAAAATTCAATGTACCTTTGAACAAATTATAATATATAGAAAACTAATAATCATATGACAAATTAATTGTCACTTTCTTAATTAAGGATAATAAATTAACCTTCAATATTACTAGTCCAACAATCTTCAATACTACTTTATTATGCATATGTGAACCAATGGTTTACTTCTTGAAACATGAAAGAAGCAGCAATTTAGGACACTATATATATCTACATGGGTGTTATAATAAACACCAGTAACACTGTTATCCAGTGTTTTTGAGACCGGTTATTGAATTAAAAAAAATATCGGCTAGATGGATCATTAGTCTAATTAATGGTTGAACTGTTATTAAATCGATGATATCATTAATATGTAATAAATAATAAATAATTAAATATATTAATTATTATATATAATATTTAGAAAATATGTAAAATTAATCAATTTATCTATAAAAAATAAAATTAAACTTATTTTACAATATTTACTTTACACAATTCAAATAAATACTAAATTTATATATAAAAAAGATATTAAATCATGATCATAACTCAAAATTCAGGACTTAAGAGTGATAAAATCAAATACAAATGAACATAAATATCTCTAGGATACATTTAATTAAATTCGGTAAAAAAAAAAAATCTATTTGTATAATGTTTACTTTATACTATTCAAATAAATATTAAATCTATATGAATAGAAAGATATTTTATCATGATCATAACTCAAAACTCAATCAAAGATACATTTAATCAAGTTTAAATGCTTAAATTTAAAAAAAGAAAAAGAAAAAAAAGATAGGTAAGTTTTCGTGTTTCATAATTTTTAATGAATTATCTCAATTTCATGTTTGAAAATATTTTAAATTGATTTAAAAAAATCAATAATAATCAAATAATATAAAACGGAGAGAGTACAAAATTAAATTTTACTATCCAAAAGCAACCGTTCAATCCTCTTACCAAAAATTCACAAAAAAGTCATGACAAACTAATAATATTCTTGATAATAGAATTAAAGCATTTATTTATCACAACCTACATTTTCCTATGTGAAAGTGGATTCTTAGGACCTTTACAAGCAAAACGCATGTATTCATGAACAATCTTTAAAATGGCATGTCCTAAGCCATACCAAGATCTTAATAATCATGTCCGTTTTGGGTCTGTCTCAAATATAGAAACAATTACAACCATAAAATAATAATAATAAAAAAAAAAATTATTCATTGTTATTGTTATTATTAAGGTGGATCAAGAAGATGACTGTTCTTCATTAATGCCACATTTCTCAACTAAAGACTCAATAAAACCTTTGAAGAAGAACTATCCATTAGCTCACTTGATGATTCTCTCAATATTACTAACTACTGAGAATAAAGGTTGGCTGAATAGAGGTCATGGGCAGATGTGGAGGAGGAGGCGTTGTTTATGCCAGTGGAAGAAGAAATGGTGGTCTCAGATTGACTTTCCATATTATTGTACTTTTCTCTGAGAGCTTGAAACTTGAAAAAATCGTCGCCATAAATACTTGAATCAACGTGTGACTCCTGAATACTGACATTGCCTTTAAGCATGCCTACTACTGAAGACATGCTTGGCCTAAGTGCTGGAGATGGATTGGTGCATAATAGAGCTACTTTGATCATTCTGGTTGCTTCTTCCTTGTTGAAATTGGAACCCAACCTTGGATCCACTAGATCCATCAAACTTCCATTTCGATGAATAACAAGAGCCTGAAACAAGTATATATGTAAGGAATGTGGCACTGGAAAACAAACACAGTTCATTATTAAACTAAGACACTAACATGAAGAAGTTACTCGAAGGCATGCAAAAAAGTATTAGTAGTTTAGTCTCACCCAATCAAGAAGACAAACATAATTTTCGTTTGGACGATATTTCATGTTGTTCTTTCCAGCAACAATTTCAAGTGCAACAACCCCAAAACTATACACATCTGCTTTCTCTGTCAAATAACCCCATAATGCATATTCTGGTGCCATGTACCCTCTGCAATGAAAAAATGTGATTTCTTACTTCTAATAATCCATCGAGGTTTTGTGCACCTCAAATCCCACATAATCATGAATGTAAGATTGTAACTACTACATGGCAATCGTACATAACTTATGATTTACAGGTCATGTCAATGCAACTTCCCAAGTTGACTATTGATGTATATAGACTCATCCTAAGAACTTATATAAAATATGATCAGCCTTGGATTACTTAGAAGTTAAAAGCCATAAAAATTCACCTGATAAACTTCTACAAATTTGATTCAAACACCAAAGAGAGAGGGGAGGGGGGACTAAAAATAGTTTTGGAGGATACAAGTATAAATTGTAGCGCTTAGCCATAAACTGAGCAGAATTGTCACGTAAGATTCATATGGGAACTCAAGTAATTGGAGGAAGACTTTATTGAGTTGATTCAGCTCAAACTCAATCTGGTATAACTGTAGAAAAACCATCTACCAAATTTAATGTCAATACTACACCGTGATTTTATAAAAATAACAAAAAGGCGGTATTATTTATTCTATTTTTCACTAGCTTTTGGCGAGTAAAGAAAAGACAAATATGATAGGCTAAAGATTATTTTTGAATGGAAGAGGGGAAAACGAGCTCACATAGTTCCAGCAACTCTAGTGCTAATATGAGTGTTCTCGTCTTCGTGAAGCTTGGCCAAACCAAAGTCCGAGATCTTGGGGTTGAGGTCTCTATCAAGAAGTATATTGGTACCTTTGATATCCCTATGAACAATTTTCAGAATTGATTCCTCGTGAAGGAAAACCAGGCCTCTTGCTATGCCAATACAAATTCTTTGCCTGGTAGGCCAGTCCAAGTCCAATTGGGATTCCTTTGGACCTGCAAGTGACACCAATAAATGAAAGAGGCTAAAGTATCTGGCTCAGGATTCAAGGGAAAAATAATAATAACAATAATATATGCGGTACTGGATTTTGGTAAATAATATTTCTTGTGGATGATCAGAGTATCGTTCCCATCTAGTTTCAGTAAACATAATATACATGGGCAAGTAAAAACTGAGCTTACCAAACAGAGCCTGGGCGAGACTGTTGTTCTCCATGAACTCATACACTAGAAGTAACTGCTTACGTTCAGCACAACATCCGTGCAATCTTACTAGATTTGGGTGTCGTAAACTAGATAGCATGCCTGTTTCATTCACAAATTCACGGGTCCCTTGATTTGATCTGGAAGAAAGTTGCTTAACAGCAATTATAGTACCATCCAATAATACACCCTGCAATATAATGGAAATGTAATTGTGAATTGTCATAACCCCAAACATAAAGCAGAAGGAAAAAGGACGACAAGTTGAATTTATTTTTTAAAGTACAAAGAAATAAAAATAAAAAGAAGAATTAAATTGCTATATATATACCTTGTAAACAGATCCAAAACCACCCTCCCCAATCTTGTTTGCAGTGTCGAAGTTGTTAGTGGCAGCTTTAATTTGTTGAAAGGTAAATATGCCAGTCTGCAAATCTAATCCTCTCAGCACTGCAGAAGAACATGTATTAAGATGTTAGAATAATTCTGCATCCTCATGAGTTGTCTGTCTTCTCGAAATAAATTTGTCTTTTTGAGTCAAACTATTAAATTATGAAATCCCTAAATTTGGAAGAAGACGACATTACATCACTATGTGTATATTCATTTGCTATCTATCATTGTAGTTTCCACGTGGTTTGAATCTCATGAGGTATATAATTCTATCATACGTTTGGGTCTTCTATAAATTAAACAAATTGAACTACAACACCTTGCTCCCTTGACATTCGGCCTCCAAGATAGCCCTTCCACCAAGCAATACCAAGAAATGTGATAATTAGGCATAATCCTGAAGCTACAACTCCCACTGCAATGAATAACTTTGCTTCTCCATCCGAAGGAGGCTTGAAATCTACAGAAGATATTATGTTGCACACATAATTCAGTTCATGGCCAATGGATATTTTGTTTTATTGAGTGGCAATGTAACCTGGTTTTCCACATCAGTACAACTCAAGTTTGTAGAACAGAAAAAACATCGACATATAGTCGGTCATTAGGGAGAGAGAGAGAGATAACACTGCTTCACAGTAGGTAAATAGGCAAAACTTACCAGATTCCACAGAAATAGCAGATACCAAAGGGCCATATGTTCCTCTAATAGGAACAGCTGTTGTCCCCTTCCCAGTGTAAACAAAGCGAATTTGTAAAGTTCTATCCGTTACAACTGCTTTAATTGTACGATTTACTGCCTTATCAACTCCTCCCGCTTCATTTCTGATATCAAAATCTTTGAGTTTTTGTTCATCCTGTAACAAGTTAATTAGTTAAAATGCAATACACTTGTTCACACAAAATGACTTAAAAATGGGAATAATGCTATGGTTGACCTGGACATAAACATCAAACATCCGTCTTCCAAGACTCTCAAAAGATTGATCATCTCTGAACTCTATCTCAGCAAAGTAAAGTGTTACGGTGTAGTTTCCATTTGCTAAACAACGTACATAATAAGTGAGAGATAAAGGAGAGAGGCGAGCATTCATGTACAGAACAGAGTCTTTCATTCTGAGAACAGATATATTTTTTGCTATATATTCATCCGTAGTTTCGTTACGCCACCAAAACTTTCCTGTGGTACTAGTTCCCCACTCTGCTTTCCGAGGAAAAAAGTATGCCGCACCTGCAAACTCTTCATCCGCTTCAAAAGTCTTGCTTCCAATGGTGGTTTGGCCTCCACCACAATTAATATGCACCGAGTATGTATCTATGAAACATCAAAATATTATTTCGTCAGATAATAAAAAGGAAGGAGATTTACCTCATTCGGTCTGAAAAGGAGCCTTACTTTTTTTTTCTTTCCCCCCAGGAATATTAAGGTTTGCATAATTTTTTTTCTTTCTAACATTAAAGTTTAATTTTTATCAAAAAATACATCCAGAGGAATTATGTGTGGACATGTTTTATACAAACCTTAATTTTGTAAAGGGTGATGCTAAAATTTTTGGATTCAACTGATGTGTCACCATAACATTGGTTGGGTAGATTTCATGTGATTGGTCATGCCATATTTAATGTCATGTTATTTTCGACCAAAAATTTGAGACTCCTACCATTATTCTTTGTAAAAGATTAATAAAAAAAAGTAGGACTCTCTTTTCTTTCCGGACAGAGGGAGAACTTTGACTTCTTCTGATTAACATACTAAAAATAGAGTGGAGAAAGTAGAAGGAAAACTAGGCATCTTATTGAGTATCACTATTGAGGAATATCACTAAAAGATCTAGATTATGCAATCAAAAGTCTTTAAAATAATTACTTACCCTTTGTACAGCCGAGGTGGCTGAGGCACGTACTAAGTTCTCTGGTTTATATCATACAGGGGAGGTTAGCACAAGCCTTATGCCATATAGAAACCTAAACTAAAATCTAAAGATCTCAATAATAAGAAACAGATTTAAAGCTTACAAGTTGTTCCCTCCAGAATTGCTTCTGAACAAGTTTCTGATAAAAATGTTAAGGTAAAGTTTTAGTTGATTGTTAATGAAGAAAAGACATCATGTGGAGTCTGGGGCTTACAATGTTCCGTCACAGTTTGATGACACGATGGACAAGTTATTGTAAGAAAGATCTATCAGGCTGCACATGAGCATATGAATTCCATCAATGATTATAATGGTAATTGGAAACAAATGTAAGAAGAAAAGGCAGAAACCTCGTAGAAACAAAATTAAATCTAAATAATAGCAAATCATTATGTAACATTTTATGGGTAATGGAAACAAAATGTCATTACACTCATAAATTATATGTACGTCTTCCATTATCAAGGAGAGGTTCTATTGAGTTCAAGCAAGAGTCTACATTCTACAATGTTCAGAACATTGGGCACTCCCAACTCCTCATTATCAAGCATCAGTATCAGTCTCAGTTTTCATTGTATAATTGTATAATCCTCGCAGAGACTCAGAAGGTGCGAGTTTGAAAAAAGCTAGGCGCCAATGGGAGATGGAAATCTGAAAACAACTGGTTAAGGGAGCACAGTGGTAATCAGGCCGGATGCATACTCTTGTCAAAATGGGAAGGAAAAAAAATATAGCTAGAAACAAAAGTCCACAGGTAGATCGGATGTCCAGGTAGTCCAATTACTCCCATAGAGAAATTATGGCTCACAAGTTGTTCGGTAGAATTTCTTCAGAATTTAAAAATGGTGTGCAATGGCACAGTTTGCAGAAAGCATTCTAAGCTTATGGCTCACAAGTTGTTCGGTAGAATTTCTTCAGAATTTAAATGGTGTACATTGATGCAGCTTGCAGAAAGCATACTAAGCCCGACCTCTAATAATAAAAACTATCATCGTCTATCAGCCAATAATCTTAGACTTCAGTTCTATCAACTAAAAACTACCATCATCTATCAGCCAATCATATGATATCCTAGGTTTTTCTGTTCAATTTTTATCCATAGTTAAATGAAGATGACAGTTCATTCTTAACGATCCTGGCTGCAGTTCCTTTACTCACAACTTGTCATAAATGTCCTTTTACATGCATATAGATCTTTTTAATTCCAATCTTTTCCAAAACCTTCCATAACCCTCACACAGCCTTCATGCCAAATCTTATACAGGAAAAAGAAAGTACATATTACATTCTAGATCTTCCTTCACTCACACTTTTACAGAGGCATTTTACTTCTGTTGTTCCAAGGCCCGAGTCGAAACTAATTTTCCATCATTATTGTTGTTTCAAACCAGAAATTCCAGTTCCAGCCAGAGGAAGGGATTGCCTGGAATAGTTATTACTGAAATATTTATAAATATCATATATAGTACTACTGTACTAGAATATTTTCTGGTCACTTCTCAAGCATTTTCCTAATATATGATAATTTGAGAAATTCTAGGAACCAAGACACCATGTCACCTGCTAAACACTTCTAAGTCCGTATGTTACTCTCAAGTCTCACATCAATATATAAAGTCTTAATTCACCAAGCATGACTTCTGGGCTACTCTCCCATATGTTCTCCTTTAACAACTTCATGAAGTAACTTCTCCGCCGTTCTTTAGATTCCTTGCCTTTTAAGAAAATCCTTAAGATCTTCAAACACTTATCATGCTTAAGATCCCTTGTTTCCTCTCCCAAACATTGGAGTATTCTGTTATAAATTGTTTATTTTAATTTTCGTATCCTACAATAGTGATGATGTTAATAAATTAACGCATATATTAACATACGCGCATATTAACATAATATTAAGCTACTAAATTATACGCATGAGCAGAAAAATTTACACGAAACTAATCTAGAGTGTAGTAGTAGCATACTTTTTAGAATTCCTGCTTTCGATCCACTTCGGAATGGGCCCGGTAAGACAGTTGTTAGTGAGAAACCTGAGTAGCGTAAATTTATGTGGTTAGACACAAACATATGTAGATATATATCAAATCAAAGTGACGGATAAAACAGAGCTAAAGAAGATATACTGATGGTAATTGGTAAACCTAAATCCTGGGGGAGTGACTTAAGCACACCTGCCGTTCAAAATGTAGGAATGAATGGTTCACTGTTTATTTTTAATTTAAAACAAGGTTCAGTTAAAACATTAAAATGAAAATTGGATCCGCCGTTCATGTTTTGTGCATCACATTAAAATATATTTTATGACTTATATATCTTGAGATATTTTTCGAATCTTATTTTAAAAAAAAATGTTATTATAGAAAAGAAGAGTTTTATTGAAAATATGAGTATTGTTTCGGAAGATATCCTATTTTTAATAAGATATTTATTATATAGAAAAATTTTATTTTTGGTAAGAGTATTATTTTGAAAGTGTCATATTTTGAATGAGAAGAGAAAAATTGTGGTTACTCTATAAATAGAGCATTATATTTAGTGTTTAAAGTGTAGCACAATTAAAAGTTATGCCGCATTCTAAGAATTGAGGGAGGGTGTGAGTGTATTTTGTATTGGAACGAGCTGGGAGAGTGTTTTTACAATTTTTATATTGTATAAAAAAATTGTATTATCATAGGATAGGAGGGAGGGTTTTTCAACTTTAAAACCGTACAAACACTACAAGAAAAAGGGTTATTAGCGATCAAAACTTTCGACGACTGTCAATTCCGTCGCTAATACTAATTAATGGCGACCGTATAAGGATTATAGTGTGGCGGTATTTTGTAATTCCGATCCACTACAATATAATGTATACCATACAACTAGAAAGGTAAGCAAATTAAATTAATGAATTTTGATTGCTTACGTATGCCTCAGCTTTGATAAGTCTTCAAGATTTGGTATCTGTCCTTCCAACTTGTTAAAGCTAAGGTCTCTGCCAATGAATAATACAGAGATACTATATACTTAAGAAAGAAGTATATAGAAGGGAAGCTTGAGAGAACTAAAAGGACAAAAAGAGAGACAGAGATAGAGAGAGAAGGAGAAAGAGACGGAAGAAAAAAAGATTACAAAATCTTCAGTTTTGCCATATTTCGTAGATAATCTGGGATTTTCCCAGAGATGTTACACCTCCTCAATGCCCTGCAAAACAAATCAAATTTGTGCTGATAAAATTGCTGAATAATTAAATCACAAAATATGTTTTTTTGTTCAATCATCACTTCATTACTATGACTCACAATGAGTTCATGTCTGTCATATTTTCTAGATGAGGAAATTCTGAGCCCCCACCATTTAAGTCAGTAATAACTCTGCATAGACAATCTATCAATGCAAGCCGCCTTCAACAGTAGTTAACTTAATCGCAATTATGCAAGGAATGTTTCTGAAACTAGCAACTCAAGAAGAGGTTAAAATGAGTTACTCACAGTTCAGTTAAGTTTCTCAAGACAGAAATGCCAGAAGGTATTGGTCCTTCAAAACCACCGGCTACAATCTCTCTGTCATTAAGCCCAAACAGTTTTACTTTCAAAACTTATAAAGAACAGAACTGAAACAATATAAATTTTAAAAAAAAACTTACAACTTTTGAAGTTGTTTCCAACTTTGAAAATTAGGTAGTTTCCCGGTGAAATTGTTGCTGTTTAGCCTACTGTATAGGCCACAATAAGTAACAATCTTAAATATTACAGAAAAAGAAATAAAGGGTAAACAAAACGTATCTTAAAATTCAAATATAATATGGCAAATTACCGTTGGAATACTTACAGTTCTGTCAACTTGCTTAACTTATAAAGCTCCAATGGTAACGGACCCGTGAGATAGTTAGCATTAAGAACACTACAATTAACAATAAGAAGAAAAGTCCGTGGTATGAAGTCATTTTATACATAAATATTATTGATAAATGAGGTACAATAAATAAATAGATAAAGACTTGGATATTCAGATGGCACATAGAGAAGGCCTCACAGATTTTCCAAATTGACTAGTTTCCCAAGCTCGGCCGGAACACTTCCATTAAACCAGTTGTGTTCTAGACTCCTGAAAATACGATCATTATCAAATTAATGAACTCATGCACATCCATGTGTGTGTGTGTGTGTGTGAGAGAGAGAGAGAGAGAGTACATATATCTGAGAGTGGTAATACTTCCCAAGTATTTTGGGATTGGTCCTGATAAACGATTCGCTGTGACACTCCTGGAGTATATGATCACATTGTTAATTCTATAATATTGACCATGAATAAAGAGCTTACTAATACAAAGTAGCACGCATTACTCACAAATATTCCAACTTTGTTGATACCCATTCCGGGGGTATAGTGCCATGGAGATAGTTAAGAGTAAGATCACTGCAACAATAGGTAGTATTGTCTTTCTAGTGGAAGCATAAAAATCCAATTAACATGTCAAGAAATAAGCACGTACACGAAAGTATTTCTTACATATTCTTGATGTGGGGTAACTTTATCAAGGATGGTGGAAGTATACCATCAAGATTCTGTCCTCTGAGAAATCTGTTTTACCAGGAAATAAGAGGCTCTTCAATATAAAATTGGACCCTCATCTTTCAAAAGTATGGTGTTGCAGATAATTGATACAGTTTCACAATCATGAATGAAATGAATAATCAAAATATTTAATGAAAATATAACATTCAATACAGCACATCTTTGATAACAGTAATCAATCAATGTTGCAAACTGTCTGAATACCCAACCTTGAAAGGCCAAAATCTCATCATATACTATCATAAGTATCATTACTAAAAGCAGTAATACTGGATTTGCATTACATCAGTGAACTGGCCACATTTCTTTACTAAAGATGTTACTCAACATGCACAGTCAGTATTATCTAAGGAAATGCAAAATTTACTACTTGTTTTTCTACTTTTAGTCTAACATATGGGATCCATTTTCGGCCTACCTGAATCAGTTAGGGATGGAGGAGGTGTTATTTTTGCAAAAAATAAAGATTATGCAATTATTTTGTAGCTAATTAGGGATCAACTCTGGTTCAGTTACCTGGACCATTTTCGCAAATGAAGAAAATAGTTGATGTTGTCAATCATCATATATAAGTATTTAACTAATGAAAAATATATATTAATTAATGACAAGAAGCATACATGCTTTCTATGTGACATACTCCGCTAGGGAAGGAGCAATTGCAGATGACAGAATTGTTATACAATGGCCTGTCCTTGTTTGGTTTTGTCATGTTCCAGTTTGGGTTCCCATCACAAGGATTCAGACTGAAATCCCAGTCCTTTTTGCCCAATTGTTGAGCTATTTCTTCAAGTGCTTTCTCTACATAAATCGGAACTCATGTTAATTCCAAAATTGTTTGCGTACAACTGATAGACATAGGCATGACATTGAGAGTGGTATATTAAAACAGAGGCAAGGGTATCTAGCAATCATATATATATAACCGATTCATTTCCAAATTAATACAATATTATATCCCTCCTAGCTAAACAATCATCCCATATAAATCTCGCTTGCTTGGCCTTAGTAATGTATGGATGTGCTGAATAGAGAGACTTTCGAATGAAGATTTTGTTAAAGGACACTTACTTTCCTCCGGCGGAAGCTGCCCAGCCGCCTGTGCTTCAACAAAGCATGCGATTATAGAAAAGACCAACATGAGACTATAGAGAGAATTTAAAGTACCAAAAGCCATTGCCATCTCTCTTACTTTTAACTAATACATACATGCAAAGCTATCTATACATACAGGAGTAGCTAGAGAAATTTGTCGGTCAGCGTGAAGGCGTCAACAAAGGCGACTTGGAGGATTTTACAACTGTTCACTTCTTGGATTTAAGGTAAGTAGGGTCTGTCTAGTTCGTCGTCTACTCGGCATGCATGCATGCACTTCTTCTTTGCCTGGACCCGGTTCATCGTAACCGGATCCCGTTTGCCTAAGAAAAAACATATATTTTCCTCCGTAAGAAACACTTTGAAGCTGGTTATAGAAGAATGTGAAATAATGCAGGGAAATGGGGACCACCCATAATTAATATCTACCTCTAACAGAAATAAGAAACCAAACTTACTTGTCAACTGACATCAGCGGTATTTTAATGTGGATAGGCGGAAGGACCACAACTTCCTTTCAATCCACACTCGTCCATTAAACATATATATTTAATTTTTTTTTAAAAAATTATAAATTGTATATAATTTATAATATTTATATATTTTTAAAAAAATAATAATAATTGATTTGAAAAATGATTAATTTGACCATAAAAATATATGACAAACAAAATTTATATAAATGTGTGTGTGTGTATTATATATATATATTGAAATTAAAAAAAACTAAATTAAACTAATTCCGAGCACAAATGTAATATGGCAAACAAAATAAATGACAAAAAAATAGTTCTAATAAAAAATTACTCAATTAAAAGAAATTTAAATTGAGGGAGTACATGAACTTGAATTAATCCTTCATAAACCCTCCTTCCACCTCCGGCGTCCCTCCTTCCATCTCCGGCGAGCTCCACTTCTTTGCAACAATAAAGAGAAGTGGGATTCCAAGTCTGAAACAAGTCGGTTAATCCGGATTACCAGAAATATAATATTTGGATGGCCCCTAGGAAGAATTCTCTCTCCTGAACTGATTTTGCCACAAAAAGGCGAAAACAACTGTTTCAGAAGACTAAACTGCAAATCTGTCCCTCGGATTTGTATCGGTTTTGCAAAACTCTCCCTCGAACTTTATTTTTGGCAAAACTCTCCCTTCAGTTTGTATTATTTTTGCAAAACTCACCCTCGAACTTTTTTTTAGCAAAACTCTCCCTCCAAGATGTATTAATTAGGCAAAAATGACCCTTATATATTTTACTTTATTTATTTTTTTATGTGAAGTTTATTTTCTATTTTGTAATTAAATAAATAATATGTAATTAAATAAATGACTAATTAAATATGCGAACTAATTAAATGACTAATTAATTAAAATTAAAATTAAATAAATAAATAAATGACTAATTAAAATTAAATATGTTAACTAATTAATTAAATATGTAATTAAATAAATTACTAATTATATGGTTATTTATTTAATTATTTAATTAATTTTAATTAATTAGTCATTTAAATAGTTCACATATTTAATTGTTATTTATTTAATTACATATAATTTATTTAATTACATATTTAATTACAAAATAAAAAATAATATGTAATTAAATAAATATTTTATTTAATTACATATTTAATTACTTATATATTTATTTTATTTTATTTTTATGTGAAGCTTATTTATTTATTTTGTTATTTAATTAATTAATTAGTTATTTAATTAGTTAATTATTTAATTACATATCATTTATTTAATTACATATTTAATTATAAAATAGGAAATAAACTTCACATAAAAAATGATAGGAAAAAAACTTCTTATTTTTTAATTAAATGTGTGATTAAATACGTGAAGTTTATTTTCTATTTTGTAATTAAATATGTAATTAAATAAATTATATGTAATTAAATAAATAAAATTAAATATGTGAACTATTTAAATGACTAATTAATTAAAATTAATTAAATAATTAAATAAATAACCATATAATTAGTAATTTATTTAATTACATATTTAATTAATTAGTTAACATATTTAGTTTTAATTAGTCATTTATTTAATTTTAATTTTAATTAATTAGTCATTTAATTAGTTCGCATATTTAATTAGTCATTTATTTAATTACATATTATTTATTTAATTACAAAATAGAAAATAAACTTCACATAAAAAATAAATTAAATAAAATATATAAGGGTCTTTTTTGCCTAATTAATACATCTTGGAGGGAGAGTTTTGCTAAAAAAAAGTTCAAGGGTGAGTTTTGTAAAAATAATACAAATTGAAGGAAGAGTTTTGCCAAAAATAAAGTTCGAGGGAGAGTTTTGCAAAACCGATACAAATCTGAGGGACAGATTTGCAGTTTAGTCGTTTCAGAATGAAAGATTAAAATGTAATTTTTGAGACAGTTTTTAATTTAATTTAATAAAATTAGAATAGTTTAATTCTTCGAAGTAAAAATAATTTTTTAATTAATAATATACAACAACAACAACAACAAAATTCCCCGTGGTGATTTAATTTGATAGGAACTTCTGTTTTATCGAATTTCCATTGAATTATTTAGACACAAGAAGACTATTGTCAACTTGATATGAACTGCCATTAATTAAATGACTATATTGTTGTGACACTTAAATCCGTGATAACATCTATCTTTAAAGAATATATGAAGTTTTACATCAGAATCTTATTCAAGTGGTCCATGCCATGTGAAATGTTATTAATGGTATGTTAACGCTCGAATTTGTTCACACGTTCAAGTATTGATTTAGACGTGAATCTATACATTAAAAACAACCAAAAAGTACTTGACTGCTTGGGCCGTCGGGAGATATCTCTGGTGTAAGAGTAAGTACAGATTTCAAGATATGTTATCAATAATGGAGGTGCTAGTATTCAGTAAGCAAGAATGCTATTATGCTATTATATGTACCTCTGTTGTCCTTATTTTCTTTTATATTGGTCGCCTCTTCTCCTCATTCTCCTGGGTAGTCCAACGAATTCTTTTGGGGAAGGTAATTGATATCTCAATTATTGTCTGGAGTAACTATCGTCTCCATTAATGTCTGAAGTGAATATTAATTTGTAACTGATAAAATAACTCAATATATAACCGATATAGTAACTGCTATATCATTTAACATTTCAAATTAATGAAGCAGTGGACCAAGCCTATTGGACTCGAAAGCCCTCATGTGCGTGTGCTAGGCTCAATGGGCTTGTGAGGTTAAGGCCCAATACGAGCAACCCATTGTGCTAGTAAAAAAGCAGCACAATATTGCACTCCGCTCCTTCAACATATAAAATGAGGTGAAGGAGTAGAGAAAAATAGTTTCGGGAGCTGAAAAGGCTTCATGAACGAAGACGATTGGCTTCGAGAATTCAGAGATTGCTGGACTGAAGAGATAGGCTTTCAGGAGTTCAAAGAGATCAAAACCAAAGAAATAAGGCTTCCGGGAGTCCGGAGACTTCAAGACCAAATAAATAAGGCTTTTGAAAGTTCGGGGACTTCAAGATCAAAGAGATAAGACTTTCGGGAGTCTGGAGACTTTAAGACCGAATATATAAAGCTTTTGGGATTTCGGATGCTTTAAACCGAAGAGATAAAGTTTTCGAGAGCCCGGAAGCTTCAGACCGAAGAGATAAGTTTTTGGGATTCCGTAGACATCAGACAGAAGAGATAAAACTTTCGGGAGCCTGAAGGCTTCAGACCAAAGAGATTAGCTTTTAGGAGTTCGAAGATATCAAACTGAAGAGATAAAGCTTTTGGGAGTTCCTAGGCTTCAGACCGAAGAGATAAGCTTTTGGGATTCTGGGTACTTCAAGACCAAAAAGATAAGGCTTTTGGGAGCTAACTCGGAGGCTTCAAACCGAAGACGACACTTAGAAGAAAATTAATCTTCTTACAATTAGGCCGACTATGTACTTATTAAGTCCAATATAGACTTCCAAGAAGTGGACTTTGACCCAAATAACAGTTCAGGCCCAATCTCAGAATTTAGAAAGAGGCTCCACATTTTAATTACAACAAGACGTGTAAAGAATTCTAATCAATTTTGTAGGGAAAAATCTACAGTACACGCATAATTTAAAAAATTTATGTGATATTGCTTTTGTAACCGACAAATCATGGTTAATTAAGTCGTTGATGCCATCGGATTGTGGCTAATTTAAACTGCCAATCTGGAGTTTAAATACAAAGAATAAGCCAATTCACTTCAGCAAAATTAGAGTCCTTGAAGAAGAGAGAAAACGAAGCCCTAGCTTTTGTCGAGTTAATATTAGTTTAGGACCTCCTTCTAACGTTAATGTTAACGCTCGATTTTGTCCACACATTCAATTATAAGTTTAAACATGTACGTCCATCTCCGGCGAGCTTCACTTCTTTGCAACAATAAAGAGAAGTGAGACTCCAAGTCTGAAACAAGTCGGTTAATTCGGATTATCAAAAATATAATATTTGTATGGGCCCTATGGAAGAATTTCTCTCTCCTAAACTGATTTTGCCACAAAAAAGGCAAAAATAACTGTTTCAGAATGAAAGATTAAAATGTGATTTTTGAGACAGTTTTTAATTCAATTTAATAAAATTAGAATAGCTTAATTCTTCAAAGTAAAAATATTGTTTTAATCAATAATATACATATAAAAAAATCCTGTTTCGGCATCAATTTAAATGTATTGGGAGTTTAATCATCTTAAATAATTTTTATTTTAACAAATAGAAAATAAAATAATATTGAACTACATTATTGATTGAAGTGATCATAAGAATGAATTATGAACATATTTATTTTTCCTATATTTTCACATTAATTTCTTTTATATGAAAAGAACTACCTACTATTTATGTGAAAAAATTATATGAAAATATATCATATATATATTTTTCCATGTCAATTTGACATATATAGAACATCTTCAATTTTATTATATAAAGTGTTTGGGCATGGGAGGCAATTATTTTTGGTGTATTTTCTTACATTTTATATTATTTGATGTAATTTTTAAATTATAAGGATAATTATAACTTAATGCAATTTCCCACATCTCACAATTCTCTTCCAATTATTTTAATTTCTCATGTTCAAAATTTTATTTTTAGAAAATTATGCATATATATTAATGTGTGCCACACATACTTAATACCAACTAAACTGCCACTTATCCAATTTTGATTTGTCAAAATAAAATTTTGATCTAACGTAAATGGTTGTACTTTCGTACATACTATTTGTTAACGCCAAATTTTATACCGTTTAAATCACCAAATAACGAATAAAAAAATGCCAAACACAAATAAGTCGTAGAAAATTAATGTAAGAACATAAGAGATTTTACGTGGAAACTCAATTGAAAAAAAATCACAAAGAGAGAAAGAAGAATTCACTAGTATAATGGTTGTGTTTACAAATTTCTTTAAAATAATGAAGAGCCTAACTGCTGAAAAAATAATGGTTGTGTGTTGTAAATATTATGTCTCAATCCTTCATGTAATATCGTATTTATAGGTATCATGTCCATTCGAAACAGATTAAGAGTGAGAGCCATTTTTCAAATCTTCTTATAACTGCAATTAATTATTGACAAATTATCTCTCAAATCAGATCTCCTTATCTCCTCCAAATAAGGAAACACAATCCTATTTTTATAAGGACACTCATTCCCGAACCAAATCCATACGAAACTTGAGCCTAACATTTGCTAAACCCAAAATATGTCGGTTGTCATTTTAGCCCAATCTATAAATATTCATATCCCAACACTATTGATTGGTCAAAATGGTTTTGCACGATCAAAGTTTACAATAGGGCTGGTTTTGCATATTAGACTTTGCAGGTATTGAAAATTAAAATCAACTTGTTTGGATTTTTTATTTTTTTTATAGAGATTTAAATATTTCATATGTTAAGATGTAGAATTACAATGTGTTACAAATTCGTTACGAGTCAAAGCACTATTAATGATAACATTTTAAATTCTTATATATTCATTTAAATATTTTATATATTACGACGTAAAATTGAAATATTATAGAATATATTTAATTATAAAATTATATTATAATATTTAGACTAAAGTATACTTTGCATTCCAAACTTTATACCATTGTTGACTTTTGCACCTTACACTGAAAAAAGTACATAAGTACACCCTAAAGTTCTATTCCGCTAAACAAAATGCACACTTCAACGTTTTAACCGATCAAAAGTGACCTATTGTGCCTGTAAACCAAATTTTGCATGAGTAATTTAGGTACATCACAATATATTAAAGGATAAAATTGTAAAAGAACAACAAAATAATCTAAAAATAAAATTCTCATGTACCAGGACAGACTAACCAAACAGAGCATTGGGCAAGGCTATTGTTCTCTATGTACTCGTATGCTAGCTGCAATAACTGATCTCCTTCAATACAACATCCATGGAGCTTAACAAGATTCGGGTGTTATAAACACGAAATCATGGCAACCTCGTTCAAGAACTAACAATTTCCTTGCCTTGATTTCGAGGGTAGCTGCTTTTCTGCTATTACCATACCATTTGATAATAGACCCTGCACCAAAAATTCAATTTAGAATACATTCAAAATAATAAAAAAATAAAAAAACCAGCCTGCACTAGCTTTAAGCTAGAATACCTTGTAAACAAGCCAAAACCACCTTCCCCAATTTTGTTTGTGGAATCGAAGTTGTTAGTAGCAACTTTTATTTGCTATAGGGAAAAGAAAACCATTTACAACTCCCTTTGAAGTGTGTGCAAGGAAAAATGGCAAAAATGGCTTATACCCCATTGTGGTTGTAAGTTTGTAAGCATTACACCATTGAACTTTACAAAAATAGAATTTGACAACTGAACTTTCTAAAATATATTAAATACCCCATTTTGTCTAATTTCGTTAACAGGCGTCAAAAAATTTCTAACGTGGCTTTTAAAAAAAAAAAGAAATGGCATATAAATCCTAAATGGTCTATTTAGCTTATCAGTTGCATCCACAGTGGATTGTGTGACGACCCCAAATCCGGGTTCCTTAAACCCTAGACTTGGTACGTCACGATACATCATCTTCATACATGTTCTATAACTAATGCGGAATATATAAACATAAATTGTTTATTCTACAACATTTCCCAAGGTTTCTAACCTTAACTTACATATATACCTTTAGATTCATAAAAGGGTTTACAAAATTACTTACATCATATAACAATTTAGTTATAATGAATAACACTATAATCTTGTCTTTTGCGTCTGTCTCCGTCTCTCCTCGGACATTCGTATTATTCTGAAATTTGTTATCATGATATAGCAAGAGTGAGCAACGACTTTGCTCAGCAAGTTTAAATACAATAACGATATATCATGATTGAAAGAAAGAACAAGCTTTCGGATTTTCAACAATATAATAATTGTGAAAGAGTACGAATCATAATTTCAATAATTGAATGACTGAATCAAGTAATGTTGAGTGTCAATAATGACCATGAACAATTTTAACTGAACCTTATGGTAATGAAGGTGATCAGCCTTTCATACCTGATGAACACATGCAACAAGCACTATGTGCGAATCAACAATTTAAAGATGTGGAATAATTATACAGAATTAAACCATAGCATGCTTGAAACGTAATAACTTGAATTTGAGTTAGGGACTTGAACAATAAAATAATATATCCTGCTCGAATATAAATTGAGTAGGGTTTAGGAAACTTGCCTGTCTGCTCAGCTACAATTAATGTCTAGCTTTAACTAACTGGCTTTGAAAGACCTAACATTAGTAAAGTTGGTCTAATAATTAGTACAGCGTATTTGTACAACTATACGCTCATTAAGAAACTTATCTACCACACATAAGTACTAACACATAATTTACATCAGTCAAAACAATATTATTAACCTTATAGACCCTCAATCATATTAGGTTAATAATTTAATAAATTAGAAAATGTTTTTCTTAAGTGTTGGACACTTATTAAACTATTAAACAATTTATTATAATTGTTTAAACAAAAGAGTTAAAAGACATTTTCTTTATTTCATTAAATCTAATTTCATTTAATTACTATTTATCATTAATTAAATAGTAAATAATTAACTACCTTTAGTTATTATTTAATAATAACTTACCAGATTTATTTATTATTTAAAATTAATCAAATAATAAATAATTATATTATATTAAAAATAATCAAATATCTTTAGTTATTATTTAATAATAAATAATAACTAATTAACAAGATTCATTTATTATTTAAAGTTAATTAAATAATAAATAATAAAATTATATAATAAATACTCCACTATCATTAGTTATTATATACATAATAACTAACTAAATTTATTTATTATTTAAAGTTAATCAAATAATAAATAATTAAATACTCAATCTTAGTTGTCTTTAATTATTATTTAATAGTAATTAAATAATAATTAATTAAATTATCATCCTTGTTTATTATTTAATGTTAATTAAATAATAAATAATTAATTTAATCATAAATTCATAAGGTATAATATTAAACTAACTAGATTAATATTTAACATTTAAATATTAATACTAAATACTTATTATATTTGAAAAATATAATATTAAACTAACTAGATTAATATTTACAACATTTAAATATTAATCCTAAATACTTATTATATTTGAAAATATAATATTAAACTAACTAGATTAATATTTAACATTTAAATATTAATCCTAAATACTTATTATATTTGAAAAATATAATATTAAATACCTAAATATCATTTTTGTATTATTAATATTTTTGTTATAATTTTAAATTAATTTTTAAACATTTAAATTAATTTAAATTATCCAGAATGGCAAAATCGTAAATAAACTGAAAAACCGGACCGATGGCAGTTTCGTAATTAAACAGAAAACCGAACGGAGGGGCAAAATTGTAATTTCGGCAGAAACTGGTTCCGCGCATTGCGCGCGTTATACTGAATGCAGGACCAAAACGGCGCCGTTTCGAAAACCGGAAAACGATCTCCGCGCATTGCGCGCGGGTTAATTCTTTATGCGCCAAACGGCGTCGTTTTGTACGGCTGTCCGGCTGATTCATTGGCTGGCGCGCATTGCGCGGCCAGTCCTTTTTCTTTTCTCTCTCACAGAACGTGAACAGTGCTTTTTATACACAACTTAATAAAATTTATACCTTCAAGTAAACTCTTAATCTCTCAATAAAAATCCAGAAAAAATACCAATAACTCAACAACAATTTATAACATGAAAATTTAATTTTTCATGATTTAATATTAAAAAAATTTATAAAAATTTTTACATCACATAAACTACCACAAATCATAACTTTTTGTGTATAACTCCATTTTGAGTGATTCAAACTTTGTTTTTCTCATGATTTAATGTTCTATAATATTATAACATTAAATCTAAATATTATAAAATTTATTTTTGGACATTATTTTGATACTTGATTTAACACCACCAAACACATGTTTTTAGCATATAAATTATACCAAAATACAAACCAAGCATATTAAACTCAAGCATGACATAAATATTACTATCACATATTATTAACTACATTAACATGTTTATACTCACATGTTGGTTTATTTAATTTAAAAAAAAAATAAACTACAATTAAAATAACCATTACCTCATTCTAATGGCTATCTTCATTTTTCTTCCAAAATGGGTTGTGAATGTCATGAACTAACTTATGCTTTCTTCTTCTTCCTTGAAGCTCCACCCAAAATCTCTCTCAAATATTTATCCTCTCAATATTTGCAAAGTGAAAGAAGAAAAATGACTAACAATTCTCTCTCTCTAAAGACTTAAGTCTTCCATAATGTATAGATATATATCTTATATCTATGAAATTATACCAACACAAGTTAGCTATTGGATGCTTACACAAGGAAGTTCACCCATGCCTTAGTTGGTGAGGATTTTATGGGAAAAGACTCACCAAAAATTAAAACAAGCAACCTAATTATTAAATAAATAAATAATAAAATAACAATCACACATTTCACTCTCTTTCTCTCCCACTTGCCGGCAACCATCCATGATCATTGTCCCAAAAAGAATGTCACTTTTCATTTTTTAAGAATTAATAGTTTTATTAAGTATTTTTCAAGTGGGCCAATCATTGGGCTTTAATTTAAAATACCAATTGGGCTTCTATTAAATTGTTTGGGCTACTAAATTGTCAAATTTTATTATTCTCCACTTGGGCTACTAATTGACCCATGCTGGGCTAATTTAATAATTTACACATTAATTATTCAATCCATGATTAAATAAATAATTAGATTGAATAAATAATTAAATATTCTAACCCATAAGTATTAAATTACCAAATGGACTAATAATATTATTAATAATATTTTACATTATTTACATTAATTAATTATCATATTAATTAATTTAAAAAATTTAATTCACTCATTATATTCATTTTAATTGAATATTTAATTAATGACAACTTGTCAATTATTTTGATATTAAAACTTTAGAGTGTGTTCGCTAATAATAATATATATAATCTATATATATTATTTATACACATTACCTTACCTCGAAAACAATTTCACCATAAATTATGAAATTAAAATAAATACAATATATAATTTAATATATATTATTTAGGCCATAAGTTAAATTATTTAATATATTTACATTAAATAATTCATTTCTCATCAATTATGGAAATAATTCCATTTACCCGAAAATACATTGAAATACTAATATATTTTCTCAATTTCTTATTTAAATAATTTATTTAATTATTTAACGAATATTACACAAATAATTGTATAATTAAATTTCTCACTCTCATAAATCATTTATAATGATTTATTTAATTATAGAATATATTCATTTAATATATTCAAGTACTATTTAAAATTACTTAATTAATTTAAACCCTTTTATATATATGTACATATATATGAAATTAAATATTGTACAATATATATAATTATTAATCTCCTTTAATTAATTCAACTACTTTATATAATTTATAATTATATAATTTACATAATTATTCCTCACAAATAATTTATCAACAATTTGCATAATTGTTGATTAATGAATATATTAATTCCACAATAAACCTTTTAATTCAATTCGGATTAATTTAATATTAATCTATCTATTTATCACAATTTAATTAACCATTAAATTATGTTACTAAATATGCACGCATATATATATATTCATATAAATACATATTTAATTTACACGCAACCACGTCGCATAATTACATAACTCCACTAATTAATTCTCTTAATTTAATTAGACTTGTTGTTAGTCAAGTTTATTGAATTATCACTTTACTTGCTAACTTATCAAAAATTTTGATATCACCATATCTAAGTTAGTCCGTTAAATTATGTTACTAATTTTTGATTTTGATATCAAAAATTTAGTAACCATTAAATTATGTTACTAAATATGCACGCATATATATATATTCATATAAATACATATTTAATTTACACGCAACCACGTCGCATAATTACATAACTCCACTAATTAATTCTCTTAATTTAATTAGACTTGTTGTTAGTCAAGTTTATTGAATTATCACTTTACTTGCTAACTTATCAAAAATTTTGATATCACCATATCTAAGTTAGTCCGTTAAATTAAATTTGGACCTCTATTTATCTATCACTACTAGGTTATCAAACTCCAACCTTTATTAAATATTAAATATTTTATTTCTAATTCATTTAAATATCCGGGATATTACATTCACCCCTTCTTCTAAAAATTTCGTCCCCGAAATTATCTCATACACATTTCTACCAATTTTCATCTCTGAGTATAACTCTTTACTCATCAAATTCTATGACCACCCTTTTCTAGGAAGTTCATACTTCTAAACTCATAATTCCAGAACAATGGAATATCTTGCAGAAGAATAAATTGAAAATCAATATCTTACAGAAGGATAATTTGAAAATCAAAATATTCATTAAAACTTTCATAATATGCTGAGGGGTCATCAAGACTGTGAACATGGAATTAACTGAATTCCGAATAAATAGTATTTATCCCTGTAAATACTTATAAACAGAGTGTTTATCAATCACAAAGACTGAAAACATTCCATAGGTGTACGCTAGGTGATCAGCCTATCGTACTTCTGCGTTGTGCACAACGACTTCTCACGGGGTCGAACTCTTTGGATTTACCAACCCATATCAGCATGCCACCACTGTTGGGCGCCCCCTCGCGGGTTCTTTATTCATGGCTCTGACATATCCCCCATTACGGGGTTGTTCACCTCAGACTTACTACAAAATTCCGCTCCAGCATAAGTTGGATTGGAAAATAAAACTTGAGTCATTTCTGACCAAAAAGTGTCCAGTCAAAATAAATGACATAGACTCACATCATTGAACTGTTCGTATATTACGACTCAAAAATCATTTCAGATTAGTTAAAGTAACAAAAATTCATTTATAGGACTTCATGATACCGCACCGTTGCAACAGTGCGTTGAGGATTCCGTCTTTTCATCTCTGTACCATGGCTTTAATGGCGTGTGATGATTTTATAAATACATTTTGATATTTTCAAATCAATTTGTCTTGCCGAAACAATTAGCATAGACTCTTCTTTAAACGTTTCAAAATACTAAAAATCATTTTGACTTTGTCATATTACATCATACCATAGTGGGCTTAAAAATACATCCAACACTAGGTTACTCTGCATTGATGACTCCATCGGTTATCATCTCTGCACTAAATGCATTAATGATTTCAAAAATACATTTGTCTTTTCAAAAGCACGAATTTGGCACGATTTTTAAGAATTTCAAAGTCTAGCATAGCTAGAAGATTTGGAATATCCTAAAACCTCAAAACACCTCAAATTTTTCCTCCACATTCTTTTCCAGCTTAATAACTATATCTATTATAGCCTTAACCTGACTACTTAACTCTATCCATACTTACTGTTCATCAAACTTACCACATATTTGGGCTCAGCAACTTACCACAATCATATGGTTTGAGGAACTTGTCCTAGTCAGGCCAAAGTCGCCCATTCGCTGAGGGGTTCCACCACATAACTATGAGTCACGAACTTTCCATGCGTGTCGGTTCTCAGAACACGAACTTATCTTAACATCCTCTACCTATCCGTTATACACATGAGAAAAGAATCACCTTCTCAACATACATATAGTGAATAGTGCGACACCAGGTTTCAGTTGATTATCATTATAGGAAGCCAAGTGGTCGTCAAACCAAACACAATCTCCTGCCCATACAAGAAATTGGTCAACTCAGCCACTAATCAATATAGGAAGTTAAGCGATCGTTAAACCAAGAACAAATCCCCTGCCCATACAAAGGACTGTTCAACTCAACCACTGTATCAATATAGAAAGCTAAGCGGTTCTAAAACCAAGCACCAATTCCCCGCCCATACAAGGAATTGTACAACTCAGCCACTAATATGAGTCCTCAAATAAAAACCTACAAACCTCTACTTCTCTTAACTTGATATGAATTTTGTCAATTCATACCTTATCACACTCAACACTTCAAGAATCCACTTGTTACTATTTCACTATCTTCATTGTTATAGCACCATGCTATCAACACCACCTCTTTAATCATTTAATAGACCATTTGTCATTTCATGCTTTTTACTATGATCATCGGGATCTTATATCAAAATTGATTTCACTGTACTATTTCTCCTTTATTCTAGGATCGTTTAATTTTATCATTCATCTCTGATCATTTCACTGTACGATCCTTCTCTTGTTAAATTCTTGAATCAAGTGTTCCCTGATTCTTATTCCATTTATTTGGATTACACTCATTGAAGATCCTTCTTTGAATCTTTTCATATATCTATGTATCTATATAGATTTATTTCCTCATTTATGAACTGTATATGTTCATTTCTAAACTCTATCTGAGTTTATCCTTTCACTGTCTTCATTATCTTTCCATGATTATAGCCTAAGGTACTGCTACCTAAGAACTATAACCTATCAGCTCTGATACCAACCTGTGACGACCCCAAATCCGGGTTCCTTAAACCCTAGACTTGGTACGTCACGATACATCATCTTCATACATGTTCTATAACTAATGCGGAATATATAAACATAAATTGTTTATTCTACAACATTTCCCAAGGTTTCTAACCTTAACTTACATATATACCTTTAGATTCATAAAAGGGTTTACAAAATTACTTACATCATATAACAATTTAGTTATAATGAATAACACTATAATCTTGTCTTTTGCGTCTGTCTCCGTCTCTCCTCGGACATTCGTATTATTCTGAAATTTGTTATCATGATATAGCAAGAGTGAGCAACGACTTTGCTCAGCAAGTTTAAATACAATAACGATATATCATGATTGAAAGAAAGAACAAGCTTTCGGATTTTCAACAATATAATAATTGTGAAAGAGTACGAATCATAATTTCAATAATTGAATGACTGAATCAAGTAATGTTGAGTGTCAATAATGACCATGAACAATTTTAACTGAACCTTATGGTAATGAAGGTGATCAGCCTTTCATACCTGATGAACACATGCAACAAGCACTATGTGCGAATCAACAATTTAAAGATGTGGAATAATTATACAGAATTAAACCATAGCATGCTTGAAACGTAATAACTTGAATTTGAGTTAAGGACTTGAACAATAAAATAATATATCCTGCTCGAATATAAATTGAGTAGGGTTTAGGAAACTTGCCTGTCTGCTCAGCTACAATTAATGTCTAGCTTTAACTAACTGGCTTTGAAAGACCTAACATTAGTAAAGTTGGTCTAATAATTAGTACAGCGTATTTGTACAACTATACGCTCATTAAGAAACTTATCTACCACACATAAGTACTAACACATAATTTACATCAGTCAAAACAATATTATTAACCTTATAGACCCTCAATCATATTAGGTTAATAATTTAATAAATTAGAAAATGTTTTTATTAAGTGTTGGACACTTATTAAACTATTAAACAATTTATTATAATTGTTTAAACAAAAGAGTTAAAAGACATTTTCTTTATTTCATTAAATCTAATTTCATTTAATTACTATTTATCATTAATTAAATAGTAAATAATTAACTACCTTTAGTTATTATTTAATAATAACTTACCAGATTTATTTATTATTTAAAATTAATCAAATAATAAATAATTATATTATATTAAAAATAATCAAATATCTTTAGTTATTATTTAATAATAAATAATAACTAATTAACAAGATTCATTTATTATTTAAAGTTAATTAAATAATAAATAATAAAATTATATAATAAATACTCCACTATCATTAGTTATTATATACATAATAACTAACTAAATTTATTTATTATTTAAAGTTAATCAAATAATAAATAATTAAATACTCAATCTTAGTTGTCTTTAATTATTATTTAATAGTAATTAAATAATAATTAATTAAATTATCATCCTTGTTTATTATTTAATGTTAATTAAATAATAAATAATTAATTTAATCATAAATTCATAAGGTATAATATTAAACTAACTAGATTAATATTTAACATTTAAATATTAATACTAAATACTTATTATATTTGAAAAATATAATATTAAACTAACTAGATTAATATTTACAACATTTAAATATTAATCCTAAATACTTATTATATTTGAAAATATAATATTAAACTAACTAGATTAATATTTAACATTTAAATATTAATCCTAAATACTTATTATATTTGAAAAATATAATATTAAATACCTAAATATCATTTTTGTATTATTAATATTTTTGTTATAATTTTAAATTAATTTTTAAACATTTAAATTAATTTAAATTATCCAGAATGGCAAAATCGTAAATAAACTGAAAAACCGGACCGATGGCAGTTTCGTAATTAAACAGAAAACCGAACGGAGGGGCAAAATTGTAATTTCGGCAGAAACTGGTTCCGCGCATTGCGCGCGTTATACTGAATGCAGGACCAAAACGGCGCCGTTTCGAAAACCGGAAAACGATCTCCGCGCATTGCGCGCGGGTTAATTCTTTATGCGCCAAACGGCGTCGTTTTGTACGGCTGTCCGGCTGATTCATTGGCTGGCGCGCATTGCGCGGCCAGTCCTTTTTCTTTTCTCTCTCACAGAACGTGAACAGTGCTTTTTATACACAACTTAATAAAATTTATACCTTCAAGTAAACTCTTAATCTCTCAATAAAAATCCAGAAAAAATACCAATAACTCAACAACAATTTATAACATGAAAATTTAATTTTTCATGATTTAATATTAAAAAAATTTATAAAAATTTTTACATCACATAAACTACCACAAATCATAACTTTTTGTGTATAACTCCATTTTGAGTGATTCAAACTTTGTTTTTCTCATGATTTAATGTTCTATAATATTATAACATTAAATCTAAATATTATAAAATTTATTTTTGGACATTATTTTGATACTTGATTTAACACCACCAAACACATGTTTTTAGCATATAAATTATACCAAAATACAAACCAAGCATATTAAACTCAAGCATGACATAAATATTACTATCACATATTATTAACTACATTAACATGTTTATACTCACATGTTGGTTTATTTAATTTAAAAAAAAAATAAACTACAATTAAAATAACCATTACCTCATTCTAATGGCTATCTTCATTTTTCTTCCAAAATGGGTTGTGAATGTCATGAACTAACTTATGCTTTCTTCTTCTTCCTTGAAGCTCCACCCAAAATCTCTCTCAAATATTTATCCTCTCAATATTTGCAAAGTGAAAGAAGAAAAATGACTAACAATTCTCTCTCTCTAAAGACTTAAGTCTTCCATAATGTATAGATATATATCTTATATCTATGAAATTATACCAACACAAGTTAGCTATTGGATGCTTACACAAGGAAGTTCACCCATGCCTTAGTTGGTGAGGATTTTATGGGAAAAGACTCACCAAAAATTAAAACAAGCAACCTAATTATTAAATAAATAAATAATAAAATAACAATCACACATTTCACTCTCTTTCTCTCCCACTTGCCGGCAACCATCCATGATCATTGTCCCAAAAAGAATGTCACTTTTCATTTTTTAAGAATTAATAGTTTTATTAAGTATTTTTCAAGTGGGCCAATCATTGGGCTTTAATTTAAAATACCAATTGGGCTTCTATTAAATTGTTTGGGCTACTAAATTGTCAAATTTTATTATTCTCCACTTGGGCTACTAATTGACCCATGCTGGGCTAATTTAATAATTTACACATTAATTATTCAATCCATGATTAAATAAATAATTAGATTGAATAAATAATTAAATATTCTAACCCATAAGTATTAAATTACCAAATGGACTAATAATATTATTAATAATATTTTACATTATTTACATTAATTAATTATCATATTAATTAATTTAAAAAATTTAATTCACTCATTATATTCATTTTAATTGAATATTTAATTAATGACAACTTGTCAATTATTTTGATATTAAAACTTTAGAGTGTGTTCGCTAATAATAATATATATAATCTATATATATTATTTATACACATTACCTTACCTCGAAAACAATTTCACCATAAATTATGAAATTAAAATAAATACAATATATAATTTAATATATATTATTTAGGCCATAAGTTAAATTATTTAATATATTTACATTAAATAATTCATTTCTCATCAATTATGGAAATAATTCCATTTACCCGAAAATACATTGAAATACTAATATATTTTCTCAATTTCTTATTTAAATAATTTATTTAATTATTTAACGAATATTACACAAATAATTGTATAATTAAATTTCTCACTCTCATAAATCATTTATAATGATTTATTTAATTATAGAATATATTCATTTAATATATTCAAGTACTATTTAAAATTACTTAATTAATTTAAACCCTTATATATATATGTACATATATATGAAATTAAATATTGTACAATATATATAATTATTAATCTCCTTTAATTAATTCAACTACTTTATATAATTTATAATTATATAATTTACATAATTATTCCTCACAAATAATTTATCAACAATTTGCATAATTGTTGATTAATGAATATATTAATTCCACAATAAACCTTTTAATTCAATTCGGATTAATTTAATATTAATCTATCTATTTATCACAATTTAATTAACCATTAAATTATGTTACTAAATATGCACGCATATATATATATTCATATAAATACATATTTAATTTACACGCAACCACGTCGCATAATTACATAACTCCACTAATTAATTCTCTTAATTTAATTAGACTTGTTGTTAGTCAAGTTTATTGAATTATCACTTTACTTGCTAACTTATCAAAAATTTTGATATCACCATATCTAAGTTAGTCCGTTAAATTAAATTTGGACCTCTATTTATCTATCACTACTAGGTTATCAAACTCCAACCTTTATTAAATATTAAATATTTTATTTCTAATTCATTTAAATATCCGGGATATTACAGATTGGGAGGGAAAATCCAAGCTAGGTCTTTATATCATGGCGTAAAATTAGGGCTTTTGATGGGTTTTTAATTTTCAGGTTTGTGCGAATCAAGCGTCGATCTTTCATGGCTGCATCACGTTCAAGATCTGTGTCAATTGCTCCAATACAACGGATGTGTTTTTATGGTGTTGCAGCACGAATTTATGTTTCCAGGAAGGATGGATCAAAAGGAAGAAGATTTTATAGTTGTAGCAACTATGGGGTAAATGTCAATTCTCTTTCTCCTCTATTTTTGATAAGATTTTATTGTTGTGTACTCAATCCTCTCATACTCAGTCCTCTCATCTGTTTTGATTTTTTTCCTTACTCCATTTTTTGTAGGAATCTGGGAGGTATTGTGGCTATTTTGAATGGGTGGAATTGCCTACTAAGGAAGATGAAGTAACGAGTGTGATGAATAATAACAAAATTGAAGATATGAGTTTCCTGATAGAGAAAAATACAAAGTTAAAGGACAAGTTGAAAAAAATGAGAAGGGAAGCATTTAAATGGGAGATGGAGGTTGATAGGCTTAAAGAAGCACAATCAAAACTAATGTTGTGCAGTGTATTGTCATGGTTGATCACTTTAGTAGTAATTTTGTCATGTATTTGCTTTTCCATGATGTAATTGGGTTGTAATTCATCAATTGGGTTGCTTTTCTATGATGTAATTGTAGTTAAATGATGATTGTAATGGATGAATTGCAGTTTTATGGCTATGATGTAATTCATCAATTGGGTTGTTTTTAGACTCTATTTTTCAGCTGAAACCATGGATTTATGTAAGCGATTGATAATCAATTAGATTTATGCCAACCAAAAGTGAACACAAAATAGAGCCATGAAGAAGTAGAAATAGCCTACAAAAACAGAACCATAAGAAGACAAAAGTCCCCAGGAAAAACATAAATAAATGAAGCCAATTGTTGGGATCACAAACATTATCAGATATTAACTCCAAGATTTAAGTAAGACTTAATAAAAAAAGCATATGAAGACAATAAAATGCCCACCAAAACTAAACAAAAAACAGAGCCATCAAGAAAAATAAATAACTTGAAAAAACAGAACCATAGGTAGACAAACATTAACTCCAAAACTCAACCATATTCTGCAAAGTAGCTAAGGTAATACCATTAACTTTCATGAAGTCATACATCAAGTAGCAGAGACTCACAAATGAAATATTAATACATAAGGTACCATAAACTGCCTATCATTTACATCATCCATAGAATCCAAAAGTTGTTCCAGAGATCTACAAAATATGTTAAGCTTAATATACAGTGAATGAAAATTCTGCAGCAACATCAATATTCATAAAAGGTGTTCCAGATATTCATCTAGTTTCACTCCCAATCGACATGAGTTCTTTTAGCCTTGACCTTCCATGTAATGTCATTTATTGCCATGCTTGGATTTTTAGTTGCAACATGTTCTGGTTCACTAGTAGAATTGTTGTCATTACCCATTTCTTTCCTTTTCACCTATATAATATAAGCATAATGTTAAACAAATAATATGCAGGGTCATAGTTATAATAATTATAGGAAATGGATTTCAAATAGCTTACATTGAGCTTATGAGTTCTTTATAGTGGTGCAGATTGTTGTGGGCCAGTTTCTGGTGTCACTTGTGCTTGGGTAGGTTGAGCTGCAGTACTTGATTGTTCAATTAGAGTCTTCTTACATCCTAACTTATTATGTCTATACTCCTTGCACCTAGAGCACATAATTGGTGTCCCTTTCCTAGATGATTTAATCTTACGTTTAGGCTCTTTATTGGGATCCTTCCTCCTGTTTTTCTTAGGTCTACCAGTAACTCTCTTTGTAATTGGTGGCAACAATATTGTCAAGTTGGCAGGAGGCCATTCATTTGAACCTCCCATTGGATTGAGCAAATGGTGATAAGATTTTAGATAAGTGTCAATATAATAGCAGGAATCCACAAAATTTTATATTGGTTGTTCCATGTGAAGGATTCCAACAGCTCCGTGATGGCAAGGTATACCTGATAACTGTCATACCCCACAGGAACAAGTTTTGGCCTCTATATCCACCTTATATTTCTCACTCCTATCAGACACCTCAAATTTGTGGCCCCCATCCTACTCATAGTCACAATATTTAGTTAACTCAATCACCTTATTTACCTTAGTCATAATCCTAGGGCATAACTTTCCAGCATTTTTTAGCATCTCATCTCTCTTGGTATGAATTCTTCCCATAACTTGGGTTTTGATATCTTCAAACATAGTTAACAATGGTTTATATCTAGCCTCCAAAATCCAACTATTAAAACATTCTGACATATTATTAGTCACAACATCACATTTTGTTTGTGTTTGAAAAAAAAGTTTACTCCACAGTTTAGGAGGAATATTTAACAAGTGAGTGTGAGCATCCTTACTTTCCTTCTTTATGTCAAGTATTGCCCTTCTAAAATCATGAGGATTGTTTGACTTTGCTGCTTTCCAAAAATTCACCTTCAAACTTGCTCCAGGAATTTTTTTCTCCAATTAGCATAAATGTGCCTAGCACAACATCTATGCTCTGCTTCTGGTAAAAGCTCTTGTATAGCAAGAACCAACCCCTTGCATTTAAACAATAATAAAAGTTAAAAATTTAAAACATAAAACATAACTAAAATCAGTCATGAAAATAAAAAAAAAGTGATGTTAATTATACCTTTTGTTGATCAGTTATCAATGTCCAACCCCTACCTAATTCCATTCCAACATCCTCAAGCAACAGACTTAAAAACCAACTCCAAGAATCCTTGTTTTCACTTTCAACAACTGCCCAAGCAATTGAGAACATCTGGTTATTTGCATCCCTCCCAATTGCAGATAATAGCTCACCCTTGCAATAAGTCTTTAGAAAGTAGCCATCAAGACCTATTACCATCCTGCATCCCTCCAACCAATTTTGTTTGACTGCTTTAAAACATATATATATCCTTTGAAATTTAGGTGGACTGCCCCCATCACCTCTTATTTGAACTGTGCTGCCAGGATTTGTAGCTATAATCTCATTTCCATACTCCCAAACTTTAGCATAATGTTCTTTTAAGGTGTTCTCAATTTCACTTAAAGCTAACCTCTTCACTTGTTGACACTGAGGTAATGATGATTTCAAGCCAAATCTTTGTTTAATTGCAGCTTGTAATTCCCTCACCTTGATCCTTGGTTTTCTTCTTATTGTACTCCAAAACTTGTCAACCAACCACCTTGCCCTAACTATTGGGATTTTTGTTTTCCTCACACAGTAATGTTTCTCATTGTATGACTTAATCTGAAATACCTTATCCCTTGGCACATAACTGGCCCACAACCCCCATGGACAACCATTTCCACACTTAGCTTGTAATCTTCTTGGTTCATTCACTTTGAAATAAATTCCCTTACCATAACCAACTGCATAATTCACAATAGCTTCCCTACACTGCTCAACTCCAGTGAAGGTCATATCAACTTCAAACTTTATTTTGGTAATTGGTGTACTAGGGTTATAGACTAGAAGAATCCCCTTTTCTTTTCTCTTTGGCTCATCTCCTTCCCATTGACTATCACTACTAGAATCACCACTAGGAGGAATTTCTTCATCAGAATCTACCACATTTTCTACCCAAGGTTTCATACCTTTTGTCCCAAATTGCAGTTCATCATCATCATCAGAAAATGTTGGATCAACTTCAATGTCTTCAACGTCTGTAACCTTGAATTTTCTAGGTTTTTTGCCCTTTTTTCCAGTAGTAGAACTCTGTTGTGTTGGTTCATTCAATGTTGCTGCTTTTGCCTTACTTTTACCTTTATTTACTTTTGAGCCCTCCTTACCTTTCACACTGCTGCCCTCCTCACCTTCACAATTGGGAGGGATAGGTGGAGTCCCAGAAGATTGCTCAACATGTACTGAGACAACTTCAATCTGTTCATCATCAAGATTCACAACACATTGCACAACCAACTCTTGTTCTTTTGCTTTCTTAATTTCTTTCTTTTTTATCCTAACATTTATCAACTCCTCATTTCCTTCATCATCACTAGCATCTGTTAATTCTTCATCACTTGAATATTCATTTATGTCTTCCACATTTGTCTCGACATCTTTCTGTCCATTATCTTCCATTTCATCACTTGAATCCTCATCATAAGTTTGTAATGGTGCATCCACAGTGACTTGAAGCACATCCCCCACTGATTCCCCATCTTGTGCAGGTAACTCTTCATTGTCAACATGATTACAATAAATATTAATTGACCCTATTTTTAATGCTTCTTAAACTAGTAGTCTTATACTACTATCATCAGCAATCAATTCTAACCCATCCAACATATTACACCCAGGCAATACAAAGTACAAAGCAAAGTCATTTTTATATCCTAGGGTCTTAGGTAGATTCATCAACTTGTCAACATTAATGAAGTCTCCATCCACATTTTCGTAGGCTTTTTTCCTTCCACCCTCATAATGAGATAGTTTATCATCCACAAACTGACCTCCATGGTGCAAATAAATTGTAAATAAATTCATGCTGCATAAAACATACATTATAATATTAGCACAACTATCACTAACTATGTCCAACTAATAAATAAACAATAACCAACTAATAAATAAACAATATCCAACTAAAAATAAATAAATCAGTTATCCCACTGCAAATACTAACTATGTCCAACTAATAAATAAACAATGACCAACCAAACTTGGACTTTAAGAATAAACAACACAATATAGCTACTGCATAACATAACCCGTAACCAAGATGGAAGGACATGAAGATTTGAGAACCAATGCAATTTTGTTTCACATTTTATACAACATTCACATTAAAAATCAAACTTGACCATTATAGAACATAAGGATCTGACACCACTTTAAAGGACATGAAGGACCACTTTTACACAAAAGTTACACGATCTGACTGAAACCAAAGATGAACTGCGTATATATTTTATTGAAGAAAAAATACTTACATATTTTATTGAAGAAATAATGTCCAAAATCGCTCTTTTCCCACCAAAGGCCCACGTTCTTCCTCGCTTTCCTCTCTCAATTTTGTCTGAGCATGTTTGTCTGTTAAGCCCTAACCCCACCTTCGTCCCTTTTGTCTCAGATGGCTGATTAGATCTTGGATTCTCCCGCCCAATCCACTATGCATCTGATAAGCCAAATAGACGGAATGGGATATTTACATGTCATTTCTTTTTTTTTTTAAAAGCCATGTCAGAAATTTTTTGACGTCTGTTAACGAAATTAGACGGAATGGGGTATTTAATATATTTTAGAAAGTTCAGTTGGCAAATTCTAGTTTTTTAAAGTTCAATGGTGTAATGCTTACAAACTTACAACCACAGTGGGGTATAAGCCATTTTTGCCAAGGAAAAATATAACATAACGCTCAATGCATTTACTAGGCAACATCCATTCAAATTTTAGTACACAGGAAAATGTCAATAAATATATAACATTTGTCATTTTTGTGCTCGAGGGTATGGATGGAATCTTCTTCAGCAACACTTGTAGCATATTATAGGGACAAACCGTCACAAAGTGCTTAACAAAGATGAGAAATCTTGGCTAGATGCATTCACTTGCCAAGATTCTGTTATATTTCAAGATTTAGTTTAATTTAATTAACCCGACAAACGTGCGTTCAAGGCAAGGGATGCAGTTTATAGGGAAAAAAATATGAGTAATGATATTTTGTAATGATCTTTGTAAAAAATGGTGGGACCCACCATGTAAATGGTGGGTCCCACCATTTTTTACAAAGGTAAGTATATGGATTATTAACAAAATCATTGTACATAGTAAAGCTCCAGTTTATATGCATTAACAAACAACTCTAACAAGTAACAATTGCCCATCCAAGGGTAAGTTTTGGATTTGAAGATCTTCATATAATAGTTATAGAACTTTGTGTATGAATTATTAATTTCGTATTTAAATTAAGAGTACATATACATATCTTACACTAAAGTATTACTAAATTCATAATTCGGCCCCAAAAATAATCGGGCTTATAAATTACTACATAAATTATCTAATTGTATACCATGTCGATCCCAAAATCTTTTTTTGACATAAATTGGCCAGAATACTTAATTTGCCGCCAACCCAATTGATTTTATACGGATTAACTGTATTTAAATAAGGTTTGATTAAATAAATAAATAACTTTAATTCTATATTATTTTGAAACCTAAAAAGTTATCTTATTTATTAATATTTTGGGTCTCATGAGTTTGAGTTTATATTGTAATAGTTAAGATTTTCTAGTTATTAAAAAATATTATTTTTGTGTAGAGATCATTATAGAGTATGTGAGACACATATATAAATGAATATATTAAAAAAATTTAGTTACTATAAAATATTATTTTGGCGTGTAAAGTCATTATATAGTGTGAGACACATATACGAGTACATCGATAAGCAGGCGGACTAGTCACGATTTGATGAACTTGAATATGTCTTGTGTTCTTACTTTTTTATTTTTCGTCTATTTTTTATGTGATTGTGTTTATTATTCGATTATAAATCTAACATGCTTTTAATAATAATAAAATTCTAATCAATTGAGATATATTCAAGCTGTGAACTATTATAAATAATGAAAAAATTACAATACAAATAATTGAAAAAGTAATTATTTCAAAAAGAATAATAGATAATCAGAAAAAATGGTCAATATTTTAGCAACAATTAGTTGACACCAGACATACTCATAAAAAACAGCCATACTCTAAAAGTAATAACAGAATATGCAAATCTGAACATTTTTTTCAATACGAGTATAGGAAGAACCGATTGTTATCATAGCACCATACTCAAATCTGAATTGAATAATCTATCTTTAACTATTCACGCACCAGAAAAAAAATTACGAACAAAAAAAAAATCTCTCAATTGGAGAAAGGAAAGTCTCTGAGGAGATAATAATGAAATCCTCTCATGAATGAAAAAGAAATTAGTCAGTTTCACAAAAAAGGAAAACCAACTACACAAAAATTGAGAAATTATCATAGTACAAGAAGAAAGATCTAGTGGAGGGGAAATTATTCCATGGTACAGGAACATGATAAACATTATGTTCCATTTCTCACATATATATGGGTTCCGCGTGGGGCCTCTTGTGCTAGGACCCACAAGTATGTGAGATGGGGAGCATACTGTTTATCATGCTCCCGATGTATTTAATAATTTTTTCTAGTGGAGGGTGTCTTCAAAATTTAAAAATTCCTCTCGAAATTTAAGATGGAGGCTAGGGTTAGGAAAAAATTATTAGAATATAAAAAAAAAAATCCAGTGGAAAGTCTGTTTAAAATAAAAAGAGCACTTTCTATGATGCAGATTAAGATTTTTGTTTAGAAAGAATTGATAATAGAGAGAAAAAGAATAAGATATGTGTTAAACTTGAGAGTAGATTACAAGAAATTTGTCGCTTTGACTTTTATTCCCTCTTGACCAAAATAACAGAGTCAATCAAATGTCACCCAAGTCCGTGAACACGAACCACAAGACACTCCATCACACTTTCCAAAGTTTGGGGATTCATATTTGCGGGAGAGAATTATTGAATAACAATTCTTTTGAACATAAATACCTTTCTACTAATTATGACCTAAAAATGATAATTAATATTTTTATATATATTTTTTAATATTTTCACATAATAACAAAGTGACTTACACCTTCACGTGAGGATGAATCCTGTGAACGCGTAAACATTATACTTCCCAAAAATAGGTGCTCGACCAGAAACTTGAAGTGCCATTTAAAACAACAAATGCATTAGCAATAGCTGGAGTAATATTCTTTTGCATATGGATCCTAGTATATGTTAATGAAGGGGATGGTAATGTAGTTGGGTTGGAAACTTTGAGATTGATAAGAAATTTAGTATAATATTTTTTTGTTGTTTGTGGGGTCTGGGACGTAGCTATATTGTGAGATGTGGAGTTAATTGACCTAACTAAAAAAAATAATTATTTTATAATTTAAGATAATTTTTTTAATTTTTAAATATTATATATGAATTAATCTCACTCAAATTTTATAATTTTTTTACTATATAGGGATAAATTCAAAATTTATAACTTGTCAATCAAATTTAATGTCATACGACTCCTATCTCCTAAATATATGTATCTTTCTATAATATTTTTAAACTAAATAATAATTTAATTTATATTATTTTTCAAAACAATTAAATAATTAATTATTTATGAACAATTGTGATTAGAAATGTCTATTATGAGTCAATATAATGTATATATACCATATGTTATTAATTATTATATTGTCATTATATATATATATATATATATATATATATATATATATATATGTGTGTGTGTGTGTGTGTGTGTGTGTGTGTGTGTGTGTGACCCGAAAGTACAAAAATATTTTAAAAAAATTGGTCGGAGGCATTGCTCCTACACCCCGCTAAATTATTTTTATAGCTTAATAATAATTTTAATTCTACTGAAAAAAATCTTGACTTCGTCATTGTATGGGGCTGAAATAAATGCAGCTTTAGTTGGGTTTTAATTTTTGAGCTCACATTATGGTGAGAAATTATAAAATACATAAAATTTTATAATTAACATCGCCTATATCATAATTACAATAAAATACTAACCTCACTTAATGTGGAATACAGGGTCAGATAAAGGAAGAATAAAATTTACACATTTTCATTAAAAATTTAATTTGACTTAAAAGTTCTAGACTCGGTCTTAACCATCAATAATCAGATTAAAATATAACGAGAAATAACTTATATTTGTTAATAAATTTTATAATAAAATTAAATTACGTGTAACTTTAAAAGATAAAATAAAATAAATTATTATAAAATAATTTTAACAGACTAGTTTGTGATGATGGTTCATTTCCCTTGGGATTCTGCTTTCCCTTCCGTTCATTTTTCACAAATCCAAACAAGGCATAACATTCCTTTAACGGTTTTCCTTTCGTCCCGGAATTTGTTATAATGCACACAATCTGACTGATTAACCGATTCTTCGAAATCATCTCTTTCCATTTTCCCCTTCGAGTCTTCTTCTGTATCATAATGTAACGAAATCCTGGCCACATCCGTTCCGTTTTCTCTCTTATATACATACATGTATCTATATCTTCGATGGAAGAATCTAATTCAAACGCCATAAACAACAACGAAAACAATTTCTTCGAATCTCTCGACGAATCCCCTTTGTATGATTGCATTGATTGTAGTGAAAATAATGTACTCATCTCGCAATCTTCTTCAAATTCTCTGCTTGATCCAAATGCTGAGGCGTTACACAAATCCAAGCCTCGTCGCCGGCGAACTTTCTCTAACCACGACTCCGGCAGTGATTCAAAGGACTCTAACCCTAATTCTTCTGTAAGTTTCGATACTAATGACGTTAGGGTAGCTGATACGGCTAGAAAGTTTAGATTTTTACGGAATTTGAAGGGAAATGAGGGAGAACGTGAGGATTCTGATTTGTATAATGTTCAATTTGGCCCGGGAAGAAATAATAATCGCTTAAAAAGAGAAATTAAACCGGACTCTGTGGTGATTAATAATGAAGGACCCGATGATGAATCGAATACAGTTGATTCCCATGTTGGCGTAGTGAAAGAGTCCTCTTCCAATTTTCTGTTCTCTTTAGCTGGTTTAGTTATTAAAGCTATTGGTTTTCAAGTAAGTTTACTTGTTAGGTTAATCACCTTTCCTATATGGTTGCTGTACTCCTCATACATGTTTATAACTGATCCATTTCGCATAAAGCGGTACTGTATAGAGTATTTTACAGGGATATTACTAAGAATATCTGGTGCTATATACAGGAGTATTTCACCATTGGTATATGAATGGTTTAAGGAACATAAGTCGATATGGAAGTTGGGTTTACGACTTGGTTGGGGACTGTTGTGTTCACTTAATATCTGCTTCATTTTGGTTAGTTTGTTGGTATCTGCACTTTTTGTTAGTGGTTTGGTTATGAGAGTTTTGGTAAAAGAGCCGATTCAGATGAAGGAGAGATTGAATTTTGATTTTACAAAGAATAGTCCGGTTGCTTTCGTGCCAATAATATCTTGTTCAGCTGTCTCTTGTGGTGTGAACTGTAAGGAAAAGATTGAAACTGGGAAGCCTGGGAGATCACGGTTTGTCCCTCCCAATCAAAAACTGCACGTTACTGTTTCATTAACGCTGCCAGAGTCGGACTACAACAGAAACCTTGGGATATTCCTGGTAACTCATTCAAATAATTCATAGTGGTATATTTGTTGTCTGAAATAAGCATTATTATTATGTGCTAGGTAATATCAGTAATGCTGTCTGATACCAACTATTTCTATCAGGGATGAGTCATGTATAACAAATAAAAACTATTGTGAACAAATTCCCCAAAGAGGGTCACCTTTTTTGGGCTAATAACACTCCTGTAAGTTAATATAGTCAATTGCATAATTATGCATGGATAACTTCACATTGTGCATAGTTCAAAAGATAATAACCATAGCCATGTTTGCAGAATTTATTACATAATCCTTTATTTATTGAATTAGAAAAAAGGCAATAGAGAGAGAAGAGCTGTTGGAAGGCCAACCAAGTTATTAAAGTCTTGCAGCTACCAATCCATCCAATTAACCAATGCTAGAGCAATTTTCACGTTCCTGAATCAAGTTTTTTGACCATATATCCAGTTTGCATCTTGACAGGAAAAGTGGCTTTGTATAAATGCAAGTTGGAAAATTCTTCTATTTCTTAAGAGAGGAACATTATTTTTTATTATCAAAAAATTAAGAGAAACACGGGCATTAACGAATAATAGCAGTTTGATGCCAACCTTGTGACACATCAAGTTTTCGATAAATTTTTTGTACAAACTCTTTATATACAGACATTATTTACAGAATAATCTTTTGGTTTTAGACATTCTGCCATGAATGTTTTTTCTAGTGTCAGCGTAGTACTTGTCAAAGCATGTTTTCCTTCATAACCTTGAGGCTTCATTGGCATCTTTTTAGGATTGGATAATATTTGTGTATTATAGAGTAGAGAATGGTATTAGGGAAATTAATGATACAGCTTAAATAAGAATTCATCACCTTACCATCAAATATGGTATCTATGGGCCATGACTCAGCCACGTATAAAATTTCACAAAGCTCTTGAGATTAGTTAAACTCCTTTCTCTACCTTGTGGTGGAGAGGGAAGAGGAGAAGGAGGTGGAGATTAAAACCACAAATGCTTTCTTCAAACTTTATCCTAACTTCTTTCCAGATGCCTTGTATTGTGGAATCCAGCATATTTCAGACAATGGGGACTCTCAGGCATAAGCCCTCGCCTCCTAAAAGAACAAGGCCCAGAATAATGTCGATGTTGATGTCTCCAAACACCCTGGTTCCTAATGTGTATTGTTTTCATCTTTTTCCTAATTTAAATTTAATTTTCTGCATTCTGTTAGGTTCTTGGTTCTAGTTCCAAGTGACACACGTTAAACTTACTAATTTGCTGGTCTTTTGTAGTTTGTTTTTGTTAGTGAATGGTTAAAAATCCATATGCTTTGAAGAAATTTGTGGCTTATCACTCGTTATTTCTTCTCTGAAGGTCAGGGTAGATCTCCTCTCTGCAAATGGTTATGCCCTATCAAGTTCAAGACATTATTCTATGCTGCAATTCAGAAGCCAGACTATTCGACTTCTGTTGACTTTCCTTAAGATTGCTCCTCTTCTCACTGGCTTCTACTCAGAAACTCAAACTCTGAACATAAACTTTAGAGGTCTTACTGAGGGAGATATTCCTACCGCCTGCTTAAGGGTGATAATTGAACAAAGAGCAGAATTTCGGGCAGGTGCTGGTGTCCCTGAAGTATATGCTGCATCTATAAACTTGGAGTCAGAACTTCCTCTATTGAATAGGATTTTTTGGTATTGGAAGAAAACAATATTTATATGGCTTAGCATGACGGTGTTTACAATGGAGTTGCTGTTTGCTCTACTCTGCTGCAAACCTCTAATAATTCCGAGGGCAAGAGTGAGGAGTGGTTCTACTAACTGAAACCATAGTGCTTCCCAAAATGTTAGTCCAGTTCAAAGGTAGCTAGCTGCGCATGACTGCAGCATACTTAATGATGATGATAGTGATATTATCTCTAACAGCCGTATGCAACATTTTCTAACATTATATTCGCTATGTTGCTTGACTCTAATATTTCACTATTATTTTTTCCCGTATGTTGTCTAATTTTAATGTCCTGCATTTCTTATCTAATAAAAATGTCAGCCACTTCGTAGATATTCATCCACATATTTTCATATTGAGGTGAAGTATGTCTCGGCACATATTGTTCAAATGGTTGTTACTTCAATGCTTCCAAGCTAAGGCACCCTTCCTACGTTTTCATCCATTGCTTCATATTTAACCAAACAATATAGTGGAGAATGACTCCTTCACTTCTCGAAGAAGGGAAAAGTTCATCCCTCCAATCTTCCAATCCTTGCACTTTCTCATTACTCCTGCCAATGAACCATTAATGCTTCAATTTTCTTCTCCTTCCTTTCTCCCTTCTTTCTAAATAGCTAACAAGATTAAATAGTGTTCACAGAAGAGGACTGTTTATTCTATATGAAGCCAAAAGAGTAGAACTTAATGTGAATGGCTGGTGGATTTTTGGTGGCAGATGGCCATGAGTCTGTCCATTGCTTCTGCATTGAGCCTCTGTTATAGCCTCAAGTGTAGTTACCAAGAAAATTGTCAATGGTGTTGTCTACTGACTCAAAGAATAATCCTCCTCCTACAATGCACGCTATTGTAAATGTTGTACTTTCTTATCAATGTATTTAGATACTTGTAATTTCAGAACAGGATCATATTGTTGATAAGTTACTGATCTTTCATTAGTGCATACTCTGTATATTCGATGGATTATAATTCGTTTTAATTCAATAGAACTCATTTGTTCGCTGAAAATTGTGTACTTGTAAACAGTCCATGACCTAAACACCATGCATTTTCTGTTCCCAACATATGGTCCTCAATTTATATCAACTGTCGCAAGCTAAATAGGTCATGGACTTTTGTGTCTATGAATTTGTACAGCTTTCATTTGAGGAAATAACAATTCTCAAACTAAATAGTTCATTTCATTTTACTTTTACATGTATTTATTTCACGAATTTTACTACATATTGGGTCTAAAAGAGCTGTATCTTCATGGTTAGGTAGAACCGTTGCGGCCTGAGTTTCTGAGGAAAGAGCCACTCTTGGTGATTTCACGCAGGGGCTTGTTTGTGAATCTAATGATATTGTAGACCCATGCACCAGCTATGGCCCCAGATATTGGAGCCAAAATGTATATCCATATTCCCCTGTAGTGGCTTGCTACAAACGCTGGCCCCAAACTCCTTGCTGGATTCATTGATGCCCCTGAAATTGGCCTGTCAAGTTTCAACCAACACAAAGTCAGGCCTTTGAACAAGTATCACACACACACATATATATATATATATATATATGTTAGTGTATGTGAACTGATGAATTAAGTGACTACAGGGTTGTTCGGAATTCTTCACCAAAATTGATGTAGTTCAGGTTCAGGGCCTTCCGTTGGTTATACCGTATGGTATGGCAACTAATAACCATATCGACCTAATTTCACCTAAATTTTTGGTGAGGGAGATAAGACTTATGACAATACTTCACTAAATTTTGTTAAAACTATGGAAAGTCGAATTAATTCATACCCTGCAATTATGACGTTAAGCAAAACCGTAGCTCCAACTGCTAGCCCGGCAAGTTCGCCAATCTGCATTAACAATTAAAAGCAGGACAGTGACTATGATATCAAGGGTCTGTCTATGTCACCGTGTGCTACACAGCTACAGAGCTACAGATAAGATTATAACATGTCCTTTTCTTAGTATTAATTTTATAAATTGGGTATCCTTGCTCCCATTAGGCCGAGTAGTGAATGTGAATATATTAAGTAGCAAAAAATATGGCTTTCTTTTATATATATATATATATATATATATATATGACGGATCTAAAACATACCTTTTAAATAACATACATCTTTTAAATATCATACCTTTATCGAAACGACGTCATTTTGAAGATCATTTTCTTAAAAAAAAACATTAAAAGAAGATATGATATGATATGACATTTCGCGGCTCCACTTGAAAATTATTTACGAAAATGTCATCAAAGAATTTTTAAAACGACGTCGTTTTGATAAAGGTGTATTACTTAAGGAGGTATACTATTTAAAATGTATGCTTTTGAACCGCTCTGTATATATACAAATAGTTGAAGAATTAATTATCATAAGGTGAAGAAAAATACTGACAGCTCGGTTATCGGTGGCGACGCCGGAAATGACAAACATGAGATAGAATGTGATCACGAACTCCAACACCAAAGACTGCAGGTCCGTGCCGGATGGAAGTGTTCCAGGAAAACGGTCTTGCTGCCCGTTGAATATCAACCGGAGGGTTCCACTAGCTAGGGTTGATCCGAGGACTTGAGCCGAGATATAGGCCGGTACCTAGGGTATGAAAATTGTTGGAATTAGGTTAGCTAATATTAGAAAATTTCAACTCAAATATCAAATCTAATCTAAGATTCTAAACTAACACAAACCAACTCTTTTTTTACTCCCAACAAATGGATTCAATTTTCATTAGAAAGTAGTTAAAAAGGTAGTACCATAACATTGTCTCTGGCACCTCATATGAATCAAAGAACCCTTAATTGCTCAACTAATAAAATTTGGAACGCGTTTGTCATTTATCTTTAAAAGAAAATGAGAGCGTATAGTAATATCGTTTTCACCTCTTTCCATGGAAATCTCTTGCAAGTGGCAAAAGCAATGGTGACAGCAGGGTTAAAATGGGCGCCGGAAATATGGCCAACTGAGTAAACCATAACCATCACCGCCAGTCCCCATACAATTGCAATCCCCGGAAGAGTCACCACCTTGTCCTTGGCCAAATTCACCGTCACCGCGGCGTCACCGGCAAAGATTAAGAAATATGTACCTAACAACTCCGCGATCACCTGTATATATTATTCATCAACCATTAGTATATTATTAAGAAAATCAATAATTAAGTCATAGTGCCTAGCAATAATAATCGTAATTTTCAAGGCTTTCCTCTTCTTCTTTTTTGATATTTTATATAATAACTTTTAGCATAAAGTAACTTTTGAGTTGGTAGTTTGAAAGGCAACTATTGTCTCTTCTTCATTATCTATTGAAATAATTACCTTTAAGTTATATAATACTATTACTTCTTTCTGTTCTAAAATATAAAATCAGTTTTCTTTCTATTTTACGGACTAGAAAACATAAGTTGATACATACACAAGAAATTAAGAAGAAAAACAAAAGAATAAATTAAAAAATCTCCCACCTTCTGCATAAAAGGAAGAGTGACGAAGCAGCCAGAGTCAGAGGGTTGTTCATTGGATTTAGAGTTGTGATTACCATCTTTAACGGTGAGAGCCACTACTCCATGGTTGCCATTACTTCCTGCTATCTCTGCCATCACTCCTACCTAATTAATTAACTTTTACTTAATTAATTATTTCAAAAGAGAAAGAGAAAGAGAGAGATGGGTTAATTCTCAAGTATGGAGTGAGTGAAAAATCTGTAAAAGCATGTCCTATTTATAGATATCAAGAAAGCCAAAAATGGTGAGAGAGAGAGAGAGAGATTTTTGACCTTTTCACATAAAGATGACATTATTTGACTATCAGGGGCAGTTGCTAGTATTTATTTGTTCTATTGTATAATAAATGTAGGCGAGTGATCTATAATCCTTCCTTCCTCTTGAATTAAATATTTAGTCTTGACTTTTTTTATCAAATTAATTATTTTTAAAATTAATAATTAAATATTTATATATATATATATATATATATATATATATATATATATATTTTAATTTTAATATTTTCAATTATAATTTGATAAAAATGGCATAAAAAATAATTTTAAAAATAATAAATTTAATCTAATATAATCAAACTTGAACATTTAATTTGAAACGAAAATAATAAATGTTTTATGTGACATTATTCGAGTAAACCCCCCTCTGATCGTGCATATGAGAATTGGGCAGTCCAAATATAGAAAAAGAAAAGTGTTATCTGAAAGAATTAGAATTTTTATATCTTGATCGCAAAATCTCTTAGACGACTAAAGAAGTAAGCAAGCATTTGCTGCCAATCACTTCTCATATACGCTGTTCTTCTTTCAAAAATGTTTAAAGCATATTTTATACATAAATTAAAAAAATAAAAATAAAAAAAGAGTAGAAAAGTGTGATATATATATATATTTATATATATATTGCTGTTGTTTTAATTTTCTTAGCTGTCGTTGAAAAGTGTGATGTATGGAAATGAGAACATATGCATTAATGAAGGTTGATTCAACAACTTACCGTAAATACAGAAAGATATTAATTCGCCCATAAACTAAATAAATATCGGCGGTACTCTCTCTTTTTTATTATATATATTATTTATAAAAATAATTAAAATATAAATTATTTTATATATATTTAAAAGAAAAATTTTAATTATTTCTTACTTTATCTTTAAAAATAGAGTAATTAATAGAGAGAGAAGGAAGAGTAATTAATTATTGCATGTGTAGTAATAGAATTTTAAATTAACATTAATTACCTGATATTAGTATTAATGAAATATCTTAATATGTATGATCATATCTTAAATTACCTATATAATAAAAAAAAAAGAGTAGTATAATATTTTAGGAGTAATACTCTACTCCACTAAAATTTATTACTACTAATTTTTAGTTCATTTACTAGATACAACTCCGCGCGTTGCGGCGGGATTATTCGTTTTGTTAAAAAAAATTAAAAATTGTTTAGATTAATCACCAATCAATTTGATATAATATAAAAAAAAATTATATAATATAATATCAATTTAGAATTGATGCAATTTTGGGATATAATATCAGTTTAGATTTGTATTTATGAGATAATATTATTATTTTTTTGTCTGATTAAGGAATTTAAAAATTTTAAAAATTATGCATGAATTTTTTTTGTAAATAAAGTTCTAAAGCCCAATGATGGGATAATATTACATATTTTTTTGCTTGAGAGTTATTAGCAAAAAATGAGATAATAAAACAATTCAAAAATCAAATTATTAGATAATATCAATTTGAAATTGCGGCAAGTCAATATAGTTTGACTGGTATATGAATTCAACATTAGAACAAAAAATTCATACGAATCTATTGTATAATTGTAGTTTTGAGCAATATGTATAGTTTACATGTTATCAATTAATTCAATATTAACTTTCTTACATTGTTTTTCATTGTTTGTGCTGAGTTGTAAATCTCCAATTGCAGTTAGTTGAGCAATAACATCTAAACACAAAACATTACAATTATACAGTTAAATAATAAAATTTGTATGAAAAAGATGGCTTCAAAATCATTGTGAAACATACCAACTAAGTAGGAATCATCAATCGCGCTAGCTAGTATTTGATCAAATGGACTGAATTCAGTCCATATGTATGAATTGAAGCATCATCTGACTCTTGCAATGAGGTGGAATATACGAAATTAATCTTATATGGATGTTTGGTAGCTTTAAAAGAACCACCGTTTTGACTAACAACAAAATTGGTGATAATAAAAACTTTGTTTTTCTTGACCAATGGTTGAAATTTATTTTAAAGTGTTTTTTTGATATTAGCTTGTATTTTGCCATCCTACGAAGGAATAACTTGTAGATGTTAAGTTGTTATAATAAAGGTAAACAATTTGTAAATGCATCAATTTGTTATAGTAAAGGTAAAGTTTATGTATGTATATATATCTTCTTATTCAACAATATCATCTTAATACTGTTTATGTAGTCACCTTTATAGAAGCAAGACATATTTTAGAGTTTAGTTATTTGTGCCTTAATTTTCCACGTTTGTCTTTACGGGGCTGATGTTAGCAAATCAATTGTATTTAGTAGTTGAGCCAGCTAAATAATCAAACAACAAAAAAGTTGAAGTCAGATGCGTGATGGGACAAAGGTTCAGAATGAAGTAGAAGTAGAAAGAAAATTTGAAGTCAAATTCATGATGAGGCAAAGAAACAAAATGTAATAGAAATAGAAAAAGAGCAATAACAAAAGAAAAATAAGCTTACCATATAGAAGCAAAATATATGAAGAAGAAAACTGTTATGTGGTGTGATTTAGAATGAAATAAGTGGTATATATTTATAGGGTTATTATAAAAATTGTGTAGACCAACCATACATAAAATTGGATTATTATCTATTTGGTATTTCTTTAATTTTGCAATTTTATATGATTTGTGACAAAAAAAATTAATATTATTTTTTGTGCTATACTTATATATTTTAATGGGATAATATTGAATTTTTAATTTATTGGATAATATTCGATTGTGTTATATTCAATTTGAGATTACTTAAATTAATGGGATTTTAATTGGATAATATTCAAAACTGAATTAATTTGATAAGATCAAATTGAGATTGCTTAAATTATGCAACATTTTTAGGTGATAGATTTATTTGCAACAATTTAGAATTATTGAATGACAGTCATATTTATGGGTTACATTCTATTTTTTATGATAGTAGTCTGATTTGTTAAGATTAAATTAATGAGATTTGAGGATTTGAGATTGCTAAAATTAATGGAATTTTAATTGGATAATATTCTAAACTGAATTAATTTGATAAGATCAAATTGAGATTGCTTAAATTATGCAATATTTTTTGTGGTAGAGTTATTTGCAACAACTTTGGGAGGTAAAAAATAATAATATTATATGTACAAATCCGAATGTATTGGATAAAGTAATTATGGATTTAGTTTCGAATCCTAATGCAATATTTACGAAGAAGTTTCATTTTTGGTTGGGAGAGTTGACAGAAGTTGGGGATCTAATAATATTATCAGATAATTAATATTATATGTAAAAAAAATTAGAAATTGTTGCATGACAGTCATAACATGAATTTGATGCAATTTTGTAATCGCAACATATTTATTGGTTATATTACAATTTTATTGTGTAATTATGGAATTAATATTATTTTTTTATGAGATAAAATTAATTTTTAAAAGTGTAATACATAGGCGTGAATTGTATGAGTTAAAATAATTTTATTGTCTGTGAGAATAGTCTGAATGTAAAAATAATTATTTTTATGGTGAGTATGGTCTGATTTTTGAAAGCTGAAAAAATATAGAAATATCCAATTGTGAGATGTGATATGTATATCAAATTAAGATATGTTGAATTATTCTGTGTATGTGAAATAATTGAAAAAATGGGTGTATTAAGGTTTCACTGAAAGTGCAAGCTGTGAGTAACATTTCCAGTAATGTTTCATCATAGAGCGACACGTGGCATAAGTTTAGATTTAACGTGGAATTGAGATAAATGGTATAATATTATGCTGTAATATAATTAATGTTGTTATATAAGTGTAAATAAATAGTATAATATTATGCTATAATATAATTAAATTAGTAATGATAACATTTTTACAGTTGAGATTAACATAGCCCTTGAGATTATCAAAACAATTTAGATATGTATTGATTTTGTTTTTAGGATATAATAATTATGTTTGAACATAATTAAATTTAAATTTGTAGTGATCGTGTAGATTATACCATACATTATAAAAATAATTTTGTTATTATTTGTGTGTGGTATAATATTGTAAATGATATCTAATGGTTAGTAAATTGTATTTTTTTACTTGTTTAAGGTATAATGTGTAGTATAATATTATAAAATATGAAAAGTAGAAGTAATGGTTCAGCTCAATTTTTTTTTTATTTATTTAATAATAATATGTATGATATAATGTAAAATATAATATTATAAATGGTATATAATATTTTAAAATTTCAAAAGCCGGATTTAATGGGTAATTATGGTTAGTAATTTGGGAAGTAAGTTATATGTATGGTATAATTATATAAAATGTATAATATTAAAAAATTACAAAAAGTGGAATAAATTCTCAAAATCGTAGTAAGGATTGAGGGTATTAAATACATAAGACATGTGTTTCATTGTGAGAAAGTCACTTGTCAAGCAACGGTGTTATGTACTGCATTTTAGTATATATAATATAATAGATTTCAGTAGTCCTCTGTCCATACGATCCGCTCTTGTTTAATTAGAGATACATTTATATTCTTAGTTCTTTTTAAAAATTTAAAATATACTTTTTATTTTTTTAAACTATAAAATAAATTAAAATTTCTAATATGCATGTCATTACTTGTATATTAGATAAATTGAATATTATTATATCACAATTATTAAATTTCTAATAAATGTTAGGAATATATTCGAAAAACTTTCTTAGTCGTTATTTTCTAAAATAATCACTAATTTTGAAAGAGAAAATTCAATATTTAATATATATATATATATATATATATATATATATATATATATATATATATATATAAGCCTCTTCTTTTTCTTTAAATTAAAATAAATAAATAATAGAAAAACACAAATATGATACATATCCTCAATAGGTTTTGCCCTAATTTTCTCTTGAATATCCCCATATATGAGTATGAACACACATTTTTCTTAACATTTTCATTTTTTCGACTTTCATCGTATATTCTTATTATTCCTTACTCGCCTAACATTAAACTGCATATAGTGTTGTCGGTCTCGAATGCACACCAATGCAACACTTCGGCTTTTTCTGCCACCCATGTTTCTTATTCTTTGTTTTTTCCCCGAACTGCATATATGTTTGATAGAAATTTGATAAAAACATTTAAACATGCACGAAAAAAAAAAAGAACAACAAACATGCAGTGGCATGAAAAATATCTCCTTCATTGTACGGGCTGCTCGCTAATTTTTCTTAATACATATTAAGCAATACAAATATTACATATAACGAGATTTCACAACTTAACCTGAAAATTTTCTCTCAATTTAATTATATTGCAGTTAAAACATGAAGTTCTAGGGTGAAAATGAAATGTACCTAACTGAAGTTTAGAGAGTTTATGATAGATTAATTCACTAATCTCAAATCCATTGCCTTAATTAGGTAGCACATCATCTTAATCGCTGGTTTATTTAATTTGCCACCTTTTTGTTTGGTTCAACCAAAAGAATCATTCCCTCATAGGAATGGTCGCCCCAAGGTATCATTATTTAGAATTAAGACAAATCATAATTTAAACTAAACATCGATCCACAATAGTTATTGTCAACTAATTAGCCATTAAAGATAAAGATTTGAGATTTTTTCCTTATATTGATAGGGACCATGGAAATCAATTCCTTCGGCATATAACGTCAAACTCTTCTGCTTGATTGTAGTGATGAATTACAAACATTCTATTTCGATATAAGAACAATAAATAAAAATTAATTAAAAAATATTAGTCCTCTTCTACGTGCGTGTACTGTAAGTTTGAAAAGAAAGTATGCATGGTATCTTTAGCATGACCAAATTAAGTTGCAACTTTGCCATTTTCATGTTCGGATTAATAGAGGTTATAACACAAAGAGAAAGGTAGGTGAAGATATCCAAGTGTCTTAGTTTATAGTGAAGCTAGGAACTTAATTGGAATGTACCAAACATTAAATAATGCTATTTATAACTACTAAAATAATACCAGTATCTTTATCAATTTATGAAAATTAGGCACATTAATTCTATCCCAATTTCCTACATAATTTGGTTAAGTGGTGATGCTACAAACTGATTATTAAGACTCAACTTTTTGTAGATAGTGACAGAGAGTTTCCAAGGGATGCCATCACTTCAGTCCTAAAACTAGCTAAATCATCATTTAACTTTTCATTTTTTCCCCCTTATGCATATTAAGTTAGCCTACAACACACTTAATATATTGTACTGGTTTAACTTAGTAAATATCTACAGTAATACATGCTCTTCCCGTTCAAAAATATAAAATTATGACGGATTTTAGTTTTAAAATAAATTATCAAACCGACTTTTTAAAAATATAAATATACAAGTGAATATTTTATTTCTCCTTTATTTTTATATTTTTGTAATTACTTGATCTTATATTTTGGATTCCCTTCCGAACTGAAATATATATATCAATTTTGACTTTTAAAAATCAATTTTTAAATTCATAAGTTTAAAGTATTTTCAAGAATATGGCACATTAAAAAAAAGAAAATGGCATAAAAAAACCTAGCTGACTTTAGGGAGTAAATATTCAGTGATCATGAGATACCTATCACGTGGTGCTCCACACCACTCATATACTGTCACTTTAACACTTAAAGTGAAATGACCCACTTTATGTATTGATTCACTTTAAATTATGAAGTGACAGCATATGAGTGATGTGGAATACCACGTGACAAGTGCCCCAGGAGTATTTAATAATTTTTCGTCGATCGCCTCAGAGACGATTCTCGTACATAATACTGCTAAATATATATTTGACAATTTGCTTGGAATAATCTTCATGATCATGATCAGTAGCTGTCAATTTATTCACTTCCTTTTCTAACTCGCAGCTCTTCTTTTAATAAATATTTATTTGGATGATTTGTTCAGCAACTGTAATTGCTTCAAAATTAATTAAGATCATGTTATGCCACCAATTTGTTGCAGTGGCGAAACCAGGACAAAATTTGAGGGGGGTCAAAATTTGAAGGCGGTTACTGGAGGTCCGGAGCGGCAACTTGCAGGCTACAACGACGACGGAGGGGAGTTGAGGTCGTTTAGGAGGTTGAGGACGCATTTTAAGCAGTTTTAATTGGGAGGGGAGTTGATGTCCTATTGGTTATTGTGTTGACTATTTGTTCCCCACCTTGCTTTCTTTCCATAGTCAACAGTTCTAAATTAAATACGTTTTTTACTTGATTCCCTTATATTTTTAAGCATCACGACCCCTTAGAGGCATTCTATCAAACATGTCATATGCACTGTTTTAAAAATCAGATTTCATAAATATTTACATGTGAATCTAGCCCAAAACCTCTTAACAAATACTCCCTCCATGTACAAAAACCCATCTGTTCTTCCCAAACAGGACTCCTAAATTACTACATAAATTTTGAAAATGAGGGGCTTTCACAGATAAACATCCAAACAAGAAAAACCAAAAACTACTTAATTTCCTTATAATAAATTGCCAAAGCAAGGTCGAGCAAAATAAAACAGATAACCTACTTTCTTCACAAGTCTATATTTCCCAAGAAAATCATATAATAAATAACTCAGATTCAACTAATTTCAATATCTGAAATCCTAATACTCGTAGTAAAAATATATGAGAAAGCTTATCTTAAGTTTCTCAATTTGATTGCCGAGAAAGAAGTCAAACATTGCCGGCAATCATGGAGATTGGAGCTTCGACCTTCGAGGGCGGGAGCCCGGAGCCGGGAGGTGACTGGTCGGCGTGGTTGCTGGCGAGCTGTGGCCTGCGAGCTAAAGAGGTGAGACGTGAGAGGAGAGCAGAGGCGAATAGGGGATAAGGTTTTCTGAGGTTTTTTTTTTTTTTTTTTCTTAACTTACTAAATGAAACGTCGCCGTTTCACTTAGTAAATTTAAAATAAAAAAAAAAAAGTTATCTTCAAAAATTGGCTGCCAATTGTCGAGAAACGGAAAAGTCAGGAAGAAGCCTGAGGGTCGCGCCTCCATGATCGCCGGTTGGGGCCTGGGGGGTCAAGAACTTTTTCGTCGCCTGAATCTTAGCTTGAGGGCCAGAGCTACTGGGGGTAACTGCCCCCCTCGCCCCTCCTGGTTTCGCCTTTGATTAGTCTAAGTACGTACATATATTTATAAAAGCTTACAATTTTCCTAGCTAATCATCATATAAATTATATTTGAAAATATAGAATAAATGATTTTACGTGAATAAAATGCATAGTCCAGCTATCAGTTCCCACAATGAAATATTTTATCACTTAGCAACCAAGCACTTAATTTGCGAATGGGAACAATTTTTCATTTTCTATTTTTCTTATAAAAAGTTACTAGCTAGCTAGCTCTTGACAAGTGGCTGTCTCTGAACTTGACAAGTGGCACGTCAAACCCCGACTCCCCCACCGTAACAACAAAGTCAACATTATGAAGAAGAATTGTTCTTGAAATTTAGATAGTAGATGTTAAAGTATCGTTAATTCTAAACAAGAACATAATGGTCAAATTAAATAGACTCAAATTACCTAGGATGCCATATAAATATTACATTGCATAAAGACTTTATGCGGTGTGATGTTTATAGCTTAGGCATTCTAAATAGCATATATATATATGTGTGTGTGTGTGTGATAATATGAATCTAGCTACTTATTTCATGCATACCTCAAAATGATCTCATCATTATTAGGCTGACAAAAGGGTATGTAAAGATGTTGAAATAGGCATGCAAAGTTGGTTGGTTTAGAGATTTGTGGGTTGACTTGGACTTGTGAGCGAGTTTAGTTGACTTGAGATATTCCCGAACACACTCGTAATAGGTTAGAATCAATTATGAGCACTTAAATTTGTTTATAATTAATTTTAAGAGATGAAAATATTTGATAAACTCATTTTAAAATTGTTTAATTATAAATTTTTTTTATGAAAATAATCAGACGTTTTAATTTATAGTTTCTGATTATTTGTCAAATTTAATAATCAAGTTTAACAAAGTATATTTTATTCTTATTTATTTTAGTTATTTAATCAATTACCCAATTTTACTTCTCAAAGTATTTTTTTTAAATAATTTATACTTAAAAATAAGTGATTATCAAATTTTTATGTACTAAACACTTTTCACTTTTTACTAATTTAAGTATTTTTTATTTATCAAATACAAACTATTTTTTTAAATTGATTATAAAATAAAATAGTAATCAAAATCAATAATCAAGGTTTTGAAGCAATCCCAAATATAGATGATATCCCAAATCTAATACTAAATCACATAATTAGGTTTTACTTGAGCTCAGATCTTTTGTAATAAATCTTTGTTATCAGACACAAAGTGTATATATATATACATACACACATATATATGTATATTCTTTATGTCTGATAACAGTGGTTGATAATAAAAATTTGTTATAGATGATTTAACACCGTTTTACTCAGCTATGAACATTAATTAGGCTAGCATTTTAAGGAATCAAATGAACTACGTATCTATCGCTGAGAATCAACGACAGACAATATCTGTCAACAAAGTGGGATAGACTAACCTAGCACTTAAATTCTGACAAAATGTATAATCAGCTTGACAATGACATTTTTAATCAGACAATATCACGTTCTAGTGTAACTATAAATTTTATCTAAAATATATTTACAGTTGAAGTTAATTCCAGATTGGCATGCTTGTATAAGTTGAACGCACCTGCAAAAATAACAAGACCAAAAAGGAATTTCCCAATAACCGATTGCGTATACCCTTATTGATCCAAAATGTTAGTTATTTGGTAGATATATGTGAATGGTAGCTTTTAGCTGTTGAGTTCAACAAATATATATGATATATCCATGCAGTAGTTACGTAATCTACGTTTTCACATGGGTTTCACACCATTTTTTATTTATTTATTTAATTATGATAATTAAAGAACATTGTATTTGACTTGCATGAGTGCTAATAACAAAAAGGCAACAGAAAAGAAAAAGAAACACATGATAGGGGCCTGGTTTCTTTATTTAATCCCCATGATTCATGGAGAGATAGATAGATAGATAGAGATATTCAGTAGGTAGTAGCAGGTAATGACCCTCGTGACAGCATAATATATATATATATATATACACCTTATTTTTCTTCCTTTCTTTCAGGATAAAATTTGATGCCTATGTTTATCTCTTTGTATTTGTGTGTGTGGATATGTGGAGGGGAGACGGAGTAATATACTCCTGTGATTGTGGCTATACCCCAACTATAATATGACTTGCATTTTGAAAGTTCATTAATATGGAGTACTAGCTCTAGCTAGTTACAATAATCACAAACTTCTATTGAAGTAACATTTTATTACGTTTATTGAATTGCTTCATTCTAGAATGTTGTGATATAAACCAAACTATTTTATTACTCATAGTATATGTTTGATTACTAAGACTTTAAAAATCTAAACACACTTCAAAATTTTATTCGTCTAGTAATAACGTATTTTAAATATAATTTATTTAACTTACTATCGCAACGTTTGTGATTCAAATGCTATACACCAAAATTAGTGCAGTGCAATTAGAGTTCTAAATGCTGCAAATATTATCGTCACAAACGCTACTAGTGTTAGTAGCTGAAAAATAGTAGAAAATGAATATACTAATCATATAGTGAAAATTACAAAATAATTTTGTCAATAATTTTTACAAAAAAAAAATCATAAATATGAATGCAAAATGCAGGTAAAGATATGAAAGTATGTAAATTTATGATTTAGTGGTGTATGTCAACGATTTTTTAGCAATGATAAGTAAACAAATCTCAAGCGTCAAAAAATATATTTACACAATTATAATGATGGTATTCCACAATTACAAATTAATCAAATAAAATTTACACCCTCAAATATTTCATATACTTTTTATTCATAATTACCATTAAATTTTTTCAAAAGATCTATTAGATCAAAGTCATCTTTCGTACCAAGTATATAAATTATATGCCAGGTACTTTTACTTATAATATTCAAGTTATAATACTGATATCGATGGTCACTTAATCCATTAGTATAATTTATATCTATTAATTTAGAGGTCGGGTGTTCGATTCTTGTTGAATTATCCCTTCTCCCACTTAGACTCTTCCCTCTTAAGTTAGGATAAATTATTATAACAGATTAAGATACTAAAAAAAAAAAAAAAAGTAATAAGTAATAATACTGGTGTGATTGGACTGCACTTTAGAATATCATGCAATCTAATATCAATTCTCTTAAAAATATTAAATAGAACTCACTTATAAAAATATTAAATTAACTTATAAAAATATCAATTATTTTAATATATTGATATTTTCTTGGGTTTGGCCTTTAATCCTTTCATGTGACTTGTTATGCCTTCTTTCTTTTTTGGTCAGTCAGAGCGGTGTAGCCCAAGACACTTGGTTTGGGCTTTTGGTTGAATTTGAATCCTGTCCGATCCAAACGTTGGTCTTCGTTTGGTTCTTGAATTTGATAAGAGGAATTTAAAAGGAACATCCCATTCCCTCCTTTAATATATTTCGTTTCTTTCTCACTCTATATTTAATAATAAGCGACGAAAATTAAGAGCTAAATTAATAATGTGTCCCTTGCTTTACCAAAATAAAATAAAGTAAATAAAGACTAGATTTTAGTTTTCTATTGTCCATTCTGATAGCTAAGTAAGGAGAGGATGAATTCCCTGCACTTGTCCTTTCACCTTTCAGTAAATTCATAGCCTATATATATATATATATATATATATATATATATATATATATTCTTTATTCATAATTTGATGAACTTTTAGTATAGAAACAAGAAAATATGCTATATATAAACGGGGTCTAAGATTAAAGGGATTTGAGATGAGGACACTCCTCTATTGTGGGTGGTCCATTTTCTCATTTTGACACTTAGTATCATGAAAAAGAAAAAAATTGTCCCTCCTATATTTTTTGGCAATTGATATTTGTATAAATAAAATTTAATATTTTTACAAAATCACTTTTACATGACTGTGAAATCTATCTACTATTCATGTAAAATGAATTTTATAGAATTATCATTTTTATTTGTGAAAATATCAATAAAAAAAAATCTTTTATGCACCGTGTTTATTTCAAAAAAAGGATGGATAAATTAGGGTTGTAAATTATTGGGGTAAAAAAAATTTAAATTATAAGAAGTGAAAGGTTATTACTGCATGGCATGGTTAATTAGAACAAGTTTCAAAAGAAAGCTATGAGAAGAAAAAAAAAGACAGCAACAATCGGAAATGAATAATAGTACAATAAGGCCCACCTACCCCGCCAAAATTATATTGAACTGAGCAGCCCAGCCCAGTTGTTTCCTCCTCCCAGACTGCTCTTTCTTTATTTAGTCCAAATAAATCAACCCCAACATCCCTCGACCACGAGAGATTATTCGGTATTGAGACAAGTGAATAATATATATTTTTTATTTTATATATTTATAAAATTCGTCTATAATAAAATTTATAAATATATAAAAATATATATATATTATTTATTTATTTTAAGGATATAGAATAATTTTTTTGGACCACCCAAAAAAAGTGACCGCTGCACAAAAAAATCAAAACCTCATTTCAAATCTTATCCATAATAATCCCCTGTCCATGTCTTCCTCTCTCTCCCAAAACCCTCTTTCTCTCTCTACAAACTCTGCAATCTCCTCTCTCTCTTTCCCCCATGTAGTCTGAACAAAAGAAAATCCAAAAATGGTTTCAAGAATAATCAAGAGAACCCCACCCAAAACCATCAAAGACTGTAGAATTAGCCACCACAACCGTCACCGCCGCCAAAAATCTCCGATCAACAATGCCGCCTCCCGTGTTGTTAATTCCGTTAACAAATCCATCTGCACATGCCACCGCCGCCTTATCAAGATCTTCTCAAAACTGGCCCGAATTGGAACCCCCAAAAGGTCTCCCCGTAAAAAAGCCTACCAAGTCCTCAAAAAAATCCCCGCCCTTGACCACCAAGACATCCGCCGGACCCTCTTCGTTGGAAAGCCCCTCCCGCCGGTAATTCCGCCGGAGAGGAAAACAGTGTTTCTCGATCTGGACGAAACTTTAATCCATTCGACTCCCGAAATACCGCCGGAAAAATACGATTTTGTTGTCCGGCCGGTAATCGACGATCAAAAGGTCGATTTTTATGTGTTGAAGAGGCCATTTCTGGACAAATTTCTGGAAATTCTAAGCAAAAAGTTTGAGATTGTTGTGTTTACTGCCGGAATTGAGGAATATGCGTCACTTGTGCTGGATAGGCTTGACCGGAGAAATGTGATTTCGCACCGGCTGTATAGGGATTCGTGCAAAGAAATGGATGGAAAATTTGTGAAAGACTTGTCTGAATTGGGGAGAGATTTGAAGCGGGTTGTGATTGTTGATGATAACCCGAATTCGTATGTGTTTCAGCCGGGTAATGCGATTCGAATCCGGCCATTTACAGAGGATCTCGAAGATGGAGAATTAAGGAAGGTGATGGAGTTCTTTGAACGGTCTGATTCTTATGAGGACATGAGGGATGCTGTGAAGCAATATACTGCAGAGGAAGGAGACAACGGATGAATTTAAATTGTAATTTTGTTTTTATTTTTATGAAACTATTTTCGTTTATTTTCCTGGAATTTAGCTAATTGAACACTTTTGTTCAATTTGAATTTCTAAAGGGAAACTTTGAAATAAAATTCTAATGGTAACTTTAGTTGGTTATGACCACATTTTTTTCTTTGAATATTTTTGCAATTTTTTCAAAAAATATAGGAAGTAACGGGAGCAATTGCTTGAATTACTTTAACTTGGCCTATTGGGAGTGTTAAATTGTTATAACTTAGTTGAATGTGTTTTTTAAATGACAAATGATATTATTAATTATGGTCTTTTATGTATCGTTGGTATTCGAAAATGGTTGTTACCATGTAAGCCCTAGGTGTAAAGCTAACTTCCCATAGGTGATGGAATAGCTGAATTTGAACTTAAGACACGGATTCAAGGGTTAAAAGTGCCCCCATCCATGGATGATGGAATCCACGATAGAAACTTACCTTAGGGAAAGGTAAAACCTTGGACAATATTTCTTGACTAGGAATATATGGAACCCACATATAAATGAGGCAAAACTTAATTAGGAAAGGAACAAGGTCAAATGATTTCTTATTATCACTCATAGATCTAGTTAAAGGCTCATTCATTAAGGAGTTATTGATTTTAGAGTGGTTCTTGAGAATGTGGGGGTATACCCTGGTCATATCCCAAATGGCAAGCTACTAGTCCAATTTAGGGCTAACGATGAATAGTAAGGGGTTAACTTGGTGACTAGGAAGGGAATAGTGGCTTTGGATCTTACTTAAGTTCTCTTAGGGTGGCCTATCTTCCCCATGGCAGAAGGTAGAAAGCATCCCCAGGGAACCAACGTGGCTCAATCTCATCCTAAAGAAGCATGAATGGAGACTAGGTTTCAAGCATGGAGGATGCAAAGTGCACACCTAGAGAGTACCAAAGGAAAAATGGCAGAGGGATTGATGCTTATATATGAAATGATAGGCATTGTCTTTTCCCCAACCAATGTAGAGTAACCTCCAAACTTGTCCCCTCAACTCACATATCTAGGGGGCTTATTGGAAAGGAAATATATCCATAGATATATTTATAAATAGTAGGAGGCCTTGTAACCTTATCTGAGATAATGCCAAAGGAGGACCCACCCTAGAAAGAAGATTGGAACCGTAAGGGAAGGGACATGCATATCTTAGTAACATGTTAGAATTAGACTAAGGTGGTTAGTTAAGAGAAAGACAAGGATAGCAAAGCAAAAAAATGTAAGAAATAAGAGACTGAAAAGGAGACATTTTCATTCACCACAGACCTCAGGAATGACCAAGTAGAAGGATAAAGAACTAGAGAGATAGAGAGAAGAACTCAAGAAAACTAACTAAGATTAACCACTAAAAACCTTCTGATTCCTAAGGCTCTTCTTCCCTGTGATCCTTGATGTTACTCCAAGTGTTGTCATGCTCTTCATCATGCTATTGGAATGAGCTACTTCCTAGTCAAGCAACCAACCAGTAAGTTCATCTAATATTCATCATCTGTAGGCATGCAACTTTCTGATAAGTGTTATTTTCCCTCTTAATTACTCTTTTCTAATATTGTTTCGTATATATTTGTTCTTCAGGATCGATCATGTGCTCTAGAGTCATGATATAATCCTTACCTTAATCTGCCCCATCATCAACACTCTGAATCACTTTGTTGATTCATAATTGACCCCACACCCTAGGTGACATTTTATGTGTATCGAAACCTTCAAAAATGACCCAACAAATATCAGTTTGAAACTTTAGGAGAAGTATAGTAGAGAATTAATTAACACTTTAATCATATGGTAGTATTAGTTTAAAGCAACTCATCAACAACAGAAATCTCCGCTCTCCAACATAAGTTTGACATTTTAAAAAGAGAAAGCATTCATTAGTCTAAATTTTCTTATACTCTATATACACATCTATATTGTGTTGCTCAAAATGAGTATTAGTTTAAATAGCAAGATAAATTCAGAAGACAACTCTCTGTACAAATACATTCTGTTATTATATTTTAGGTTCACCTAATCTAACGAAGAATTATATATTGTTACTAACTAGAGAAGAAATCAGGCTTCAACAATCATGAACATGAAGAGAAGGGATAGGGGATTTTTTGGCTTTGGTCCTTATGGTAGGGGGCTTGGAAAATTGTTACTATTACAACTGACTAAAGCCACGAGAAAAAGAGGTTGAAGCCTTGAAGGAGAGGAAAAATGATGTTAAAGCCTTTGATGCCACTTAAATTTAATAATAATTATACTTCGAAATTAATTTTAAATAGTGTTTGTATCAATGTATGAACAAATTAAAGGAATAAACATTGTGGAGAAGGTAATGACTTATGGTTAACATTATTGATGATGTTGTGTTTCGACAAACTCAACCACCAAAGCTAGGTACTTTAAAATACCTAAAAAAGAACTAATGCTTGGAGGATTGGCCTTTAGATCTGCCTCGGATGGTTAAGTCAATAATAGTAATGAAGGCTGAAAGTCTGAGAATAAAAGTGTGTCTAAAAACGTACCAGAGGTTCTCCTATTATATTTATGTATGAGGATTGGATAACTGTCTGTTAAGATTTTCATCCTCTTTGGAAAAAAATTGTTGTTGATAAGTTCAAATATAAGTGGACAAATAAGGATAAGAGTTCATAACTAAGAGGACTCTGATATGAACGCATTTCATGTACAATAGAGATATGTTTCAATAATTATTATTTAAGCATTGGGTGTCATGTTTGGGATTCACTAGGGATTCTGGTCCTGAACAGTCATCGGGGGACCTTTTCCTGACAAGCTCCCACTCTCTTTCTACATTTATAATGGATACTCGAAGATATTTCTTCATGTGGAATTCGGGTTTGAGAGTAAGCCTGTTCATGATTTTTGGTTTTTTCGAGAAATCGGACCGGATCGAACCGATTTTTCGGTATAAAATAAACCGATCCGGTACCGATACAAAACAACCGGTACATACCGATTTTTCGGTACTGGTTCCGGTACTGCATTTTTATGGTTCAGTATTTACCAAACCGGACCGGTAATATCAGTTTTATAATTTTTTTTAAAAAAGTATTATTGTTAATAAATAATTAATAATAATAATAATAAAATCAATAATATAATAATTAAAATAATAAAAATATTAATAATAATAATAAAAAAAATATTATTTATATTAATTTCTATTTTTATCTAGTAAAAATCGGTACCGAACCGGTTTATCAATTCGGTATACCGGTACCGGTTTCGGTACCAAAATTTTACCACTTTCGGTACCGGGTCGGTTTATTACCGGTCTGATTCGGTTCAGTACCGGTCTGGTTCGAACCAAAATTTACTGGTTGCACACCCCTACTTGAGAGACTGTTCAAGTTCACCCATTCTAGTTGTTTTAACCGTAGTGTTCGGGTTATTTAATTCCTTTAGGAGCTCAGGGAAAGGGGGTGGTCCCGAGGGAGCTGAAAAGTCACTTAGCTAGGGATGTAGGTTACAGCTGGGCGTATGGGTGCTCAAAACGTTCAGGTTTTTTTGATTTTTTCCCAAATCGATTGGTATCGTTACAGGCTATACCAATTTTTTTCGATATCGATACTTTAAGTATTGGTATTTTAATATTTTTAAATTTTTTGGTATCAGTACATATTTTTTAATAATTAAGAAAAAAAATAATGTACATTTGATATATATATATATATAAGGGGACGATCCATTGACAAAGGGGTAAAAATAAAATTACCCTTACAACATATCTCAGCCATCTAGCCTAAGATCTGACGACTTATATGGCTCTCGTCTATGATATAATATCCAGGTATCTGTAGTATTATACTGCGAACGGGTGATATTGTCCAAAATGCCCCCAACATTAAAATGAACAAACTCATCGTCCGCAGTATTATACTGCAAACGTTAGTTTAATTATAAAACTACGTTCGTCATTATTTATAACAATCATTTTGATCTCATCTCATTTTTTTCAAGTGCAGAAAGGTTCAGAGTTCAACAGACGATCTGATTTCAGTTTAGGGTGATTAATAATAAAATTATGTATTCAATATTAAGAGATTTTTGTCGCTTATTCTTAGTCAGGTAGACATCGGGAATTTATCATCTTCGGGATTCAGAGCTTACAAATACTAAGCATGAAAGCAGATTCAGGAATTTTAGAGGAGAGATGTCTATACTTGGTAGTTCAGATAATTTTGGCAATTGAAATGGTGGGAGTGGAACTGATCAGATGGGTTCGACATAGAGAAGAAGATTGGATGTTTTGATTAGTCTTCGGTGTTTTCTTTTACGCAGTTGTTGTTTTTCTAAATGGGTTAGTTCGAAAGCATTTTTTTCCTGGTGCAATTTTGGATGGTTCAGGAAGATTGGAGGTTAGTATATTTTGGTTTTTAGGGGTTCAAAAGTGACAACATGGGGTTCGACAATAACAGTGTGGGGTTCGACAATGACATTGTGGAGTTCGGCGGGTTCAAGAAGGTTGGAGGTTCTTATGTTTTAGAGTTTGTTGGGTACGAGAGTGTTGAAGGTTTTTATGTTTTGGAGTTCAGTGGGTTTAGAAGTGTTGAAGGTTCTTATGTTTTGGAGTTGGGGGTATCAGCAGATATGTTTGAGGAGGATGAGTTATTTGTTTTGGGTTCGGTTGGGGTCGAGTGAGTTAATGGAAAAGGATCGGATTGTGTTTGGAAAGTGGCTTTTACAAGCTTTTAGCATTTGGTTTTTCAAAATTTGTGTTTTTCGGCCTCGAACTTATGAAGGCATCTCTCTTATTAGTATTTTGAAGTTCAGCAGGTTCGACAGTGTTGGTGGATGTGTTTGTTAGTTTAGGAGGGTTTGGTGGCCTCAATAATGTTTAAAAAGGGTTCGACAACTTCGACAGTTACACTTTGCAAACATGGCGATTAAGGAATACACTGGTCTTTTTGATTTATTCAGTCAGCATTATTTTTAGGTGTTACTCTCCTATTATAAATTCTTTATAACAAGAGAGTTGGGACAATGTTGGGATATAAATAATTGCAGTACCGAGTTTGGTGATGGCCCGTAATTGTGCATAGTTTGGAGCATAGGTTAGATTATTTTTACATACTATAATGGGCTTAATGTTGAGCCAGGTCCATTAATATGTCATTTTCTTTTGGACGTTTTGATAAGATTATGAGGGTCAAAATCCATGTTGACTTAGGATTCCAAATTAGATTATGATTCTGAATCTTAGGGGCTGATAAGGGACTGGTCAAATCATATTCATAATTGGATTCTAATCATGCCTTCCCAATCCTAATTGGCTATGGATACAGTATTAGGGCAACCGAGAAAAGTATAAATACAGTCATAAGTAGGGAATTATGATACATTCAATTACACATCATTATTTCATCAAATATCAATATTATTTCAGAAGTTATACATTATCCATTGTTTACGTTTTTTGACATATACTTATTCTCACGTTGGAACTATCCCCTGACGAGCTAAACCGTCAGGCTCTTCAGTGTGGTTGTTTCTTTTGCAGGCTAGCTCGTTATTTGGTGATTTTTGCAGGCGTACAAAATCAGGTGTTAACACCGTCTCTTTCACTTTTCTAAGCTTCAAACAAAGTAAAAGGCAAAAAAAAAAAAAAAAAGAAAAGAAAAAGAAAATTAGTATTTTTAATTAATGACAAACCAAACAAGGCCTGCGTGCACTGATAAACAACCAGAAACTAGAGACGTACTCAAAAACAATTTTATACAATCCTCTCCTTGAATTAGGGCTTGTTCGGCACTTACTTATAAGTTGGTCAATTCAACTTATAAATAATTAAGTTAAAAAGAGTGTTTGAGATCAATTTTTTTTTTTGACTTATAAGTTCAAAAAAAAATCAAAGAAAATAGGCAACTAATTGTTGCTTAAAAAATGACTTATAAGTCATTTTTTTTAAGTTGGTCAACCCAAATAAAATGACAAAAATACCTCTTTTATTTTTGTAATGATTTTTTTATTAAAAGACATTTTTGTAATTCTTACATTTTAATTAATTTATAAGTCATTATTAACCGAATATATTCATAACTATTATTTATAATTTTCGACTTATAAGGAAAGGTGATGCCGAACACTTTTGCTTATAAATTTATTAAAATTTTAGCTTATAGGTCTATTAAAATTTTAATTTTAAGTATAAAAAAAAAAAACTCATTCTCAAACGCGTCCTTAGACACTGGATTAGTTAGTTAAATGATTACCCTGTAAATTTTTCTGGCTGCACAGATGATTCAATACTAGTGATGGATCTCAACAAATTTCAAGTCAAATCTCATGCCGAAGACGAAAACGAGCCATTGGAGTCTGGGGTTTCTAGTATATCCATCAGCGATCGAGTCGATTCCAGCTTTCAGCCGGTAATTCATCGCTCAATTTGTAGATTCCGTGTATTCTTTTTCCTCGATTGATTGATTCTGAAGTTTGTATCATTTAAAGTATTGGACTGCAAATAGAAAGACCTCTATCTTTTTTCAAAGTTTGAATTTATTTTCAAAGGTTTATGATTTGCAATTTGATAGGTCTTAAGCAATTTCCCCCCCATTTAATCTCAATTTAGTTGAACTGACAATTAGAGCTTTGGAGAACAAATTCCTTGTTTTTTATTTTTCTTTTCTGTTTTTTTAGAGGGAGGGAGAGAGAGGCTGTTCTTGTTGCTGATTTGGTTTTGTCAAGCTCATCTTTTTACCCTTCATTTATCCTTTTATTGATTATCAAAACCGTTCTTTTACTGGTTTGTTTGATGCTAATGACAGGATTGTCAGAGATTTGAGAAAGATAGAGAGGGCAATGAATCAAAACCCATGTCTAGTTTTGTGAGCCGACCAATGCCTAGACTTGAAGAATATGAACCTGAATTGTCCCAACAGACCAAACATTCAAGGGAGGAAATTGATGTGAGAAGAGATTTGATGAGTCAACAAGTTACTGCAACTAAAGAGTGCAATATATTACCTGAATCCTCTGGGTTTGGGAGTGTGGAGAATAGAATATTTGAGGATCAAAAGATATATAAACTTGAAGATTGTATGACCATGTTGCCTCAACATGCGAGGGTGAAGGATACTAAGAATCGTGATTTTATGAGTTTGTTAATGGCTAAAACTAAAGATTCTGATATTTATTTATCTGAGCAGAGCACGGTGGTGGAGAATGATGAGAGTAGTTGTTTCATTGGACAAACGATGGCTAACTCTGAAGAATGTGTTGCCAAGCTACCTCAATGCACACAAAAGGAGAATGATGTGAACAAAGGTTTCATGAGCCAAGTCATCCAACAGCAAGTCGCTAGAAGTGAAGAGTGTGTACCTATAGTACCTCAATACACGAGGAACAATAATGATGATAAGATTGGCTTCGTTGGCCAACAAATGGCCAAAGCTGAAGAGTGTGATATCAATTTACCTCAATTTTCTGACGAAAATAGTGATCGGAGCGTGGAACCGAATACATGTCATCAGAAACGAGGGAAGTACTTCTACTATGACCCACCACTTTCTGAAGAAACTGGGGTCTGGATACCTGTATCCGTGCCTCCAATGTCAGAAAGTGAGCATGAAGAGTGGACAAGAGGCTTCTGCTTGAATGGAGGATCCTTCCCTGAAGAAGACATGGGTTGGGATGATTTATTTGTGGAAGATAAAGAATTGACCATGTGGGATGTAGTTGTAGAAATGCTACTTGTGGCTAGAGGAAAAGTGAACGCTTTTACTTCCGGTGATATTCCAAACATTTCGTGGATATCTAGCCACATTATTGACCAAGCTTGGAAGGAGATGGCTCAAACTCTTACAGAGGCCAATTATAGTAAAACCCAGGAAATTCTTGAAACAGAGCCACCTAAATGGTTGCCTGATAGTGCAGCTTCTGCTTGTATGCTGTGTAATGTGCGCTTTCACCCTATCATGTGCACCAGGCATCACTGTCGATTTTGTGGAGGAATATTCTGCAGTGAGTGTACCAAAGGAAGGAGTTTGTTACCAGAAAGATTTCGTGTTATGGATCCACAACGAGTCTGTGATGTATGCTGTGTGCGTCTTGAGTCTGTCCAGCGGTGCTTAATGGATCAAGTAAGTCGTGCTGCACAGTTGCCAACCCATGATTTGACAGATTTGAGTACTTTAAGATCCTGGCTTAATTTTCCATGGGGACAGTCCATGGAATATGAGATTTATAAAGCCACAAATACAATTCGTGGTTATAATCAGGTAAGAGATAGGTTCAGTTTTATTGTGAATATGTATTCAATTTATAAAACTAGGCTACATATAACTGTTTCTACTATACTGATGAACCATCTTAATATTTGTTCCATTTTTATAATAAACTTCATTCCAACTTTTAAACTTTGTCTAGCTTCTATTACGAAAGACTACTTTTTCTGTTAGCTTTAGGCGTTCCTCTCTCCAAATAGTGTTGAAAGAGAGAAACTTCTGGATTCGTAACTTTGAGAAGGCAAATAACTATTTCTGCTTCTGGTCTTTGTTTGAAATAGTTTAATGGTATGAATGACTTTCTTTAATCATATAGCTTTTAGACCTGTCCTTGGCTGGAGATCATAGGATGAGTTGCTAAAGAAAATTGGAGATTTGGTCTAAATGCTATTATGGTTAATGATTGTGATAAAAATATATTATGCTCATAAGGAAATTATGCAGTCTCGTACCTGAAAATATCGCACATTACATTAAATTTTGAAATTTTATTTGTTAGGTTGGTTCTCTGAGACCCGAGAAGTCGATTCCAGATGCTATTTTGCGACAAGCAAAAGGCCTGGCAATACTTACTGTCATCAAAGTTGGTGTGATGGTTACCTACAATATTGGAACAGGACTGGTGGTTGCTCGTAAGGAAGATGGATCATGGTCTCCACCATCTGCCATTTCTTCTTTTGGTGTGGGTTGGGGTGCTCAGGTAACTAAGTCACATTTGTTACTTTCTTTTCCAACTTCAAATTTCCTGCTTGAAATTCTTACTCGAACTAAATTTAGTGGTATAAAGAGGAGTTGAGGGCATGGGTTACCTTCTGATTCTTATAACTAATCTAACTTTTAACTGTCTTTACGCTGCTCAAATGTCTCATGTTTATTATCAAACCCATTGACGGAAGTCATGAAAGAGGAAGAATGAAGAATTCCCATCTGTAAAAAGGATGAATACTATAATTTTGTTTCCTTACAATATAGGAATTTTGTGTTTGTTAATAATTAAACTTCATGTATTTCAATTTTTAATTATATTTTAATCGGATGACAGTATATGGAAGTTCATTATATATCTTGTTTCTACAATTCATTCATTTTATCCCCAAGACACTTGGTCAAAAAGTACCGAGTCTTTATAATATTTAGCAAGTGTTCTGTTATGCCTCATTCTTTTGTTATCTGAATTTTGTTCATTTACAGGCTGGAGGTGAATTCACAGACTTCATAATTGTATTGAGATCTAATGATGCTGTCAAGACTTTCAGTGGTGATTTGCATCTTTCAGTTGGAGCTGGTTTGAGTGCAGCTGTTGGCATTGTAGGGCGGACAGCTGAAGCTGATGTACGAGCTGGTACTGGTGGCTATGCTGCTTGTTATACATATAGTTGCAGCAAAGGTAGCTGTTCCATCTGAGTTTATTATTATAAGTTAAAGATGTTTCATCTGAGTTAATTATTATAAGTTAAAATATTACATAACCTTAAATATTGTTTATTAAGGTAGATGCCGTGATAGTAACGCTATCTTATCTAGTTATATATTAGGTGATGGCAAATTTTCTGGTGTCCTGATAATTGAGGTTTTGTTCTTGTAGTTGTCTTATAACCTTTCGGATTTCAGTGTGTCACTTTACATCAATGTTTAAAAAACCGGACCGGACCGGCGGTTGAACCGCGGTTCGACCGGAACGGCCGACTTTCCGGTCCGGTCCGGTCAAAAAACCGGAAGTCAACGACCCGGTCAAAACCAGTTGACCACCGGTAAAACCGGTAGTTGAACCGGTTGACCCGGTTTTCAAGTTTTTTTTTTTAATAATATTATAACATTATTTTACTATATTTTAGCTTATAAAAAATTAGATATTTTAAAATTTTATTAATTATTAATAATATATTTTTTATGTATTTATGACGTCACTGGTTCAATAATGGTTCGATCACTGGTTGAACAATGACCCATCCACCCGGTAACTTTTCCGGTTCGATAACCGGTTCGGTTTTCTAAACATTGTTTTACATTACTAGAGGACTTGAATCATATTTAGGGAAAGTGGCTGATTTAAATCATTAAGCTGGAAGGGCTACTCAACTTTTGGATGTTGAAAGACATTATTGGCCTGGCATCCATTTAATAGGGGTGCTTGTTGAATATGATGATGTTATAGTTTCTGAATGTGTTTCCGTGTTTAGGTTACATGGTGTTTCAATGCAACAATTAGAATGACATTACACCATTTTAGGTCAGCTGCTGATTCTAAATCATCAAACCGGGTGGAAACTGGAAAAGCTATCTAATTATTATCTATATTCTATATCACGTGTTTAAGCTGTAGGGCATACGACCTAGCCTCTCATCTTCTCTTTTTTCATTTGAGCCCATATTGTTATGTTAACCAACCCATATTTTACTCAACTCTCTGTTATGGCTTTTATCTCTCTATTTATCAATCTTCTTAAATCCTCCTTTGTTCATTAATCAAACATAAACAGGCAAGTTTCTGTAGGCATACTACTCCTTACATAATAGTCTTGCCACAGAGCAGAATAAGCCTCCTCTGTTATTCTCTCGAAATCTCTCTTCTGCATTTCCATTGCTGGGTCAACATTTCGATATTTTTTATAATTGAAACGTTGAAATCACGTGTAAGAGATTAATTTGGTTCTTCCCATCATCCCATGTCTAAAAGGTAATAGTAGTTGGTTTGGTAGCAATTGTTTGCTATAAAACATCACTGACAAATTTAAATTTGGATTGCACTATTGTATCAAGGATGTATGGGGCAATTAAATTAGAAAATATTGAAGTTAATTTTAATAATTACCGACTTACCAAAAAATAAAAGTTTAAATATTTATTGAAGTTATATATGATAAACGTTCCTGTATTATATGCTCTTTGCTCTTCAAAGTTTATATCTTCTGGTTATGTTTCTTCTCTGCATCCATTCATTTGATAATGCAGGGGCATTCGTTGGATGTTCTCTAGAAGGGAGTGTAGTCACAACCCGTGTGAAAGAAAATTCCCGATTTTATGGTAGCCAGTCATTGACTGCATCCGATATTCTTCTTGGCTCATTACCAAAGCCACCTGCAGCTGCAACTCTCTACCGTGCACTGGCAGATCTGTATCAGAAGCTTGATATCTGATTGTTTGCGTTGTAATTGAGGTCATCATTTGAACTGGAATGGGGAGCGTAGATCCTCAGTCTGTAATTACCTTGTTTATTTGGTCATTGTATGGTCTTCATTGCTTATTGTTCCATTTAAATAGTTACTCAATTAATGTACAGAAAATCTTTTGGGGACAGAAGGAAAGGTTCTGTAAATTAAATTCGGATTGATAAATACTGGGGGCGTAACACCCCATTGGTATCTCTCTATTTGTATATATGGAGCTTCAGTTCACTGCTGTTAAGGAAGTGTGAAACAAAAGAAAAAGATTAATCTTGGCCCAAGATGTTTACTTGTCTCTGGCCCAGTATTGAATTTACTTTGCAATTTGTTTCATAAAAAGAGTTTATGCAAATTTTGTTGTGATTCATTTGTGGAAGTATAGTAATATCTTGGTTTACATCATCGGGTAGGTGAAAAGGAGTTGTCACATGCCTGTCAGCTCTAGAAAATGGGGAGCTCGCATCCTTTGTAGGTTCACTGCACCACAACCCATCATCACCAAAGGGGACAATTTTGATTAGTATCCACACCTTTCATTACAAAGCAAGTGTGCACTAGTTAATTTATCAGTCATTTCAGATCAACTGAGTATCACTGGGGGTAAATAGCAATCATTAAAATGGCAGCCTGGAAGAATAATTCTGCGCCCCCCCCCCCCCCCCCCGGGGGGCATTGATCCAAGTGGATTTTGTCATCATTGGCACCGAACACCAGTCTAATTTACAGTGTACTAGTATTTACAGTGTATTAGTACTTTCATTTCAAAATTAAAAATAAATTTTTTAAACGATGATTTTTAAAAATAATAATAAAAAAAAAAAAAAAATTACTTCTATAAACATATCTTTTAACATTTGCTAAAAAGATAACAATGATGTATGATAAAAAAAAATTAAACTACTTAGAATACAAGTAACAGCATATTAGAAATTTCATCACTTTATAATATAAAACTATAAATATATCACTAATTTAGAGCGGATTAAAAAATATATATATAAAAAAAGATGGAGTACTTGAATATATTGAATGAGCAAAGCTGGAAATAATTACCAAAACATGAACATAAACAGAGAAATGTCAATGCAATCAGTTATGGTTGACATACAAAATCCACTTTCAATAAATAAAAAAAATCAAAATCACACTGAACAATCACTATTGGAGTATTCATAATGTAATTAAAAATTTCCACAAAAAATGAAAAAAAAAATGAAGAAAAAAGAAATAATAAGTAAAATCTCTTGCACAAGGTTAAAAGAGCCACTATATGCAATATTATAACTAAATTTATACTTTTCCTTTTATGAAAAAAAAATAAGGAAAGAAAAGGGAAAAGGAAAAAGGAAAAAGGAAAAAAAGAAACAAAAAAAACACACAGCTGCTGTTGCCACTCTCTGTATTTAATCTTCCCTGGTCTGCAAACCAGAAAACCTCCAATTCAGAAGTTTCAACACAACAACAAGTCACTGCAAAGGAAAATACAGAAACCAATTCAATTAACATAACGGATATTTCTCCTCCTTCCTTCTGCCGCATTTGCCTACCTGCAATATCAAATACACCATTACTGATAACACAAAGGCTAATACTACCAACCAAATGGTAAATAAAGTAAGAGATATTCACCATAATGCGTATGATTAGCAACAAATTGCACTATTTACCTGGTGCTAGGGTTTCCAAGGGTAAGCTCAAGATCATCAGAGATGCATTCTTCGTGAATCCTCTCCCCTTCCCACGGTTTAACTAGCCCCTTTGTATTACTGCCAAATGCAAACTCAGACGAAATTGCATCAGACATCGGAACATCTGCTGTTTGATCAAAAGCTGCAGCCACTGCCGGAGAGCATGTTCCACTTTGCCCGGGAGTCCACATCCGAGACCCTCCACCTGAAAATGCCTCTCTGAAGCCAAATGGGTTTGGTGAAACAAGGCTGAATGTGGGAGATGATGCCCCATCTTGGGGAGTTTGAGCACCGGATAACCACCCTGAATCAGGTGGGGTCTGACGGCCAGGGCTTGGAGGTGTGGAAGAGGGAAGGAAAGGATAGTGCTGGCCAGCCCAGGCTGGAACAGCAGTAGGATCATCCCAATGATTCTTCATTCTAGGAGTTCGAGCAGTAGGGGAGCTTAATGGTGGAGTCACAGGCGCACTTATAGAACCTCCAGGAATGTAGAGATGGAGGGGGAACTTAGAAGAAGAAGGTGATGAGCCAGATGAGAGGTTTTTCAGCCACGGAATAAGGGAGTTGGGATCAGTATTATTATTAACACCGGTACTGTAAATGGATGAGATTGGGCTGGGAAAGGAAGACGAAGCAGGGCTAGGATTGTAGGAAGTACACGGACTTGGTTGGTATGACGAACAAGGACTGGCTGATGCTGAGCCACCCATAATATCCATGCATTCCACAGGCTTGCAACCCTTTAGAAAAACAAAGGTGATTAGCAAAAGCAAAACATAGTTATATATTTTGTTTTATGTAGTCCGTAGTTAACATTCAGGTATTATTTTTTGACTATTGATAGTTAACACTAAGGTATACAAGTAGACTTGAAAGTGCGCACTTGCAAGGATTTCAACAGCTGCCAAATGCAAAAATAAATAGCAAAATTGAACTTCCTTGACGACTAAAGCTTTTAGTTGGCCGTATGGATATGGGACACTCAAATGTAACCTTTTTCGGTTTCTGTTTACTTTTATTTTGTGAAAAATAGTGATTCCTCTATCAGTTCTTTTACGCTTTGCATCCAATTCACTTGCCACACGAAGAAAAAAAAAAGAACGGTAAAAGTAGGACAGGAAGTATCTAAGCCTAACTGTTGCCATATGTAATTTTTAATCTTTCATGATCAAGACTAATTGTAGTGCCATTACTTGGAATGATATAATGTGGTAGTATATATTCTTCTACACAGTGCCTAAAAGAGAGAGTTTTAGAATTATATGGCCACTTTAAAATGTGTTACTTCGGTTGTGAGGAATCACTCTATAAACTGAGACTCTTGGTCAAAGGCTTCAGGGAATTTAAGCCTTCAGCAACATCCCATAACTTGTTTGTACCTCCACTCTAACACTTGGGTATTCCACAGACATAGATGCAGCCTAAACCTTAAATTATACTACAATAAGTTACCACAAGAAGAAGCACTGGGCCCACTATTTGATGTAAAGTTCTAAAATTGCAAATACATATCATTTAGTCCTTTTTAAAATTAGATATACAATTTTATTTTTAGACTAAAAAGTGAAACGAAATTTTTAACATTCCATTACTTATATTACATAATAAATTAAATAATTTATGTCACCACCACTGCAACATTTTCAACAACTATTAAAAATATATTTAAAAATAAAAATTAGAGTTTCATTTTAAAATATATCTCTAATCAAATCAAAAAGTTGATCATTCGACCAAATGCGCTAAAATTCAAATAGCTGAAACCATAAAATCAGAATGATGAAACACAATCTCAGGTGATGAATCACAATCCTTGCACAGTGCCATAAACAGCCATATTAAGTTGAGCAGGGCCCAGTTGGACTCACAATCCTTGCACAGTGCCATAAACAGCCATATTAAGTTGAGCAGGGCCCACTTGGACCCACTATTGTTGTTTTTATTCTCAACCCCCGGTGTCTGCATCGCATATGGTGCAGAATTAAAGCTTTTTATTGAACTGATATGATAGTCCACTTCTATGTGTACTCAAAAAAATAAAAGAAAATGAAATTTAGAGTGGAAGAAAATTAGAGGGGACCATTAAGATGGCGATTTAGTAAAAAGTTTAAAATTATGATGTAAACTATAATTATACTGCTCCACACGGCACGTTCCCGCTCATCCAACCAGCTCATCCAAACAGCTCCAGCTCCTAGAGTCGATACGAATTTAATATAACCCCATACGCTCGATAGTTTAATCAAAGCTTAATAAAAAGGAATCCAAACATTATATCGGTATTTCTTTTATATTGAACGATATAAGGGGAAAGGAAAAAAAAAACCATTGAACCAATAAGAATGTGAGAGTGGCAATGAAAGCATAAAAAGAAAATAAAATGTTTGTATGGCATTTAAAAATAAATTAAAAAATAAAAAGAAATCAAAAACAGAAATGGCCCACAAGCCAAGCCATACACAACCAAAAAGCCCATGCGATCCCACGCTTGAGTTGAAAAAGTGTCGACGGGAATCTCGGATAAAGAAAACATCTATTCAGTCGCTTTGTCAAATGACTGATTTGTCCTCCAGGAAGATACAAGATAGGTCCAGGACTGTTTGGGAGAGAAAATCAGGCTGTTGCGTAAAGATTATCCCTTGAAATGAAAATTATTGGAAATCATATATATTATTCTTTGTAGACCGTAAAAATTGTTAGATTTAACGACGGAGATGAGTGGTACCTAAAAGACCAAAAATGCCCAATTAATAAATAAAAAGAAAGCAAAAACAGAAATGGCCCACAAGCCATACATAACCAAAAAGCCCATGCGATCCCACGCTTGAGTTGAAAAAGTGTCGACGGGAATCTCGGATAAAGAAAACATCTATTCAGTCGCTTTGTCAAATGACTGATTTGTCCTCCAGAAGATACAAGATAGGCCCAGGACTGTTTGGGAGATAAAATCAGGCTGTTACGTAAAGATTATCCCTTGAAATGAAAATTATTAGAAATCATATATATTATTGTTTGTAGACCGTAAAAATTGTTAGTTAGATTTAACGACGGAGATAAGTGGTACCTAAAAGACCAAAATGCCCAATTTGAAAATGTATTTTACAGTACATCTATCTAAAGGGCACGGAATTAGACGAGTGGGAGGGGCAATGTTATCTAATTAATAACTCTTTCGTCAGAGAGCTCTCAGTAGTAGATAATCGGTATCTGCATTTGTTAATGGACAAATCTGAACCCATAATAATTAAATATTATATTTATTTATATCATTAAAAAAATAAAATATAATATAAATTTTAATATTATATTATATTTTTTAATAATATATATAAATATAATAATATTTGATGTACTGTTTATTTGTGTGTGTTTATATTTCTTCTTTGTTAATCAGAAGGGAAGAGAATATTTTGTGTTACGCGCAGAGAAGCTATGATAAATCACTCACAGGTGAAATATAAGCCTAGCCTAGTAGGACATAAGTGCACGGACAAATCTGAGCCGTCTACCACTTATACCAAGTCATATGTCTACACTTTAGAGAGAGAAGACTTTAGAGAGTTAGCAGCCATGATCCTGGTACTAAAGTGCGCCGAATGTGCACATTACAATTTTAATATTTTAGGTTCAGCTAGCGTACACCGACCAGCGGAGGCGCACGTTAGAATATAAGATCCGGTCAAAACTTCTTGCAAGTCAGAAGTCAGAATTTAGATCAATCTCAACACGGGACACAAAAAAAGGCGCATGTTAGCCTATAGCACAAAGACGAATACCGAAATCGACTGAGAGAAGATCATCCATTTCCGCGAAGATCAATAGCTCCGGCCAGCCTCCATCCTCGCGTTATCATAAATCAGATGACCGCGACGCAACCGACAAATCTCAGTTCAGAATCTGAAATTTCACCATTTCTGAAAACTAAACGAATTGCTGAAAATCGGACCGAATCATTGATCTGGAAAACTACCGAACTGCTTATATTCACACAACTAACGTGCGCACATAAGCAATCACCAAAACCTCAGACCTAAAAATTCTACATGAGCATTGTTACACAAAAAGAGCGAATTTCAATATAAATCAATTACCTTCCTGTAAGTGCTGCCGTCTTCCTCAACAGTCCAACCCGCCTCATTACAGAGAGCCTTCAAGACCTCGTTGTTGTCACAGTGCTTCGGCAGCTTATAGTTACCGTACATCCTCAGTCCGGCGAAAATCTTCGCCGCAATCGCTCGCCGGCGCCGCTCCCTCCGCTTGTTGTTCTCTCTCTCCTTCCACGTCGGAAGCCTCGACCCCGACGTCATAACCCGACGCCGTTTACCGGTCCGTAAATCGGGAAACTCTGGTTTTTAGTTCTAAACAGTGCAAAAACGGATAACTGGACAGAACCGGATTGGTGGATTTTTATTTTTTTGTATCGATGCAACTGAGAGTCAAATAAATGATGAGCAGCTTAAAGAGAGGAGAGAAGGTGACAGCTAAATTATAGTGGATAGTTTTATGTTTGGCCCTGGAAGTTGAACATATTACGAGAGAGGACAGAAATAATAAGCTGGAAATGAGGGTCGTGCACGTGTTTAGTCTTTTAAAAGAGAGTCGGGTAACCAGGAAAGAAAGTCGAACACGTGAAGACGGGGAAAATTACTAGCATACGGCCTAGTGGTTTGTTTTGCTGTAGGAAACAGTCTTTGAAATTACAGCCCTTGGATATTTTAAAATTGAATCCTAGCCCTTCATTTCTTTAATAGCTTAGTCATGTTAGTGAGCCCTAAATTATTATGGGTCTGCTTAACGTGTATCCTAAGGACACACACTAAACGCGAAAAATAAGATATGGAATCCGCTAAAAATTAATTTCTTTATATAGTTGCACTGAATTCAATACATAAGATTCACTAGTATATTATTTTTTTATATATTGAATTCAGTGCGCCTACATAAACAAATAATATTATACATTATTTTTCGTCTTTAGTGTGTGTCCTAAGGACACACATTAAGAAAATCCACTTATTATTTACAACGTATTGATTGATACGTTGTGTTATATACAATTTGAATTTAGTGGTTTATTTTAAAAGGTTAATTTTTTGAAATTTAAAATTTATTCTAAAGTAAATTAATTATAGTTTTAAACAACAATATGTATTGGCATGAAGTTTAGTGGAGTATACCTAGGAGGGGTCATAATCAAGTTAAAAAAATAATATTTTCACAAGTTAATTTAATATTTTCACAATATCTAATTGGACTTACTTGTGAAAATATCAATTCTCATACAGAATTGATATTTTCATAAACTAATTTAATATTTTCATAAGATCAAATGAGACATACTTGTAAAAATATCAAATTAACTCGTGAAAATATTAATTTCAAAAAATAATTTAAGTTTTGTTAAGTCTGAAGTTTTATTATTAAGTTGTCCCGAACGAGTTGAATTATGACTTATCAGGCTTAAACTCAACTAATACAACGTTAAGTATTAAAAGGTCTAGAAGGCTTATTTAATAAGCAAATCGAATTAAGTTCTAATCGAGTTAATTTATAAAAAGTGATAAAAAAAAATTAATAATTACTAAGTTGATTAGTGTTAGTGTGTGTATGGTAACATAATTAAGTCTTGAAAGGAAAGTACAAAGAAGAGTGGTTAGCCCATTGTTTCCATCATCAAAAACAACCCCCATCAAATTAAGGATGTTCAATTAGTTACTGCTTTAGTGTTTGTAGCCAGGCTTGGTGGGTCGTTGGGAAAACACTTCAAATAATCTATTGACTCACGTGACATTCAATATGCTAGCCACCTACGAGTAGAGTTGGAGGCAGTGCAAGCACCTTGAACCAACAAACTTGAGAAATCTCTGCTAGTCCTTTTTCCGAGCATTATGCATTGGACACTGCAAGCAACTTCACTAAAATTGTGCAGAATTAGACCCCATAAGTATTAATCTATTAAAATAATTTATACTAATATAAGAGAGAAGTTTACGTGAGAGAGGAGGTAACTTAACTTGGTCGAAGGAGTCTTGGAGGCGGCGCAGCAACAAAAATTGAATTCTCAACCTCTATATTAATAAAAGTGAGTCGTACTAGTAGACTAAGTGATCGTCGATCCATAAGTATTACCTTAATAAGTCACAAATGATAGAGTATCACAATTTTCTATATAAAACGATATTGTGCGTTTTTAAGAGAAACTATAAAGTGAAATTATATCCAAAAAATATTCACATATCCATATGGTTTTAAGTCTTGATTTTTGTAAGAAAGTCATTTGCATCGATAGTCAAGTGTTTTATTTATTTATTTATATTTAAAAACAAGAGTCCTCGTAATTTTTAAAAGCACACCAGATAAATCTTGCCAAATCCGAAATATATGTATATAGTTTTTTATGAATGATATTTAACCTACTAAAACACATATCACAACACTTTTTGAACAATTTTTCAATTCTTAACATAATTGATGATAAATGGTCTAGATAAAAAAAGTTGTTAAATAGTTTTTGACAAGTGAATTCTAATTTTTGATACAACCTGCAAAGGTGAATGAACCATGCTTTGAGTGCAACACTTAAAATTTCACTTCCCCAAGAAATCAAAAGTTTAGTCTATTTTCCTTACCAAACAAAACAGAAATGATGACAAAATAGTGAGATAACTTGGCTTCCAGTTATAGTAGGAAGGAATTATAGAAGTCGCAAACTCTATTGTTATTCCATTTGGGTCTAGCCCCATAAGTAGAAGAAGCCCAATTTAGGTTGGGCCACTTTCAGTATCTGGAACCAGACTTTGGGACCCCAGGATTTAAGTTGGAGCTTTCGCCGAGTCTCTGGAAGATACATTCTTTGACAAGTAGTTCTTTTTCTTTTTTAATTTTTTTTGTACTCCCTTTATTCCATATCCTATATTAATATAGGACATTTATTGATTTTTTAAAATTAATTTAAGATATTTTAAAATTAATATAATTTAATATAATTTAATTTTAAAACAATATATTTAGAAAATTGATATTTTTGCACTCAAACCGTCGCGGTTAGAGTGAAAAAATATTTTTTTTTTGTTATGAAAATATCAGTTTTCTATATTTATAAAAATTGTAAATTAGCTAATTATCTCTAGTAACTACAAAATTTATTGTTTTAAGAAGTTATCAATATCAATTTAAAATTTAAAATTATCTTCAATTGAAATTAAAAAGTGAAACGTACTATAAACACGTATTTTTTTCTTCTTATGTGGTAATAATGACGTTTATTTCTTTTTTAAATATGCACCGAATAAATTTATGACATCAAAACGTATCTGTAGAGTAGAGTTTTTCGTTACGTGTGTATTTTTTTCTCCCCGTCATGATCATGCTCATTATATTTAAGCAACAAAAGTTTAGACAAGTTTATTTATTTTTCTTTGGTACATGTAATTGAGATGCTAGCTGTAAATGGAATAAATTTCTCTTTTTTAATAATTTTGACTCGGCAGAATAATTTTATTTCTTTTCTTTCCCTCTTTCCAAAAATAAAAAAAAAATACAATAAGATGTAAAATTCTCCTCTCGAAGAAGGTTCTAGTAATTTATTTTTAATTTATACTATACAAAAGGAAAATGTTAGGAAAGTTCGAACCTTCGGGGGTTGAAGGGTCACCAATTCATTCGTAGAACATTTTTCTACATTGTTCGATCATTCATTGATAGAGAATATATTTGATTAAATGAATAAGTAGGAGAAAATAATTTTATAATAATCAGATTAAATTGACGCACTGAGGTCATACCATGCGTGTATTATCCTATTTTCTTATCCTAAAACATAAAGAAAACCTAAGTAAGAAAAATATTGAGATTCATTTTACATTGACTTTGCGCTCTTTTTCTACGTTATGAAAAATATATATTCAGTATTTGTATATAGTAATCATGATTTTGACTACTTACTTCTGAAGGCTTTTATTAAGGGTTTACTAAGGCTATAAATGGTAACTAAAATTTTATATTTGTATTTTTAAAAAATAAATATTATTAGTATTCGAAACAAAATAGATATATTCATATTTGATTTTTAAGTATCTGTAAATAAATTGATATGAATGCAGATACGAATATATTCGTATTCGTTTAACATCTGACCTTAAATATATTCGACGAATAGCGAATATCCGGTATCTAATATTTGAATTCTTATATGTATTCGCAATTCGTATCTAAATAACTTGTATGTGTATGTGTGTACACACATGCACATATATATATTATTAACGTTAAATTTTGTACCACTCGTTTAAATCACAAAACAACGAATAAAACTAGATGTTAAATACAAATAAATCAAAAGAAATTAATGCAAGAACACAAGAAATTTTACGTGAAAACTCAACTGAAAAAAAATCACGGGAAAAATGAAGAATTCATTAATATAATGGCTGTGTTTATATATTTCTGTAAGAATAATGGCGAGCCTATATGCTGAAAAATAATGGTTCTATGAGATAAGAATAATGTGTCCATAATGCCTCCATGTAGCTCTGTGTATATATAAGTGTGTAACTATCCGAAAATAATTAGGAACAAGAGTTCATTTCCAAATCTCCTTTTAACTGATAGATTCCTCCCAAAAATAGACTTCCTTATCTCCCCTAAATAAAGAACAGAATCTCCCTACGATAAGGATTTTAACTCTCCTAACTCAAACTGAATAGTAATGAATAGACCAAATTACGGCTCAACCCAATAAAATAAAATGGGTTGATTTATACTCAGATTCAAATAATTACATCACAACATATATACACACACACACACACACACACACACACACACACACACACACATATATATATATATATATATATATATATATATATATATATATATATATATCATATTAAATACACATAATTTTTTCAAATAACTTTATTTACATATATAATAATTAGTTTTTACTATATTTTGAAATTTATTTTTAAAATATGTAATTTCACTTTTAGAAAATAGAAAATAATACTTTTAAATATAATATTAAAAAACTGAAATAAATTTATTTAATTTTAATTAATGTATTTTTTACTATTGTAAAGTGTAAAATATCTCAAATTTATCATTTAACGAAAAAATTAAATACTATAAGAAAAAAATATAGTTATTAGTTTGTTACAAATATTTTATTTTCAAAACTCATGTACAAAAACAAGAGTGTGTGATAAATTAATGTTATTTTTTACTGAAAATTCGGTTAATTTAAAACTTTCTCTAAGATATATATTTGTAAATAATTTGAATAAAATGTTTATTAGGTAACTGATAAACAAATTCAAATACCCTAATATTCTAATAATCTATTCATTCGAATAAAATAAACGTAAATGGATATTATCTGTTTTTGAATATTTTTTTAATACGGAATATAACAATTTTATATTGATAAAAAATATCGACGTATGTATATATATATATATATATATATATATATATATATATATATATATATTAAGGAGGGAGTCGAACACTATTGTTCTATCTTATTTAATTTTTTTAAGCTTCATGTTAGTCGCAACCAAACTTTGACATAAGATTTGTAAAGATGTATATTATTTTTCCAATGAAATTACCTAATTAGATTTACCACATTTAATATACTTTAACATGGTCTGTTTACACTCTTTTATAATTAAAATTCATAAGAATATTCTAGCAAAATTTCATAGCAACATTTCCAAAAAAAATAAAGTAAAATTAAGACACAAATAAATGTTACTTAACGAGTGCCCTCAAGGGCTGAAACTAGGGTAGTCAAGTGGAGGCCGCCATCCCCATTAACTTTTTTTCTTCTTCTTCTTTAGTATATTTAGGATAGCATTATTTTTTTATATAATTTTCTTTTACACGAAAGTAGAACTCGTTTTATACTCATATAAAATAAAATTATATAAATTTATGAAAAATACATATAAAAATATCAATCTCCGTATATTTATACTTTTGTTCATGACTCTCACCGGATTCATGTATTGACTAATATTCTATTGGCCTTTATCCAAATGAGAATGAAATTTACCCACTTTATACAAAGAATTATGCATGGTCCTTACTTACAAATGATAAAAAATAAAAATAAAAATTTGATATTTTCTCGAGTGAAATTAATATTTTCATAAGATTTCACCCACATAAATAGTAAATGAAATCCACATTAATGTAAGTGAGATTTTGTAAAAATATTAAAATTTTCTTATAAAAATAACAATTCCTTAAAAAAATTGTTTCTTTTTTGTGATTAATGAATTCATGGTCAAATAAGAGAAAAATACTCTTATATTTAGTAATTAAATTTATATTTATTTTTTATTATTTATACGGTTCAAAGTTATCACTAAACATAACTTTTGAGTCCGCCCCTAAGTGGCCTTGCCCACTTGAATATAAAGAATCATGCATGTTATATATCGACTTAGACAAACAGCCTAAAGGGGCATTTTTTTTGTTTCATCACAAAATTTTGACGGACAAAACCATCTTTACTTCGCAAAACGTTTCAGTTTCGACGGTTTTCTACGTTTTGCTACGTTTTGTGCCTGCAACACTTAAAATAAAATATTTGTGTGGTAAAATGACGTTCATTTCTCTTTTAGATATGTACCGAATAAATTTATGACGTCAAAACGTATATACAAAATAGAGTTTTTCATTACGTGTGTATTTTTTTTTTTACTAAAGTATAGATTATACGTCTAATTTATAAGAATTTTAAAATTTGCACATTAATATTTAAAACGTATCTAAGTGTACATTGAACTTCTTTTTCGTTTAAAGTATTTAGTTTGCATATAAAATTGAAGGTATATTTTGTTTAACAAAAAGAATTTTGAGGTATATTTTGTCTAATGAAAAGCTTTGAAGAGTACATTTTTGTCTGGCAATTTTTTTTTAAGGTGTACTTACATACGTTTTAAATATTAAGTTATAAAACTCAAACTTTCTAAAAATTTAAAGTCCAATCTATACTTCAGTATTTTTTTTTCTTTGTCTTGATGCTCATTATTCCTACTAATTATAAAATTTATTTTTAAAAAGTCATCAATATCAATTTAAAATTATCTTCAATTAAAATTAAAAAGTCAAATGCACGATAAACGTATATTTTTTTTCTTATGTGATAATAATGACGTTTATTTCCCTTTCAAATATGTATTGAATAAATTTATAATGTCAAAACGTATCTACAAAGTAGAATTTTTCGTTACGTGTGTATTTTTTTTCTCTCTGTCACGATGCTCTCAATATATTTGAGCAACAAAAGTTTAGACAAGTTTATTCATTTTTCTTTGGTACATGTAATTGAGATGCTAGCTGTAAATGGAATAAATTTTTTTTTTTTAATAATTTTGACTCGGCAGAATAAATTTATATCTTTTCTTTCCCTCTTTCCAAAATAAAAATAAAAATACAATAAGATGTAAAATTCTCCTCTCGAAGAAGGTTCTAGTAATTTATTTTTAATTTATACTATACAAAAGGAAAATGTTAGGAAGGTTAGAACCTTCGGGGGTTGAAGGGTCACCAATTCATTTGGAGAACATTTTTCTACGTTGTTCGATCAATTCATTGATAGATAATTTATTTGATTAAATAAATAAGTCAGTGAAAATAAGGTTATAATAATCAGATTAAATTGACACACTGAGGTCATACCATGCGTGTGTTATCCTATTTTCTTATCCTAAAACATAAAGAAAACCTAAGTATGTAAAATATTGAGATTCATTTTACATTGACTTTGTTCTCTTTTTCTACGTTGTGAAAAAGATATATTCAATATTTGTATATAGTAACCATGATTTTGAGTATTTACTTCTAAAGGCTTTTAATTAGGGTTTGTAAGAACCGTAAATGATAATCAAAAAATTCATATCTGTTTATATTTGTATTTAATTTTTTTTGATATTATTCGTATTTAAAACAAAATAGATATATCCGTATTTAATTTTAAAATATACGTAAATAAACGGATACGAATACGGATATAGGTATATTCGTATTCGTTTAACATCCGACCGTAAATATATTTGACGAATAGCAAATATCCGATAACCGATTTTCGAATTCTTACACATACATACATACATACATACATACATACATATATGCATATTAATAATTTCAATATCAGTCATTATATTAAGTAAACATAACTTTTTCAAACAACTTTTCTTACATATATAATAGAAAATAAAAAAATAACACTTTTAAATATAATATTAAAAATTGAAATAAATTCATTTAATTTTAATTAATGTATTTTAACTATTATAAAGTGTAAAATATCTAAAATTTATCATTTAACGAGATAATTATATACTACAAGAATAAAATTATAGTTATTAGTTATTTACAAATATTTTATTTTTAAAACTTACGTGCAAGAATAAGAGTGAGTGATAAATTAATATTATTTTTTTTTTATATTGAAAATGCGGTTAATATGATACTTTTTCTAAGATGCATGCTTAAAGTTTGATTGATTTTTATGATTAATAATGGATGATGACGTGTTCGACAAATTTTAAATGACGATGAGTAATTATTTAATTTTTTTAAAAAATTTTGTAAATAATTTGAATAAATTATTTATTAGGTAACTGATAAACGAATTCAAATGCCAGAATATTCAAATAATCTGTTCATTCGAATAAAATAAATAAAAGCGGATATTATTTGTATTCGGATATTATTTCGAATACCGAATACGTACGAATAATATTTTTAAAATCTATCGAATATCAAATATGAATACGGATATGATATTAGTTTTTCAGATATGGATACCACTGTTTTCGTATCCATATATATATATATATATATATATATATATATATGTTTACAGTCCTAACATTTACTTTTATTTAGATCATTGAAAAGTATTATCATTTAACGAGATAATTATATACTACAAGAACAAAATTATAGTTGTTAGTTATTTACAAATATTTTATTTTTAAAACTTACATGCAAGAATAAGAGTGAGTGATAAATTAATATATTTTTTTTTATTGAAAATGCGATTAATATGATATTTTTTCTAAAATGCATGTTTAAAGTTTGATTGATTTTTATGATTAATAATAGATGATGACGTGCTCGACAAATTTTAAATAATGATGAGTAATTATTCAATTTTTTTTTTAAATTTTTGTAAATAATTTGAAGAAATTATTTATTAGGTAACTGATAAACGAATTCAAATGACAGAATATTCAAATAATCTGTTCATTCGAATAAAATAAATAAAAACGAATATTATTTGTATTCGGATATTATTTCGAATACCGAATACGAATAATATTTTTAAAATCTGTCGAATATCAAATATGAATACGGATATGATATTAGTTTTTCAGACATGGATATCACTGTATTCGTATCTATATATATATATATATATATCTATTTACAGTCCTAACATTTACTTCCTTTTATTTATATCATTGAAAAGTATGAGTCTTGATACACATCACGACAATTTTATATTAATAAAAAATATCAACGAACATGAATATATAAGATATATAGGAATTAAGAAGGGATTCAAAACATTATCGTTCTATCTTATTTATTTGAGTTCCATATTAGTTATTCTTTGAGTTCCATATTAGTTGTAACCCAACTTTGTCACAAGATTTGTCGACATGTATATCATTTTCTCAATAAAATTATTGAATTAGATTTACCACATTTAATATACTTTAACATGGTATGTTTACACTTTTTTTATAATTAAAATTAATAAGTATATTATAACAAAATTTCACAACAACATTTCCAAAAATATAAAAGTAAAAATTAAAACGCAAATAAATGTTACGTAACAAGTGCCCTCATGGACGGAAACTAGGGTAGTCAAGGGAGTCCGTCCAGGGTTGGTCCTATAACTTAACAAAAAAAATGTAGGCTTTAGGTTCTATTTTAAAAAAAAGTCTTAAATTTTTAAATATCATAAATAATTTATATAAAAAAATATCTTATAAAAATATAAGCTCAATTAATCATTTAGGGCTCATATATAATCCAATTTAAATATTAAATATCTAAAATAAATTAACAGTATAGTCTAATTTAAATAAAAAAATATTAATACTCCATCCGTCACAAGATAAAAGTCCTCAATTGGCTTTTGTAGTCAAATTGACCATTTTTAAAATTAACAATTAAACATATATATTTAGATTTTCAAAAAAATAAACATTGATATTAGTACTAAATTATCTATAGTTTATAATGTTTATAAATTTTTTACATATATATTAAATAATAATAAGATATATTAATTTAAAAAATAATCAATTTGACCATAAAAGTTAATGAAGGACATACCAAATATAAAATGTCTCATTTAAAAATATCGTTTTAGACCTTAAATTGTGTTGAGTCACCCTGAATCCGTCGTCCACTCGTCCCCATTAGCTTTTTTTTTCCTTCTTCGTCTTTAATATATTTACATTTTTGTTTATGACTCTCACTGGGTTTATGTATCGACTAATATTCTATTGGCCTTTATCCAAATGAGAATGAAATTTATCCATTTTATATACAGAATTAGGCGTGGTCCTCACTTACAATTGATATAAAAAAAAAATTTAATATTTTTATGAGTAAAATTAATATTTTAACAAAACTTCAGTTACATAAATTGTAAATAAAATTCACACTAATACAAGTGAGATTTTATAAAATATCAAAAAGAAATTCTGAAAATAAAATTATTATTTTTTTGTGGTTAATGAATTCATATAAGAGAAAAAGTCTCCTTTCGAAGATGGTTCTAGTAATTTTTTTTATTTTTTATTTTTAAACAGAGTTCCTAGTACGTATTTAATTTATACTATACAAAAGAAAAATGTTGGGAAGGCTAGAACCTTCGGGGGCTGAAGGGTCACCAATTCATTTGTCCCTCAATGTAGAACATTTTTCTACATTGTTTGATCATTCATTGATAGAGAATATATTTGATTAAATGAATAAGTAGGAGAAAATAATTTTATAATAATCAGATTAAATTGACACACTGAGGTCATACCATGCGTGTATCATCCTATTTTTTTATCCTAAAACATATAGAAAACCTTGATAAGAAAAATATTGAGATTCATTTGACATTGACTTTGTTCTCTTTTTCTAGGTTATGAAAAAGATATATTCAATATTTGTATATAGTAATCATGATTTTTGAGTATTTTCTTCTAGAGGCTTTTGTTAATCGTTTAGCCGTTTATTTTCTTTCATTTAGATCATCGAAAAGTATAAATCTTATTATACACGACGGTAAATTTATATTAATAAAAAATATTATATTAATAAAAAATATTTACGTGTGTGAATATATAAAATATATATGAATTAAGGATGGAATCAATTAATTTAATTTATTTTATCTTTTTAAATTTTATATTAGTCGTAACTCAATTTTATCATGAGATTTGTCATATCATTTTTCCAATAAAATTACCGAATTAGATTTACCACAGTTAATATACTTTAACATGGTATGTTTACAATTTTTTTATAATTAAAATTAATAAGTATATTCTAACAAAATTTCATAACAATATTTTCAAAAATATAAAAGTAAAAATTAAAACACAAATAAATGTTACGTAACGAGTGCCCTCATCGCCTCCTGGACGGAAACTAGGGCAGTCAAGTGGAGGCGATCGTCCCCACTAGCTTTTCTTCTTCTTTAGTATATTTACATTTTTGTTCATGACCTCCATTGGGTATATGTCTTGACTAATATTCTATTGGCCTTTATCCAAATGAGAATGAAGTTTACCCATTTTATACAACGAATTAGGCATGATCCCCGCTTAGACCATCTCTAACAGATAAATTATCTCAAAAATTATATTTAATTTATATAATATTAATAGATATCTTTTAATCTTTAATCCTTCTAGCATATAGACTATTCCATAGACTATAATATAAAAATATTAAAATAATTAGTAAATTTTTGTTCCACTAATCATCCTTCCACCCTCTTATTTAAATATATTTAAAATTATAATCTACTAAATTCTTGTTCCTTGATATAGTCTTTTTGTTTTACCGAAAAAACTCATGAACTAAATTTAGTCTAACTGCTGGAGTGAAATATGAATCTTAGACTAAATTTAGTTTAGGATTTTTATTTCTCTGACCTGCTAGAGATGCTCTACAAATGATAAAAAAAAAGAGAATTGATATTTTTATGAGTAAAATTAATATTTCTAATAAGATTGAACTCACATGAATAATAAATCGGACCAACATTAATGTGAGTGAGATTTTGTAAAAATATAAAAAAAAAAATTATAAAAATAACAATTCATTGATTTTATTTTTTGTGGTTAATGAATTCATGGTCAAAAATGGTCTTTGAATCCCTTTATCTTTCTTTGTGCAGCCCTTGGTAATGAAAAATTATTAGATATTATTGGGACATATATATTATGTGGTGTCTCACATATTTTATGTATTTTTATTTCAACACTTAAAGTAAATTATTTCACTTTAAATACTGAAATTGCAGCACACAAATGCTATGTGGTACCACGTGATAGGTGTATCAGGAATATTGAATAATTACTCCTTGATAGTATTCAAGAATTCGCTATAACCAAGTCCCTCATAATTCAATGATAAAACAACTACTCATAAGATTTTGAGTGCATGAGGTTTTGGGATTCATTTTGTCAAAAACAAGAATATTAAAATTCTGCTCAAATTATCAACAAAAATAAAAATAAAATTTGTTACATTTTGTTATTATATTTTGAAAAATGTATAAACATATTTATTTGTTACAAATTTTGTGTTGGAAGAGTTTTAAATTAACCTAACTATTTGCAAGACAAGGGAATACGTACTTACATTTACTATGCGGTGGTATCAGTGTAGTTGGTACTAACATGTTTATAAGATATTAATTTGACTTTCTATATTATGTATAAATAAGTGGAAATAGGGGGTGCAATTGTAATCAAGTGGAGGCGATCGTCGCCACTAGCTTTTCTTCTTCTTTAGTATATTTACATTTTTGTTCATGACCTCCACTGGGTATATGTATTGACTAATATTCTATTGGCCTTTATCCAAATGAGAATGAAGTTTAACCATTTTATACAAAGAATTGGGCATGATCGTCACTTAAAACATCTTCAACAAGTAGATTATCTCATAGACTATATTTAATTTATATAATATTAACAGATGTCTTTTAATTTTTAATCCTTCTAGCATATGGATTATTCTGTAGAGTATATTATAAAAATATTAAAATAATTAGTGAATTTTTGTTCCACTAATCATCCTTCCACTTTCTTATTTAAATATATTTAAAATTATAATTTATCAAATTTTTGTTCTTTGATATAGTCTTTTTGTTTTGCCGAAAAAACTCACGGACTAAATTTAGTCTAGCTGCTAGAGTTTAGTCTAACTGCTGGAGTGAAATATGAACTTTAGATTAAATTTAATATAGGATTTTTGCTTCTCTAGCCTACTAGAGATAAATTCTGCGGAGTGTCCTTAGTCACTTGGATACAAAGAATCATGCATGTTATATATCGACTTGGACAAACATCTTAAAGGGGCCTTTTTTTGTTTCATCAAAAATTCTGAGAGACAAACCACCTTTACAAAGCAAAACGTTTCAGTTTTGACGATTTTTTATGTTTTGCTAGGACGCTGGTTTTGTGCATGCAACACCTAAAATAAAATATTTCTTTAATTTTAGAACATATAAAAAATAATATATATATATCTATAAAAAAAATATATATCACGTGCAAGACACAAGGTGCTAAAGTTAGTAATCCGAAGAAAAGTGGGGGAATCGTGCAAAACTAAAGCTTGAAATCATGATATGATAATATTTATGTCGACAAAAATGTAACACCATTTCAATGCTTGTATGGCTCCTACGCGGCATTAGCCAAATTATGGACCTGCCCCCTCTTTTTAATGCTACTCCACTACTTGTTCATGTCTTTGACTCCCTTTATCTTTCTTTGTGCAGCCTTCGGTATGAAAAATTATTAGATATTTTTGGGACATATCTATTATGTAGTGTCCTACATCATTTATGTGTTATTATTTTAATACTTAAAGTAAGTCATTTTACTTTAAATGCTGAAATTACAGCACACAGATGCTATATGGTACCACGTGACAGGTGCATCAAGAACACTGAATAATTATTCTTTTGTAGTATTCAAGAATTCGCTATAACCAAGCATATCATAGTTTAATGGTAAAACAATTACTCATAAGGTTTTGAGTGTATGAGATTTTAGGATTCATTTTGTCAAAGATAAGAATGTTAAAATTCTGCTCAAATTATCAACAAAAAAAAAGAAAAAAAGAATTCGCTACATTTTGTTATTATATTTTGAAAAACTTATAAACATATTTATTTGTTACAAATTTTGTGTTGGCAGTGTTAAATTAACCTAACTATTTACACGACCAAGGGAGTACGTACTTACATTTACTACGCGGTATAGTTAGTACTAACATTTTTATAAGATATTAAATTGACTTTCTATATTATGAATAAATAAGTGGAAATAGGGGGTGCAATTGTAATTAAGGGTGTAAAAGAATTGAATTGAGTCAAATATTAAGTTACTTAGATTTGATTCATAAAATTTATCGAGTATGAAATAGGGTTGAATTGAGAGTCGTTTAACTATCAAATTGGACATGATCTTGAATTGAGCTTGAACAGTTGAAACTTTTTGAACGAATATGATCTAAATATTAATATAAAATTATAATTTAAAGAGATTCGGGTAATTTATTAAATTTTAAACTTTACTCATATTTAAATCGTTTATATTTTAAATCAATCTCGAATCGAACTTTTAGTTGATCGGATACGAATCGAGTTCGAATTATTTAGTTCATTTTGTAACTTTAACTGAAATGCAACACACGTAAATTACATACAATCTTATATTCAACGGCGTGGTTTGAAATTAAAAAAAAAAAAAGGAGAGCATAAAACTTGCTTGTTTGAGAAAAAGATATCGAAACACAAATCTCTCTCTCTCCTACGCCGCTATAAATAAATTGTTATAATTTAATTTTGAATGAGAAGACCATCCGGTTAATATTTTTGAGACGTGAATTGAAATCTATACTAGGCTCGATTTTGAATCTTAAAATAAAATTGAGGAGAGTGAGAGATGATATCCTTCTACTTATCCCAAAATAATAAATGTGGGCCCAGAGTCCCAAAAATATAACTACGGCCACCAAAGCGCAGACGTCATTGAACCCGCCCTCAGCCACAAAAGGAAACTAGTTAATTATTATTATTATTATTATTATTATTATTATTATTATTATTATAATAGTACAACTACAAGCCCCAGCCCACACAAATAGAAGATGACGAGAAAATACTTGGTCGCCTAAAGGCCACGGCACGGTCGATTATATCCAACGACACCGTTAAGGGTCAACGCTCATCGATAAAAAACTTCCACATTGATTGGGCGATACTCCAATCCAAGATAATTTATTGATTTATTTTCTGTCCTTTTTTAGAGCCTAAAAATACACCCACCCAATTCCCAATCCCAATCATTAAGCAGCAAACCCCAACTTTGCACACCTAATTCCGGAGTTTGCCTTTGTCTCGGGTAATTCACCAACCACCTAAAGTACAATTTTCTGAAATATACGTATATATATATATATATATATATATATATGTATATATATGTGTGGATGTATTTATGATTGATTTATACTGTATATGTTAATTTGGTTGATGCTTTTGCTTTAAGGTTTAGTTAAAAAGATTATTTTTTTGACACCTTTATGTTTGAAACTTTGCAAGTAATTGTGAAGGGTATGATGAGTTGAGCTGACTTGACTTGATTTGTTGCTTGTGGGGTATAAATATGCAGGACGTGGTGGTAGACTTGTGCTTGGTGGGGGTTTACTTTGTGGCTATTTGTATTTGACTGGAAATTCTCGGTGGTTTCTACGCGATTTGAGTAGTAAGAGGGGTGGATTTGAACGAGTTGTTGACGAGAAATTGTGGGTATTGAAGGCTTTTGAATAATTTTCTAGGTTGATGATTATATTGATGTTCTTGGTACCTGCTGGATAAAACTGTTTATCGTTGTGTTGAGATCAATAGGCTGATTGTATCAACTGTTGAGCAATTCATTTGCCATACATTAGAAGCTTAGAAATTCGATTGGAAAGTGAAGGGAATTCTAGGGATTACCCTGTGATCAGTAGGTCCCTGACAAATAAAAAGAGGCTAGAAATTTTGCTTTTCTTTACAGCCAAGTGTTAGAATTTGGGCTGGTTGTTGGTTTGCTTTTGAGTTCAGAAATTGAGGGGATTGTGATCAAGGCTTTGAAAGAATTCATGATGGATGAAGGTCAAGGTAGTTCGGGTGCTGCACTGCCTCCTTTTATTGCTAAGACGTATGAAATGGTAGATGATCTTTCAACGGATCCCATTGTCTCTTGGAGTCGGAACAATAAAAGCTTCATTGTGTGGAATCCACCAGAATTTTCTAGGATTTTGTTGCCCAGATTCTTCAAGCACAATAACTTCTCCAGCTTTATCAGGCAGCTCAATACATATGTAAGGCAATTAGATTTTTCCTTCTTTTTTTTTCAAATCAATTTTTTTCAGTGCTCGATTCTTTCATAAATTCTTGCATATTATTTGTAAATAAATTTTTGGTGATGATTTTTCAAACCAGGGTTTTAGGAAAGTTGATCCTGAGCAATGGGAATTTGCTAATGAGGATTTTGTCAGGTTTCAATCACATCTTTTAAAGAACATCCACAGACGCAAGCCAGTGCACAGTCATTCAATACAGAATCATTATGGACAAGGAGCTTCTTTATCTCCATTAACTGATTCAGAAAGGCGGGGATACAAGGAGGACATTGAAAGAATGAGATATGAAAACGAATCACTTCTCTTGGAGGTTCAAAGAAATAATCAGGAGAAGCAACAATTTGAATTGCAAATGCAGGTTCTGTCAGAGCGTCTGCAACATGTGGAACAACGCCAAAAAGATATGGTCTCTTCCTTGGCTCAAACCTTGCAAAAACCAGAACTTGCCTCGAGTCTCATGCCACAATCAGAAGAAATACATTACAGGAAAAGAAGGTTTCCAAGGAAAAGTTCCTTCCATGATGATGGAAGCTCTGAAGATGATCAGACAAGCGCTTCTCTAGTATTCACCGGAGAAAGTTCAAATGCTTTTTCTCCTTCGACCTTCAACAAGGAATTGTTGGAGCAATTGGAGTCTTCTCTGACTTTTTGGGAGACCATGGTGCAAGATGTTACTATACCTAACATGCCGGAGATTTCTTCCCTGGACTTGGATGAATCCACAAGCATTGCTGACAGCCTGGCTGTGTCTTACCCACAAGTAAATGTTGATCTTGGGTTTAAAACTTCTGGGATTGACATGAATTCTGAGCCTGCTATTGCGGTTGTTCCCGAGGCTGCAGCGTCAAAAGAACAAGTAGCTGGAAGTGTGTCTAATGTGCCAACTGGGGTCAACGATGTATTCTGGGAACAGTTTCTGACCGAGAATCCTGGTTCAGCTGATACTCCAGAAGCTCTGTCTGAAAGAAAAGATCTTGAGAATAGAAAGAACGAAAGCAAACCAGTTGATCATGGGAAGTTTTGGTGGAATATGAGGAGTGTAAATAACCTTACTGAACAGCTTGGACAGCTTGCTCCAGCAGAAAGAACTTGATGTTGGTTGGTTATATTAGGTTTAGTTATTTGTTCAGGCTTTTAATACTAGCTGCTTGTAAATTTAGGGACGTGTTTAATAAGCAATAGATAGAAATTTCATTTTTTGACCTCTACTATTGTTGTATCATACTACGTGATATGTATTATGTTGCATAGCATTCCCGTATGTGATGAAAATTTGGTTTTATAGTGATTCTAATTACGCTCGTGCACTCTAACTTAATTGTTCTGATATTTCAACACATTTTAATTATGCTATTCATATTATAGTGGAGGAAAATTATCTGAAGAACTTGATATGTGCCGGTGGGAGAGAGATTTGAAGGCGTTCAAACTGTCACCGTGAATCAAAACTTCTCTTTATATTTAGGCAAGCTTGCTGCTGGTCTGATTGGTATGTATTTCTTAATTTGCCACTTTACCAGAAGAGAGGTCATTCTCGTTGTTTTGTTTGCCTTTAAAATGATAGTACTGCCTACGTTATCCTTGTTTGTTTAAATACTTGCGACGGGTAAAATGTATAGATATGGTCAATGAGTGAACTGTGAATTGTATCGTAGCCTGATTGTAACTTAACATACTAAATTAAGGATAAGAGTCTTTTGTTTTTGTTTCTTTTTTGATAACTGCAAGAAGTATTAAGGGACACTTCTCCTACCTTATCTTTTCTTTCTTTTGATCATACGTCTTTTTGTTGCCTGTGTTGTTAGTAGTCAGTACGTCTTGGACAGTGCCGATTGCGACACACAAACCCCTCTTTTAGTTCCCTCTTAAGGGTGAACATTCCATGTATCTAACTTAAAAGCCAAGTACCAATTGGGACTTTGGCCCCAACTAATCCTGATGTAACTTTTAATTTAAAAAGAAGAAGCTCATTTCGCTGAACTTCAACTTTAACTAACAATTGATGAACAGATGTGATCATTTCTTATTGTGACAATTAGACCATCTCTAGCAAGCCGGAGAGACAAAAATTCTAGACTAAATATAGTCTAGGATGCAGATTTCGCTCTAACGGGCGGACTAAGTTTTAGTTTGTTGGTTTTTCCGCCAAACCAAAAAGACTATATCAAGGAACTTGAATTTGGTGGACTATAATTTTTAATATATTTAAATGGAAGATGAAGGGGTGTTAAAGAAGAAGAAGATGCAGGTTGTGTTGAAGGAGATGAAGGGTGCATTGAAGGAGAAGAAGATGAAGGCTGCATTTGGCAAATAAAAATACTACTTCAACCTTTAGTAATAAAAATGCCTTCAACGGTAATAATAAAGCCTTCATCGGTAATAATGAAGCCTTATATTTATAGAGGTTGTTTGCTCTTTAAAATATAGCCGTTGGAATATGGTCGTTGGAGTTTTTTTTAATTCATTGATTATTTTAATCTTTTTATATTATAGTTCACATGATAGTCCATCTGCTGGAAAGATTGAAAACTAAATGATATATGCTGATATTATATGTACTAAATATAATTCATGGGATAGTTCACCTGCTGGAGATGCTCTTACAGAACCTTCTCTAATGAAACTAAAGATAGTAACTAGAACATAACCCCTAGATAGGAAAAAGAATGCCAAGTGATATGTTACCCTAGATAGTAAAAATATGTTTGCAATGTGTATTCTTAGACACACACCCATACACATACATATATATTGCCTGTCCCTCAAATTTAAAACAAAAGGTGTGGCATAATGCAGTTTAGCAAGCATCATGTCTATGGTACTTAATCTTTAGATAATTACAAGTTCATTATAACTAGGTAGACAAATGTTTACCCTTACAAGTTTCAACAATGTTCACTTTGTATTGCTGGATCAAAATGGACTTGGTTGAGTTCAAACCACACCTGCCGAAAGACCTTTATGATCATGTCATGATATTCATCGCAATTCAGTGTAAGATAACATGCCAAGAGTTCCTCGAGCTCTTGTGGGTGTCTGATACCTTCTGCAGTTATCATCTCAACCATTGAATTTTCAAAATCCTCCTGTGGATTGATTGAGCTTTTAACCACAGCAAAGCTATCAAAAGCCGTTGTGCCTTTGCCTGATCTCTCCTTTGTCGCTTTCTTCGTCTTCATCTTTGCTTTCTTCAAGTCTTCAAGAGCTCTAATCTTGCATTCAATCCTAGCAGCTGTTCTTGGAGTATAAACTCTGACTTTCCTTCTCTGCTCATTCCTTTTCCTTGGCGATTCCCTGCAAATTAGAGCAGATTTTCTCTGTTCCTCACTCTTATCTTGCTCCAATTTCAGAGTTTCAAATGCAAAATATTCTTGAAATGTTCTTGAGTTGGAGCTGCCACGCTGTTTTCGCAAACTAGAAGCTGTTGATTTCCCATAATCCTTGTCGGATCCTAGTTCAAAATTTTCTTTTGTAGAATTCTCCACTGCTTTATCCAGTTCACTTGGTAATTCCGCGCATTTCTCTTCTCTTAGTTGTGCTTTTCTTGATTTTATATCTTGCAAAGCTCTTCTCCTTAATACCTTAAATTTCTCTCTCTCTTGTTTCCCTTTACAAGCTTCATTTCCTTGCAGAAGTTCAAAATTTCGAGGAAATTCTCTTATTTTCCTTGTACACGGGATCACATTGCTGAACTTGTGATTCTGTTCTCCGGCTCTTGAACGTTGGGGACTAAGAATCCGATCCTCAAGTTCATCATCCGAATCATACCAAACAGACTTCAAAACCCCTCCAATTTCACACTTGTCTTCTCCAAATGAAAGTCTCCAATAAGACTCCTCATTTTCACCATGGAATCGACCTTCAGTCCAACTAGTACGCGTTTGAAAATCTGGAAATGATGAATTTTCTTTCTCTTTTCGTTTCGTATTATTTGCTGGATTTGATTTGGTGCGGCCACTCATTTTCTTGAACCTTGAAATCCAAGACATTGGACAAACATGACCAATAGTAGAATTCAAAGAAGATGATTTCTTTCTTCCCCATTTCATCATTGGCTACAAAAAAATGATTTTCTCTATTGGGTTTTGTGTTGGTGTTTTTTTTGGTGGGGTGGGGTGGGGGGTTGATAAATTTGAAGCTTTGAAATTGAAAAAAATAAGTAAAATTTGAGTAATGGAGAGAAGGGCAGCAGTTGAGGGATGGTTAGGTGGTTGTACAAGCCATGTAGTAGTAAATGGGAACGTGGGTTTCTTATTTGGGGGTTAGTGGCTCCGTGTTCTACTTCTACTACTATTTATTTCAAAAGAAAGGCCCGCCTAAGATCTATCTTGTGACCACTTTTTCCTACTTTATGGACTAGCTCGTACTTGCTTTATATAATGGGTGGTGTTCTTACTTGAGGGGACCCCAATGCTTACTATTTTTGTACTTGGTTCTTTAGTAATTTACATCTCTTTGGTTGCTGGGAAATTGCAGAGGATTACAATACTTATAATATTAATGGTTATCTTAAAATCATAAAACATTGGAAGGAGAGGCTTATTCAATGATTGTGCGAGTGAGTATTTCACACGTAAGTTACAAGTTTGACGATAAACTGATGGACGAACTCCATTATGTTCTTGATAAGAAGAATGAGGTTTCCACCATTCTATCTTAATACGTAGTTGTACTTTAAAATGTTTTAAGATAGCGTTCGGTTTACGTCAAATCAATCTAATTATTTTGTAATGTAATAAGTTATTATATTAATTTGACATTTTTTTTTGGTTCGGTTCACCTATTATATCTATTAGCTTATACAGACGGACGTAAGTTAATTCCAATGTTTTTTATTATGTCCACCAATAAATTGAATATATTAGCTCATTACGATCATATGCAGTAAGTCATAAAAGATAAAACAGTAATGTCTAGAATTGATTTGACATTTTTACTTATAATTTAATTTATTCATTACATACAATCAGTTCGATGGTATTGATTCATTGTAAATTTTGTAGCAAAAAAAAACATATTTTAAAAAATAAAAATATTTGACTGCTCTTTTATACTAATTACGAGAAAAGCACACCCGACCACTCACTGGCTGGTCCGACATGGAGTCACTTCAAACCATATGATTTACGAAGGCATCCAAACATCTGCCAGGCCCACAATTTGTGCTTTTAGGATTCTATGTTTCGTTTTGGGCAAAAGAAAAAGAAAACAAATGGATTGGTTACTTTCATTTGCTTTATGCTTTATGAAGTTTCTAAATTGTGGCCTTTTCTTTAGTCAGGTTCTGTAACGGTGACCATAGTTTGTTTTATTGAATTGGGCTAAATATTGGGTTGGACTTTCTGGGTTGACCTTTAAGAGAGGGACTTGATTTAAGAGCCCAATAAAGCAGAAAATGTCAAGGGAAGCCAAGCCCCAAGGAGCAATTGCTGGTTGCTGTCAGGGCAAAAGGGGTCTAATTTAATAAGTCATGGTTTTCTTCATCATTTCACTAACACATAATTTATTTATTTATTTTAAGAGAAAAATGAAAAAAAAATCACCAAAAATACAAAAAAGCAGAGATGAATATTTTTGGAAAATATTAATCATGGTATATAGTTTTCTCTCATGATGAAATCAGGCTAGATAGATACCACTTTGTTTTTGAAAGGATGATTTTCATTTTGGACAAGGGAATTGATATTTCTATTAAAAAAAATTGATATTTCCGTAAGACTCTATTCACATGAAGGTGAGCCCCACTTACTATTCATGAGTAGGGTTTTGCGAAAATATAATTTTCCTTGTGAAAATATCAATCCTCTTTGGACAAACTCCGTTGCGACATAATTGCATTTATTCTAGGACAGATAGGATTGCTATATACACTACTAGAATCAGGATTAACTGTAAGAATGGCTCTCCAAGTTAAATTCCGGTTTCAATTTCCACTGATCTATAGCCCAAAACGTGTTTTGTGAACATGGTCAACTCCCATAGCATACAACTTCAAAACTTGTAAAAACCTCCCTCCGTTTGCTCTCAACTTAAAGCTCTTTACCTGGGACCTGAAAGAATTGATGGCACCAATGTGTCTGTATCGCGCAGCTCTGAATCCTTTCTTATATTTGTTGGATTTTAGAAACTGTAAATAAACTCAGCTGCAATGTCCATGGCACCTTCTACAACTTTCACCACCGTCGACATAGATGGCCTTCGAGTAAAATCATGCTGTAAACACCAAGCTGCAAGCCTCATCATTCCCACAGCTTCATTCCCATGTGCTGTACTGTGTTTCAGCACAGAAACCAATCAGCCTCACCAAATTTACATGATGAATGCTTCCTATTGTTTTGACCTCAGCCAAGAATTCCTTCACGGCAATTTTCTCTCCACCGCTCAGACCGACTTCGAAAACTGAACCAAATCTTCCCTCTCCAAGCTTTATATGGAAATTTTCAGTTGCTAACTTTAGATCTGCAAAAGTATATATCGCAGGGGCATCCCTGATAATTGATCAAAGAAGTCGTCGTCATCTTCCTGTGTGGTTCTTCTCTTTCTTGATAATACAAAGATGCCAATGGCCATACCAACCAAAACTAAACCTCCGAGACTTGATCCTTCTTTCAAAATATCTGCCAACAGATCAACTAGTGAAATGCCCATCAAAATCTAATTTCATATATAGCATAGATGGTTTTGAAAACACAGCATCTTGTTCACTAGGCTCAGTTGATGATATTTAAAGAACAAGAGTTCCATTAGTTTCCTTCAGCCCAGTTGGTGGAAGAAACTCTAGGCAAAAGCTTTTGCCCTGCCACTAGTTTCCTATTATAACTGTCATAAAGCACAAGATTACCTGTCTCCATCATCTTCATACCAATAACAGATTTATTGGATGTATTTGTAGACCAAGAAAGAGTTCCATCTGCATCTCTCAAGACCAAATTTCCATCTAGAAGAAAATTCAAGGCTCCATTTGCATGAATTAGTTTGTTTCTGTTAGCGAACCAAACTAACTCAAGATCAGTCTACAAGAATTCGCTATGCCCATCATAATAGAAGATTTTACTACGTACAATCCCAATGGCTAAAGTAAAGGAGTTATCATTGCCTCCAGAGAGAAATCCACAAGCAAAGGCCACATGAAAGGACCTGATGCACCATTATATGGTTTGGTGATATTGACAGCAGAAAGATTGTTGTTCATCCACAAAGTGGAAACCTGTGGAGTGGCATAATCATGAAGTTGTGCAGAAAGGAAGTATGAAAGGTGTTAGATTATGAGAATCTGCAGAATACACCTCAAATACCACATAGCCGGGGGGGAAGCAAGCAAATTTTGAAATTTGTACTTCTACATATGTGTAACTGATGAAGCATTAACGCATAATGCGTAACACGCCTTAGGATTATTAGCATCCAGTGGATGAAAACAACGTATCGCATGGAAAGGGACTCCCAAATATTGATGTACTAAACAAGCTAAAGAAAGTTGTAGAAGTACAAATCTACAACATAATATTCCCGGTGAGAGAGAGAATGAAAAAAATAGGAGTAAAATTCGAAAAATCACTTCCGTTTATCTAAATTTTTGAGTCACCGCATATGACATATGGTTTAAAAACTATCGATTCGTCATTTATAATTTGCCTTCAACCATCACATGCTAACGTTTTTTTGCTGACAATGTTAGTTTTTGTAATGTAATTGACGAGGTTATTTATTAGGATTTCCCAAATTGTCTTTACTAAGTCAACTTGTATCTTTAACTAAGAAAATATGGTATTAGTTATTAAATAAAATAATAATTTGAATATACTATTTATTAAACATTATTAATTGTTAGTCTTAGATACCAATTAGGCAGCTATGTTTTCCATATTTAAGTCTCGAATTATCTTATTATTTAATTTTACACATATTTAACTTAACTCGAAAATAATTGAACAATTTTTTGAGCAAATAATTTAATTGTAAAAGTAATATTAAAGAAAAAAAAATAAGAGTAATTTGTAGTTAATTTACAATTCTTGCAGTTGTTCATATCAAAGCTATATAATTTCTTATCCATTTTAAATTTTTTAAACATTATTAATCGTTAGTCTTAAATGCCAATTGAAGAGGCTTATCTTATTATTTAATTTTACACATATTTAACTTAACTTGAAAATAATTGAACACTTTTTTTAGCAAATAATTTAGTTGTAAAAGTGATATTAAAGAAATAGAAGTAATTTGTAGTTAATTTACAATTCTTGCAGTTGTTCATATTAAAGCTATATAATTTCTTATCCATTTTAAATTTTTTAAAATTAATTTCAAAGTATATCTTTAATTTTGGAATAAAATGAGTAAATGAAAAAAATGAATAGATAAACTAATATCGATAGTAAAAGTTATAAATGAAAATTTGTTTGATAAAAATATTGCAAAAAAAAAAAAAAAAAAATATATATATATATATATATATATATATGCATCTAATCGTCATTTATCAAAAATAAAAATAAAGACTAATATGTAACATTGAATTTTTAATTAAGTAAATAAACAAAAATGAATAGACTCAAATTGTGAGGTTAAGAATTGAAGATAAACAGACATAAGAGTAATACATGCAACTGAGTGTGACATTTTGTTGGAGAAATTTTTAGTGGAACGCTGTTGAATTAAGCAAAATATAAAGGAAATGGACAGAAGTTGGGCGAACATGACAAGAGAGGAAGCACGGGATCAGTAGGAAAAAGAAACAAAAACAGGCAGCTTATGACTCTTTTGGTATATGTATATAAGATATAAGATAATAATGTATTGAACTACTTTTGTCATCACAATTAGCAAAAAAAATAACTATACAAAAGGAATTAAATGAATTAAGCCTAAAGTAAATTAACTTAATTGACTAGGACAAAATAAATAGTTTTAATAAAATTTATTTATGCCAAAAACAATTAAATGAATTTAGTTTTAACATAATATAATTTTAATGTTTGTGTTAATTAATTGCAATAATTAATTAAAGTATGGTGTTGGTTTTAATATAATTATATTTTGTAAGTAATTTGTAGATAAGAAAAATTGAAAAATGAGTGATAGAGAAAAACTTAAGTGATTAATTATTATATAGTATTAAGGAGTGACGGTTTAGACCTTTGCAAGGTGAATATGACCGTTAGAGTTCAATTCACTTGCTTTTGGGCGAATGAAGGTCAATTTATGTGAACTTGGGTGGAACTGAGGTAACTTGATGCTTGAGGAGGACAAACTACAGGTGGTAAATTCATAGTTTCCGAACCACATGTGGTGACTCGAGAATTTGGGTTTTACTCAAAAATAAGAGAGATTATTGGGGTATGTAGGTCCTATGAGGTTGCTGCTGAGCTGATGTCTCTGAGTGCCAGGCCCTCCCTGGTGGAGTTCTGAAAACTGCTCTCGGAAAGTCCAACAGCACTCTTTGTGGAGATGTAGTTTGAGACTTGGCGAAAAGCGATAGAAAACATATTGCGTTTCCATAAAATCTAAAATATAATAAAAACTTAAACCTTCCTCGATGTTCCGTCCTGCATCAGTTGAATTGGAAAAGTTCGTCTTCGCACAAGTTGAATCTTGTTTGATAAATAGCAGCCTTGTTAGACATGAATTTTCTTGGAGCATACCTACAAAAAACAAGAACAAGATAAAGTGTCAACAACACCACTGGTGTTGCTTCTACCATATACTATATCTTCTTCAGGAGATGTGAAGTAACATAACCAATAATATCATCGAGACTAATGCATATATGGTGCCAGCATCGAGGATTAAACGAGTATGCTACTTCGAAAACACACACACACACACACACACACACACATATATATATATAAACCCTTTTCCTTCCCAGAAAAAAAAAAAAAAAAAAATCAAAGTTGAACCCCTAATAGAAATGATCCTACTATGCCCATTGACAATGCTGAGCTCTGTAAAAAATAAATGGAAGCATGTTCTGAACAACTTGTATTCTTGTACAAAGTTTTCTGGAGCTGTATTTTTGCACATTTGAGTTCTATTTGATGTTTTCATGGTGCTTAAAATTGGTTGAAATGAAACATGGATGGGGGAAATGTTCTTACCATTCCGCGACATGGGAGAAAGAACTTGGAAAAGAGAGTTATTTCTTGAGGAGCTCTGTTGGGTTGGAAACTTTCACCGAAACAAGTGAATTAGTTGATAGCCTCTGAAATAAGAGACAAGTTAAAGGAGTAGCTAAATGGAAAAATTAAGTGAGAACTTGAGATGTCACACTCTGAAAATCTTGAATTATACTCCCTCCATCTCACAAAAATAATCACATTTGCAAAAAAATAAAAAAAAAATTCACAAATAGAGTCCACTTTTTTATTGATGACATAATGTGTTTAGATATAACAACATAATTTTCCTATCATGTCACCGTTACTAAACTAAACATTCATTATATTTAGAGTACACGTCATCGTTACTAAACTAAACATTCATTATATTTAGAGTACACGAATCCGAAACAGCAACAACTTACTTGGAAGGCTCCAAAATGAACTGCAAAGAGTCCTAGTTCAACCAAGAGAAGTCATATACACTCATTAAAGTGAATTGTAGTTCAACCAAGAGAAGCTAGGACCATATGAGTAATAGTGAATCTGCTTAGCTAGTTCAACCAAGAGAAGTCATACACACTCATTAAAGTGAATTGTAGTTCAACCAAGAGAAGCTAGGACCATATGAGTAATAGTGAATCTGCTTAGCTGTTGACCGTGGACTAGCTCAACATTTGAATGAACTACGTAAATTCGTATTTTGTATAATTGTTTTTTTTCGATTTTCACTTTGCGGGTTTAAGTTTAAGGGTGAATAATAAAGAAAGCATTCTCCTAAGCAGGAGGTACAATAACAGTGTAGCCAGACCTCTTTGTCACCTTTATGCTACGTTTGAATTGAGGGAATAAAATGAATGAAAGGATGCAATGAAAAATAGTGTATTAGATGATCATTTTGGAAGATAAATCATTTTAGTGGATGGAATGAATCATTTCATCCCTTTGATTTTTATTCCACGTGAGAAGTGGTGGAATAAAATTTATTCCAATGGAATGGATATGTATGATAATTTTACCATCATATTAGACCACTCACTTCCACTAACAATTAAACATATACTTGAAATACCTTAAAATCATTTCATTCATTCTTCCATTACATTCCTTCAATCCAAATGTAACATTAGGCTTTTCAGAACTAAAGCCCAACAACCAAACACAAGTGGAGCATATAGGGGAAGAGAGTTGAGCAGCTCATGTGGGGGAAAAAAAAAAGGAAAAAAGAAAATAAAGCACAGGGAATAAATCAAATACATCTTAAAAAATAAAAAAAATCCTACCATTAATCATTATTACCTACATATTTTACTCTAATTGCAAGATCTTTATAATTTAACTAGGATTTTAGAAGCAACAACCACCATATTTCTGCGTTGTGAAAATGCATACTTATTTCCCTAAGTCAGTGGCCTATTTGGCCACTCTTAAAATATCTTGTTTCCATTCCACTAGACAACATACCCCAACACAAGCACCGTCAATCTATGGAAGATGGTGCTTCCAGTGGAGTTTCAATGGAAAGGTCAACTGTCATGGCAATAATTTGATATCAAATGTGATATCTTCAATAACTTTGCACTCACAAGCAAACAGGAAGGTGTCAATTTGGTGCTTCTCACCGTCATATGAAAGTAGGAACTGTCAAGTCCACTGGTTTACTGACATGATTCCTTTCATTTGTCGTGCATCATAATCATTTAAATTCTCCTGAAAATTCTGTGTCATTCATTATGGTATAGTATTGGAGTATATTCATTGACAATACCACACTGGAGGAGGAAAAGGATATTAATCTGGGCAGAACAACTAAAACATGAATTCAAAACATCATTTGGTACAAAATAAAACGGCTTATTTGTGCTCTACTAAAGCAAGAAACATCTAGCACTATCAACTCTTCTATCAAGTTTTTCTTTTTCCATCGAATAAGCTTCTGCTGCTTATAAGAATTTTGGTAGTGGACGCATTGAGCTAAAGTTGTAGAATATCAAAAAGATTCAACTTTTTTTCACAGACTCTTGTAGCATGAGAACCAATATGCAATATTAGAATTAATGTTCAAGTTCTTTTTTTTTTCAGACAAAATTAAACAGCGTTTAACAATTGGTTGAAAAATAAAGTAGTACTGTATCACAAAAACAGAATTCCTGAATATTTTGAAGTGGCTTTCAAATATAAACTAGAGGATCAAGGAAGAATAAAAGGCCGCAAGTAGCACTTCTCCCACTTGTAATATTTGATAATCAAATGATCCACAAATAATTGAGTATTACTTTACATAGAGCATACTCAAAACCATTGTACATTACAGATAAACAGACTAAATGCTTTAACCATGTCCATGTTTCCCAAACACATCATTTATAGCAATCCTGTATTTTTTTCCTCATAATTAGTATTTCAATAAAAGAATTGTGGATATTACAAACGAAAATGTGAAATAATGAATTTGGGAGGGCAACAAGAAGTGTGGATGTTACCACTATAGAACTGGAACAGATAGAGACATGGATACCGAGACATCACCAGCAAAACCTGAATCCCTGCTTGCAGCCGAGTTTCCAGCAAATGCATACCCTATACCCAAACCACCAAAATGCACGGATGTATTCTCACACCTTTGGAAAACTCTAGCAAGAGATGCAGCTTTTCTCCTCGCCCGCTTGGTGCCCGTGAAGAGTAAAGTCTGAAGCAACCCAACCAGCGCTGGTGCCTTCAACACCCTCTGGGTTGCAGCTTCCCCACCACCCCGACATAATTCAAGCAATGCAGCAACTGCGTTCTCTTTTCCTCTAGGACTCCCACTACGCATCATACTAATTAGTCCTGCCACTGCCTCCTCATTTCCAACTGCTTCAGCCCCAACTGGTCGCCTAACAATCAACGCCAATGCACCTGCCGCTTCTTCTGCAACACCTTCAACTCCCAAAGCCTCTACTAGTGCAGCTACGGCCCCCGAGTCTATCATTCTCACACAATTATCCACGTGAGTAGATAGGTTAAACAAAGCCGTCACAGCATCCCTCTTTCCTCTTGGTGTCCCCTCCCTTAATAGCCCTGCCAGGGCTTCAACTGCACCATCTTCTTCTGCTATCCGTTTCTTATAATCATGAACTGCAGAAAGGCTGAACAATGTTGCTGCTGCATTTTCTCTGGCCTCGGTTGTGTGCCCGAATCTCAAAACTTCAACAATTGATCCTAAACACCCTGTTTCATCCACAATTCGACTTTTATTCTTTTCATAAATCGACAAGTTAAGCATAGCAGTTACTGAATTTTCTTGTGCTACAGCATTAGGAGAGGAAAGCAGAGCCTTCAAATGGGGTACTGCCCCAGCTTCTGCAATATAAGCTCGGTTTTCTCTCCCAGTTTTTGCTAATAATCGTATTTCTCGAGCAGCAACAGTTTTGGCACCCTGTGACCCGTTTGCTAGCTGCTGAATAAGAAGCTGTGATGTGGCTTTGTTAGCTTCAATTGCGGCCTTGCTTGCTGAGCGAGCTGCAAAATTTTCAGAAGACGAATCCAAGCCCTCAGGTAGATTATAGGGAACTCCATGAGCAGTACACCACTGCATAATCAAATTTCTAAGAGCCCTATTGGGCACAAGCCGTGTGTGAATAAGAGTCTGTCCTGTTTTCGGGCAAGTACAATGCCCCTCTTCCATCCACCTTGATATTGAAGATCGATCATAGGTCTGGCCTGTGCATATTATGACAGGGTCTGTCATCAAATCTAACGTAATTGGACAAGAAAAATCCTTCGGAATGGAAATAAATGTGTCCGCAATTTCTTGACTAATCAACCCTTTCTTGCCTTTCCTTTGTTTCCCAATTCCCAAGCCCCCCTCATCATGCTCAAAGCCAAACACCAAGAACCTACAATACCGAGCCAGTGCCACAAACCCATTAAGCACCGAAGCAGAAGGCTCAACATCCCCTGCATGATTAATAATCTGCTCCTCCAGGAACTCAATCTCAACCGTAAAACTATTAATATCTAAAATTTGCAATCTTTCCACGAAAAAACAACACAATTCAAACGTATTAGGAATCCGCTCCTCCTCAAAGTCATTCAGAAATGAAAAGAATTTTAATCTCAACGCCTCGTCCTGTTTGTCAATCAGCAATTTTCCCCTTCTAGTTTGTTTTTGTAATAATTCAATATGTTCCCTCACATCATCGCTCAAGTTCAATTCTTTAAACGGAAAAACATCCAAAAGGGTCGATATTTCTTGATTCAAATCATGAAAATGGCCAGAAATGGAATGATTTTGAAGCAAAAGCCATAACTTACTCGATTGTGCGCAATAATCAAGTAAAATTTTGGATCTATACAACCATAAATACAGCTCTTTGAAGCAAAGATTCGCCGTTGACGGCAAATTAGACCGTAAATCACCAAGATATTCCAAAAGAACAACAAATACCTCAATTTTTCGAACCAGAGACCGCGAATTCTTGCGCTGGAACGGCAGCTTCTTGCCCGAAAAAGATGAGATCAGCTCCACCGATACCGCGGTTAGAATCTTCAATAGCGCCACGTCGGTCAAATCCACCGGCGCTAAAAACGCCTCAAGCGACGGCGATCTTCTCCTCCCCAAGGAGGCAGCTGAAGCCATCAAAACCCAGCAAAATAAAAATAAAAAAACTATCCTGCTTTTACCCAATTGATGATTCGGGATTGGAATTATTCTTCAAATCTGAAAAGGGTGGTTGTTAATTTTATGGGGATCGAATACTGGCCGTTGAATATGGGGCAGAAAATGGAATCCGCGTTTGGAGAAAAAAAGAAGATAAAAGAAAAGGTTTTGTGTGCGTAATGTAATGTCAAATGTGTGTGTCTGACTGAATTTTCAATATTAAAAACAATTGGTTATCTCTCTTCTTTTTCTCTTTCCTCTCCATGAATTTCCTTGCAACCTTCATGAAAATATGACTTTCCTTTTATTTGTTTGTTTGGAACGATTATGCATCATTCAGCTTCTTGTCATTCATTATTTCTTCAAAAAGATTATAAATATAAATGTTCAAACACATCTTAAGAAAATACAAATATTGGATTTTAATCAATATTTATATGGTAAAAATGTAAGTACATACTGTATACCTACACGGTAGCCCTTTAGTGACGGTTTAAATGACTATGACTACAGTACTATCAAGAAAACTATCGTTATAACAATTAAAATCTACCGTATAAATACACAATTATATATTTATATATACTTCTATTTATATTTTCTAAATAAATATATATTTAATAATATTTTTACACTCGTTATAATAACGTTTTGAACTTTGATCGACAGTTTCTTTGCTCTTTCATCGCAACTATTTTTCTTATATTATCAATGACTTGATATACGACAAGAATAAATTTATACATATATTTATTTTATACTTAAATTCATATTTTTTATTATTTTTGGTAAAAAAGAAAGTATGAGTTTTTGTGCTAAATTAAATATATATTTTTTGTTATTAAAAAAGATAAAAAATATGAATTTGAGTGTAAGATAGATATATGTATAGACATACTCATACGACAAATCCAATGGGTTTTTTTTTATTCTTTTTGAGAACAATCCAATGGTTGACTAAATGTGTAAACTAAAGCAGTTGGGTCCCATCACGCTGTAGAAATCATCGAGTGGAAAACACTAAAGAAGTGCTTGGGCTTTGTTTTTGATTAATAAGTATATCCTCTCTCTCTCTCTCTCTCTTAAACTAATTACGCACCATATCTTTTTACTATTTAATAGTAAAATAATTAACCTTTGACCAAAAGCTCCCAATTACCAACTACTAATCCACATGCATGGAAATGATGCCACAATTTTTTAGAATACCCTCTCCCTCTCCCTCATGGTAGTAAAATCATTAACCCTAGTTGCCATCTTTTTTTCCTTTTACATAGATTGCACTGCCACTGTTGAGTATACTCAATCCCATTTTATTTATTGTTTTTAAGTGTCAATAAAGGGAATTTTCGTAATTAAATAAACAATTAAAATTATAATTCACACACAAAAGTGATAATTAAATTTGAGAGAGTATTTCACCTCTTTTTCTTCAAAATTCTTCGCTTTGTTCTTTCTTATTTTCACTTTTGAGTTGTAGGACTTTCCTTATAAGGGCAAGAGAGTTTTTAATTTAGTGTTAACATATATGCACATGACTTTTGATTCTTTGGAGGTATATATTTACATGTTACTGCATCATTTCTCAACAGGGAAAGATATCTCTTTAATTTTACATCAAAAAGGTTGTTTTTCTATTTTTTAACCGAGGGACTATAAAAATATAAGAGTTAATTGCACAATGAGCGTATTTATACATATACACGCACTTATTCAATATGTAAGAATACAAGGTATACATATATATATATATATATTACAAAATAGAAATGTACCGTAGGCCCTTAGCTACGGATTCAGATTTCGATATCTCGAATCGCTTGAGAAAGTTTTATTTAAAAAAAGGAGAAATAGTTTGGCCGCAAGACTGAGATATTTTTCTCTATCAAAAAAAATAATAATGTATAATTTTAACGAGAATGTTGACAATAATAATAATTTAACAATTAAGTGCAAATTATCTAAAGATTAGCAGAGTCCCATGACACCGATTTAAATTTTAGTCATGAATTTTGTAATATTTACAAGGAGGGTTTTTAAATCTTTAGGCAAGGAAATTTAAAAATATATATCAGCCATCAAGTGCCATCATAGTCCATTGTGTTCCTCACTAATACTAATACTAATACTAATACTATTTCCCTCGTTTTTTTCATAATGAAAATCATTAACATCACATCATATGTTTCAAACTCAACAACTAAACCCATTGACTTCACAGTCGTCCCCCCAACCCCACTTGGGATCACGCCATTGGTCCGCCTTTTTCCAAAATCTGGAATAACATATTTCTAATTATAGTTTACTTTAATATTTTAATTAATTTATTTTTCCTTGAAAATTAACCTTTCCATTTTTTAACATTCGGATTAACAAAAAAAATATGATCTTACCGTGAAACTAAACTCCTCCCTTACTTAAACCAAATACGATAATTTAATCATAAAAGTCTCTCTCATTTTTTTATAATTAAAGTCAACATGTTCGACTCTATCTCTTATTAAAAAATTTATTTCTTTTATTTTGTTTTTTTTATTCATAAAACGAGTTTAATTTGTATTAAAAAATATTTTATTTAAAAAAAATTAGATATAGTAATATAAAGTAACATAATTTTTGTTAATCAAAAAATTATTATTATACTACGCTACTAAACTAACAAATTACTCTCATTGGCTCAAGATAAAAGCCATTTATTGAGTTTTGTAGTCAAATTGATTATTTTTAAAATTAATAATTATTTATATATATGTTTAGATTTTTTATAAAAAAACTAATATATATAGATATTAGTACTAAATTGTATGTATTTTATAATATTTATAGATTTTTTGCATATATGTAAGATAATAATAAAAGTTTATAGAGAACTTTTACCATGAGACAGAGGTAATATTATTTTTATGAACATGCATGGGACAAAAATATATTAAAAAATATAATAAATTTTTATAAATAAAAATTAAATTTGTGGAATAGTAGCTAACCCCTAACCACCTCAATTTCTCTTTATAACCAGTCTCTTTTGAACAATCAAAACGACAAAGTACTCGGTCAACAAATGACGATCTCAATGAATAAAAGAATAGTCGAAAGAAGTAAAGACAGACAAAGGGAAGACGTCAAAACCCCGGCAGAGGCTGCATACTTTGCGAGACAAACACCACCAATCTACATGTGTAAGCTTTGTAAATTATGGAGTAGTAAATAATAATTAGCAATAAGACTGATTGATTATTTCTTCTTATTTTTGGTAATTAGTGACTTGGTTTTTGTTGTTAATCTTGTTTAGCTTGGCATTTCGTTTCGACAAGAAGAATTATGCCGCCACCTACGGCCGCCCACGACGTTTCAAGTGGGACAATTGCTAAGGTCGATAAATTGTTATATAATTTTGTTAGCGTTTAAAAAGTAATAATATTTGACGATCAATAACGGATTTATACTCTGTGGTAGTTAAATTTTACAATGAGATTAGATTGAAGTATTCAACTTTATTGTATTAAACGTGATATCTTAGCGGTAGAAGTTTGTTATTTTATTGTGTAAAGTTATATTTTCGAGTTTATTATTCAGTAAATTTATTGATTTCAAATATATCAACTAATTGTTTATAGGTGAGTTATCCTGCAAGATAAATGTTTGATGAAATTAAATTGCGATTAACATGAAAATCGATTTGATAAGATAAAATAAATTATGGTGTAATCGTCTTCATTCCTATCTATTTGCACATATTTTGTAATTATTATTTGACTAAAAACCTTCACAGATACATAACAACATGTAAAAATAAAGTTGTTATGTCACGTAATAATTGAAACGTAAGTCGAAAACATGAAACACGTTTTTTTTTAAACACCTTCATTTTGAAATTACATTCATACATGTACAAATGAATTCGTAGTTAATATCAAGAATTTCTCAATTAAAAAATATAAATAAATAAGAAAACAAAACTCGCTATTAGGAACAAATTCACACATCAAGTAAAATTTGAACAAGAGGATCATCATGGCTCTCCCCAATCCTTTTACATTAGTTTTCCTTTCTCACAAAGAAATGTGAGTTGATGGGGTTCCGTTTCTTGTCTTGTTTTTCATCACTTTGCTTACACAAATAAAAGATAAATATAGAGAATTGATATTTTAATTAAAAAAAATTGACACTTTCCCAATAACTTATTTACATAAATAATAAATAAAATTTACTTTTAAATGAGTGTGATATTATAGAACCATCAATTTCTCTCGTACGAATATCAATTATCTAAATATAACATTGTTCTCCGCCTTTGCATTTCGTTTCATTTTGCCCCGGATCCCTCCATCCAAAGAAGAGGTTGGTAGTTGATTGGATCAAGTCTTTGACCATTTAGTTTATAATAATAAATATACAAGAACCGAAATCAACTTGGATTTGAATGTATCCAAACACAACAAATTTCAAATGTCCTAACAAAGACTAAGCAAAGATGATTTTATATTTCCATTTTTTTGAAGACCACGTGCCTTACAAATTCAAATGATAAAACTCAACATTTTTGAGTCAATGGAACGTAACAAATATTAAATTATGATTGAATGTAAATTAAAAGTTATAGTCTAATGATAAATATTTTTTTTTATTGTGTAAGATTATTTCAGCTTGATCCCTTCTTTAGACTCTCTCTAGGCTTTTAGAATTAAAATATACCCTTATATTTATATATACATTATAATAATATAGGTTCTTTAACAAAAAAAAAATTATGGTTGAACGCGGAAATGAATGCAATTTTGGTACACGAGGTCATATTAAATACCTAAAAATAGGTGGGGGAGGTTCTAAAAAAATAAATAATAATAAATATGGTTGACGGTGGAAATGAATGCAATTTTGGTACACAAATTCATATTAAATACCTAAAAATAGGTGGGGAGAAGGGTTTTGTCTTATAAGATCAAACATTTTGTGCAGACATATATATTAATCCCTCTGTTATTTTTTATTTATCTTTTTAGGAGGAAAATTTTGTTCTTTTTTATCTGTTATTTGTTAATTTCAATGAAAAATAAAATATGTAATTTTTTATATTATCCTTTATAATTAAATACTAATTTATTTTTCACTCATCTTTCTAATGAATTTTAGAATGTTAATATTGAATTTTATACTCAATGTAGTCAATCAGACAAAGTATTAATTATATTTTTTAATTTATATGCATAATCTTAAAACGTTAAAAAAAAATAAAAAAATAAAAAGAATGGAGGGAGTACATATTATATAGCTAACATTTCCTATCGCCTATATTATCTTGTACTTTTATATATATATATATTGTTGGCTTCTTGTTGTTAACCAAATTATCTGACTTAGTACAATATTTAACAAAATTGAAAGAAGATAATAATGGAAAATACAACACATAAACCTCACTTGTTAATTATAAAAATAATCATAAAAAAAGGTATAGTTGGATATGGTGATAAACCAAAATGCTAGTGCCTCATATTCATGAAAAGAAAAAAAAATTCATGCTATTTCAAAGAAAATGTTGTTTGAATAACATTTTTTTATCATTTTGAAATGTTTGGCTTTAGTATGAAAAAGTAAACAAAAAACATTTACTGTTCAATACACAATTAATCTAAATTTTCTAATAAAAAAAAGACTTGAAATTTCAAGATTGGTTATCATTTTCAAAACATGAACAAATCATTTTTCTTAGATAGAGTTTAGAATAGTGAATTATTATTCTCATTAATATCATTTAACCAACCAGAAAATCATATGCTTCGACCCGCATTAAATGTCAGGCCATCCGTTGAACATAAAAATACATCAAAACTACATAAAATCTTACTATGAGAAGATTGTATCCATCGAAAAAATATAAATTCGATCAAGATTTGTTTCACCAGAATACCCGAGACAAACCTACATTATTATGAACATAAAGTTTCCAAAACATGGAACCCCATAAATGGTCAAAATGAATGATTTTTTACTATTCATATCTATTTATTCTTTAAATAATATTATTTTTATAAAATAAAAAAATAAAATCTATAAAAATCGTATAAAATATGACAAAAATAGAAAATTATCCACACAAAAAATTAGTAAAATTCTTTTATCTATATACATATAATATCCGTAAGAAAGACTCATTTTTACCGTCTACTTGTTATTCTCCCTTCTACTAAAATTGATAAGCCCAAGCTTCAATAAATTTCTTATATCAATGTGAATGTGGTTCAAGACCTTCTGCAAGAAAAGGGCAGATGTAAACAAACTTTGATCTTGACTGCTGAATATTCTAGTATCAAATTTTAGTCCAGATGGAAGACAGGCTTATTTATTACCCATTGCATAAGAGCCACATATAACAAGAAGTAAAAGACCACAAGAAATTACAAAAAAAATGAAGAAAAATTGTTCCCTTTCTCATTTTAGCGGATATATTTCATCCATCTTTTCATTAGGAGATAGAAAGAATATTTACATCCGCATTCACATATATGCGAATATTATATTTAAAGCTGTACTACATTAGTACATGTGTAATTATAAATATGAATACAGGAATTTTAGAATTTTTAAAAATAAATAATTATTAAAATTTTGTCTATTAAGATAATAAATAAAAATACAATGACATAATTGTTATTGTTATTAAAGAAAGCTAACAACAAATAAATTTGATAATGCATGACAAATCACAATTATCATATATAATAAAATATTACACAACTTTAATCAAGTAGTAAAATTCGAGAATTAAGAAATTAAAAAAAAATGTTATATTAGTTCTTAAGTCACAAAAACAGGGAGTGAAAAGTTTTGACAAAAACAGTAAACAAATATTTTGACAAAAACACTCAAATTATTGAAATTCATATCACATCCATGTTACAAGAACATGATTTCTAATAGTTTATCTAGTAATTAATCGATTAATTAATGTACAAACCACAAAAGCAAAACAAACACGCAGTGGACATGAGTGTTCATATTGTGTATTATTTTAATTCAAATGAGGTAGCCAACACCTTAATTTACATTTTAAGATATCTAAAATAATTTATAACTTATTCATGTGTTATAATTTTTGGTATTGTGTTTAAAAACTAGCGAAAGAGTTGGATTCAAAATTTTAAATTTATAAATATAAATATATACCATAAGTAAAACGGCGAGATTTTACATTATATTGTATTCTATACTTGTTTTTTGGTGTGTGTGTGTACATGTATATATGTGTGTGCGCGCGCACAAATATATGTGATGCAGTGCAGTGTAGATACTCCTTATATCCACATTCACATACACATATGTGCAAATACTAATTTTAAAAATCACATATCGGCCGTGTAAATACGATTACAAATGCTAATTCTTGCTCTCCCTACTTTCCATTAACAGAAAAGCTCCAGCTCCACTAGTCATAAATATTTTCAACAAGGGACACAACTGCATGCGAATTCACATTTAGTAGTAGGGTTTCTACTATATAACCACACCAGTTCTGCATCATATGTTCCAACTCTTATCAAACCTGGCCACCGCAGGAGCTCACTTTCAGAATATTGTTCAATAAGATTAGCTACTTTTAACTCCATTAAAAATAAGAATCTCATCTTTTAGAAGAAAAGATTCCACCATTGCCATCACCTTTCTAAGGTTCTAAAGCGTTTAACGGACCACAGGGTAAACAGTCCTAAAATACTTTGAAACAAACACAAGCTCTAATAATAATGGGTAACTGCCAGAATTCTGCACAATGTAGTTTGGTTGGAAGCGTTTCTATTACTTTCCAAAGCATTAGTAACATTTAGGGAAGAGATCAATAGCAATGCAGTCATATTGAAATCACAAAAGAACGAATATGAGTGGAGTTTAAATTTGAAAATTCATTGATAGAGGCTTTACTATTTCATTTCTCTATTCTAGTTTATTCTTTTAAAGAAAAAATTATTTGACTGATAGAATCGACCTTCTAGACAGCAGGAATGAATAAACTAAAGTCATACAATGAGGTCTACAATGAATCCTTCAGAAGTCAGAACCGTGCAGTATCTTCTATATTACCTTGGAGACCTAGAAGACAAACACTTTCCACAGGAGACGAATTTCAGCAAAGCTTGTGGCTTCCTTGTTCTAACTTTCAAACGTGAAAGCTGTCGGACATTCACAAAACATCATAAGTAAAAACTTCAAACAAATCACCAAAAATGAAATGCGGGGTATGACAATAAATTCAGTTTACAAATTGTAAAAATTAAAATTAAAATTTACTCTGCGGAATAATTTGCTAAAATTTCACTATTGTGAAGATTCCAAAAACAAAACAAAAAAGCATGGACGCCAGATATTTGACCTAACTGAAAATGGTATGCCATATAAACCTCTAAATACATTTTTGGGCAAGTTCATGGTCCTTTATTTTGACATGGATTCTTGGCCTGAACAGAATGTGACGCAGAACAGCTAAATATTGGTACCATGCTCTAATGTTCTGCCACAGCTGGATGAAGATTACGAAAAAATAGTATTGATAACTGAGCACCAGAAAGTACTATACACACATATGAAAGGTCTTTAAAATTGATGCTCTATCAAGAAGTAAAATGGTAAACCAGGAACAAGCTGCAATCTCTAAGATAAATGAATGAAATGTTGTTATACTACAATGTCAACGTATTAGATATAGTGGTTAGTATACAGAGGTTATTTGTCCTACCACAGCTACAACTCAACCTGTCCTGCGCAAAAATGGACTAGAAGAGTCATCATGGGTGAATGCGCAAGAATGTTTGGACTACACAGTTACACACCCACCTGGTCTTGCACCATTTTATGCCAGCATGCAAATTTGTAGTTGAATACTCGTTATTCGCTGAAATAAACATATTCTCCTTATTTAATCAGTTTCTGGCAAATTCTTCATCAAATTATATTAACAAAATCTACACGAGTTGTATACAACCGCATTCGAGTGCTTTATGCTCTTGTATTAACTTGGAGTCTATGAGTTGCTCCATTCCACTTTACTAGCATTATTCCTTTGTCGTATCCAGTCATCCTCACTCCTTCCATACTAATCCCTAAAGGGAGGGGGATGAAGGGCAGAAGGCGGTATGATATAAGTGTCCAGTTGTTGGGAGATCCTAATAGACTTGATGATCCATGCAAGAGGATTCATATATATGATAAAAGGAGGCACAAGTTTGCCTAATTAATAATCTAGTGCCTTATCTACATTTGTCTCAAAGATCATAAGGTGCTGTAGGATTTTGCGAAAGGAATGGAGCCCAGTAAACAGGGAAGCTCGCCATAGAGCCGTCGACCAGAAATAGAAGACTGCTGCCCTGAGAGAGGGAAGCCTCTTTCAGGAGACTGAGAATTTTATTTATGCTGCATAGGAATTTTAGTAATGAAAGTAATTACTTAATTTTAGGACTTGAGCATCTTGGTTCCAAGATATGTAGCTATTTTTTTCAGGCTTGGTCACCTATATAAAGGATTATGATGTATTGGATTGATTAGCTTCCGATGAATAGATACTATTCTCCCTCTAAACTCCCTCTTCTATCTCCTCTCTCTTATTTTTCTTCACTTTCCTCATACAGCATGCATCACCAGTAGTGAAATTTAATCATTCGGGCACAATCAATTTAGAACAAATTGAGTGCACACCATATTCATTGATTCTTATCACCTCATTTTATATTGACAATAACATTTCTTTAGGTTATGGAATCCCTAGTATTTTAGTAGATATGGTGTATCTATCTTATGCAATTCAGAGTGGAACACAAGCATCACAAAAGTCTGCACTCATATGGGTACATGAGAAGAAACACTATATAGTCTAGTGCTATATGGTTCAAAGAAACGTGATGAAACTGTGCTTTATGATCATACAAAGATCTACATCATGTACCTTTCGACGGGTCAACCTAGATGCCCTCCAGCACAGCAAGCTTCTTGATCTAGGTTCTAATCTCCTGTGGAACAAGCAGATAATATTATAATCGTTTCATAGAATCATGCAAGAAAACCCCAACGCAAATTCACTCCAATAAAACGTCATTTGTCATTGCAAAAATCTGAAATCATGAAATGGTTCTCGGAATGTAAGAGCAACAACATTAATTCTGAATTTATAAGATATTTTCAATACCAAAGATTGAGTTCAGCTCCTTTTCCATGTTTTACCTATTTGGGAGGCCATTCTTCAAACAATAGGTATTGAAGAAACTTAAAAATAAAGAAGGAAAAACAGCAAGAAAAATATTGGATCTGCAAAAGCATCCAACTCAAAACCGCATGACAGGCATTATTACACTAATGCGGGACAGGTGCTTCCTGTCCTCCCTCACGTGAGACCTCACTAGTTATGCACAGTACCACAAGTGCTCTAACATGAATTAGCCGCCACACTCTCAATCTATAACCTAGTGGTTTGGGCCAACTCCACAGTATCACAAGTACGGGTCCTCCGGGTATTAGATATATCGATTTCTCCAACCCTCTCCCCCCCCCCCCCCCCAACCCCAAAAAGAAACATATTGTATCTGTAAAAGCAATTAACCTAAAACCACACGGTACACTTTATTTTACCAATGCCCTCCCCGTGCTCCATCACGTAAGACCCAGCAGTATAATGAGTTATGGACTAATTGGTTTGGATGCTCTAACATATATTAGCCACCACAACCTCCATCTGTCACCCCTCAGATTTGGGCCAACTCCCAGTTCCACAAGATCGAGACCTCTCCCCCCCCCCCCCCCCCCCCCTTCTTCTTCAACTTCTTCTTCAACTTAAAAACCTCCAATTTCACCACTTAGTCTTCCCCAGCCTCCTCATAAATAAATACTCGGTCATAAACAATGAAGTAAACTTTTTCCTTGTAGGGGAAAATGTATCTAATCGTTCGTTGAATCCCCTCCCACCACTACCACCCTTGCGCCAAAAAAAAAACTTAACTAGATATTTCAAAACAAGACTTTAGGCATCATCATTTCAAAGTTGTAGTTCAGAATTGTCAAACAAGGTGTTTATTAGCCAATTGAGCAAGTTACTGATTAAAAAGGCACTACATCAAGCATCAACGGAAACCCGCATCATTTCAAGCCATGTTCGTTACAACTAACACATCCAAACTAATATCCCAGTATCAGAAAAGTTTTAAACTAAGTTGGAACCCAGAGCCTTGCCTCTTAATTATGTTTTAGCCTCTTCATACAAGTATAGTCATGGACGATTTAGAGATTTTGGGTTTGTTCGTCAAAAATCAAAATCATGCATATTCTTATAAAAAATACAATTTTGGAAGTAATATATTAATTGAAGAAAAGAAACGTACAGATTCTCTTGCTCAAGCTTTTCAGCAATAGAAACAGCTTTTCGTTTTGACCACCCATTTCGCTGTGTACATCCTTCTGCCTGCTGAATTACATGGGCAAGGGAAACCTTGCTTCTCACCATGCTCCGACTCTGATTTGGTTCACTTGACTTTCTTTGTTCAGGGAGAGAAGCCAACATGGAATTTTTATGTGAAGATGATATTTCTCCTATCCAAGCATCTCGTATCTCTCTTCTGGCAGGCTGCGTATTGGCAAGATGCTCATTACCTCTTGGTTGTCTTGGAGAAGCTTCAATTTCAACAATTTCACTCCTTGTCATTCCAGTTGAGTCAAAATGTAACGGCTGGACTTGACTTAAATTATCTCTATCTTTCAAAAGCCTTCCACTGGAATCATCATATCTTGTCGTAGACATCTTGCTGCTAATAACTCTAGGGTTTGCATATGTCTGGGATGAACCATCCCCAGAAGCTGGTAAAATAAGCGGCACATTAACCACTGTTCTTGTATATTCATATTTGATTTCAATTGTTACAGGGGATCCAAGAACAGACTCAAATGCTTGTAAAATGTGTGCCCTAAATTTCTCTGCCTTTGATTGCGCCTGATGGGAGCTGAACAGCAAATGAACTGTCGAACCTGCTAAAACGAAATTTAAACATAATTAACTAATTAGACCGACAGGACAATGGCGTTCCACTAAAAATGTAATAATTATGTAAATTTACATGTAATAAATAATAAGCATTGGGCCTGCATCAAGAGGAGAACTAAAAGGCATTTATTTCTTAGATAAGAAACATAGAAGAGACATTTTTAATTAACTGGCCGTATGAGCGGAAAAATTTTCTGTGAAATCGGGTTAGTTCATAGGGGGCAGCAGGAGGAGCAGAGTTTTCCGTGACAGAATAATTGGACGGCGCAGACCGCGCGGTTACCTCGGAAGGTGGCTTTTTCACATGGATAGGGGCTCTTGATAGTCAGTATTCTTTGTGGAGAGGAATGTTGTGGTGAACCATCGCTACATGAATAGGAAGAATTGGGAAAAGGCTGACCATTTACTTCTTCATTGTGATTTTGTCCATCTATTGTGGTCGATGGTGTTTTCTTTGTGGTACAATGGGCGATGCCTGCATCACTGGTGGAGTTGCTTAGGATACGGAAGGGAGTGTAAGTTTCTAAAGAAAAGTCATGTTTTGTGGGCCAGGATTCCTTATTGTTTGGATGGGTGATGAGGAGAGAGAGGAATTGTAGATACTTTGTCGTGAAGGAATGGAATATTGGTCAGATTTTAAAATTTTTTTTGTCCTTTTTGTTCTTCTGGAACAAGGAGATGTTCCTGGTTTGGATGTGAATTTTGTTGATTTCTCATAGAAATTTAGATTACAAGCGTGATTAGGGTTTGGTTAGTGTGGCATTCACGTTCGAGTTCTTGCGTTTGAGATTCTTAAGTAAATGTGTGCACTCTCATGGTACCTTTTTCAATAAAAAAATTTACTCAACCCAAAAAATAGAAAAGTATCTAGTCTATTAGAATTATGTGTTTGCATCAAAATGAGACTACCATTTACATATATAAACTGATTTGAACGGATAAATGATATCAACTTAAGGAGAGAAAGAATCAGCATTTCCTCAGTTTTTATAAAATAAAGAATAAAAATAATTATCCTACAAAGCATTCTGTGGTGCACTCACTCCGTTCCTGTTAGAGATAATCTAAGATAGTTTAAACTTATATCAAGTTTGATACATTGGAGAAGTTTAAGCAATAAACCTTATCTCTGTCTCAAGGATAGTGTGATTATAAATATTGTAATATCTTGTACACATTTGATGTGTTGAAAATAGTGTTATTGTTCTCTATGGTGGAAGCAAGTCTTTATGGCTGAATGACATTAATCCTTGAGTTGTATCCCTCTTCTATCATTTTATATATTTTCTATGTAATTAAGTTTCTACGCAACTACTTTCTGTTTCCATTAAATGCTCACTACTTCAATTTAATAAAAGTCACTCTGTTTTTAGTAAAGGTCTTTCACCACTCTCCCTCTCTCTCTCCCTCCCTTCCTCACACACACATACTTAATAACTAACAATTTCCTTCTTTCTCACATTTATAATAAGACTAGTTTAGCATATGCTATGCTAATACTATTTTACTCTTTCAACCCTACAGAGACCTTTAAGTTTTTCTAGTCCTTTCAACGGGCAATTCTTGCCATAACAACAGTAAATATCTGACCCAACCAATTAGGAACTAAGGGGCTGTTTGTTTATGACTGAATAAGTCTGAATGAGTTAAGATTTAAGCGAATGAGCTAAACTGTTTGTTTACAAATTTTATAATCTGAATGGGGCTGGATACATCTGAGCGATTCTTTCTAAAAAACTTGGCTGAATGGGGCTGGATACATCTGAGCGATTCTTTCTAAAAAACTTGGCTGAATAAATCTGAACAACTTTTTTTACCCAAATAGTCATCGCTTATGTCGATTTTACCTTGGGAAATAGTAGATGCCGAAGAAGTTGAGCAGCAATCGGAGAGATCTAGACCTTCACAACTTTGAGAGCCGCCCATGGTCGGAGACTATTTGGATCAAGAGAGAGAAAATGGTGAAGTTGAGAAGTTGAGGTTTGGATTTTTGGTGCTCTTGATTTGTGGAAGAAGGTTTTGACTGGTAAAGAGAGAAAGAAGAAGAGTTGCAGAGAGAGAAGGAAATGTGATTTTTCAAGGATGTAGTGTGTGTGTGTGTGTGTATATATATATATATTGTGCTAAATTGAATGTAGATATCTTTGTAAGCATAAATATATTCTTTTGATATAAATAATTATAAACTAGTTATAAATTATTATTATTAATATTTTCAATTGTTATAAATTATAAATTATTTTAGTTTTTTTTAATTATTTATATTATTTAATTTTTATTATAAATAATTATATTTTGTTATTGAGTTTATTAATTTGATTTTATAATTAAATTTTTTTTTATTATAATTAATATATATTTATATTGCATATGTTTTAAATTATCAAACAAACTAATTCAAAATATCTTTGAGGGTTAAAATTGTAAAATGCACTCGTTCAGTTATTTCAAACATATCAATTATCAAACAATTTTTTTTATTCAGTATTCAAAATTCTACTCCATTCAACTCATTCAGACTACTTAAATATTCTGAACTGTTTCATTCAGTTTTATCAAACAGCCTCTAAGGATGACTCTCCAGTTTAACAATCTCTTGATCAGCATGGACTACCTCATAAGCAAGGAAGTCTGCAGTTTTGTTTCCTTTGGGATGCACAATGATTATATTAAGCTTTGGCCAGCTCGTCTTAGTCTTTCTATCTAGGTCCACGGAAATTCTTGTAGAAGGGTAAATTTGGTTTGAATCCAAAAGAAAGGAGGAAAGTACAAGTCCCGAAAAAGGTTAGGCTTTAAGGGAGTGACATGCGTAAATGCTCATCCTACCAAGCATGACTGAATCCGTAATAAGCATGACTGAAACTCGGAGTCGTTAAAATTGAGAATGAAGGTCTAGATCCAGATGTCAATAAAGAGGACTGAATGAAAATTTTAAGGTACTAATGCTAATTTGTTCCAAAATTTGCCAAATTCCATCAGCCAATCTGGCCACCAAATTTTTCGGGATTCCATGAGTTAGAAATGTTCGTACACAACATTTCAGTGAAACCAACAACTACAAAAATACTCAAGAATGAAAATAGGGCATAAATTATTGCATGAGTTAATAATAGGCAATGATGCATGTTGGAAGTACCTGATCCAAAACTCACTGAGATCAGCTTGCCTTCTTGATACATGAACTCTCTTATGGTATTTATTTTGATCTTTTCAAGAACCTCCAACCAAATTTCTTCAATTTCCTTGTGAAATTTACCTGGCATTTGCTTGCTATATACTCTATTTTTATGACCAGAAACACCAAATGTCTGCTGAGGAACCATCCCAGACCCAGCATGTCCTTTTCTATCTAGACTAGTGCGTCCTTTCATCTGAGCATTATAATAAGTATCACTAGAACTTCCAGCTTGAAGGTTATCTATTCTAACCTTTGTTGACAATCCTCTTGCAATATTAGGCATATCATTATGCTCAAAATTACTTCTCCTGGGCTCTCTTCCACCAGCAGAGTTTAAGCCTGAGGGACTATGATTTAAACTAGTGTCTGCAGACGAACTAGGCAACATATACTGCTGATCAGGAGCAAGTTGCAACAGCGCAGCCGTTAGCCATGTTAATCTATCATTTGACATTCTCAGCTGCTTTTCAGCTTCAGATAATGTTTTCAGAGCTTGACGTAGTTTTTCCATATCTTCTTTTGACACTAGAACCAATAAGAAAGCATATTAATTTTAAAACAAAATAACAGAAAATAAAGTCAGATGCGCAGGAATCTGAAAACAGTTAAAGAGCTGAATTCAAACTCAAATATGACAGGTAGGAAGTAACAAAAGGCTCTGGCACTATTATTCTTATTATATGCAACCAAAAAGAAAGATAGCTGGTCAAAAGACGTGTCATTTCAAATTCGCATATTCAATATGCTTCAGAGAAAATATGCATTAGTGCCATGCTGCCCATGACGTGTAGCTGGCTAAGTGGAAAAACAATCAAAGAAAAAAAAACATTGAACTTATCAAATTGATCAACTTTTTGTTATTAACACGTGGACTATCAGAAAATCTCAACTTACATGATTGCCGTCGAAAGAACTTCCTTCTAGATAATCCTTTCATGATATCATAACTACCAGCAAGAATGTCAGTTATTACTGTAGCAAGTTGTGACATCAAAGCCAATGGTTCAACACCAGACTCCATGATCTCTCTCAAATTCTTAACAGTATTAACTGTGTCTGCAGATAATGCTAAATCAAGCAGATCAACCAACTTCTCATCAGATATTAGACCAACCTGTAAAAAGCATACACTATGAGATTTTATGTAGAACCTAATTAATAATTGCAATGGGAAGTCTCAATATTTATGGAGAGAAATAAGCAGTTTCAATATTCATACATGAGATGGTATACAGAGTATCTCATATCAACTGCAGAATTCCAACTGATTTAGAAAAGGAAGGCAAAAGAAAGTACCAACTTTTCATAATTCTTTATACATTGTATAAAACATTTATGACACAGTTATGTTGTTTCCAAAGGAAACAATGGACAGAAACTTATAATCGTATCCAAGAAGTATCCAATTGAGCCGTTGAGCAGATACAAAATCACAATTAATGTGCCAAGATAATCATGTTCTTCGGCATATCCTCAACTTAAATATGCAAGTTAGAAGAAATATATATATATATATATATATGTATGTATGTATGTATATATGTATGTATGTATGTATGTATGTATGTATGTATGTATGGGGATTAAGACCTTTATATACTATTGTAGGAGGGAAAGTGTATCATGAGAGTTAGAGGGCCTCGTGAGAGCAACAATGTGAGGAGGCATTAAATACAGTGCCAAAAGGCCAAATTCCACAGGGATTTAGCCAGGTCACAGACTCATAATTTGAATCTGATGATATATCTTGGGCCTACATGTTAATCTACATTCTATGAACCTTAACTATTGTAACTGAGTTGATTATTGGTTCTAGATTCGAATACTCTAACTTGGACTAACTTCAAGTAAACGTAATATTTATATGTTTTGGGCGTGCTAATTATTTAACATAACATTATAACTAATAAAAATGACAATTGTCAACAAAAATGTAACAAAAATATAGAAAAATATTTATAGTCAGGGTTAAAACTCAAATGAATCAAATCAACTAATCAAGGAGTGATCCTACTACAATCAAATCTATAACCATTAGATGAGTGCTAAAACGGAACAGCCAAATATCTCTTAGATGTATTGTAAGATATGTATCGAGTGTCATAACATAGTGACAACTATGCAAAATACACTTAAAGTAAATTGTGCATGCAGAAGTCATGCATTTGATGAGTTTTCATGCTTCTTTTAAATTCAAACTTTCTTTGAGGTTAGCAATTTACTTTGATCTATTCAACCCATTTTCTCAATTGTGCAAAAATATAAAGTTGAATAAAATCTTAAACTTTTCAAAGCAACTTTTTACTCCCTCCGTCCCAAGATAAAAGTCCTCCGTTGACTTTTGTGGTCAAATTGGCCGTTTTTAAAATTAATAATTAAACATATATATTAGATATTCGAAAAGGCAAACATTGAGATTAGTACTAAATATAATGTTTATAGGGTTTTTGTATATATATAAAAGAATAATAAGATCTATTGATTTAAAAAAATTGTCAATTTGACCATAAAAGTCAATGGAGTACTTTTTATCATGGGACAGAGAGACTATGATGTAAGATGGTAAGAAAACAAATAACCACAGGAAGTAAAAACTATATTAAAGTCACCAGCTCTAGATAAGCAGTAGTTTGAAAAAAAGGTATTTTTTTGGCTTCGAGTATGGCTAATTAATACTTTTACGAACATGTAATTCAGGGAGTGATAGCAGATTAAATAAATAATACACTATGGAATAATAATAATAATAATAATTTTGTGAAGGATAAAATAGCATATAACTAACCAGTTCCTGAACCAGAGGAACAGATATTCTCTGCCCCAGCAAACCTAATTGATCAAGGGTCATCTCAGCATCCCTTAATGATCCATCTGATCTTGAAGCAATAAGCTTTAGAGCATCCTTATCAATTTCTAGATCTTCTTTGGTTGCAATCCACTGCAGAGTATAGATAATATCAGCATCCTTCAACTTTGGGAAGAAGAATTTTTGGCACCTGGATATGACTATGTGAGGCAAAACATCAAGACTCGAACTAACAAAGACAAAAATGACACGCCTGGGCCCTCGATCCATGACCTTTAATATAGCACTCCAACAATCAGCAGACAGAGTATCACAATCATCAAAAATAAAAACTCTGTACTGTAACGGCATCTGAGGAACAATCACGTTATCAAGTATATCCATAATACTTTGGAAGTCAAAAGTACTGACTGGACCTACTTCCCTTATATATCGACTTCTACCCATGTCATATGCAGTGCAAGATGCACAAAATCCACAAGGTTTGGGATGCTCCATAGACTGGCAGTTTAAGGCCCTGGCAAAAATGCGTGCGCACGAGGTTTTACCCGTCCCATGTGGTCCATAAAACACATAGAGCAACCCAACTTTTCTTTTTACAACAGCATTAGAAAGAGCTTGTGCAACCAAATTCTGCCCCACAAGATCTCTGAAGGTTCTTGGCATATACTTTTGGGTCAAATTCTGGTGCCTACCATTTCGATGCCCTTGAAACTTTTGCTGATCACCAGACCTAGCTTCCGAAGCAAGGTCAGAGTCAATATCCTGCTTCAACAAATTATCAGCATAAATGCCTAACTCCCCCGAGTAATCATGCACCCAAGCAGCATTATCTGTACTGTCCTGATCATCAATGAGTAGAGGAAGAGCTTCCCCGTCAGATTTACTAGATGAACTTGAGTGATCAGGCCTCACAGGCATATTAGAAAACTCCCCCCCTTGAATTAGTGGACCACCTTTCTTTGACTTTGAGTCAGACAAACCACAAGAAAGGCTCCTTCCAGCAATGTCAAGAAATGATTTACCCCTGTGATGAATTCGTGACCAATTCCAAGGAATACCACACCCATTTCTGGGAGCCCTTGAGACATTCTGATCGCCATACTCTTGTCCTCCTTCCTCCATGTGATATTTTGAAAGTACAGCGCCATGAGCTAATGAATTAGACGCCACAGACATTTCATTCTCAGCCACAACATCTCGTGAAGCTATAGAAGCTCGAGTCCTCCTTGTACCACGAAACTTACGTCTTTTTACCCTATTCAAACCATTACAGTGGCTACGATTGCTTGCTTCTGCTTCTTCACGGGGGTCTTCATACTGTGCATGTCTTCCATGATGATGGATGTGAGATGATGCTACATCATCACTGTCCACTCGGACCTCATTTAGCTGTTCAGAGAGGGTCCTGAGGCGATCATCTTGCCTATGCCTTCCCTTCTGATTGATCTTCGTATCCCTTGTTCCAGAGTTTCCTGAATGAATGTCACGGATCAAATCGTTACCATCTATTGGAGTCTCATCTTTGCCAACTAAAAGGTCAGTTGCCAAATTCTTCCCTATTGATCCTCCTCTCTTACTTCTTCTGCGTTCCCGGACTCCACTCTTGCAACTACAATCACTTACAGCTGGTACCCCGTCATTAAGCTTGCTGGCCTCCCCAGGAGCCACTCTTAATATTGGTACGCTAGCTAAAAGTGGTGAGCTCCCCGAAAATCCTCTATCATCCCTTTGACGCTCAATGCCTACAGACCGCCTTCCATTTCCCACCGATGCATCCTTTTCACCTCTTCTGGATAGCAAATCAATAGCAGAGGGAGAATTCCATGAGGGGGGGCTCATGGAAGGATCCCTAAGAGATCGAGACCTCTGGAGGACAACAAGGTCCCTTATAAGGGACCTGTCGTTTAATATAGGGCTTTGCATATGCATATGGTTCTTCAAATGAATACAATTTGTCAAATGAATATGGTTGCGGAGATGATCACTAATATCACCATTCGCATCCTTAAGTATCCGGTCGCGGACAGCCCTGGTCATGATCAGATCATAAATTGATCCAACAGCATAAATTTTTGAGCTTTAATGCAGAATATCAGAAAACACTGCATTGTCTCGATTTATTTCTGTCCCAAATCTTCCCAATTACAGTAAAAAGGCAACAAACCCAGCCAAAATCCCACTAAATTCGTCTCAAAGCAAATATTAAGCCCAAGTCCAAGTAATCAAAGACTCCCATTACAAACCCATGTTCAAAGAACTTATAACTTCAGATTTAAATCCTTCAAGATATATCATTGGCCGAACAAAAGCATAAATACACTAGCAACAGAGCAAAGACTTTACACCTCTAACTTAAACTCCAAGCTGTAAAGCTTTAAACTCAAATGCCAACACAGTAACATCTGAGCTTCAAAAAGTACGAGAAGTAGCAGAAGTGGTACATGCAAATCTCATAACACAAAATGCTCCGTTGAAAGGGTTTATGGCCATAAATGGGTCATTTTAATTTGACAAAGTGGTAAAGCAAATTAGAGGTGGAAATCAAAAGGGGCATTAAATTATAGGAAATAGAAGGTGAAAAAGGAAGAAAAAGGAATTCACAGAACACTCCGTTCACCTGAATCAGGGAGGCAAAAGAAAAGCAGCGAGTGACCCGTTCCCATCATTAAGCCTCGTCAGATCCTTCTAACTCTCCCTATCATCACATGGAGTTCACGAGGGATGATTTCTTTCTTGAAAACGATGGAAGATGCGGTTCATATTGTTTAGATAGAGAAAGCTTAATAGAGTGTAAATTAGCCAGAGAGTGAGATTCGGAGTCTTGTAAGAGAGAGAGGAGAGAGGAAATAAATAGAAAGAGGTGGAGGGGAGAAAAATGTTGCAAGATGCTGACGAATTACAGTAAAGTGGTGTCCGTTTGTTTTGTTTGAATTTTTGGATTAAAAATTTAAATTAAACAAAAGCTCTATCTACTCCTGTCACCTCACTCCTCATGTTTCATTTTTTTTTTTAAATTAATTTTTTTCAAAAAACATATCATTTTCATTTGTCAGAAATTTAATAATAGTAATGTAATATATTAATTACTTAAAATAATAAATAATAACATATTAAAAACTCGATATTACTTTGTAATTTAAAAATTAAAAATTAAAAATTAAAAATTAAAAATATACTTTTAATTTTGAAAATGAGTAATAAAATGTATTTAAAATTTTACAACAAAGATAATATTTATTATTCTATGTTGGACCATTAGTTCTTTCGGTACGAGTAATTTGTAAATTGTGGATTAAGATTTTTTTTATTATATTTTTTATTTAATTTTTTTAAATATATATTTAATTATACAAATATTATTTTTAAATATTCAGTAATTTATGATAAAAAAAAATTATTGTATAGTTAAATGTATATTAAAAAAATTAGGCCAAAAATATGCCGGAGGGATTCTACAAATTATACACTATATATACATAATTGTAGTTCTTTTATACTCTTTACGTAGATTACTTATTATTTTAACTATTGGAACCTATTTTTTATGTCTGTTCATTTGAAAATTAGAATATATATGAGGAAAATATATATACATAATTGTGTAGTATAACATCAATTATGATAACGATTTTTTTGAATTATGGCGACGGTTTAATCGTCATCATAATTAATTTTAATCTATAACAACAATTGAACCGTTACAATAACTTAAAAAAAATTGTTACTATAGTTGATCATATATTATATAATTGTGTATATATATAGTCTTATATATATATATATATATATATGGGGACCAAATGATCCGTTTCTGCTGGAAGAAACCGTTTTTTTGTGTACGAACAATGTTGGGCTGGATTGGGCTTGTAATTTTTGTACTGAGAGACATTAATGACAATAATATATACAGTGTTCAGGTCACATCTACACTTGGGACCATCTTCAAATTATACCTAAAGATTCATTAATAGATTATTATTTTTTTCGATTTAAAAATTCATTGATAGTCTAGTTTTTTGAGGTTTGTTTGAAAATTTTTATGACACGTGAATTATTCTTTTTCCAACTTTCGACCATACTAAAGAATTTGATAATTTGGGTTTATTTCGACTCTAAAATTTGGATTGTTGGGATGAATGTTTATTGCTTGAATATATGAATCGAGAAATAATTATATATTATATTTATTTATATTTTTAAAAAATAGAATATAATATTAAAATTCATATCATATTTTATTTTTTAATAATATAAATAAATTTAATATTTAATTATTATGTACGTAAACTGATCAGAGGGAGAGCGAAAGAAGTTAAAACTAACATATGTTTACTAGGGATTATATTGTGCTTCATTTGTTGCCTAAATTATAGGGTGACAAATGAATATAGGAGAGGGTGATATATATAAAATAAACACAACCCATGCATAATAATTGTTTAAATTTGTGCTGAATGGTAGGGTTGTCAGCCGAATTGGGAAAAAAAAAACTACCCGAAATATTACTACAAGAAATGGCCCTACACCGTACCCAACAAACTATTTTGAATCTAATACTATTTATGTGAAAGAATACAATGCTCAAATGGTATTGATTTGACTTGCCATGTTAGGACCTGTTATTTCGGATTTTATTTTTGGAAAGAGAATATTTCACTTATCATATAGGTAAATTTAATATTTTTTAATTGAATGGATTTTTTCGTTACACTTTTTTTTTTTTTTTTGGATATTTATTAGCAAAAAAATTAAAGTAGAAGCCTTTTGACTATTTTTTAAAGTTTTCATTCACTAAAATTTTAGTTTAATGGTATATTACGTAAATCTTAATCTTTGAGGAATTTAATTAGCAAAAAGTGTTTGAATTTATTATAAAATGAATATTTGTTATTTTTTGACATTTATGTTATTTATTGCACATGTTCATAATTTAATTAATTAAATCAAGTTAAGTGAAAATTATAATATACAAATTTATATTTAGTGGATATATTAAACATTATAATTATTTGAAGGGTGTATTGGATATTATATTAAAAATATTTTTGGATATTAGTTGGTCAACCACACTAGAGGTAGTAAATGTTACATATTATAAACTAAAGGGGTACTGATAACTTAAAAAACCAGAAATGTGATTAATATTATTGTGACTATCTACAGGAGATGTCAGTGTATTTTACTCTATTTTTTAATTGAATGGATTTTTCCGTTACACTTTTTTTATTTTTTTGATATTTATCAACAAAAAAATAAAAGTAGTAGCCTTTTGACTATTTTTTTTTTTTTTTATTTTTTAAAGTATTCATTTACTAACATTTTAGTTTAATGGTATTTCTTTCATTAATTGTCTTGAATCAAAGCTGGATCTTCTTGGATTCTCCCTAACAACAATAATAAGAAAACTATATAGAAAGAGTAGATGGACAAGGACCACATGAAATTTTGTCGCCTAGTTCACCAAACTGGAGAATGTCATGTGCTCTCCCACCCTCAATTATTATATATTTATATGCCTGCTTACTAGATTCAGGGTACTAAATAAACTAGATAGCAAATCGTTGAAAACGATCTTCTCTTCTACCCATAATGGACTTCATTTTATTTTTTCAAACTTAGTTGCACATATAAACCAATGGATTTATTAAGCTAACTCAAAACTAATTAACTATCATTAGAATAGTTTATAAAACTCATTCGATTAGTTATTCATGTCTTAATTGTCCAATTAAGACACGCACTTTGTTGTGTGATATACTTTTGAATTAAACGCATGTATAATTTTAATTGAATGACGTGATATATATTTAGGTCACTAGGACGCATATCAATAAATGTCTGCTCCAATATCAAATTAAGGCATCCAACTCAAAATCCTCAGTGGTCCATCAGCGTCATGGTCAGGGGCGAATTTAGAAATTTTTTCATTAGGGACAAAATTTAACTAATTTTTTTTTTAAGTTAAATAAAGAAAATTTGAAGTAATCATAATATTAACTAATCATAATAACGTTTATAAATTGCAATAAATATTCATAATCCAAAATAAAAAATAAATTTCAAATAAAAAATATTTAAATACAATTTAGAAATTTATTTCGATTACTTGTCATAGTTCAATTTGAATGATTCACCAAATATTCAAAGCCTCAAACCAAATTTACTTTCTATATTCAAACAAAATCATGAATTAATTTCAAATCATAAAACAGTTTTGGTATCTTTTAATAAGTTTCAAATAAGCTTTACTTGAAATAAGAGAAACAAACTATCCAAAATGTATACTCAGAACACCAAAAATTATACAGGATCCATTAGTTAGATGCATGGAAGTAAAATGATTATAACAACAAGAAATAAGGGGCTGCTAAAGGCTCATAGTTTATTTTCAATTTCCATTTCCCATTATAAAATAAGACAAAATTATTGTAAGCTATCACAATAAAAGACAAAAACTACTCGACCAAAATGATTCCATTTTCAATTGAAGATTAAGCAACCCAAAAACAAAAATCCAATCAGACCAAATTAAATAAACAGTAACCACAGTCAACCAAATCAAGAACAAAAAAAATTCAAACTTGAATCAAACAATATCTCATAGTTCACACATTGATGAACATTCAAAATCAAAAACTATACAAAAAATACAGAGAGAGAATCAAAACCCATAAATCTAAAAACTAGACCGAAATTAAAAATACTTGCGACAGATAAGAGACTGAGAGAGGGTTATAAAAAATTTGAATGAATGCAGATAGACCTCAAGGGGAAAAGAGATAACTGAATTAGGCGATGTTTGTTCCGTTTGGTTCTCCTCTCGCTCCACGTTGGTGTCTGATTGGGTTATTTGGACAAAAGATACATACTTCTAAAATATTGTGTATATTTCTAATATTTCACCAAATCTTAAAACTAAGAAAAGTTATGTACTTATATTTAGAATTGGTTTATTTAATTTATTTGCTCCCTCCAAATTTAACTCTTCCATTAATTTGTCCCTTGAGTGTATTTAACTTACATATTTATCCCTGCTCCTATACTTATAAATAAAAATAAAAAAAATCCAGCAAGAGCAGCTAGCTGTTTATGCTTCCCCTTAAACAGATCAGCCCCTGGCCATGGGAATGTGTAGTTGAAAGATTTGAACAAAAAAAACTTGCATGCCAAGAGTTTTGATATCATTTTAAAGGATATAACTCAAACCAATTAGTAACGAATGGGGTAAGTAACCCATAAAGTTACATATAAAAACATTCTGCCAATTAATTATGAGTGAAGTAACCGATCAATCAAGGTTATATATTGTATGTTCTAAAAAAAGGGTTATATATTGAATCCTTCTATATTAGTTACTCAATATGAAACTTTATATATTAATTGAATGAAATTATAATCTTTCGCTGACAAGTTAAGTAAATTGCAATCTTGATCAACAAGTATAATATCTAAGGAAATTGTCAAACTACGATCTAGGCAAGAAAATTGTACCAACCATTCAAAAAGGTATAGGATTACAAAGTTTGAAACTTAAGAGATACATGATTGCAAATTTGAAAATTAAGACTATGTTTATTTATAAAAAAATATGTTTAAAATTAGAATATCTGTCTTAATTTAATACTATTCTGCACTGCTTAATCTTTTGGTAAAGAATTATTAGTTCTTTAATATTGGATTATTAGTCACGTAAAGTCATTTAATAACTTAAAATAAGGGAAATTATTAATTTTAAATTTTTTATGAAATTATATAATATATCATAAATAGCCGTAGAAATGGTAACAAATAATTCATAGGACTATTTAAAAGACAAATAAAATAATTTAAAATAATATTAAATTAATATAAATAATTTAATCATAAATATATTTTTTACAAGGAAATATAACCTAAGACTATAATTGAAAAATATAAAACTTCGATGGATATTTTTTGCAGTGTCTCCGTATCCATCTCTTCTCCTTTTCCTTCTATTCATTGGTAGCCTCCCCTCTAGCTAGCCATGTGAGCTAACAAGGCCTGGTAACATTCTAATTTCTACCTTCCCATATAAAGAGCCTAAAAACTATTCACATGTAGTTTGTTATCATGTCCCACCTATCACATTCTCCCTATGACCTAAATTGAAAGTCTAAAAGCACAGTTCCAAAACAAATTTGTCTTCCCAAATACAAATTAAAATTTGACAAGATGTTTCAGATCTACTCTTAGTTGACAAGAAGTGATTAATTTTATATTTTAAAATAATACTTTTTTATTTTAAATTATATAATTATTATTGACTTTTAAAAATTAATTTGATATATTTTAAAATTGAAATAATTTATTAAAAATTATAAAATAATAAATCTTATAATAAGTAATACTTTTTAAATAATTTATAATATTTACCTGATTAAAATTTTAAAAAATTATATAAAATTTAAATTTAAAATTTTTTCAAATTAATTTTAAAAAGTCAATAATAATTAAATAATATATAACGTAAGGGGTATAACTTTGTTATTTGAATTGGAGTAGGTAGTAATTTGACTTTTTTTTAGTGTATGACTTTTTAAAAAGCCAACCAACCACAATAATGTGGCCCAGTAAGTTAATTATAAATTAGCCTCTTATTTTTATTTACTTTTTGCTTCTTTTGAGGTCTCAAAGGACATTAACTCAAGACAGAAGTTAAACTAATTTTTTTACTCCACTGGAAAAGCAGTGCATAAGAAATAAAAACTCATCTGACATGCATGTGTAGTGGAGTAAAACTAGCAGTTCAATTCCTCAGGTAAAAGTTTATGGCATTCAACATATATCTATAATTGATAAAGTACCCACCCCATAAAGCAAATTAAAGAACTTATAAAAGTATACACATTATTAAGACAAACAAGAGAGATGGTGCATGATTGTCTTTACATTACATGTCAATATGTGGTAAATAAAGTTTTGAGAAGTACAGTAGTATTTAAATCATGTTTTGTGGATTTGAAGTGGTGACTTTTTGGAAAGATGAAAGATCATTTGTTGAATGGGGAGACGTAAAGAGGGAGGGGAGGGGTGGGGTGGGTGGCATCATTGTCATTCACTTAAAAAGGCTCAAGTCCATGTCCAGTTCCAAAGGGACAATATCTTGGGTATGTGTGTGTTCCCAAGCTCAAAAGACTAATAATTAATCCTTTATTAATAGTAGCTTTATTTACTTTTGGGGTAATGCAAAGCCAGCCCTATTCTTTAGGATGGTGGTTATCAAATATTAATTTGGTTATAAAGTGAATTAAGGCATGCATGGTTGGTACTTGTACTCACATGCATGCACCTTTGCGGCTGCCGCCATCCCTCCTCCTCTACCTAATGTACCTATCATGTTAAAAATAAATTAAATGGTAAATATGAAACTAAAATAATATCCTAAAGTTTAAATTTTTTGCAAATGAGATAAAGGGCTGCATTTGTCAAGCACATAACACAGAAGTGTAACAAAAATATATCCATTTAAAAGAAATTTTACAGAATAGCTTTCATTCTGATACATCACAAATATAAAGAACAAATAACTAAATTCGCAATATATATAGTAGCTGTTGCTTGCTAAATTTCAGCAATGTTGGCATGAGCTTTTGGGAATGGATTCAGCATCATCTACTGAAGCTAGATTGTTATTTGAAAGAAATGGTAAGGAGACTAATTTACACGATTTACAGATTTCGTAAAGCATTGAACTCAGTAATGTCTCCATGATTATTTGTCCCGGATCAAATTAGTCGGTTCACTCAAAACATACTTGGGTAACTCATATTTTGCACCTGCAAAAAAATCCACAAGTTGACTGAGATTTTTGCACTGAAATCTTGAAACGTGCAAGTCGCAAATGGACAACTTACCTCTCTCATCGTAGCAGATTGTCAAGTCTGCAGATTGAACAATAACACCAGCACTATCCACAATTGTTTGTGCAAGAGTTAAGTCAGCGTCAGCAGCAGCTTGGAGTGCATCCCAGATCTCTGATAAAAACGTAAAATAGGTTCTTCAGATATTTGTTACTATGCTGACCTTATTTAACTATATAAACCAAGGTCTCGTTTTGCATGAAATGAGTGCATTATAAACATACATATATATTATATGCACGGCCACACTGAAGAATTATAGTGACCATAATGAGGCCATAATGTTTGATCCTTACAGTTTTCTCAGAATTTTATCAAATCTCGGATATGCATATAGAGAGAGACTGACAAACAGAGAAGATAACAAGATGCCTGTGGTGCAAGATTTCAGGGTCTTTATAAGTTTTTCACAGAAAAGTCCTTATTATGATAAAAGGTGAATAGATAAATCCTACCTTTAACAGTCATGGTATCCATTCTCAAGATCAAGTAATTAAACTGCTTCAAACAAAGATGACATAAAGATCTTAGAAGACATCTAAATTTCTACATTATCACACCCTAAAATTAGAGAAGGGAAAAAAAGGACAATAAACATCAATAAATGATGGAAGCAAAATCAAGTACTAATACAATAGTAGAAAATAGATTTGGAGAAGAGAAACATTGTTAAACATTTTTGCATGGAAGTATCAACCATGTCTATGGAATTATTGGATGATGTCAGTAGACACTCAATGAAAAGTTGCAACTTGTAATTGAATTTATCCATTTTTCACATAAAAGAAAATAAAAAGTACAGAATCCACAGTAACAGTAAACTTTATGCAACTTAGTTGTAGATTTAGAATGTATGAACATAAAAGTCAAGGGGCTGTTTCAAGTTGTAACAACATTATTGGCAGAACAAGCTTTCAATGTTAGTAAAATTTGAGGAAAGGGGTGGGGGCTCCACTAGTTAAGCATCCTCCTACTCTCCTACTCCCTCCTCTTCAGCATGAAGGGAAATGCTTTGTTCTTTAAACAAACTGTAAATTACCAAATAACGACATGAGTAGATGCAGTAACAGATCTTTAGAAGTTAAAATAGTTGGTCCTTTTCTTTTGACCTAAAAGAAGATATGTTAAACACACTCTCAGCCTCTGAAAAATGACCACTGGAATTTTACAGCTACCAATCAAGCCTAGAGTGAAGAGGTGCACGTATTCAGTGTTGCATGTGTTCAGCGTATACTACTGTGCTGCTATATAGGTGAATTAACCTTTTACATAAGCTTCTCAAATAGAAAACCTTTAAATTTTAATTAAAGTGCAGCATCTCAAATCTAAAAAGAGGGGGGTGGGGTGGGGGAGGAGGAAGCAGTTCAAAGAATCTCTTTAATGCTATGAATACCAAAAAAAACAAGACTCCTAATTTACCATATATCCTTTGAGGCTTTGACAGATCAGCTCAGACTTTCTGTCACTCCACTGAACCCATCAATTTTTTTCTTCTTGTCTTTCTACTTTTATGCTTTCCTATGGGATTCATTTCAGCCTACCCCAACTAGTTTGGGATAAAAGGCGTTGTTGATTAACAACAGAACCACCCCAAAAGTATTGCTTCCCTGGCACGCAACATCTACTATAGTTACATGGCACATATACCACAAAGTTCTCAAATACTAGTGGCACTAAACAAGAACAACATTCCAAAAGGCATAAATCAAGTTATTGCTTAGAAGGAAAACTTTTAAAAACAAAAGAAAAAAAGGGACATAATACTTTCAGCTCTAAGCAGTTAGGCTGCTTAGATGCATTCCACTCAAACCCAGTCTTTCAAGTTCAAATAATTTGTCTGGCATTATCACTCAGTTGAACAAGCACAAATTCACCATCTATTTTTATAATTGCAAATATGGTCATGCATGATCAATATATATGCTATTCACCCAACTCCACAAATTAAGGAAGTAAGCAAGAAGCGACTCTGATAAGCTCCACTCTAAACACCCATTCTTTTCTCATTTGTTTCCTTAGAATGGGAGGGAAAGGGAGCGAGTTCTGTTGGTGAATATTCATACCCTCTATATAGGGTGTGGGATTGCACAGAGCAGATTTTAGCTCCAATTTATTATTGCAAACTGACCACATTCTGGCCATCCCCTCGACTCTCCAATCTTCAATCAAACTCATTATAAAGAATGAACATAAAAACTGAATGCATTATTGAAGGGACGTATATACCTTTTCTGCCACCGTAGTGTGGAGCAGTATCCCAGAACTCATCACGCATCTGTTTTAGCTGTGCCCTAGTAATTGGTTCAGAATGCTTCCAAGGCTTTGGTTTTCGTATTTTCTTTGCAGTTTCTGCAATTTGAAATAAGCCACGAAATTAATCCAACTAATTTATATCATATTCAAGCCGCCAATTTTTTAAAGTGCCAAGACAGATGAAAAAGAATTTAACTTTATATCTTTGAGAACAATTAAATAATCAACAAGTTCAAATCGATGTAACATGATAATTTATACTTGGGTATTAATATATACACACACACACACATACACGTATATTTATATATACATATATATATAGAGAGAGAGAATTAATGAAACACTCCATCCATATATTATTGTCCTCTTTGACTTTGCAAACAGATTAAGGGAAACAAGCTGGGTGTAGTAAAATTGGTAATATTTTTCTTAACTTTTAGTTCACCCTTCATCATTGGCGAGCTTGAAAAAGTAACATTATTTAGTGCATCAACAGAAGGGTATATTTGAAAAAGTAACATCAATAGGTGTTTGACTAGTCAAAATGGGCGATATTTTTGGAACATCTAAACACCGTTGGAGAGCAATTTCTAGGGACAGATGGAGAAATTATTGTGGTAATGTATTGGGTTGGTGCAACCAGGAATTTTTGACAAGGTGGGTGAGGAAGAAAGTTCGTTATTTTCTTCCAAAATCATATGGTCAGCAAAGTTATATTTACACTTTTGTCCTATTTTATAAGAAAAAGCATATTTCAATACCAATTAATTTTTAATCTTCCTAAAAATTGCGCACCTTCATTACCTAGTGCATTCGCCCGTCCCTCAGTGCATGCACTCTTAAAATGGTGATGGAACAGGATGAAGCCACATGTACTCTAGTGGAGTCGAGTGAACCCACTAAAATATTTGAGAAATAAAGCTCTTGAGAGAAAGGGCAATTGGAATCATTAGAACTTAATCTTAAAAGTACTATCAATTCGTGCTCCCCTTTGAACCAAAAAAATAAGGATATAGCATGCTCCTATCTATCTCTTTTATTTATACTAAAATCTAGTTTTCATATCATGTGATTGCCCCCCATCCCCTCTTTCTCCACTCTAGCTTGTGTGTTTATGAGTTGAGACAGAGAAAAAAGAACAAAAGGCAAGGGGAAGCAGGAGCAGTTTTTCCACTCGCTAGGTAGGAGATTTGAATCTAAAGCTTACCACAACCTATTATTCCAGTTACAATGGAAACCTTTTTTGAACTAAAGACAAAGAAATCATATCGAACATTTTTATAAGTATTGGATGAACTCCAATGAAATACTAAGAAGTAAGAATGCAACAGCAAGGCAGAACCCTGAATTCCTCATAAAGCAGCTCAAAATCAGATTACAACCAAAAACTGAAAATTCATCAACATATACTCCTGCAAGTATAAGAAAAGGATACCGCTACTCTTATCTTAGGCTGACAGATTAGCCGTCACTTTTTCTAGAAAGTACTGCTGATGCAGAAAGTAGATTCACTTGAGAAGGGGCACAACTTTGACTTGTACATCATGGCAATACAACAATTCCCAATAATGTTATATTGTCGTCAATGGAAAATAACAGAAAGTCTCACGCCTAGGTAACCATATCTAATGCCTTTGGTGCTTTCTCATTGCTTACAAAGAAGTGCAGAGATAAAATATGATCCCCTTATCAATTAAAAAATATCCCTATCTGGAAATAGGAAGATATATTAACACCATCACAAGATGTTTGTCCTTTCATCTAAGTAATATAAGGCTCAGTGTTTAGTAGTCTGCAAAAGTATTACAGATTTGTGGATCTAGTATTCTACTGCTAATTGCTCCAGCATTAAGGAAGTTTCCCCAAACTATAACTGATTTTTTTTCCTGTAACCAATCCAAGAACAGATACACATTTTTAATAAACAGAAAACAAGTTCAGATCTATTGAGTCAGTAAGCCTAGATTCACTGAATGCAAAATTTCAACAGCCTGAAGCACAAGTGATGTTATCAGTCACAATCAAGATCATCAATCTCATTTTCTTCCCAGAGTTCTAAGTTTCTAAGTGAAAGTAGAACCAATATGTCAAACTGTTGTGCACCCATTTGGTCAATCGAATCCAATTTGGGTACTCTAGCAAAGAACTCACCTCTTTTAGAGATTGTTCCAGTATGAGTGTTCGATTCAGTTTCCCTCTGCCTAAGATTTTTCATTTATCCTTGGGAGGGTTGGGAGGAAGATGTATTGTCAAATGAAGACACAGCAAACCTTGATTTTTAACATAATTTTGGAACTTGGTTTATCTTTTAGATCAACTCAGTAATACTGTTTGTTCACTGTAATTTTCTTATTTCTTTTGAATGCCTACTTCGATGTGCACTTAAATCATGACCCATTGGTGTCAAACAACTCACAAGTAGATTAGTTAGAAAGAAAAAGACATAGAAAATCACATTGTAAACATGTGCCCACCAACCAATAGGCACATCCACGGGACTAATTTTTCTAATTTCACTTTTCCCTCCTACCACTATTCTATTCAAATAAGTATTAGCTTAGGTCACTAATTAGAGCAACAAATGTAACAGTAAATGTAAGATTTTAAGTTTGAACTCCCAATCAAAATAAAATTGAAAATAAAATTTATGAATAAACCAAATGCCCAAAATAAAATGAATTTCACACATTTAAATCACTACAGTGAAAACTCCCAATCATTTGCATCGAAATTAAGTTCAATACATAAAATACAAAACATATGCAAGATATAAATTCAAGCAAACAACTAAAACAAACTTAACAATCGAATTTCAAATAGATAAGATTGAAGAAATTAAGATTCAGAATCTAACCATCTCCTTTGGCGATCGAGGATCCACAACAGCCCATGCTGCGGAGTCAAACACACTATCAGGCAATGAAGCTTAGTGTCTTTTCCGATCTCTCCGGTGAGTTTTCCGCTGACGGCAAGTAGATTGAAATGGTGAGGAAAAAGGAACAAGATTTATAAATGATTAATTTAGGAATTGAATTTTCTTTTGAATAGTATTTTTGGGTGCTCAGAACTTTCTCTCTCTCTATCGAATACAGCTATATATATATATATTTATATTTGCAAGATCAGAATAATTTCATTCGGTGTTTGAGGGAGAAGCTTCTTTTTCAGAGTATTTTCTAGAGAGAGAAAGGGAGTCCACAACCTTTCAACTCTGTAAATTATAATAAAATATACCTGAGTTTGAGGCGCCGCCGAGTAAAAAATGGGTCGAATTATCCGATTGAACTAAAAAAAATTAACTAAATTATTTTAATTATTCGGTTACTTTATTTTAATTTGGTTATAATTATTTAATTATTTGATATTTAAGTTTTATTTTAATTTTTAAAATTATGTTATTCGAATATTCAAATAATTAAATTAAACATTTTTTTTAAAAAAAAGTGCCCTATAATTATATACTTATATATTGTTACAGTAAAATTATTAAATTAACTTATGAATTATTAAAATTGTGAATTATAGTTAAATATTATTTAAAAATTTTAATATGAAATTTAAAGTGAATCTTTTTTTTAATAAAAATAAGTTTATATTTCATTTATATACCGAATAATTTAATAATATAATTTAATTATTTAATTAATATTAATTTTATATATTTATTTAAATAATAAAATTATATAAAATTTAATATTTAATTATAATTAAATAAACAATTTGATTCGAATGCTCGTCCCTAGACTGCCTATAGTGACTCGTAACTTCTATGCCATATTTTTTATATAAAGACACGTGGTGTCTAGGGTGCGACTGTTGGTTTAATCCAGCTGAATTGTCACAATTCAAGGCATAATTATTTGATTAGCGTCGGCCTATGTTGGGCTTACCGAAAGTCAATGCTTCCCCCAAACCATTATTGCTAACGGTGGCTTCTCACTTATCACGAGAAGCTTTTGCTCTCCTCCTCTGTTCTTCTATGCATACTTGGTGACTTAGCGATTGCAGTATTTAATGTGTTTAAAATTTTTAAGGTAATTGATAATGTTATTTATTTAATAATAATTTATTTTAAATATAATTTAGTTTATTCATAAATTTAATATTTAAAATTCAAATACAATACTCCAAAATTAATACAACACGTTTAAAGATACAAACACTAGCAGCTGAACAAACCCTATATGATTTAGTGATTTGATTATGCTGTTTTTTGATATGTTTAGTATGTTTAAAGTGTTTGAAAATTATAAACACATTTAAAAAAATTATTTGTTTAGAAGTGATTTGTTTCAAACACGGATTTATTTAACTTTTAAACACATTTTGCATTGTTTGGTCACGAACTCTAGTCAACGAAAACAACAATTATTCATTAAAATTACTCCCTTCAATTAAAAATGGAAAATATTCCTGAATATTTCAAAATATATTTGTAAAATTTTAAAATTGAATGATTTATTATTGGTTCCCAGAGGTATATTAACAAGATTCAGAAACGGGGTTGAATAGATCATTATACAATTTGAATATAACTTTGTCATTTTTAAACATCTTTACCAAATAGATAGACAGTTATATGCGCGGCGGAATTACAGTATTTGGTAAAGTCCCTTTTGACCATTAAGAAATAATATACAGTTCTGATTTGCTATTAAAAAGAGATTATAAATAAATACAACATATTTATCTAAGACAAAGCAAAGGCAAAGAGACATTGAATACACAAAGATTTGTAAGAGGTTCGGAGCATGAATTACTCATATTCCTTTCTTCCACTCCTCTGAACAGAGATGTTCCATTAAGGATAAATAAACACTTAATTCTTACAATTTGTACACTAAGTCAACAACACTAAGTCCTTTCAAATCTCCAGGACACTAGGTTCTCTTATCTCAACAATGACTGATTCCTTTGAATCAGACGGCATTACCTAATTTTCTCCATAGAACACTTAGTCATCTTCCCTCATTGGGGCTATTCTTCAGAATCAGGTGAGCCACGAAATGTTGACTTTTCTGATGTTGATGTTGTGAGGGTTGAGTGCTATCAAGCTAACATTAAGCTTTTATCATAAGAGCTTGGCAGCTAAGGATTGATTCCATTAATCTATTCTCTCATTTGAGTCATTTGCATATTTTTTATTTGCTTTGACTTTTATATTAGTGGAATCATTCCTTGATTGATCATTCAAAGAATGTTTTTAATCTTGGGTTAATGATGTAGTTTTAAGCAAATCAATCTTCTTCTCATCTTTTTTCTTTTTGAACTTTACGATAAGTTCATCTCTTTTTGTCAGTCTTTTCTTGCATTTTCTCTTTTCTGCTCATGCCTTCTCTCTTATACTTCTTTTGAATAACTTTTCTATTTATAAAGAGATGTTTTGATGATTTTTCCGTTGGAAATGTCCGTTGCTTTATTTAACGTTTCAATCGTAGAGAATCTTTGATGAAGATATTGTGTTAGATTACTTTTAGTCCTATCTTTATCAATTTACCAAAAATGAAAACCTCGTGTCTGTTGCTGCTTTGGATAGATAACCGTTAGACACGATTTTGTCTGATTCTTCATATTAGCTTTGGATGACCAGTCATTGTCTTGTCATTTCTATATTTAGATCATCTTTTTGTCAGTCCATCATCAATCATGTTCTTGCTTCAATTATTGTAGAACTTCTTGTATCCTTCAGTCTGACTTGTGCTTTATTGTTCTACAATTAATTTTACAATCAATCTTCTTTATACTCCTGTTATATGTTCTGTTGTTCTTATGATTTGCTCAACGGTTTTATTACTTTGCTATCTGCACCATGGTCGTTTAGCTCTATGAGAGTTTCTTTACAAATCATTTTCTAATTATGGTCTTGCTTTATGATTCAGTCAAACTCTGTGATCCTTATTCAGTATATCATTATACGATTTGCAGACTTTCTGATTAGCCATATGATTCTTCTTGTTGGTTGTCTGCTTTACGATCCTCTTCTTTCTTACAACATTTTCATTTTTTATCATTATGTTTTAGGATCTGACTTGTCTGTGTTTTCTAACTTTGCAATTTTACAGCTTTAGTTATATGGACTGTTGTTTTGTGTTTTGGAGCTTTACAATCTTCAACTTTACAATATTTAACTGTACAATATGTGACATTATGATCTTTAACTCTATGTTCTATAGTGTGTTTTCTTTTAATTTGTATTATACGACTTCAACATTTCTTGACATGCTTATTCTTTATCTGCTGCTTTATTAGATCTTCATTGCAGATTCAGTTCACTTATTAAGAACTAAGATTTCTCCTTAAATGTTAGCTCCTGTCTTTTTCATTTTCTTCTTTTAGATCAACTCCCCTTTTCTTGGATACTTGTTGATCTCAGTGTTGTGAACTTCACTATATCTCTTTTCAGTGTATTTCCTTTGTTGTAGTCTTCTTCTGATAAACTAGTTGTTAAGCTATACTCTGCTCATTGTCTTCTTAGGCTAATTTATCTTAGACTTCTTTCTGTAGAAGGACTCTCGGTAAGGACATCATAAATCATCTATTATAGAAACTCTGTCTTTCAATGTTGTTAAGAGCTCTGATAGGTAGCACTGATGCAGCTCAACACTGATGTAGCTCTGCATTTTGGAATGACTAAGCGACTCAACGATCTGCTGATATTTAGTTTAACTTTATTCTACGATCTTGAGTACTTTGTTTGATGTTAGTGTCTGAAAGCTTCTCTTCCACTTCTTCTACTAGAGTTTTCTTTTTCTGATTTGCAGTGATGAGTTTGCTAGACAAATCGTTTCGACCTTGTTTCTTTCTCTAAAGTTTTGCATCCTTTACTATATGATTAATCCTTATTCGTTTGCGATCAGCTTTGCAATACGATCTTGACTGTTCATGCTATACAACTTGATTTTTTTTCTTCAATAATACAGGTGTGTTCTACAAATAAGTTTTATGCTCTTCATTCGTCATTGTTATACGATCTTCTTTTATGTGATAAGTTTTTTAATACAATCTAAATCTACTCTACGATCTGATCTTTCACTACAATTACTTGATTATATAATCTGAACTCTACAATCTGCTCTTTATTATACGATTCAGAGAGAACTTTGCATTTGATATTACGATATGATTTCTTCTGTGAAGTACCCTTACATTTTTATTTAAATATGTTATATGGTTCGGTATCTTTTCTTCAATACTTCTGAGTGAATTATGGTATCAGGCTTTACGACTTGCTATATGATCCTGACTTTGTTCCCGGTCTATTATAGGGTTATCATAACTTTTTGTATTCAGATCAACTTAGCAAATTTGATCTCTAATATCCATTTACACCATTATCTTTTTCAAACTGATACATAAGTTATCTTTTGAATAAACCGAACAAGTTTGATCTATAACATAATCTATTTTTTTAGTTTGGATCAACCTAACAATTTTGATCCCTAAATCCTTTTACAGTGATTGTTCTTTTCAAGGATTGTACAAAAATTGTAACAAGTATTTATAAATCTACACTTGCTTTGTTTATATTTTTAAACAGTAATAACAACAGTAATAACTTCACATAGCACATTATCACATAATATTAAACACGTAAGTTAACAGCCACATTAGAGTAATCAAGTTAAATGTTTCATTATTCTTTTGTCATCATTAAATTCAATTAGGCTTATACATAAATTTGCTAACATTTATTATTAATACAAACACCTATAACAATGGTAAATTAACAATAAGGTATCAATAATAATTATATTTGTTAGTTTTAAAAGTTAAACAAAATTATATCAATTTTATAAAAATTCATATTGATTTCAATAAGTCTGAATGTATCTTAATGTTGGAACGAAAATTACTTCATAACAAATGAGGAAAAAGGAGCTCCATCGTTCTTAATAAGAAAGTAAATAATAGTATTATATATATAATATTTGTTAAAAATAAAAGAATGTAATTATATATGTATAAAATATAACTTATGATAAAATTGATAATTTTATTTATTTATTAAAGACTATTAATCTTCTGCATATTCATAAAAATAAAATAAAATGATTTATCAGCTATCACCTATATATAATTAAAAACACAAACTTAATTTTACAAAATTTTCAACTTTTTCTTTCATATTCAAATTAATATAAGTATTATTTAAGTTCGAAACAAGTAAAAACTTTCCAAATTTATAAAAATTTCAAAAGAAAACCTAAATTATTATGGAAAAGAAAAATATCTTTTATTTTTATATCTCTAATAGAAAAAGACTATTTTAAAATAATTTTTATTTTTATATCTACTAATTATATTATAAGCTTTCTTATTACAATTTTATGTAAAATAATATATCTTAACAGATTTTATGCAAGATAATTTTATTAATAAAATTTTATTAAGATATCAAAATAATCTCTTAATAAAGCATGTAATTTGATTATATTAATATTAGTCATAAATTTTATTATTAAATTAATATTCAATAAGTTAAATTTATTAAAACTTAAATTTATAAATCATCTAAATTTCCACGTGGGAAAAGAAGATAGGCCAAAGCGTCGTGGCAAAGCAAGGACCCACATAAAACTCTACCCTTATTAATAAGTGAGGCGGAGAATAGTAACATAAACTAAAGCTGTATTTCCGTTACGTTTGACGCCCGCCCTTCAGATCTGCGAATTCGAACTGTAAGTCTCTTAGCTTCCTTCAATACATCTCTCTCTATACACACATATTTGTTGATATATATGCTATAGATTTTAATTATTAGCTGTTCTGACTGATCGATCTGACGGATTTATTATTCAACCCTGAACCCGATCGGTTTCGGTTTTCGTTCTTAGTTGATATATATGTGGATTTGTACATGCATTTATGGGTTTGTGAGTTTTCGTATGAATTGCGATTTATATTTTTGGTTATTAATAGATTAGATTAGCTTATTGCTGATTTACCTATTTATTTGATATGAAATATATCCGATTTATGGCTGAGGAGTCAGCTGAAAAGTTGTTGACCATCTGCGAAACTCATTTTCTACTTTGGCATGGCTGTTTTTGGTTCTTTTTTGTAGATTACTAGTTTTTTATTTGATCTACCTTTGGCTTTCAGAAGTAATTTCATTACTACGAGCCTATGCAGCAGAGGAGCCTAGTATAAGAATAGGAAATTGCCTTATTCTACAAATTTGTAGCTCAAAACAAATCTATTTATGAAGCTTTTTTTTTAATAATAAATATTGGATGCGGATTGTATTTTAGCTAAATTCAGTGCCTTTCTATTTATGAGAAGTATTTTGGGTCTTATTGTATCCCAAAAATTTATTTTGGAATATGAAGTTGAGTATCTATTACATTTGTTCCTCTGAGGTGGTTAAAATATCATGTAATCCTTGGTTATGTTAGTAGGTTTTCTTTTGTTGTCCCTACTTCCACGATCTTGATGTTTCTCCCAAAAATGGATAAAATTGCAGGTAGGGGTGATTCTGTGTGATTCATTAAGATGGGAGGAGGTTTTAGGGTGCTGCATCTGGTCAGGCCATTTCTTTCATTTCTGCCAGAAGTTCAGAGTGCTGACAGGAAGGTTCCCTTCAGAGAGAAGGTCATATATACTGTGATCTCCCTTTTCATCTTTTTGGTGTGCAGTCAGCTCCCTTTATATGGCATACATTCTACAACGGGTGCAGACCCGTTCTACTGGATGCGTGTCATTCTTGCATCAAACCGTGGGACAGTCATGGAGCTAGGAATCACACCCATTGTGACATCTGGACTTGTGATGCAACTATTGGCTGGGTCGAAGATTATTGAAGTGGACAACAATGTTCGCGAGGATCGTGCACTCTTGTATGTACATTTTTTACGTGTTGCTTTAGATTCTTGTGTACTGCTAGGCACTAGTTATCTCAGCCTCCTAAAGTTTTGCCTGAATTCTTGGCATTTTCTTCTGTTTTGTCCTCACTTTATTGGGTGTTCTTTATTTATTAAATTATCTTTATTAAATGTGGCTAACTTGGCGGATGTCGTGGTTGCTGATTTGTTGTGCTGATAATAATTTAATGATCTGAATAATTCTTTTGATATAATCCTAGCAGAAATTTTACCAATGTTCTCTTTGCTCTATCCGATCAATGATTACAAGTAATGGAGAAAACTATTTAAAGTTCAAATTTCTTTTACATTTGAAATATGTTCAGTGCCTTGAAAAATTAATTCATCCAACTTTGTTTATGTAAGAATTCTCTGCATGTATAAATTGCATATGCCCCTGTTTCTTTAGATTTAGAAGCGGGTTTAATATTTACCCTTTTCTTGTTTCTGAGTCATTAATTTTTCTTTTTGGGTTATAATTGCCTTGGTTTTTTTCCCCAGAAATGGTGCTCAGAAGTTACTCGGTATCCTGATTGCTGTTGGTGAGGCTGTTGCTTATGTTCTGTCAGGGATGTATGGCAGTGTCGGTCAACTTGGTGTCGGGAATGCTATTCTCATTATTGTTCAGCTTTGCTTTGCTGGGATCATTGTGATATGCTTAGATGAACTTCTTCAGAAGGGATATGGTCTTGGATCAGGAATTTCTTTGTTCATAGCTACGAATATCTGGTAAGCTATTGATACTTTTTCTGTTGTCATCATGGCTAATTGTACCCTCTTGAAATTAATCTCAACAAATATTGAAATAACTTGCAGTGAAAGCATTATCTGGAAAGCATTTAGCCCCACAACTATCAATAGTGGACGTGGTGCTGAATTTGAAGGTGCTGTTATCGCCTTGTTCCATCTGCTAATTACTAGGACAGACAAAGTTCGAGCTCTTCGGGAAGCTTTCTACCGGCAGAATCTTCCGAATGTGACAAATCTGCTTGCTACTGTCCTGATCTTCCTTATTGTGATCTACTTCCAAGGTTTTCGTGTGGTTTTACCTGTTCGATCAAAGAATGCTCGCGGACAACAGGGCTCCTACCCAATAAAGCTATTCTACACTTCCAACATGCCTATAATTCTTCAGTCTGCACTTGTATCCAACCTTTATTTCATTTCTCAGGTACTGGTCCTTAAATGAGTTGGTGTAGCTGAAGTATTTTACTTTATCATGGCTGATGATATTGTATAATACCATTTGTTTATTTACAGTTGCTGTACAGGAAGTACAGTGGAAATTTCTTGGTAAATCTGTTGGGCAAATGGCAAGAATCTGAATATTCAGGTCAATCAGTCCCGGTTGGTGGTCTAGCTTACTATGTGACTGCACCGTCAAGGTAATAAAGCTCCTTTTGTTTGCTTCCATTTTAGTAATTTGAATCTGGTCGTACACTTACTACTATAATATGGGCTCTTTGTTTCTTATTCTGGATAGTCTTAAAACTTAGTTTTCTTGAATCTATTGTATTACTGACGCTTATTTTTTTCTTTCTTCTAAAAATCTATGTGGTCGTATATCAGCTTAGCAGATATGGCAGCCAATCCTTTCCATGCTCTTTTCTATATAGTGTTCATGCTATCAGCTTGTGCACTGTTCTCCAAAACTTGGATTGAAGTATCTGGATCTTCTGCCAGAGATGTGGCTAAGCAACTTAAGGTATGCTTGGATGAGAACTTTATTTTATCATCTCATTATACTTTATGTCATATTATCTTGTTTTGCACATTGTTGCCGTTCAGGTTTTTTATGTAGTAATACAAGATTATAAGTTTCTTCAAGAGAAGAAAGGTTTAAGAATTAAGGTAGAAAATGCTTATGTGACACTTGGTACAAGTTTCTTCATTATTGCACCTGTTGCAGGTTTTGTATGAACTTGTAGAATTTCTATGCTGCTGTTGTACCAACTAATATACTATGAACCTTCTTGTGTGCTGGTTCTTTCATATGCGCAACTCTTGCATGAGATGTGAAATTTGGTTGCGTCCACTTATTCGAGCGGTTTCTTTTTTTTTAGGCCCCACTACACTTTGTTTTGCTTATATGTGAACTCTCCACTTTGTAAAGTGGTTCATAGATTAGTTTTAGTTTTCATGCATTGTTTTTCACCGGGCAACATCTGAAAATTAACTTTTGAGTTCTTGTTCAGTTTTTTTGTATACATGGCTGCCGGTTAATTTAAGAATTTGTTTGGCAGTAGAAGTATAGAGGTTAAAATTTTGGCCTCCCGAACTTCAGTTTTTTGTTTAGTCGGGCCTTCTGGGGTCCTGGTGAGTTCTTGAGATATCAACTGTTATAAGGAGAGATGTTGCTCATGTATGTGTATATAAATTTTGAAGCTTTCACTGATTTACTTGGAAATGACACTTGGTATTTTAATATGTCCATGGAGTTGCACAGTCTTGTGAACCTGGCCGCTGTGATCATGCATAACTAATATGTGTTCACATATTCTTGCATTTTATATCACTGATTATTATCTAAATTTTGATTTTCTAAAATGTTCTTGATACTTCTTCAGGAGCAACAAATGGTAATGCCAGGGCATCGTGACTCAAACTTACAGAAGGAACTTAACCGTTACATACCCACTGCAGCTGCCTTTGGGGGAATCTGCATTGGTGCATTGACAGTATTGGCAGACTTCATGGGAGCTATTGGCTCGGGGACTGGAATTCTGCTCGCAGTTACAATCATATATCAGTACTTCGAGACATTTGAAAAGGAAAAGGCCAGTGAACTGGGTTTATTTGGCTTCTAAATGAGAGTCTCTTTTTGATAGTAGTTGGCCTTCACAGAGTTACATGGCATTTCTGTTGAGCCCAGAAATCTAGTACTCGGTTGTAACATCCCATGGGTTGACATTCAAAATGTAGCATTGTGCGAGTACTGACTAAACTAGTTACTTTTTGGAAATCTGGAAAATTCCTGAGAGGAGAAACATCGGTTTCAGTGAAGTCCAGTTTTTTTGCTTTACTTTAGTTTCTTATGTACCACTAGTTTCAAACACAGAGTTTCCCTGGATTAAGCTGCGTGATGAATTCAGAGTGCCAGGCATATTTTTTTCTTAATTGTATTAATTTATTTATATTCCATGTCAGTTATTACTTCTTTGTTGCTGTAGTGTTTTTGTAGCTGAAATTTCTTATGAATTGTGCCGCAGGAAGTGAAATATCTGTATCTACTGCTGGTTATTCTCATGCTACCCTGACAGCGGGGGTTCTAATAAATATCTCTACATGCTAAGAAATCGTTGTGAATTAATTTCCTTGTAGACAGAAAAAATGTTTTGATTGAGTTCAAAAAATCGATAATAATCTTATATTTTGAAAAAGACGAAGTATAATTAAAATTTATAACTATTATTTGATTTATATTATTGAGTTGTATACTTACACTAATATTAAGAGTAAAGCTAACTTTTAATGGTTATTTTTATTTTTTTTATTAATTTTTAACTTTAAAAATATTTCTAATGATTTCAATTTTGTTATACCAAAATTATGAAAAATCTATTAAAGTTATGTTTGTTTGATGGGTTGGAATAGGCCGGATTATGACACCTACTACCCTCCTCTCTCCCGTCTGCTTGTCCTTTATATGGGGATTATATATTTCTTTGAATCCGACTAATAGTCCAATCTTAAATGACAAAATAAATACATTATATATATATATATATATGGAAAAAATATAAATACACAGTTGTGTAGTGCACAGTCAGTTATGGCGACGGTTTTTTTGGGCTATGCCGACGGTTCAACCGTTGGCTTAGTTATTTCTGGGCTACGTAGACGGTTGAACCGTCGGCATAACCCAAAAAAATTATCGCCATAGCCGACCGTGCATTACACAGTCGTGTACCTCCATATTCCCCTATATATATAGGCTGTATTTATAGTAATTGATTGTTGAAAGTACTGTTACAACAATCAAATACAAGGAGTAAATTAACTGTGAAAGTCCCTACCACTAGAGTCTCTAGCGAAAGATATATTTTTTTTAATTCCTACCGCTAGAGAGTGGCAAGAGTTAAATTTTTTTTTTTTTGCCTGCCACTAGAGTTTCTAGCCGCAGTATGTTTCCATCAACCGATTGTTGTGGATGCGTTATCATATATATATATATATATATATAAGACATCCACAACAATCGATTACTAAGAATATTGTTCTAGCAACTACACATTGATTTAAAAAAGAGTTTGCCGCTAGAGTCTCTAGCGCATGATCAAATTTTTTTTTGAAGCTGCCATTAGAGGCTTTAGTGGTTGTTTCGTAAATTTTTTTAGCTCTGTCGCTAGAACCTTTAGCGGCATCAACTTTCAAAGCTAATTTACCCCTATATTGGTTAATACAACAATATTATCAGCAATTAGTTACCATGAATGCAACCATATATATATATATATATATATATATAAATGGAACTAACAATTTAATTCTACGTTTTAAACCCGTAAACGAACTAAATGATATATTTAGATCACTACTAACAAATATGTTATGATAAATATTTTAACGTATTAGATGAAATTGGATGAAAGTGTAATTTAGAATAGCTAAGTTCCTATATTTCACTCCATTTGGCTGTAATCATGCACAATAAGTTGGTCTGGGCTTATTAGGTCTTGACCGTTAATCAGGTTGAGCCGGACATTTGACTTTAGGCCTGCAGGTCAGGCTAAGCCAGATCTTGGGTCAAGCCAGGCCAAACAGGTCCAATTCAGTCAATTCAATTTTTTTTTAGTAATTTTAAATATTATAAAATATCAATTAAAATTTTAAACTTAATTGATGTATTAATTAAAAGTAATGTATTACAATTTACAATAATGAAATAAAATATTGTACAATTTTAAAGATATTATATTATTTTATACTATCATTAATAAAAAAATTATTTTTTTATGAAAAGTATATTTATTATTATTATTTTACAAATAACTTTCTAGTTTTTACGCTAAGTATTTATTAAAATGAATGTGCGATAAAGATTTGCAAAAAGTGTAGGTTGCTAGCTAGGTAAGGAAAATTCTTATATATTATACTATCCAATGTATTTTTATGAATTTCTTTATTCGTAGAACGTATTGAAAGATGCCAATTTTATTTAGTTTATTGAATAATTTGTCACAAAGAGCAAGTTTTTATCTATAGTGAACAAATTAAAGTAGCAAAGAAAGAGAATTGACAAGCGGGACCAAACTTATTGGCAAGTCAGACTAGGTTAAATCTGAGTCAAAAAAATATGACTTGTTCGTGGTCGAGCCGAGTCTAACTAGACCATGACCAAGTTGAGCTCAAGCCGAACCAAGGTCAGATTATAGGCCATTTGTGCACCGGAGAATCTTTGCATTAGAGTGATAGATTGATATTTGCAATCCAACTAGCAAAGAATTCTATACTCCATATATACTCCATGTAGCCATTTAGTCAAATAGTTTCCAAGTTGAATAGAAGTACCGTCTATTGCGCTATATGAAAAGCCGAAAAGGGAATTGATATTTTTATAATATCTTATTTATATGAAATGGATTTTATTTATTATTTATGTAAATTTTTTTTTGTAAAAATATTAATTTTTTTTTGAAAATATCAATTCCCTATAAAAAGGTATATTTTTTCTTAATTTTTCTATAGCCACTTTTCCAACTTCTTCGTAGGCACGATCTATCAATCTATTCTCTCTCACACACATACACACATACAGAGACACACACAAACACACACACATATATAGCCTATTTTCAACTGTCAATATACAAGCAATGTGATTGATTTTAATTTGTTGTCTCATAATTATGCCTTGTCAAATAATTGAAAATTAAGTCCGCGTCTCTTCTAGTGTTTCGTTTATTGAAGAAATGAAATAAAAAAAAGAATAGAATAATTTTAAAATAGTTCAAGTATACATTTGATGGTGATTGGTGGTAAATAGTATAATATGATAGTAAAATTATTATATATATTTAATAAATTTTATTTTATCATCTCTTACATAAAAAAAAATAGAATAAATTTTCATTTAATTAAAATAATTTATTTTTTAAAATAATAATCAAATATATTATTTTTTATTTTATTCACTCTTATATTTTATTCCCATAATTCAAACGTAAAGTAAAGGTTTGGAAATTATGTATTCTGGAAAGCGTGCATACGAATTCAATATAATTATAAGGTGGATGGTAGTTGTTGCTAATATAATTGCAATATATATATATATTACTCACTAAAGAAAAATTATTATATTAGTTTTCTTGACTTGTGAGGCACTACAAAGTTTATGAGTATTATTTAAGGGCCTGTTTGTTTGTTTATTTATTTATTAATATGTGAAAGTAAGCTTGAACGTATACAAGCTACCAAGCTTACAAAAATACTTTTATTTTCCAATTTAAAACCGAGTTATTATCATAAAAAATTTGGGGCATGTGCTTCATTTACTCTTTAAAAAAATGACTTATTTTTACGCGTAATAAATAAGGTTTATACAATTATATGACATCCATAGACGTAAAAAAAATAAATTCAAATAAAACTCTCATTTTGTGACTTGTAATTAAAAAATTGAGTTAACGAATGACGACCAAGTGTCTAATTAAATTATTGTTCTTCTGGATCATAGATCAAATTTTAAACATCTGAAAGGAAATAATTTTGAAGTATGTTGAGATTAGGGTTTGGGTCTTATATATCCAGTTAAATCTAATTAATCATCAGTGCAGTGGCAATACTGTTAAATTATGATTTGATTAAAAACTTTTATGTTGAATGAACCCTAATGATGCCAAAACAAGCTAGTAGGACCAATGAAACCTATTTAATGACCAAACCACCAATTAATTACTCACTAATCAAATTGTAAAACCATGAACGGCGGAAATATCAATTCTCATCATAATAATCTTTTAATTGGGATGGAGCCACACCTAGGATTGAGCAAATTTCGGTTATAATCGAAAAATCGAACCGAAATTTTAAAACCGAAATATTTCGGTTATTTGGATAATTTCGGTTATAACCGAAATTTATTTCAGTATTCGTGTAAGACTCCGAATTTATGAAATACAAAATTTAATTTTTCTTCATATATATTTTTCCTGAAACAGTAAATGGTTAAATTGACAAAATTGAAAGTTAAGGATGTTATGTGTAAATTTTATTTTGTCGGACAATATTCGTTTTGTCGGGGAATATTCGGGCCGTACGACGGCGCCGAAATAACTAATTATTGGTGGAGCCCACAACGGAATAATTGTCGGATATAGAAAACGACAGAAGTAACCTTTTTAAATAAAAATAGTCAACGGTGTTAACTGTTAAAATACCGGTGATAAAAGAATAGTAGCATACGGTAATTTATGGTATTTTATTGTGGCACACGGTATTCTACAGTAGCACACGGTATTGCACAGTGTCTCATATTATTGACACCGTAACTGTTACGCATCATTTCATCAATAATTGTCACTGCATAATATTTTATATTATCAATTCAATTATTGTTGCTACACAGTATTTTGCATTATTGATTCAATAATTGTCATTACACTGTATTTCATATCATCGAGTCAATAATTGTTGGTGCACTGTAGTTTAAAATTATTGAATCTAATAATTGTCACAGTAGCAAATATACTGTAATTTATATTATTAAATTAATAAAAATATGTAACGTGTTTCTTACATTATTATGGTAACATTATTTTATATGTTGGACTCACAGGAAGAATAAATAAATAAATAAAAAATAAAAAAAAATTAATTTTACTATTTAAAATAGTAACGTGAATAGTGACGTGAATAGTAAAAAACATGTGGGACCCATTGTGGGGCCCACATGAAGTATGAAAAATGTGAGTATTTCCTGGGTTGGTGAGGTGCGGCTGCTGAAAAATTTTTCAGCACTGGCGTGCTCACCTACCATGCGCATAGTAACTTATTTTCTCCTATAAATAGCTTACTCAACTGAATAGAAAAATCACACCTAAAACATAAAATTTTTCTATAAGAATTTTATGAGTTTTCTCTGAGAATAGTAAGGTTATTTTGAGAGTTTGAAAGCCAAAAGGAGTGCAGGAATTTTTCAAGTAAGTCTTTTATTAAAGAGTAGTAATTTTATAAATTCCTATTTTTCACAGTATTCACAAATCTTCCTTTAGAAGACTCTTCTTTAAGAAGATTCATTTTTAAAAGCTTTCTTTGGAAGATTTATTTTGGAATATTATTTTTAAAACTATTTAAAAGTAGTTATATTATACTACAAAAATTATGTTAAATATATATAATTTTGATAATTCATATTATACGAGTTATCATACACTTTGAAATTTATATGTGGAAATTACTAATTTTATTATAAAAATATAGGTTGATCAACCTCATTTAAATCAATATCCAGTCACGTGTTAAGGTAAGGGGTATCATTCTTTTCATCATCATAAATGGATATTATTTTCTTTCTTACTTGAAGGGATTATCATTCTTTGATTCTCGAAAATAATATCGTTTCTTTCTTGTGCCATTTATTTCCATGTATTAAATTGTGGGAATAACCTTACGGCGCGGTTTACCGCCTGTTGGTGAATAACCTTTTGTATTCATTCCTTATTAATCTTTGAGAATAACCTTACGGTGCGGATTATCGCCTGTTTGGTGAATAACTCTTCGTGTTCAAATTCTATTAAATTGTGGGAATAACCTTACGGTGCGGATTACGCCTGTTTGGTGAATAACTATTCGTATTCAAATTGATGGGAATAACCTTACGGTGCGGATTATCGCCTGTTGGTGTAAGACCCCGAATTTTATGAAATAAAAAATTTAATTTTTCTTCATATATATTTTTTTTGAAACAGTAAGTGGTTAAATTAACAAAATTGAAAGTTAAGGATGTTATGTGCAAATTTTATTTTGTCGGACAATATTCGCTTTGTCGGGGAATATTCGTTTGGTCGGGGAATATTCGTGCCGTACGACGACGCCGAAATAATAAATTATTGGTGGACCCCACAACGGAATATTTGTCGGATATAGAAAACGACAGAAGTAACTTTTTTAAATAAAAATAGTCAACGGAACTGTTAAAATACCGGTGATAAAAGAATAGTAGCATACGGTAGTTTATGGTATTTTCTGTAGCACACGGTACTCTACAGTAACACACGGTATTGCATAGTGTCTCATATTATTGGTCTGATAATTGACACCGTAACTGTTACGCATCATTTCATCGATAATTGTCACTGCATAATATTTTATATTATCAATTCAATAATTGTTGTTACACAGTATTTTGCATTATTAATTTAATAATTGTCATTACACTGTATTTTATATCATTGAGTCAATAATTGTTGTTGCACTGTTTTTAAAATTATTGAACCTAATAATTGTCACAGTAACATATGCACAGTAATTCACATTATTGAATCAATAATTGTCATTACACAGTAACGTATGCTTTATTTTACATTATTGTTATCTCTATTATGATGTTATTTAAACAGTTGTATTTCATTAATTTATTGACTTGATATCTAAGAGCTAACTATACTGTATTTATAACAATTAGTCATAATAATTGAATTGATAAAGTTATTTGTTTATAATATAAAGTTAGGTGATTATTAGGTGATATGAAATGAATGGTGTAGATTAAAGTGTGAATTATTGTTGAATAATTGAATTGATTTGTTTATAATATAAAGTTAGGTGATTATTAGGTGATATGAAATGAATGGTGTAGATTAAAGTGTGAATTATTGTTGAATAATTAAATTGATTTGTTTATAATATAAAGTTAGGTGATTATTAGGTGATATGAAATGAATGGTGTAGATTAAAGATATTATAATATTTGAAATGGATGGTGTAGATTAAAAGGTGATCTTTAAATGAATGGTTTAGATTAAATGAATGATAAGATTTTTGGCTATAAATAGAAGCCTTAACTTAAGGATTTTTCATAAACTTCCTTACTTGTTCTTTCTTTCTCTCTCTAAATACTTCTTGTGAAAGTTCTCTCTAAGTGTGCTTAAGTCATCTTGAGTATTTGTGAAGATCTATAAGTATACGTGTACTGTTCAAGTTAATCAACCTCATTTAAATCAATATCCAGTCACGTGTTACGGTAAGGAATATCATTCTTTTCACACTCTTAAATTTATTACGGTAAGGAATGTCATCTTCTTTCATCTTCTATTATTAAAACTTACTACGGTAAGGGATACCATCTTTTTCATCTTCCATTATTCAAACGTACTATGGTAAGGGATTATCATTATTTGATTCTCGATAATAATATTGTTTCTTCCTTACTCATAAGACGTGCCTTTTATTTCCATGTATTAAATTGTGGGAATAACCTTACGGAGCGGATTGCCGCCTGTTGGTGAATAACCTTTCGTATTCATTCATTATTAATTGTGAGAATAACCTTACGGAGTGGATTGCCGTCTGTTTGGTGAATAACTCTTTGTACTCAAATTCTATTAAATTGTGAGAATAACCTTACGGAGCGGATTGCCGCCTGTTTGGTGAATAACTCTTTGTACTCAAATTCTATTAAATTGTGGGAATAACCTTACGGAGCGGATTGCAGCCTGTTTGGTGAATAACTCTTTGTACTCAAATTCTATTAAATTGTGAGAATAACCTTACGGAGCGGATTGCCGCCTGTTTGGTGAATAACTCTTTGTACTCAAATTCTATTAAATTGTGGGAATAACCTTACGGAGCGGATTGCCGCCTGTTGGTGAATAACCCTTTGTATTAATTTCCTTCACCTTTTGTTAATCAAACCTGCTACGGTAAGGGATATTATTTTCTTTCATACTCCTAAATCGAAATTTATTATGGAACTATTGCTTCTATAATTCCTGAAAATATTATATGTTCCATAATAGTTGAACTTCATTATTTCAACTGAACCTTCCTATTTACGTGAACCTTTCTATTGAATTGTAACCGTTATTCTGAACTGTGGATCTTGAATATCATTTTTAAATTTCACTCCACATCATGTTGACAATTTGGACATTATTTGAATCTGTACAAAGTAAACTTCTGATACTTATTGTTATCCTATTTCTTCTGTTCATCATTTATATCATTCTAATCATCCAAAAATCAAGCTGTTGTGAATATCTGTGGCCGGGGGCACAGATGTGATATATTTGTTGAACAGATGATAGGTTAAAGGCGATATAATAGGTTAAAGGCGATACATCTGTTCGGTGTCTTTTATGGCACGTGGTGAATGTTCTCTTTGGCCCGTAGTGCAAAGATGAACTGTTGTTTGGTATGATTATGACCAAAGGCTGAATCTGGTATAATCATGACCGTTGGTGTTATATTGAATGTCTTTGGCCCGTAGTGCAAAGATGAACTGTTGATCTGCATGATTATGATCAGGAACTGTGAATTTGTATTATCTTGACTAATGATATTTCAGATGATAAAAGTTGATGATGTTTTTCCTAAAAAGAGAACCGAGTGGACATTATAGTCTGCATTATTCTTCTAATAGATTACTCATTCCGCTGCTATTATTGATCTGAACGTTGTTTAAGAATTTAACTGCAGTTTTTGATATAAACCTTGTAGTCTATTGTATTCTATCAAGAACTCAGTTGTTGAAGACTAATGATAATTTATTCGTCATTATCTTAGTCATGATATTCTTTACTGGGCTATTTGAGCTCACCCTTTCTTTTGTTCCATTGTTTTTCAACAGGAGATGAGAACATAACAGGGTCTAGCCGAGGAATGGAGTGAGGGTCCGAGGAATAGTTATCATAGTCTTCACGTTTTGTAAAATAGTGTGGCAATAATAGTGAAGACTTAGTTGTGTATTATTATACACTGTATTGTTGTACGTTGTGCTTTGTTGTAATAATTTTGTTGTAGTCTTTTGACGACTCAAGTTTGGGCTGTGTGGGCCCAGATTTGGGGGCGTCACAGTTGGCATCAGAGCTTAGGGATATGGTCTTTAATGGAGATCTGGGGTTAGAACTAGGAGGGGAGAGACGAATAGAATCAATCACTAGTGTGTCCTACCTAAATTAGATTTATTTTTTATCTAATGAAGCGATTTGAATGTAGGAACATGAAGAGATGAGTCAGTTTATTTGAACTAACATTTATTTTGTGACCACAGTTAATTATGGCATCTGGAAATCAGGAGGTTAACTATGAAATTACCGAAACAAATGTAGCTGCAAAACAAGAGGCGACGAATAATCTTCTTACAAACTCAGAGTTGAATCATTTGCCTAAGGCAAAAATTATGCGTGTTCTATCCAGTAAGGATGAAGGTGAAAGCTCTGTTACAGTCGTTCCAGATCCATTCTTAGAAGCAATTAAAGGAAGTAACGAACTTGCGGAAATTATTGCCTTTAATTTACTCACTAATTGGGAGAGTGATATTACCTGGTTATGCTCTATAACAAAGGATCAGAATATATGGACTTTTCATATTAGTCTTTGGGATTTATGGTGTTCCAGCTATGATTTTCAAGATTATTTAAAAATGATGTTTCTATACTTTTGGGCGTTACAATTTAGAGGAATTCAGGTTAAGTTAGTCACTATCGTGGAAACTGCAGTCTATCGAAAATACTATTTTAATGGAAATCATTGGTACCTTACTACTGATGAAGTTGATGAACCCGAGAAACAGTTTGCTAGAAAATTATTCAGTGGTATTCCCATGGTTGAAATACGTGAAGATCCGAATGAAGTATTCGGGATTCGATTTGACGATAACAGTCAAGAAACCGAATGAGGTGATAACCGGTAAGCTATTCATAAATTCTCGTGAAGTCTATGCCATATTAGATACTGGCTCTATCCACTCTTTTATCCCACCTATATGTACTCAACGTTTAAATTTGACTATTGAAAACTTAAATCTTGTCTTATCAGTTGAAACCTCATTGGGAGAAATACCTATTACATTTACTATCTATAAATCTTGCCTAGTTCAAATCAACAACCTCACATTACCTGTTGACCTTATTTCTTTGGAGATGCGTGAATTTGATGTGATTTTAGGAATTGATTGGTTGACTACCCATCATGCTAAAATTGATTGTTTTCATAAGATTATTAGTTTTCATATTCCTAATCAACCTGTCATGCAAATTCAAGCAACTAAACCATTGAAATCTATAACTGTTATTTCTAGCCATAAAGCCATTCGTTTATTGAAAAACGGATGTCAAGCCTTTTTAGCTCATGTCACTGATTTGAACAAAAACACGTCAAACTTGAATGATATTCCCATTGTTAATGAGTTTCCTGACGTTTTTTTCTGAGGAACTTTCTGGCTTACCCCAAACCGTGAAATTGAATTCTGTATCGATCTTGAACCCGGCACTAAGCCCATTTTTAAAGTCCCATACCAAATGGCCCCCATAGAACACCAAGAGTTGAAAGTTTAATTACTAGATATCGGTATCATTCATTCTAGTACAAAACTTATATCGAGCGAGGAATGCGAGAAGAGTTTTCAAGAACTCAAGAGGAGACTTGTTTCAGCTCCTGTTCTGACCATACCATCAGGATCAGGAGAATTTGTTATCTACAGCGATGCTTCTGGCAAAGGTCTAGGCTGTGTCCTTATGCAACATGGAAATGTTATAGCCTATGCCTCTCGACAACTCAAAGATTATGAGAAAAATTATCCTACTCATGATCTAGAGTTGGCAGCAGTCATTTTCGCGTTGAAGATCTGGAGACACTACTTGTACGGAGAAAAAAGTGGATATCTATACGGATCATAAAAGTCTCAAGTATTTCTTCACCCAGAAGGAACTCAACATGCGACAACGACGTTGGCTTGAGCTGTTAAAGGATTATGACCACACAATCCAGTATCACCCGGGAAAGGCGAACGTTGTAGCTGACGCTTTGAGCAGAAAATCTTATGCAAGTACAAGTGCACTGCTGACAACACAAAAGTGTATTTTGTACGACTTGCAAAAGATGGAGATAGAGCTAAAGACACCAGGGACCCGCTCGAAGATTGCTCACGTGCGAGTAGAACAAACTTTAATCGATAAAATTAAAGCTGCTCAAGCTACCGATCCGGAACTGATAAACATGATAAAGAAAGTACAAGAAGGTGTCATTCCCGAAGCAAGAATCGACGAGAAAGGAATACTTCGAGTCAACTCTCGACTCTGTGTTCCTAACGATCCTGAATTAAAGCATAAAATCATGATGGAGGCACACAACACGCCGTTTGCAATCCACCCAGGAGGTACCAAGATGTATCGAGATCTTCGACATATATTTTGGTGGAACAATATGAAAAGAGAGATTGCGGAGTTTATCTCAAGGTGCCTAACTTGTCAACGTGTCAAGGCAGAACATCAAGTTCCTAAAGGTCCATTACAATCACTTGAAGTTCCCGAATGGAAGTGGGAACACGTTAATATGGACTTCGTGACGGGTCTTCCAAAAGTTTCTCAAGGCTTAGATGCAATTTGGGTGATCGTAGATAGATTGACCAAATCTGCTCATTTCTTGCCTATACGAGAAAACTTTTCACTTGAACGTCTTGCCGGTATGTACATAAATGAGATCGTGAGATTGCATGGCATGCCAGTTTCCATAGTTTCTGATCGAGATCCTAGATTCACTTCACGCTTTTGGATCAGTCTACAAAAAGCTATGGGCACTGAACTACGTTTTAGTTCTGCATACCATCCTCAAACGGACGGACAATCGGAAAGGACGATCCAGACCCTCGAAGATCTTTTGAGACTTTGTGTATTAGACTTCAAAGGAAGTTGGGATAAGTACTTGCCGTTGGTGGAATTTTCTTACAACAACAGTTACCAAGCAAGCATAGGCATGGCTCCATTCGAGGCATTGTATGGAAGGAAGTGTCGCTCTCCAATATGTTGGAATGAGGTAGGAGAAGCAAAATTGTTGGGACCCGAGTTGGTACGCTTGACGACCGAAAAGATCCAAATGATCCGACAACGAATACAGACCGCACAAGAACGACAAAAGAGTTATGCTGATCTTCATCGGAGAGACGAAAATTTCAACGTCGGAGATCATGTATTCTTACGTGTTTCTCCATGGAAAGGGGTTACGAGATTCGGAAAGAGAGGAAAGCTTAACCCTCGATTTATTGGCCCATTTGAAATCCTCGATCGAATAGGAACCGTAGCCTACAGACTAGCCTTACCACCAAGTATGTCTCGCATCCATAACGTTTTTCACATATCTATGTTACGTAAATATGTGAAGGACCCAAACCACGTCATTGAGTTAGAACCAGACGTTATAGCAGAGGATTTAACATACGAGGAAGTACCTGTTAAGATCATGGATAAGAAGGAGCAGATCCTACGCTCAAAGGTTATACCTCAAGTTAAGGTTTTATGGAGGAACCAAGATACTGAGGAAATGACCTGGGAGCTAGAATCTGAGATGAAATATAAGTATCCTTACCTCTTCGATATGTCAGGTACGTCAATTTCGGGGACGAAATTTCATAAGGAGGGGAGGTTGTAAGACCCCGAATTTTATGAAATACAAAATTTAATTTTTCTTCATATATATTTTTTTTGAAACAGTAAGTGGTTAAATTAACAAAATTGAAAGTTAAGGATGTTATGTGCAAATTTTATTTTGTCGGACAATATTCGCTTTGTCGGGGAATATTCGTTTGGTCGGGGAATATTCGTGCCGTACGACGGCGCCGAAATAATAAATTATTGGTGGACCCCACAACGGAATATTTGTCGGATATAGAAAACGACAGAAGTAACTTTTTTAAATAAAAATAGTCAACGGAACTGTTAAAATACCGGTGATAAAAGAATAGTAGCATACGGTAGTTTATGGTATTTTCTGTAGCACACGGTACTCTACAGTAACACACGGTATTGCATAGTGTCTCATATTATTGGTCTGATAATTGACACCGTAACTGTTACGCATCATTTCATCGATAATTGTCACTGCATAATATTTTATATTATCAATTCAATAATTGTTGTTACACAGTATTTTGCATTATTAATTTAATAATTGTCATTACACTGTATTTTATATCATTGAGTCAATAATTGTTGTTGCACTGTTTTTAAAATTATTGAACCTAATAATTGTCACAGTAACATATGCACAGTAATTCACATTATTGAATCAATAATTGTCATTACACAGTAACGTATGCTTTATTTTACATTATTGTTATCTCTATTATGATGTTATTTAAACAGTTGTATTTCATTAATTTATTGACTTGATATCTAAGAGCTAACTATACTGTATTTATAACAATTAGTCATAATAATTGAATTGATAAAGTTATTTGTTTATAATATAAAGTTAGGTGATTATTAGGTGATATGAAATGAATGGTGTAGATTAAAGTGTGAATTATTGTTGAATAATTGAATTGATTTGTTTATAATATAAAGTTAGGTGATTATTAGGTGATATGAAATGAATGGTGTAGATTAAAGTGTGAATTATTGTTGAATAATTAAATTGATTTGTTTATAATATAAAGTTAGGTGATTATTAGGTGATATGAAATGAATGGTGTAGATTAAAGATATTATAATATTTGAAATGGATGGTGTAGATTAAAAGGTGATCTTTAAATGAATGGTTTAGATTAAATGAATGATAAGATTTTTGGCTATAAATAGAAGCCTTAACTTAAGGATTTTTCATAAACTTCCTTACTTGTTCTTTCTTTCTCTCTCTAAATACTTCTTGTGAAAGTTCTCTCTAAGTGTGCTTAAGTCATCTTGAGTATTTGTGAAGATCTATAAGTATACGTGTACTGTTCAAGTTAATCAACCTCATTTAAATCAATATCCAGTCACGTGTTACGGTAAGGAATATCATTCTTTTCACACTCTTAAATTTATTACGGTAAGGAATGTCATCTTCTTTCATCTTCTATTATTAAAACTTACTACGGTAAGGGATACCATCTTTTTCATCTTCCATTATTCAAACGTACTATGGTAAGGGATTATCATTATTTGATTCTCGATAATAATATTGTTTCTTCCTTACTCATAAGACGTGCCTTTTATTTCCATGTATTAAATTGTGGGAATAACCTTACGGAGCGGATTGCCGCCTGTTGGTGAATAACCTTTCGTATTCATTCATTATTAATTGTGAGAATAACCTTACGGAGTGGATTGCCGTCTGTTTGGTGAATAACTCTTTGTACTCAAATTCTATTAAATTGTGAGAATAACCTTACGGAGCGGATTGCCGCCTGTTTGGTGAATAACTCTTTGTACTCAAATTCTATTAAATTGTGGGAATAACCTTACGGAGCGGATTGCAGCCTGTTTGGTGAATAACTCTTTGTACTCAAATTCTATTAAATTGTGAGAATAACCTTACGGAGCGGATTGCCGCCTGTTTGGTGAATAACTCTTTGTACTCAAATTCTATTAAATTGTGGGAATAACCTTACGGAGCGGATTGCCGCCTGTTGGTGAATAACCCTTTGTATTAATTTCCTTCACCTTTTGTTAATCAAACCTGCTACGGTAAGGGATATTATTTTCTTTCATACTCCTAAATCGAAATTTATTATGGAACTATTGCTTCTATAATTCCTGAAAATATTATATGTTCCATAATAGTTGAACTTCATTATTTCAACTGAACCTTCCTATTTACGTGAACCTTTCTATTGAATTGTAACCGTTATTCTGAACTGTGGATCTTGAATATCATTTTTAAATTTCACTCCACATCATGTTGACAATTTGGACATTATTTGAATCTGTACAAAGTAAACTTCCGATACTTATTGTTATCCTATTTCTTCTGTTCATCATTTATATCATTCTAATCATCCAAAAATCAAGCTGTTGTGAATATCTGTGGCCGGGGGCACAGATGTGATATATTTGTTGAACAGATGATAGGTTAAAGGCGATATAATAGGTTAAAGGCGATACATCTGTTCGGTGTCTTTTATGGCACGTGGTGAATGTTCTCTTTGGCCCGTAGTGCAAAGATGAACTGTTGTTTGGTATGATTATGACCAAAGGCTGAATCTGGTATAATCATGACCGTTGGTGTTATATTGAATGTCTTTGGCCCGTAGTGCAAAGATGAACTGTTGATCTGCATGATTATGATCAGGAACTGTGAATTTGTATTATCTTGACTAATGATATTTCAGATGATAAAAGTTGATGATGTTTTTCCTAAAAAGAGAACCGAGTGGACATTATAGTCTGCATTATTCTTCTAATAGATTACTCATTCCGCTGCTATTATTGATCTGAACGTTGTTTAAGAATTTAACTGCAGTTTTTGATATAAACCTTGTAGTCTATTGTATTCTATCAAGAACTCAGTTGTTGAAGACTAATGATAATTTATTCGTCATTATCTTAGTCATGATATTCTTTACTGGGCTATTTGAGCTCACCCTTTCTTTTGTTCCATTGTTTTTCAACAGGAGATGAGAACATAACAGGGTCTAGCCGGGGAATGGAGTGAGGGTCCGAGGAATAGTTATCATAGTCTTCACGTTTTGTAAAATAGTGTGGCAATAATAGTGAAGACTTAGTTGTGTATTATTATACACTGTATTGTTGTACGTTGTGCTTTGTTGTAATAATTTTGTTGTAGTCTTTTGACGACTCAAGTTTGGGCTGTGTGGGCCCAGATTTGGGGGCGTCACAGTTGGTGAATAACCCTTTTTATTTGTCTCGTGTGGAAATAATTTGTCTACACGAATTATCACATGACACTTTTATTCCATATTCGTAAGTGATATCATTTTCCTTTATACTCATAAGGGATACCATCTTTTTCATCTTCCATTATTCAAACTTACTATGGTAAGGGATATTAATTTCCTTCACCGTTTGTTAATCAAACCTGCTACGGTAAGGGATATTATTTTCTTTCATACTCCTAAATCGAAACTTATTATGGAACTATTGCTTCTATAATTCCTGAAAATATTATATGTTCCATAATAGTTGAATTTCATTATTTCAACTGAACCTTCCTATTTTCTGAACATTTCTATTGAACTGTAATCGTTATTCTGAACTGTGGATCTTGAGTATCATTTTTAAATTTCACTCCACATCATGTTGGCAATTTGGACATTATTTGAATCTGCACAAAGTAAACTTCTGATACTTATTGTTTATCCTGTTCTTCTGTTCATCATTTGTATCACTGTTATTTGTATTAATCATCAAGAATCAAGCTATTGTGAATATCTGTGGCCGGGGGCACAGATGTGATATAATTGTTGAACAGATGATAGGTTAAAGGCGATATACTAGGTTAAAGGCGATACATATGTTCGGTGTCTTTTATGGCACGTGGTGAATGTTCTCTTTGGCCCGTAGTGCAAAGATGAACTGTTGGTTGGTATGATTATGACCAAAGGCTGAATCTGGTATAATCATGACCGTTGGTGTTATATTGAATGTCTTTGGCCCGTAGTGCAAAGATGAACTGTTGATTGGTATGATTATGACCAAAGGCTGAATCTGGTATAATCATGACCGTTGGTGTTATATTGAATGTCTTTGGCCCGTAGTGCAAAGATGAACTGTTGATCTGCATGATTATAACCAGAAACTGTGAAGTTGTATTATCTTGACTAATGGTATTCCAGATGATAAAAGTTGATGATATTTTTACTAAAAAGAGAAGCGAGTGGACACTATAGTCTGCATTATTCTTCTAATAAATTGCTCATTCCGCTGCTATTATTGATCTGAACATTGTTTAAGAATTTAACTACAGTTTTTGATATAAACGTTGTAGTCTATTGTATTCTATCAAGAACTCAACTGTTGAAGGCTAATGATAATTTATTCGTCATTATCTTAGTCATGATATTTCTTACTGGGCTATTTGAGCTCACCCTTTCTTTTGTTCCATTGTTTTTCAACAGGAGATGAAAACGTAACAGGGTCTAGCCGGGGGATGGAGTGAGAGTCTGAGGAATAGCTGTCGTAGTCTTCACGTGTTGTAAAATAGTGTGACAATAATAGTGAAGACTTAGTTGTGTATTATTATACACTGTATTGTTGTACGTTGTGTTTTGTTGTAATAATTTTGTTGTAGTCTTTTGACGACTCAAGTTTGGGCTGTGTGGGCCCAAATTTGGGGGCGTCACAGTTGGCATCAGAGCTTAGGGATATGGTCTTTAATGGAGATCTGGGGTTAGAACTAGGAGGGGAGAGACAAATAGAATCAGTCACTAGTATGTCCTACCTAAATTAGATTTTATTATCTAATGAGTTGATTTGAATATAGGGACATGAAGTGATGAGTCAGTTTATTTGAACTAACATTTATTTTGTGACCACAGTTTAGTATGGCATCTGGAAATCAAGAGGTTAACTATGAAATACCCGAAGCGAATGTAGCCGAAAATCAAGAAGCCACAAACAATCCTCCTGCCAACTCAGGAAATAATATTCCTGATAACATGATGAATGATGGATTCTTTAGGAATTTCATGCAGTTCATGCAGAATCAGGCAAGAGGAAATCCAGTTAACAATAACGGTAGAAACGCTGGTAATTTGAGGATAGTCACTGTCAAGCAATTTAAAGAATTGGGACCACCTGAATTCCACGGGAAGCCTGACCCACTCAAAGCGGAGGCATGGCTGAAGCAGACGACAAAAATACTTGATGTCCTACAATGCGCTGATGATCAGAAGGTGCCCTTTGCTACTTTTATGTTTCGAGGTGAGGCGGATCACTGGTGGGAAGCGGTAAAACGTATCCACCCTTCAGCACTTGAGATGTCTTGGACAGAATTCCAAGAGCTATTTAATGAAAAGTACTTCCCAGAAAGCATCCGCCATATGAAGGAAGTGGAATTCATTAAGCTGGAGCAGGGAAACATGACAGTTTCTCAATATGAAGCTAAGTTTGCTGAACTGTCTCGTTTTGCGACTCATCTAGTAGATGACGAAGCACGGATGAGTCGGATGTTCTTACGTGGTCTAAGATTCGAAATCCGTCAACAACTTAGCTCTCATAAATTTAGTTTGTATTCAGATGTTGTTGATAGGGCTCAAAGGGTGGAGCAAACAGATGAAAAATTACAGCCAAGAGTCAATGATCAGAGAAATGATAACAACCACAGGAACGAGAACCATCGAGGAGGTAACCAACACTTCGGTGGTAATTCCACATCAAATAACAGAAGAGGAGAATCCAGTGGGAACAATTTCAAAAGAAAGAGATTCCATAATAATTATGGAAGGGCACCAGTACCAGCACCAGCACCGACCCCAGTTTCAAGGGGAGAAGATCGACCACCAGTGAGATGCTATAGGTGTGGTCAGGAAGGTCACATCAGCCCAAACTGTACACTGCAGTCCAAAAAGTGCTACAGTTGTGGGAAAGAGGGTCATCTTGCGCGGTTTTGTCCTGCCACAAAATCAAGTCCAGCTGCAGTGATGATACCAAAAGCTAGCGCGGATAAGGGAAAATCTGTAGTTCAAGGGAGAGCTTTTGTTGTGACATCCCAAATGGCACGAAACTCGAACGAGGTGATAACCGGTAAGCTATTCATAAATTCTCGTGAAGTCTACGCTTTGTTAGATACTGGCTCTACCCATTCTTTTATCTCACCTGCATGTGCTCAGCGTTTAAACTTAACTCCTGAAAATTTGGACTTTGACTTATCAGTTGAAACCCCATTAGGAGAAATGACCATTACATCTACTGTCTATAAATCTTGCCTAGTTCAAATCAACAACCTCACATTACCTGTTGACCTTATTTCTTTGGAGATGCATGAATTTGATGTGATTTTAGGAATTGATTGGTTGACTACCCATCATGCTAAAATTGATTGTTTTCATAAGATTATTAGTTTTCATATTCCTAATCAACCTGTCATGCAAATTCAAGCAACTAAACCATTGAAATCTATAACTGTTATTTCTAGCCATAAAGTCATTCGTTTATTGAAAAACGGATGTCAAGCCTTTTTAGCTCATGTCACTGATTTGAACAAAAATACGTCAAACTTGAATGATATTCCCATTGTTAATGAGTTTCCTGACGTTTTTCCGGAGGAACTTCCTGGCTTACCCCCAAACCGAGAAATTGAATTCTGTATCGATCTTGAACCCGGTACTAAGCCCATTTCCAAAACTCCATACCGAATGGCTCCCATTGAACTTCAAGAGTTAAAAGTCCAACTACAGGAATTGTTGGATACTGGTTTCATTCGTCCGAGTGCATCACCTTGGGGTGCTCCTGTTCTATTTGTGAAGAAGAAAGACGGGAGTATGAGATTGTGCGTTGACTACCGAGAATTGAACCATGTCACCATCAAAAACAGGTATCCGTTACCTCGAATTGATGACATGTTTGATCAATTACAAGGTGCTCAACATTTCTCAAAAATTGATCTCCGTTCTGGATATCATCAGTTAAAGGTTAAAGCTGAGGACATTCCAAAGACTGCTTTCAGAACTCGTTATGGGCATTATGAGTTTTTAGTCATGCCTTTTGGACTAACCAATGCTCCTGCAGCTTTCATGGACATGATGAACCGAATATTCAAGGAATATTTGGATCATTTTGTGGTTGTCTTTATTGATGACATCCTCATATACTCCAAAAGTCGTGAGGATCATGAACAACACCTGAGATTGATACTCCAGAAGCTCCGTGAGAACAAATTATATGCCAAGTTGAAGAAATGTGAGTTCTGGCTTGAGGAGGTCACGTTTCTTGGGCATGTGATTTCTAGTCAAGGAATATCAGTCGATCCTGCGAAGATTGAAACGGTACTAAATTGGGAACAACCCAAGACAGTAACCGAAGTCCGAAGTTTTCTGGGCCTAGCTGGTTATTATCGGAGATTCGTAGAAGGATTTTCTCGAATCGCCACTCCATTAACTCAGCTTACTCGGAAAAGCACAAAATTCATATGGAGCGAGCAATGCGAGAAAAGTTTTCAAGAGCTTAAGAGGAGACTTGTTTCAGCTCCTGTTCTGACCATTCCATCAGGATCGGGAGAATTTGTCATATACAGCGATGCTTCAGGCAAAGGTCTAGGCTGTGTCCTTATGCAACATGGAAAGGTTATAGCCTATGCCTCTCGACAACTCAAAGATTATGAGAAAAATTACCCTACTCATGATCTAGAGTTGGCAGCAGTCGTTTTCGCGTTGAAGATATGGAGACACTACTTGTACGGAGAGAAAGTGGATATCTATACGGATCATAAAAGTCTCAAGTATTTCTTCACCCAGAAGGAACTCAACATGCGACAACGACGTTGGCTTGAGCTGTTGAAGGATTATGATCACACAATCCAGTATCACCCGGGAAAGGCGAACGTTGTAGCTGACGCTTTGAGCAGAAAATCTTACGCGAGTACAAGTGCACTGCTGACAACACAAAAGCGTATTTTGTACGACTTGCAAAAGATGGAGATAGAACTAAAGACACCAGGGACCCACTCAAAGATTGCTCACGTGCGAGTAGAACCAGCTTTAATCGATAAAATTAAAGCTGCTCAAGCTACCGATCCGGAACTGATAAACATGATAAAAAAAGTACAAGAAGGTACCATTCCCGAAGCAAGAATCGACGAGAAAGGAATACTTCGTGTCAACTCTCGACTCTGTGTTCCTAACGATCCTGAATTAAAGCATAAAATCATGATGGAGGCACACAACACGCCGTTTGCAATCCACCCAGGAGGTACCAAAATGTATCGAGATCTTCGACATACATTTTGGTGGAACAATATGAAAAGGGAGATTGCAGAGTTTATCTCAAGGTGCCTAACTTGTCAACGTGTCAAGGCAGAGCATCAAGTACCTAAGGGTCCATTACAACCACTTGAGGTTCCCGAATGGAAGTGGGAACACATCAATATGGATTTCGTGACGGGTCTTCCCAAAGTTTCTCAAGGCTTAGATGCAATTTGGGTCATCGTAGATAGATTGACCAAATCCGCTCATTTCTTGCCTATACGAGAAAACTTTTCACTTGAACGTCTTGCCGGTATGTACATAAATGAAATCATGAGACTGCATGGCATGCCAGTTTCCATAGTTTCTGATCGAGATCCTAGATTCACTTCACGCTTTTGGATCAGTCTACAAAAAGCTATGGGCACTGAACTACGTTTTAGTTCTGCATACCATCCTCAAACGGACGGACAATCGGAAAGGACGATCCAGACCCTCGAAGATCTTTTGAGACTTTGCGTACTAGATTTCAAAGGAAGTTGGGATAAGTACTTGCCATTGGTGGAATTTTCCTACAACAACAGTTACCAAGCAAGTATAGGTATGGCTCCATTCGAGGCTTTATATGGACGCAAGTGTCGCTCTCCAGTATGTTGGAATGAGGTAGGAGAAGCAAAACTGTTGGGACCCGAGTTGGTACGCTGGACGACTGAAAAGATCCAAATGATCCGACAACGAATACAGACAGCACAAGAACGACAAAAGAGTTATGCCGATCTTCATCGGAGAGATGAGAGATTCAACGTCGGAGATCATGTATTCTTACGTGTTTCTCCATGGAAAGGAGTTACGAGATTCGGAAAGAGAGGAAAGCTCAACCCTCAATTTATTGGCCCATTTGAAATCCTCGATCGAGTAGGATCCGTAGCCTACAGACTAGCCCTACCACCAAGTATGTCTCGCATCCATAACGTTTTTCACATATCTATGTTACGTAAATATGTGAAGGACCCAAACCACGTCATTGAGTTAGAACCAGACGTTATAGCAGAAGATTTAACGTATGAGGAGGTACCTGTTAAGATCCTAGATAAGAAGGAGCAGATCTTACGCTCAAAGGTTATACCTCAAGTTAAGGTTTTATGGAGGAACCAAGATATTGGGGAAATGACCTGGGAGCTAGAATCTGAGATGAAGTCTAGGTATCCATACCTCTTCGAAATGCCAGGTACGTCAATTTCGGGGACGAAATTTCATAAGGAGGGGAGGTTGTAAGACCCCGAATTTATGAAATACAAAATTTAATTTTTCTTCATATATATTTTTCCTGAAACAGTAAATGGTTAAATTGACAAAATTGAAAGTTAAGGATGTTATGTGTAAATTTTATTTTGTCGGACAATATTCGTTTTGTCGGGGAATATTCGGGCCGTACGACGGCGCCGAAATAACTAATTATTGGTGGAGCCCACAACGGAATAATTGTCGGATATAGAAAACGACAGAAGTAACCTTTTTAAATAAAAATAGTCAACGGTGTTAACTGTTAAAATACCGGTGATAAAAGAATAGTAGCATACGGTAATTTATGGTATTTTATTGTGGCACACGGTATTCTACAGTAGCACACGGTATTGCACAGTGTCTCATATTATTGACACCGTAACTGTTACGCATCATTTCATCAATAATTGTCACTGCATAATATTTTATATTATCAATTCAATTATTGTTGCTACACAGTATTTTGCATTATTGATTCAATAATTGTCATTACACTGTATTTCATATCATCGAGTCAATAATTGTTGGTGCACTGTAGTTTAAAATTATTGAATCTAATAATTGTCACAGTAGCAAATATACTGTAATTTATATTATTAAATTAATAAAAATATGTAACGTGTTTCTTACATTATTATGGTAACATTATTTTATATGTTGGACTCACAGGAAGAATAAATAAATAAATAAAAAATAAAAAAAAATTAATTTTACTATTTGAAATAGTAACGTGAATAGTGACGTGAATAGTAAAAAATATGTGGGACCCATTGTGGGGCCCACATGAAGTATGAAAAATGTGAGTATTTCCTGGGTTGGTGAGGTGCGGCTGCTGAAAATTTTTTCAGCACTGGCGTGCTCACCTACCATGCGCATAGTAACTTATTTTCTCCTATAAATAGCTTACTCAACTGAATAGAAAAATCACACCTAAAACATAAAATTTTTCTATAAGAATTTTATGAGTTTTCTCTGAGAATAGTAAGGTTATTTTGAGAGTTTGAAAGCCAAAAGGAGTGCAGGAATTTTTCAAGTAAGTCTTTTATTAAAGAGTAGTAATTTTATAAATTCCTATTTTTCACAGTATTCACAAATCTTCCTTTAGAAGACTCTTCTTTAAGAAGATTCATTTTTAAAAGCTTTCTTTGGAAGATTTATTTTGGAATATTATTTTTAAAACTATTTAAAAGTAGTTATATTATACTACAAAAATTATGTTAAATATATATAATTTTGATAATTCATATTATACGAGTTATCATACACTTTGAAATTTATATGTGGAAATTACTAATTTTATTATAAAAATATAGGTTGATCAACCTCATTTAAATCAATATCCAGTCACGTGTTAAGGTAAGGGGTATCATTCTTTTCATCATCATAAATGGATATTATTTTCTTTCTTACTTGAAGGGATTATCATTCTTTGATTCTCGAAAATAATATCGTTTCTTTCTTGTGCCATTTATTTCCATGTATTAAATTGTGGGAATAACCTTACGGCGCGGTTTACCGCCTGTTGGTGAATAACCTTTTGTATTCATTCCTTATTAATCTTTGAGAATAACCTTACGGTGCGGATTATCGCCTGTTTGGTGAATAACTCTTCGTGTTCAAATTCTATTAAATTGTGGGAATAACCTTACGGTGCGGATTACGCCTGTTTGGTGAATAACTATTCGTATTCAAATTGATGGGAATAACCTTACGGTGCGGATTATCGCCTGTTGGTGAATAACCCTTTTTATTTGTCTCGTGTGAAAATAATTTGTCTACACGAATTATCACATGACACTTTTATTCCATATTCGTAAGTGATATCATTTTCCTTTATACTCATAAGGGATACCATCTTTTTCATCTTCCATTATTCAAACTTACTATGGTAAGGGATATTAATTTCCTTCACCGTTTGTTAATCAAACCTGCTACGGTAAGGGATATTATTTTCTTTCATACTGCTACGGTAAGGGATATTATTTTCTTTCATACTCCTAAATCGAAACTTATTATGGAACTATTGCTTCTATAATTTCTGAAAATATTATATGTTCCATAATAGTTGAATTTCATTATTTCAACTGAACCTTCCTATTTTCTGAACATTTCTATTGAACTGTAATCGTTATTCTGAACTGTGGATCTTGAGTATCATTTTTAAATTTCACTCCACATCATGTTGGCAATTTGGACATTATTTGAATCTGCACAAAGTAAACTTCTGATACTTATTGTTTATCCTGTTCTTCTGTTCATCATTTGTATCACTGTTATTTGTATTAATCATCAAGAATCAAGCTATTGTGAATATCTGTGGCCGGGGGCACAGATGTGATATAATTGTTGAACAGATGATAGGTTAAAGGCGATATACTAGGTTAAAGGCGATACATATGTTCGGTGTCTTTTATGGCACGTGGTGAATGTTCTCTTTGGCCCGTAGTGCAAAGATGAACTGTTGGTTGGTATGATTATGACCAAAGGCTGAATCTGGTATAATCATGACCGTTGGTGTTATATTGAATGTCTTTGGCCCGTAGTGCAAAGATGAACTGTTGATTGGTATGATTATGACCAAAGGCTGAATCTGGTATAATCATGACCGTTGGTGTTATATTGAATGTCTTTGGCCCGTAGTGCAAAGATGAACTGTTGATCTGCATGATTATAACCAGAAACTGTGAAGTTGTATTATCTTGACTAATGGTATTCCAGATGATAAAAGTTGATGATATTTTTACTAAAAAGAGAAGCGAGTGGACACTATAGTCTGCATTATTCTTCTAATAAATTGCTCATTCCGCTGCTATTATTGATCTGAACATTGTTTAAGAATTTAACTACAGTTTTTGATATAAACGTTGTAGTCTATTGTATTCTATCAAGAACTCAACTGTTGAAGGCTAATGATAATTTATTCGTCATTATCTTAGTCATGATATTTCTTACTGGGCTATTTGAGCTCACCCTTTCTTTTGTTCCATTGTTTTTCAACAGGAGATGAAAACGTAACAGGGTCTAGCCGGGGGATGGAGTGAGAGTCTGAGGAATAGCTGTCGTAGTCTTCACGTGTTGTAAAATAGTGTGACAATAATAGTGAAGACTTAGTTGTGTATTATTATACACTGTATTGTTGTACGTTGTGTTTTGTTGTAATAATTTTGTTGTAGTCTTTTGACGACTCAAGTTTGGGCTGTGTGGGCCCAAATTTGGGGGCGTCACAATTCGGGTTCGGTTTTGGATAAAAAAATTGTACTATTTAGTTAACTGATTAATCGAATAGTAAAAATAAAATAAAATATTAAATTAAAATTACTATTCTATTCCAACTTTCAAAGGTTTTGCAATTAAAAATTAAAATAGTACTTGTATGGTTGCATGGCTCACCCTTCAATTCTGAAATCATGAAATGATTCTATATTCCAACTTGAAATAATTTATTTTTTTTAAAAAAAATAGAATTAAATTCGGGTAATAACCGAATAAGAAATTTGGTTATTCGGTTTTCAGTAATTTGTCAATTCGGTTATTAATTCGGATAGTGATTTTTTTTAAAATTCGATTTTCGATTATAACCGAACTGCCTATTCGGTTCGGTTATAACCAAATGATCACCCCTCACCCACCCAATTACCTACCTACGTGTTTCTTATTGCTTAAGATGATATAATCTTCTAGTTTTTTGAGAAAGAATGTGAAAAAAGTAAAATCTATGGATATGTTATTTATTTATTTATGTATGAGTATTAAGAAGTGTTTATAAATAATTTAAGTTTTTTATTTAATTTTTTTAAATAAATCAATTTGAATCAAAACTATGTTATAGATTAATTAATTTATCAAATCAAAACTCGTATTAATTGTTCATCCTCTTCAAATTTAGTTTCGGTATTTTGTTTCACATTTTTAAAGAAATTAAATTCTAAAAGAGAAGAGAACTAGCAGCTAGTTTCATTTTGAAATTAAATAAATTGTGTTTCAACAAGAAATAAAAGAATTTATGGAGAGACATATTCAGTAAATATTGCCTGAAGTTTTAATCATGAATATTAACTATTTGGGAAATAAAATGTTCATTTTGTACTAACAAAACTAAAGTACCAAAATAAATATCATAAACTACCACTCTCTCATTTCCATCGTATAAGTCATTTAAGAAATAATTATACATATTAAGAAGTCTTATTAATAATAACGTTAAGTAATTAATGTTTATTTAAAATTTCATTACTACCCAACACTAATTAATTACTCATCCCACTCTCTTTCTAAATTATTCAATCTTTAAGGGTAAAATAAAAATTAATTAATTTTTCTCTCCTAGATATATATGTAAAATATCTTATATTTTGAAAAGAAAAAAACTTTTAAAACAACCTATATAATAAAAATGAGACAGTAATTTTTTCAAATTAAAATTAAAAATGATTTAATATAGTATTTGGTACCGCGACTTTAATATGAAAACAAGATTAAAGTGAGCAAGTACGACTGATCCTACAATTTATGTTCAATTTTATTTTATTTTTAATACTAATTTCTTATTATTCTAAAAGTTATTTACTCCACTAATTATGATTTGGTCACCATTATTATTTAGTTCATTTATTTGTTTCCTATTTGCCTAACAAAATAAATATCACCAGGCACAAGCGTATTCTACATTATGAAGTCAATCTACATTATGAAGTCAATCAAACATACTCAATAGTTTAAATTGAGTATTGAAAATTAATATTTTTATAAAATTTTATTTAAATAATAATAAATAAGATTCTCTTTTATAAATTTGTAAAAATATTAATTTTTTGCGATTTTTTTCATCTAAAAATCTCTAATGGCCGTCCTACATGCCAGAGGACCCCACTATTGAAAAATTAACCACAGACCATTTAACCAAAATTATAACGTATACCAGTATAATATTCATAACGATATATTAATATTTATGCATTATTATTCTGTATTATTATTTTAAGTTTTATGTTAATTATAATTTAATTTTATTAAGAATTTTGTCAAAATATAAATTATTTTTTATTATTCTACTTTGACCGTAACAAATGTCAAAATTAATTTAATTTTGACAAAGAATAAAATATTAAAAATAATTAGTTAAAATACATTTAATTTAATCCCCAGTATATAAATATAAATAAAGACGGTGTACAGAATGTGCAGTGATCTTTAGCTTTCTTTTTCCCGCGCTTTAAATCCAGCTTTAGCCACCTCCATCTCCGGCTTCAGCCTCAGAGTCAAAGCAGAATTCATGCTTTTCCATCTTTCTCCCTCAATCACTGTCACATGACCCTCCCCTTTTTCTCTTTCTTCCGCCAAAACCATCCAATCCTCTTCATTCTGTTCATACACACTCCATTTTATAAATGTCCCCAGCCATTTTAATCACCATTTCCCTCTAATCTCTCACAAACACCCCTCAAATTAATGGATTCAATCAAGCCCAATTCAGCTCCAACAAAAAGCAAATTTGCCAAAACATTTCATAAAGTCATGCAGCTCAAAACAGCCACAAAATCCCTCTCAAATAATGGATTCTGCCTGCTCATTCCTCAAGAAAAGTTCAAAAATGGTGACCCAAAGCATGATTTTCGCAAAGGAGATAAAGATCTTGGAGCGAAAACCCGAAACAGAGCAGCAATGGAAGCCTTCATAGCCAAGCTTTTTGCCACCATTTCCATCATTAAGGCTTCTTATGCGGAGTTACAAATGGCCCAATTTCCTAATTACAATTCTGAGGGGATTCAATCTGCAGACCAGGCTGTGGTAGATGATTTGAGAACGCTTTCGGAGCTAAAACAGAGCTTCTTGAAAAAGCAAATTGATTCTTCCCCTCCTCATTTGATTCTTCTACTCACTGAAATTCAAGAGCAACAGAGTCTTATGAAGATGTATGAGATCATAATGAAGAAAATGGAGACTGAAATTGAAGAAAAAGAATCTAAACTTTCTTCTCTTCAAAATGAGCTCAAAGAAACCGTTTTGAATAACAAGTCCCTCGAACAGAGACTAAATTCAAGTGGGTGTTTCTCAATTCTTGATAGCGTAAACCTATATGATTCCAGCCCCAAAGATTTCAACTTGGTTTTGCACTATGCATTGAGATCTATGAGAAATTTTGTGAAGCTTTTGGTTCGAGAAATGGAGTCTGCAAGTTGGGATATTGATGTTGCGGTCAATGCAATCCAGCCTAATTGCAAATTTTCAAACAAAAACCACAGGTGTTTTGTGTTTGAATCATTTGTATGCCGAGAAATGTTCCAAGATTTTGACACCCCAGGCTTCTCTCTCCTAAATGAGCAGTCTTTACTATATTACACCGATCAATTTAGGAAGTTAAAATCAGCTAATCCGGTCCATTTCTTGAAAGATCAGCCGAATTCCCTGTTTGGGAAATTTACTAGAGCAAAGTACCTCCGTTTGGTTCACCCAAAAATGGAGGCCTCATTTCATGGGCATTTGAACCAGAGAAAACTGGTCAGTGCGCGGGAATACCCGGAGACTGAATTCTTTAGGGCGTTTGCAGAGATGGCTAGAAGGGTTTGGCTTTTACATTGTTTGACGTTCTCTTTTGATCAAGAAATTAGTATTTTTCAGGTGGGGAAAAGCTCTAGATTTTCCGAGGTGTATATGGAGAGCGTGACCAATGAGGTGTTGGCGGTTGACGGTGATGTTAGGGTGGCGTTCACGGCGGTTCCAGGGTTCAAGATTGGTAAAACGGTAGTGCAGAGTCAGGTGTATCTATCTCCGGCGGGATGATAAATATTTTGTAGTTAGCTATCTAATTTGTACGGTTGAGCAAAAAATTGAAATTGGCTCCGAAATTATAAAAAAAAATGATCAAACCACATCAATAAAATCGTACTAATAGTTTCGACGTATATAACAATTTTAAAAATGTTGAAAAATTGCATTTACAGTTTAGTTTTTGTTTCTGCGATTCATTACATCGCACCAATAATGGTAAAAAAACATCATTTTAGTTTGTTTTCAAAAAGTCTCTTTTAATATATTTTATGTTCTTTTAAAAGTAATATGTTTTTATATATCTTCCTAATCATTTACCAATTATATTTATCCCTATATTCATTATGAATGAATCACTAATATAAAACTATTATTTCAACAAAAACTTATTACATTGTAATGTATATTTATAAAATTGAAATATAAATAATAGAATCTGAAATTTTGAAATCTTATTAATGGGGGGTTGTGGAGAGTTGTTATCTCTCCGACTTCTAATCACTCAACAAATACTTTCATCGATAATGCATGTAGGAAAGGAAAGTCTAATTAACATGCTAATAATATATTAACTTGAAACCATGCACTTCACTTGTTTCTTAACACTTCTATTTTGATTGAGTTTTCTAACCCCCCACTTATATATATATTGTTAAAGTGTGAATATTTAACATTGCATTATTGAATATTTTTTCACATTAAGATGCTATTACATTATGATACATTGAGTTAAGAAATCAATTAAAAATATTGTTATTTAGTTACATAATAAAAAAGAGAAATTAAATTGCCGGTGTTATTGAAAAATGTTTTATCATGCTATTTAGTCTAAATGACTATGATTTAAAAATGTGACACGACGTATAATATTATTGTAATATTTAATATTTTCTTACTAATATAGTTGATGATAATGTATGTGTAATTACTTTTTTCAGACTCGAACAGTTTATTGAATTGATAAAGTTATTAAATGAATGAGTAATTAGCTTAATCAATGTTTGAATCGTTATTAAGCTAGTGATATAATAATTATAAATGTATAAATATATATATATATTTTTATGAATAAGTATTTGACCAAACTAGCTTAACAAGTTTAAATGTAAGATCGAATCCGTGTTTCGATCTTACATTTAACCTAATTTAGTTAGTTTACTATGCAAGACTAGTCCTAATTTAGTTTGATGTTGTACTTAGAAATTAGGTGATTTTTTTTGTGTTTATATATTCTTTCAGTTCTAATTTTTTGCATATGTTCAATTGTTTTGAAATCGAAATTGTACTAAATAAAATTGTACCGCACCAATCATAAGCGATTTTATGTACAATTTTGAATTTATCAAATAATATTTAAGCGATTTTATGTACGATTTAGACTTCAAACCACACTAAATTGTATCATGCTCACCTTTATGTGCATTATATAATCAAGTAGCTATTGGTAATTGGTAGACGGAGATACACGCGCTTCACTACGCGCCGCCACTAGATGTAAGTTGCATATTTTAGCCGAGAAAACTGTCAAGAGTTAATTTTCACTCATGTTTACTGAAAATATTATGTGTAAATGTATTATATTTAAGCTTTTGATTTTTCGTTTTAAAAAAAATCACACCAAAAATAAGAGTCCTAGTTTGTAGTCCCAAATTTGTTCCTTTATATATAGTGAAGTAGGTATCCCCCGGCCCTTTATCAGATGTAACTTCCATATTTTAGATATATTAATTTTATTTGGGGCTTAAATATAATTTTTTTTCTTCCTGAATTATTTACTTCTTTTCACTTGCCTGTCGTCATTTTAATTTTTATAATTAGGTGAATAAATTTTTAAATTTGTTTTAATTATATTCAATTGGTAATTCAAAAATGTTATTTTAAATATTTTTTCATATTTATTAAATATCAAGAAGTAAAAATTCAGGACATCTGTTTTCATTTTATTTTATGTAATTTACCAAAAAAATTGAAAGACAGTCGTGTAAGGGTGGCGCTACGTAATCATCGGCAGGTGGTACGGCGGCGAGTGGGCAAGCGCATATGGGTTGACGTGTATTTTGTTGTATCGTGCTAGTAGACGACAGCTGAAGAAAAGTAGTACTAGTAGTAGTAGGTATAAGATGCGCATGGACCCACGCGCAAACTAGTTATGGACTGCTAGAATACATTATAGCGGAGATAAGTCTAGACGGAGAAATGGACAAGGCAGCAAACTGGGTGAGGTTTTGGGTGGGGGCTGGTTCGAGAGGGTCTTTTCGGTGCGAAGGGAAGTTAATTATTAAGTTATTAAAAAAGCATAGTACTTGCAAATAATTCATTTAAACTACTTGATCAGAGGTGAAGATGCAGTTACTACTTCAAGTTATAAGTTTTACCCAAAATTTGTTCATACATTTACAAATACATCGGAAAATGTTATCTTATTTTCTTAAATACGTGCCAAAACACAATAAAATAAGAAAGGTAAATTACGACAAACATGAAATATTAAGCGATAAAATAGAATAATAATATGTAAATTCTTTATTTATTCCATCTACAATATAAATTTATCATCACACGTAGCACGTAACAAAACTTGATTAATTTTTTTTAATTTCTTACGAGTATTGGAGTCTAGAATATGTATCACATTACTTAAAATGCTTTTATTAAGATCGTTTGGATGTCTAATGGGCTTAGAACATGGGCCTTTTCATTAAAAATTTTGGGTTTTTGTAGATGGGCTATGTGCAATATCTTCTGCCCATGTAACAACATAAACTAGTACAAAACAACCTACATAGTTGTGGAAATATCAGTCCAATATAAATCCAAAAAACGAACACTAGTGAATCCCGTGTCCATAAAATCATATATACTGTAATCACAATAACCAAGTCCACTGTATAAAATGAAAAATATGCTTATTTGCCATCAGTCCATGGCACTGCACTGATAATAGAGCGCGGGAACTTAAATTATAATTTCATAAGTAAGATTGAAACATAGGAATATCCAATTAATGAGTTAAAGACGACTAGAACTAGAAGGTTATTCAAGAATCTTGGACTTAAAGATGCCACATTTGACCAGCAACTTGTTTAGACAAAGACAATAAACTTGTCTTTGTTCATGTAACTAACAAGAAACTTTTTTTGGAGATTATTCCTATGTTAAACCAACAACATTCATCAGTTCATCTTTGATCTAGGAGCAGGCAGAGTAGTAGAATGTCGACTAACAATAGAAAAATTCCGGTGGATTTGGCCATTAGAGTTATTGGAGAATGGAAGGAGACTTATCAATGGATTCCTATATTCGGAGCTTTCGCTGCATTTGCAGCAGCTTTTTCTGCTGGTGCCAACAATCTTCCAGCCTCGGTTCGTTTCAATATCTTTCTTTCAATTCAATCAGTTCCTCATATTGTAGTGAAAAGAGAGCACTTTTTTTTTTGGCATGGTTTTCAAGAAATCTTTGGGTAATAAGATCTGAAAATGATTGGATTAAATGTGCAGTTCTCAATGCCAATAGGGTCAAGGGCAATTACATTTTTGAAGGCCTCAATATTGGCATGCATGATCTATGTTCCTGGAGCAGCCTTTGCAAGCCACAACAATGTCAATTCTCTATTTTCAGATGTATGTTTGATATAAAATGATGCTCTTATGTTTCAGTTCTTAGGAACAAACCTTCATATTGTCAAAGAACTTATGTTTAATGTAGCTAATGATATTCTATGTTATTATATTGCAGTTCATTAAAGAAAAGCAACCGGATGAAGGTTTCTTGATGTGGAGTATGGTAGTTGTTCTCATGACTACAAGTAATTCACATCACCTTTTTTTTAATCATTAATTTCTTAAATAGCACTTTTATTGTAGCTTAGTGATTTGGTTACAAGAAGTTGCGTGGTCATATCTTCCTCGTTGATTCTCTCTTTCTCTTTGGCTTTCGTCGAATTCTAATGCAATCTGTTGCTCTTATTTTGGGACAGCAATCTGGCTTTCACTTGCAACATATTTTGAGTTACCTGTTTCATCTCAGCAATCAACACAGGGTGCCCTGTTAGGAACAATGCTTGTTACAGAAGGATTTAAAGTCATACCCTTATGGAACAAGGTATTGTAACAAGAGCAAATTCATAAAATTATGATATGCATTATACAATCACTACTGTTAAGCTAATAATGAAACTGATCATATTGAATTTTTTTTTTTATATTAGACTTAATGCTGCATTTTGATCATTCTTGTTTATTGCAACAAAACTCGTGCTACATCAGAGTGAAAATCACAATTTCAATGGGGGAGGAATCCTCTGGATTTTCTTGGAATGGACTGTGGCTCCATTAATTGCATGTGCCTGCGCATTTTCCCTTTTTACTCTCTTGAGGACATATGTTCTTCGACATGAAAATGCCGAGAAAAGGATCTTGATTTTGCTACCTATTTACTATGGGGTAGCTGCTGGCCTGCTTTGCCTCTTTGTCATGTATCAGGTGCTTATATTAAGCTTTATAAATTTTTGTCTTGGAGTCTAGCTGATCACTTTCTTCATTTGTTACTATAAATTAATGGCTTGATTCTGAAATGGCAGGTCTTACCAAATCTTGTAACAGTCTCCGAGTGGATCACCATTGTTGCTACTGCAGTGTCCACATTGATTGGAGCCTTACTATCTGTGGTAAAATTATAGAACTATCGCGATTTTATCAAACATTATGTACACATTTGAAAATTTTGAGATTTCTTGACTTGTAGATTGTGGTGGTTCCATTGGCAAGAAAAAGATTTAGTACTGCCCGAAATTTAAAAAATACCAAGGGAAAAAGTTCTATGAAGGAACAATGCCTAGAAAGTCAAGATCAAACATGTGAAGTTAAAAATGAAGAGGATGAAGATGAGAAGTTTGAAGAGGCATTGAATGATTTTATGAAGATGAGAGTTCTTGATACGGTGTATGAAGTGGATGAACGAAGCTGGTGTTCGCCAGAAACGATTGTGGAAACTGAAAATGTTCAGTCAGTTTCTGTGTCTACAACAGGACAATCCACTCCATTCAAAGAACTTCTTCAGTCTACTCCTAATCGGTTGGTTCAAATGAGAAACTTTCAGAAGATTGAGAAAAGTACAGCTAGAGATAAAGTGGCCAAGTTCATACGAGATTCCACAAAATCCAGCTTTTTTCCTGTTAAGTTCCCTCTATTTTTCATTGTTAAATTTGGTGGAATTCTAATTTTTACTTAGAAATGTCACTGTTATGGCTTGACTAATTCAGATCGAGGAAGCATAGTTCGGACTAATATGATATATGTACAAAAATAAGTCACAGAATTTGTTGAAATATTTGGAAAAGTTGCTAAATTTCCAATCTTTTGTTTGAGCAGGTTCTAAAGTATGACAGGCATACATTAATTCGACATGCTCTAGCAGAAAAATTCGACGACATGGAAGACTTCTGTAGTTTTCCACTACTTCTAGCTTCATGTATCTTCGCGTAGGTTTACTGTTATTATTTCTCGAAAACATGTATTTGCTAATTTCTATCAAACTTGGAAATTTTGACAAGGATAGTGCATCTATTTTTGCAGTCTTATACAATCAGCTAGTGAGGTAGCTGATCTTGTGAGCCCATTTGGAGCCATTCATGATGTTTACACCCATAGAGCAAAATATTCAGGAAATGGTGAAAATTTAGTGAGTTTCTAACAGTTCTTATAAACACTCATTATCACAATATACCTCACTGTGAACAGTGAAAATAAAGCAACAAACATTAAGTGGTCGATTTTGTACTAATAATAATGCACATGAATATTTTGGCAGGGCTCATTACATGTCAGTTGGTGGTTTAGAGCACTAGGGGGACTTGGTGTCTCAATGGGGTTCTGTCTATGTGGATGGCGGCTAACGCAGTGTCTCGGAAGCAAGGTGACATACTCTAGTAATTCAAGAGGGATGGCCTCACAAGTATCTGCAGTGGCAGCATTGATCATGGTTACTCGAATGAAACTTCCGGTTTCGAGTGTTCATTCTTTTGTTGGATCCTTAGCAGGAGTTGGCATTGCTGATGATCCTCGGGTAAAAATTTCGCCCCATTTTTCTGTCCTTTTTCTTTATCATCCCTATAAATTTTATTTGGTAATTTCGAATTTACCTCCCTTTTTTCCTCTCTGATTTTGGTAAAAATTATATTTTCCCTCTATTGATTTCTTTGTAGAATTTGTTTTTGCTTAACCCTAAATTTGGTGATATGCAGAATGTGAACTGGAAGCTCCTAGTTAAGTTCCTGTTTGGGTGGGTGATTACAATTGTCTTCTGTTGTTCATTTGCTTATGGGATGTATTCTTTCTCAATACATTCCCCTGCCTATGTAGTACCATGACCACCTTGTCGTCTGCTTGACTTGATTCATATTTTTTGGAGCTAATTGTAGTCTTCTTTATCTGGAGGCACAATTATAGAAAGTTTTTTTTTATTTTTTATTTTATTTAAACCTCCTTATCACGGTAAGATGGAAATAAAATAAAATTATAAAATGTTAAAATTACGTTTGTGTGGGCCCGTTCTCCGCTTCGGATCTACGCAATAAGAACATGCATAATCACCTTTTGACGTGCCTTATAATCCACCTCTTAATTTTTAAAGAAAATGGGAGCAGATTTCACCTATAAATCAGTAATAATATAGACGCTTTTCAGCTTTATAAGAATTGAAATAATAATAATAATAATAAAATACTCAATAGACATCAAAACCTTGGCACATTTTCCTTCAGTTGAAAGTAAGTTGCGTGGAAATGTTTCTAGCAACTGATAAAGAGATCCATGGAATGCCTAGTATTTTTTCTTTCTTAGTTAATTTTAATTTTAAATATTAAACTATATATTGTCAAAAAAACTTATATTTACGTGTGCGTGTATATATATTAAGGTTATGTTTGTTTGCAAAAAAATATATTTAGAATTGGACTATTTGTATTAATTTAACACTATTTCAGACTATTTTATTCCATGATGGAGGATTAATAGTCATTTAAATAGTTCTATAGACTATTTTTTTTAATCATTTCTAAGGCTATTTATGCGAGATTATATAATACCATAAAAAATTTGGGATTAATAGTCCCCCCTCATTTAAGCTATTAAATGGTTTTATGGGACTGATAGTCCAACATTAATGGATTAATAATTTCTCATCAAAAGATTAAATAGTGCAAAATAATATTAAATTAAAATAAATAATTTAATATCAAGTATATTTTTTTGCAAACAAATATAGCTTAAGAGAAAAATATGAGTTTAGGACAAAAATAAAAACATTAACAATATTATTGACTTTTGAAAATCAATTTAAAATATTTTTAATCTAAAATTGAGATAAATCATTAAAAGTTTTGAACGATAAATTTTACAACGAATAATACTTTTACAGTATACAATATTTATCATTATATTGATTAAATTTAATTTTTTAATGATAAATTTGAGTTTAAAAATTTCTTAAATTGATTTTTAAAAGTCAATAATAATATTATATTTTTAAAATGGAGGAAATAACAAATAAAAAACATCAAACTGTGTATGCACAATATACAAAATGAAAAAAAAATAAAAAAATCTCCATTTAGGACAAAAACATGAGAAACTGTACCCACTCATCATGTTATTATTTTTCAACAACCAAAACAACAATAACTATATTCAATGTTAGCAACTTGAAAATTATTACTCTTTTTGTTGCACAAAAATAATTTTATTTAATAATTATTTTTGTATAAAATTCTTTTCATAATAATGTTAAATGACACAATATTTTCAAATTTATTATTATATTAATAATACTAAATTATATAGTAATCACTAAATTTTCAGGTATAGATTAAATAAAAACATATCATAAAAGTTGATTTTTAAATTTTATAAATAAAACTCTTTTTTTTGACAATCAAGGGAGTAATACTTGTTCCATCATTTATCTAAGCATGCACGACGTCGGATGAGCCAACTCCATTTCTTTAAGAAAATATATACCTTCCTTTGCTTTATTAAAAGTTTTTTATATTTTTTTATTTAATTTTTGAGAACGTATTTATTTTTTAAAAATATATTTCATTCTCTAATTTGTGATTTTATATATAATTTTTTTAATCATCTTTAATTTAATATTATTTTGTTAAAAGTTAAAACCCGTTTTCAAACTTTTTACCACATATATTCTATTTTATTTATCTTTCTGATCAACAAAAGTCAAAACTTGTGTAACGATTGTTCTCCCGTTTCATTTAAGTCACTAATCCAAAGACCATTAATATACTCCCTCATCCGTCACATAATAAATATTTTAATTTAAATTAAATAATTAAATAAATTATTTTTTAAATTAATAATTAAAAATATTTGTGTAAAATTTTTAAATCACAAAAGTTGATTTTGATAATAATTTTTTTAATAATTTATAATGATCATAATCTCTGAACATATATTTTAAATATTTTTAAAATTTATTAATTTTAAAAATAATTAATTTAATTTTAAAAATTAAATTAAGATGTTTATTATAAGAGTAATATTTATTCACTGTGAAAATATATGCTCATATTTGTTAGATTGAATGTGATTTATGCCTAATACCGACAAAGGTGCGCTGCGGTGTGCAGTAACCAAGTGGGAATTAATTAAACACCAGATATACACCCGCTCGTTATTGCGATATTATTTATTTTATTGATTATATATTTATATATATATATATATATATATATATATATATATATATATATATATATATATATATATATATATATATATTTAATAAATTAAATTATAATAATGAGATGGTATATTTATAAATTAAAAATTTATTAAATAAATGTATAATAAAAATAAGTTATATAATTTTGCTCCAATGTATACAATTACATAATCATTTAGTTTTGTCAAAAAATACGTGATAGTCAGTAATACATTAAACTTTTCAACTCTATCTAAGCAATATATTTTAAACGACAACCGTGAAAATTTTAGATCTATGAAAGAAAATTAATCTTACTGTATAACAAAAAATTATAAGAATGAGATAATTATTTGTGGTATGATTTGTAATGAAAGTGTTAGTCTCTATTTATATGGTGAATAAAAAACGTGTTTACATCAATCACGTATTAATTTGGAATAATATCAATTTGAAAAAAAAAATAGCTATAATTATCTGTAATTATCTTTTAAAAAAAAGACCCAAATATGGGAAAGAATTTTCTGCATGAGAATGAGATAATAATTTTGTGTGAAAATTATCTGTAAATAAAGTTCAAAAGCCCAAGTATTAGATAATAATATGGGATTCAAATTTTATATTTAATATTTTTATTAGATAATACCAAATTGGGATTGCTGCAAATTTTATTTTTAAAGACCAAATAATCAGGTTTCTATGTAGTTGTTGGTTTATATTATTTAGAATGCCAAAATCAAGTTGAATACTAAATCATAAAATTAGATTTCATAATATCCAATAATCAATATTAACACCAAAAAGTTTCATCCAAATAATTCAAATTAACAACCCAAACATGATTATGTTAAAAGTCATCAAAAATTAATAAATTTTAAAACCAAAAAGTCATCAGTAAAATAATTGAATAGTTCAAATTAATTTGAACCAGTAAAATTATCATCTTTCTCGACTTTGATTTTCTTTTGCAACTTGTTGGTTGACATTTCAACATTAGTTGACTGAGATCCTTATACATCATCATCGCTGATTGAATGTATAGACATTTTGCTTATAGGTGTGACATAATTGACAGCATCAGGTAATGACTCCCCTATATAGACTACAGTACCAAAAATACAACAAACATATAAAAAATTGTTGAAAATGTAAGTAATATTTTTTATACCAATTATAGATATAAAATTGAGAATACGTAAAAATATATGTGATAATAAGTACATGTAATGATAATACCTGAGTTCCATCACATAAGAAAATTATATGTAAATTGTGACGCCCCCAAATCTGGGCCCACACAGCCCAAACTTGAGTCGTCAAAATACTACAACAAAATTATTACAACAAAGCACAACGTACAACAATACAGTGTATAATAATACACAACTAAGTCTTCACTATTATTGCCACACTATTTTACAAAACGTGAAGACTATGATAACTATTCCTCGGACCCTCACTCCATTCCCCGGCTAGACTCTGTTATGTTTTCATCTCCTGTTGAAAAACAATGGAACAAAAGAAAGGGTGAGCTCAAATAGCCCAGTAAAGAATATCATGACTAAGATAATGACGAATAAATTATCATTAGTCTTCAACAGTTGAGTTCTTGATAGAATACAATAGACTACAAGGTTTATATCAAAAACTGCAGTTAAATTCTTAAACAACGTTCAGATCAATAATAGCAGCGGAATAAGTAATCTATTAGAAGAATAATGCAGACTATAATGTCCACTCGGTTCTCTTTTTAGGAAAAACATCATCAACTTTTATCATCTGAAATATCATTAGTCAAGATAATACAAATTCACAGTTCCTGATCATAATCATGCACATCAACAGTTCATCTTTGTACTACGGGCCAAAGATATTCAATATAGCACCAACGGTCATGATTATACCAGATTCAGCCTTTGGTCATAATCATACCAAACAACAGTTCATCTTTGCACTACGGGCCAAAGAGAACATTCACCACGTGCCATAAAAGACACCGAACAGATGTATCGCCTTTAACCTATTATATCGCCTTTAACCTATCATCTGTTCAACAAATATATCACATCTGTGCCCCCGGCCACAGATATTCACAACAGCTTGATTTTTGGATGATTAGAATGATATAAATGATGAACAGAAGAAATAGGATAACAATAAGTATCGGAAGTTTACTTTGTACAGATTCAAATAATGTCCAAATTGTCAACATGATGTGGAGTGAAATTTAAAAATGATATTCAAGATCCACAGTTCAGAATAACGGTTACAATTCAATAGAAAGGTTCACGTAAATAGGAAGGTTCAGTTGAAATAATGAAGTTCAACTATTATGGAACATATAATATTTTCAGGAATTATAGAAGCAATAGTTCCATAATAAATTTCGATTTAGGAGTATGAAAGAAAATAATATCCCTTACCGTAGCAGGTTTGATTAACAAAAGGTGAAGGAAATTAATACAAAGGGTTATTCACCAACAGGCGGCAATCCGCTCCGTAAGGTTATTCCCACAATTTAATAGAATTTGAGTACAAAGAGTTATTCACCAAACAGGCGGCAATCCGCTCCGTAAGGTTATTCTCAGAGATTAATAATGAATGAATACGAAAGGTTATTCACCAACAGGCGGCAATCCGCTCCGTAAGGTTATTCCCACAATTTAATACATGGAAATAAAAGGCACGTCTTATGAGTAAGGAAGAAACAATATTATTATCGAGAATCAAATAATGATAATCCCTTACCATAGTACGTTTGAATAATGGAAGATGAGAAAGATGGTATCCCTTACGAGTAGTAATTTTAAGAGTATGAAAGAAAATGACGTCCCTTACCATAGTAAGTTAGAATATGAAAGAAGATGATGTTCAAAATGACATTCCTTACCACAGTAAATTTAAGAGTTTGAAATGAATGGTATTCCTTACGAGTAGTAATTTTAAGAGTATGAAAGAAAATGACGTCCCTTACCATAGTAAGTTAGAATATGAAAGAAGATGATGTTCAAAATGACATTCCTTACCACAGTAAATTTAAGAGTTTGAAATGAATGGTATTCCTTACCTCAACACGTGACTGGATATTGATTTAAATGAGGTTGATTAACTTGAACAGTACACGTATACTTATAGATCTTCACAAATACTCAAGATGACTTAAGCACACTTAGAGAGAACTTTCACAAGAAGTATTTAGAGAGAGAAAGAAAGAACAAGTAAGGAAGTTTATGAAAAATCCTTAAGTTAAGGCTTCTATTTATAGCCAAAAATCTTATCATTCCTTTAATCTAAACCATTCATTTAAATATCATCTTTTAATCTACACCATCCATTTCAAATTTTATATTATCTTTAATCTACACCATTCATTTCATATTACATAATAATCACCTTATTCAACAATATTTCACACTTTAATCTACACCATTCATTTCATATCACCTAATAATCACCTAACTTTATATTATAAACAAATCAATTCAATTATTCAACAATATTTCACACTTTAATCTACACCATTCATTTCATATCACCTAATAATCACCTAACTTTATATTATAAACAAATCAATTCAATTATTCAACAATATTTCACACTTTAATCTACACCATTCATTTCATATCACCTAATAATCACCTAACTTTATATTATAAACAAATCAATTCAATTATTCAACAATAATTCACACTTTAATCTACACCATTCATTTCATATCACCTAATAATTACCTAACTTTATATTATAAACAAATAACTTTATCAATTCAATTATTATGACTAATTGTTATAAATACAGTATAGTTAGCTCTTAGATATCAAGTCAATAAATTAATGAAATACAACTGTTTAAATAACATCATAATAGAGATAACAATAATGTAAAATAAAGCATACGTTACTGTGTAATGACAATTATTGATTCAATAATGTGAATTACTGTGCATATGTTACTGTGACAATTATTAGGTTCAATAATTTTAAAAACAGTGCAACAACAATTATTGACTCAATGATATAAAATACAGTGTAATGACAATTATTAAATCAATAATGCAAAATACTGTGTAACAACAATTATTGAATTGATAATATAAAATATTATGCAGTGACAATTATCGATGAAATGATGCGTAACAGTTACGGTGTCAATTATCAGACCAATAATATGAGACACTATGCAATACCGTGTGTTACTGTAGAGTACCGAGTGCTACAGAAAATACCAATAACTACCGTATGCTACTATTCTTTTATCACCGGTATTTTAACAGTTCCGTTGACTATTTTTATTCAAAAAGGTTATTTCTGTCGTTTTCTATATCCGACAAATATTCCGTTGTGGGGTCCACTAATAATTTGTTATTTCGGCGCCGTCGTACGACACGAATATTCCCCGACCAAACGAATATTCCCCGACAAAGCGAATATTGTCCGACAAAATAAAATTTGCAGATAACATCCTTAACTTTTAACTTGATCGATTTAACCACTTACTGTTTCAAAAAAATATATATGAAGAAAAATTAAATTTTGTATTTCATAAAATTCGGGGTCTTACATTCTAGCCGAGATCGACAGCAAAAGAACCATCCCCCGAGGGATAGAGGGGGTGCCGACAAGGATTACACACCCCTGAATACAAACAAAAGTAACATCGTGAAGGCGATAAAAAACGAACCCTTCTACGAAAAACCCCCGAAGATTCGGGTTTTCGCAAGGCAAAAGAACGGGGATAGATATTGCACCTACCACGAAGCAAAAGGACATGATACCGAGGAGTGTTACCAGCTCAAAGACTTCCTAGAAAAACAGATACGGAAGGGTAACCTCGACTGTTACATCACCGATTCTCATCGACAATCAGCCTTCGATCGCCTAGAACCACCTCCACCCACTTCAGAGGCAAGAGGAGTGGTTGATATCATCTCCGGAGGATTGATCACTGTTCTGTCTAACCGAAAGAGGAAAGCCTTCGGAAGAGAAGTCCATCAAGTGTCCGGTAAACCCCAGGATATCAAGACCGACCCCATCACTTTCTCCGACGATGATTACCCGTCGGGAATGGTTATTCCGCATCAGGACGCACTGGTCATCACAGCTCAGGTCGGTACTATGGATATGAAGAGGATGCTTATTGATAATGGGAGTTCAGTCGACGTGCTCTATAGCCAAGCATACAATCGGCTGGACTTGGGAGGAAGGAAACTGGAAATCTGCAATGAGTCCCCCTTATATGGCTTCGGGAATAACCCGGTCCGTATAGCAGGGACGATCGAATTGCCTGTGATTTTCGGGACTGCCCCAAAGCAAGCTTCCATCATGGTTTGTTTCTATGTAGTCCAGGTGGAAAGTAACTACAACGCCATCTTGGGAAGAACGACTCTGTCAGCATTGAAAGCCGTTACCTCTATCCCGCATTTAAAAATGAAATTCCCAACAAAGAATGGGATCGGGGAATCAGTCGGCGACCAAGATCTTTCCCGAAGATGCTATCTACAGACCATTCAGGCATCCCCTATCATCGACAGCAAACAGAAAGCCACCATGAAGATTGAGCTCGAGCCTTTCACTGAGGGATGTACCGAGCCAATAGCAACACCTGCCGAAGATACGGTCCAGGTTCCGTTATTTCAAGAGGATGACGAAAGAACAGTACAGATTGGGACAGACCTTCAGGAAAAAACCAGAGCACGGTTGGTGGCCCTTTTACAACAATACTCGGATATCTTTGCTTGGGTCCCAGCCGACATGCCAGGCATTGATAAGACTGTGGCCGTGCACCAGCTGAGTGTAAAGCCGAACTCAAAACCTGTTAAGCAAAAGCGAAGGAACATAGCTCCCGAAAGACAACAAGTAATTGATGACGAAATCGATAAACTTCTGGCTGCTGACTTCATTTTTGAGATCAATTATCCAGAATGGCTCGCGAATGTGGTACTGGTTAAAAAGCATAATGGGAAGTGGAGGATGTGCGTGGATTATACAGATCTGAATAAAGCGTGTCCGAAAGATTACTACCCTCTCCCGAATATTGATCAACTGATTGATTCCACTTCGGGTCATACTGTAATGAGCTTCCTGGATGCTTTCTCGGGATACAATCAAATTGCCATGCATGAAAGCGATATCCCTAAGACATCCTTTATCACTCACCGAGCCATCTACGCGTACAAAGTGATGTCCTTCGGATTAATCAATGCAGGGGCCACCTATCAGAGAATGATGAACAAAGTGTTCAGCGGCCAGATCGGGAGAAATATGGAAGTCTATGTTGATGATATGATTGTTCGAAGCATGAGGGAAGAAGATCATCTAGCCGACCTGAAAGAATGCTTTGCGAATGTCAGAACGCACAACATGAGACTTAACCCAACTAAGTGCACATTCGGCCTCGGGTCAGGTAAATTTTTGGGATATATGGTTAGCCGAAGAGGGATTGAGGCAAATCCCGAAAAGATATCGGCTATCCTTGAAATGCAACCACCGAAGAACTTCAAAGAAATTCAACGGTTGACAGGGAGGCTGGCAGCTCTTCGGCGGTTCGTGGCGCGACTAGCAGAGAAATGTCTCCCATTCTTCGGAACTTTAAAGGGAGCCCAGAATCAGAAAACTTTTCATTGGACCGAAGATTGTCAGGAGGCTTTTGAACAGATTAAGAGATATATCTCTTCACCTCCGATTCTGAGTAAAGCACTGCCCGAGGAGGATCTACAAATATACCTCTCTGCCACATCCTTGGCAGTTGGGTCAGCTTTGATCAGAGAAGATCCACAAGGGCAAAAACCAGTCTATTACGTAAGCCATGTTCTTCGGGATGCTGAAACAAGGTACCCAAATTTAGAAAAGTTGGCTTACGCACTGGTTATCTCCAGTCGGAAACTCAGACATTACTTCCAGGGGCGGACTATTATCGTCCTCACTGACCAGCCATTACAGAAGATCCTTTATAGACCCGAATCTTCGGGAAGGCTTGCAGCATGGGCCATCGAGCTGAGCCAGTTTAATATAGAATTTCGCCCTCGGACAGCAATCAAAGCACAAACACTCATTGACTTTATCATCGAGTGCTCATTCCGTAATGATCTAGAGGACAAGGAACCCGACTGCGATAAACTGACATCAACACCCGAAGAAATTGTATGGACTCTGTTCGTGGACGGATCCGCTACTGGGACGAAGAGTGGGGCCGGCATCATCCTCACTTCTCCCGAAGGTTTCAAAATACAACAATCTATACGATTTGGGTTCATAGCCACAAACAACATCGCCGAATATGAAGCACTTGTGGCAGGGCTAAAGCTAGCCCGAAGTTTGGAGGTGAAGAGCTTGGCAATATACAGCGACTCTCAACTGGTGGTGAAACAAGTGTTGGGAGAATATGAGGCAAAAGAAGTTCATTTACAGGCCTATCTCCAACTAGTTCGGTCATTGTTGGCATTCTTCCCGAAATACCAGCTCATAGGAGTAGTCAGATCGGAAAATACAATGGCCGATGCCCTTTCCAAGTTGGCAACCACCGATCAAGGGGAACTAGACGGAGCAGTATATTTAGAAAATCTTCAGCATCCGAGCACCTTGGTTCAAACAATAATGGATATTGAACGAACAAATTCTTGGATGACCCCGATCATTCAATTCCTTCTAATCGGTGAATTGCCCAAAAACAAGTCTATGGCCCGAAGGATCAAATACAAATTCACCAAGTATTGTATCACGAATGATCAGCTGTACCGAAGATCTTATTTTTCACCACTGCTCCGATGTCTCGACCCTAGGGAATCTGATTATGCTCTTCGAGAAGTTCATGAAGGTATCTGCGGTGACCATGTGGGAGCAAAGGCACTGGCCCATAAAATTTTGCGACAAGGATATTTTTGGCCAACAATGTTTGAAGATGCCAAAGACTTCGTCAAAAAATGTCATAAATGTCAGATATTTGCATCTGTACCACACCAACCTCCCGAGGAGTTATCCCCGATACTCTCTCCGATCCCCTTTTCTGTATGGGGAATAGACATATTAGGCCCTCTTCCACAGGGTAAAGGACAAGTGAAGTTTGTGATTGTCGCCATCGATTATTTCACCAAGTGGGTAGAAGTCAAACCACTTGCCAAGATCACCGAGCACACATGTCTACAATTCTTCAAAGAACAAGTGGTCTACCGGTTCGGCATCCCGATGATCTTAGTCTCTGACAACGGACTTCAGTTTGTTGGTAAAACTTTCGAAGGGTTCTTATCATAACTTAATATCCAGCATCGTCGGACTTCAGTAGCCCATCCACAAGCAAATGGTCAAGTAGAAGTTACAAACAGGACACTTCTTCATGGCATTAAAAGAAGACTGGAAGAGGCGAAGGGTGCCTGGCCCGAGGAGCTTTTGCATGTTCTTTGGGCCTACCGAACAACTCCTCGGACTACTACTGGGGAGACGCCTTTTAAGATGGCCTATGGTTCCGAAGCCCTGATACCTATTGAGATCGGAGTACCTTCTCCGAGAGTCTTAAATTTTGACGAGGTCCTCAATAGCGAAGGTCTTCGGTTGAACCTCGACTTATTGGAAGAGGAACGTGATTCAGTAGTCCTCAAATTGGCTGCTTATCAACAACGAACTGCTCGGCACTTTAACAAAAATGTAAAAAGAAGGTCATTCAATGTGGGCGATCTAGTTCTTCGGCAAGCCGAGGCATCTACCCCTAGGGAAACCGGCAAACTGATGCCAACATGGGAAGGACCATACTTAGTGATTGAAGTGTTGAAGGCCGGAACTTACAAGCTTCAGGGCATGGATGGGAAAAATGTTCCAAATACTTGGCATGCCGTTCGGCTTCGTAGGTATTATCAGTAGTTAGGTTACTTTGGATTTGTACTTAGTCAAATCTTGAGGCTGCATTCTAGCCGATAGGATTATCTTTTTCGATATTAATGAGAATATTTTTTACATCGTATTTCTGTATTTCTGTTTTGATACACACTTTCAAATTTATCTTCTAGCCTCATCGGGTCTTCACCCGATCAAGCTAGAGGGGGGTAAAGCAGTATAAGTAAACAGTTATACGTGCAGACGATAAAATATAACTCATGAGAAAAGGGTAATAAAATAAACGATTAAGTCATAACCATCCAGTTTATAAATATTCAAAAGTTTACAAGAGAAAAAAAAAACACATAATAGCAAAAGCTTTACAAATCAGTCCTCGGGAAATACAATTCCCAGTTGATCAGGATCATGACCCTTCTCCTTGGCAAGCTCCCGAGCATATTCGAACCCATCGCTGAATTCGTTCACAACAGATGATAGGATATCGGCCTGAAATTGATCCGAGGCCTTATATTCATCTATCACCTTTTGTTTAAGCTCGGGAATCAGGACACTCGGGGAGGCGGCGGCAATAGGTCCTCTTAACCAATCGGCTTCCTTTGCACCCCAGCCTTCGACGATCAGTTCGACATTATCTTTCAGATTCTTCATCTGATCAGTCTGAAGTTGGATGATGTTTTCCGATTGGGTCAAGAGAATCTTCTGACTTTGGAGTTGGGCCTCGAGCTCGTTCTTGTTATTTTCCAGCTGGATTTTCTTTAGCTCTTTGGCCTGCACCAAATCCATAGCGTGAGCATTCGTCTTCTCCAGATCGATCACCCGGGCCGTCAGGCGTTCGATCTCCTTGTCCTTCTCAAGACGACCCGCCCGGGCCAATTCATACTCCTGTTTCATGATATGGAAGGAGTCATGCATGGCCTTGAGCTGATCTTTGGTCTTCTGATGGTTCTTCAGAGCCTCGGCATGCCCTTTGCTGCTTTCCTCGGCTCTTCTCTCCAGAACCTTCTGCTCATCAGAAACCCTAAGGAGAATTGCATTTCCCTGAAAAGAAATGGTTAAAGGATGAATGAGTCAGAAAGTTAACCAACTTGAAGAGGAAAATTCTACAGGTAGATCCTTACCTTTGCATGACAGGAGAACAGCATCTCCATAAGCGTCTTTAGATCGGCACCCTCGGTACCATCTTCGGCGAATGGGATCATCGACGTACCCAAGGACTGCATGTTGATCCCCTCCTCGGGTCTTGGACTCCCGGTCGGCATGGGGAGATCTGTCTGTCCGCTTTGGGTGCTGGGGGGCTTTTGACCTTCAGCAGGTCTTTTCCCTTTATTCTGAGGAGGGGGTGCGAGGCCTTCCTCTGATTGCCTGGCGACGTTCTGCTCGGCAGAAGGAGTTGATGAACTCCCTTGAAGAGCAGAAGTCTGCTTGGTCCTTGCCTCCAGAACTGATGTTAGCACCAGCCTTCTCCTCTTTGTTTTTGGTCTACTGGCCCCCGAGTCTTTGTCAGCAGACTTCTCTCCTTCGGTGGGTTTGATAATATCACCCACCTGAGAAGATCCCGTGGCCATCTCGGGATTGGCAGCGGCCTTGGTGGAGTCCTTGGGCTTTGCAGCCCTCATACTTCGGCTCGCCTTCAGTTTATTGGCGGCACTCATCTTCACCCTCGGGACTCCAGCTGCTCCTATGATGGCCTCATTATCAGGATTCTTTCCTTGGTCAGCCACTGCAAGGCAATCGGAACAAAAGAGTGAGTATATCAAAAAATGTCCAGAATAAAGGGGCAAGCATGGCAGAGAACTTACAACCGAAGGAATACAACCAGTCTTGGTCGTTAAGGAGATTCCGATCCCACTTCACTGATGGTCTCTTGGAATATAAGACCTCGAACTCTTCTAGCCTTGCCCGAGAGATTTTCTTCGGATTTAGCTGGTCTTTGTTCGGGTCTGACCAAGGTCCGACCATCTCAGTGTCCGGCCCCTTGATGAAAAACCAATCCCCGTGCCACCCTTTATTGCTCGAGGGGGTCTCCATCAGGGTATCCCTTCCAGGGTTCTTCATCACCGTGAAAAACCCTTTTTCTTTGTTATTAGTAATGGAAAAGAATTGAAAAAAGAAATCTATGGCTGGGAGGGTTGATTCAGAGAAACAGAAGGCGATGAACCTGTTTATATGAATAAAAGAATTGGGGGATAGCTGGTTCAAACTGAGCCCCGTCGTATGGAGTAACTCCAATACGAAGGGGCGAAGAGGGAATCGGACCCCATAGATCAGTGACTGCCTATGGATTGGAATCCATCCCCCCTCGAGCTGGTAGTACATTCTCTCCCCGGCCCCGGGTCTCTTGATTTCGTATGTTTCGGGGATATAGAATTCTGTGGAGGCTAAATCGAAGTATTGGTTCCGGATTGAAGAAGGGATGTTGGCTACTCTATACAGGATATTGAAATATTTGTTCCTATTGTACTCCTCTACATCCCTCATCCTGGTGATTACCACAGGTTTCCATGGTTGTCCCTCCGGGATCCCCATTTCGGCCACAGTAACTTCATCCTCAACCCGGGAAGACGAAGCTTGAGCCCTTGTATCTTGGGTACTGCGAGCCATTAGGAAGTATAAAAGAAAAAGAGTAAAAGACTTACTTGGTTTTAGAAAGGAGGTCGATGGAAAAACAACGAAGCAGGAACGATGGAGTTTGATGTGGGAATGAAATATTTCTCTCTCAAACGTCCTTTCTCTCGTGATAAGTTGCTTCTGATAAAAAGACGATATGTTGGAAATGACCCCTTTTATCTTGATTCAAGCGTTGTAACGGTTCAGATGGAAATAATCGAACGGATGGGGCGCACGCGCAGTACTTACTGCGGCGTAATAAATGCTGCTTCTCGTGCACGCTTCGTTAGCTAAATGGACGCGGATTTCGAAATTTAAAAATAAGTTGTTATACGGAACGGTCGTGCAAGCTGTTGGGCTAGATTTGTTGGGTTGCAGAAGCAAAACTTTGGGTTTGATGGGCCCCCAGATTATTGGGCTGAGCACGGTGGGCTTAGCAAAGATTTGGGCCTGGTTATTGCGTCGCACCCAATGTTTGAAATGTCGTTCATAAGGGTCTAGCGTCGCTTCGCAAAAACCTTTCCCATCGGTTTGATGCCCCCGGGCTCCTGATGGAGCTTTCCCATCGGTTTGAGGCCTCCGGGCTCCCGATGGAGCTTTCCCATCGGCATGATGCCTCCGGGCTCCCGATGGAGCTTTCCCATCGGTCTGATGCCTCCGGTCTCCCGATGGCGTTTTCCCATCGGTTTTGATGCCTCCGGGATCCCGATGGAGCTTTCTTCCTCTGATACGTTGTCCCAGAATTCTTGTAAAGTTCAAGGAGGGTTTGCCTTCGGTCTAAACATCTTCTGTGTTCCTGCACCTGGATTCCCGAAGAGTTATTTCCCTTTTGATCGGTGCATTTATATATACTTGTGGGGTAATTCATTCTACTCCCCTAGCACATTTATGTACTAAGGGAGTGGGGGGCAATGTTAGGATGAATATTTCGCTAAGCCTGGTCTGGTAAATATATGATGGGCTAGGCCCAACGGACCATCAGCTTGGCAAATTCTTATGAGGACTCCTAAGTCCAATAGGCTTGGGATAGGTCCCTAACCAATCTGGACTGTGGCTATTTACTATATCTAATCCGAATTAGAATAGGAGTCAGGTTCTTAGATGGTTTAGGAGATTACCTTCCTATTCAAACTATACCACGTTGAGGGACAATCCTAAAAGGAATCGGTAAGAGTCAGGTATGCACTATAAATACCCAGTCAATGATGAAGGAAAGGGTTACGCACACATACACTTTACTACGATACTAAATACTTGGACCTCCATTGTTGACCTTTCTTAAAACCTTCACTAACTCTTACACCGGAGGAGTCCACCAACGGCCCAAGCCGTTAGGACTTTTGTGCAGGTAACTTATCCGGACGGCCAGCAGGACAGCCGGACAAAACCAGGCGTCAACACTAACAATAACTACTATAGTATTTTTTTTAATATTATCTCATAGTTGAACTATTGATTTTTTTTCTAATATGTTTAATTCCATTCTCATTATTCAAATCTAAACTGATATTTTAATCAATCCTCCCCAAAATCACTACAAATCTAAACTAATATGATATTATTAACTAATTTAATTTCTCAATATTACAACATCAAAATCATAAATTGATATTTTTTAATTAAATAAGTACTGTCAAAATCGGGATTGTTATTATTTTTTACAAATCTAAAATAATTGTTATTATTTTCTACAAATTAAACGTATCTTTTTTAATTTTCAAACACCGATTTTTATATCCTAAAATCACTACAAAATTATATTTATAATATTATCTCATACTTCAACTATTGAATTTTTTCTAATATTTTTAATTCCATTCTTATTATCCAAATCTAAATTGATATTTTAATCAATCCCATGTCAATATGTTGATTTTTTAATTCCCAAAATCACTACAAATCTAAATTGATATGATATTTATCAACTAATTTAATTTCTCAATATTATAACATCAAAATAATAAATTGATATTTTTTAATTAAATAAATACTAATAATACATTATTTTTCTCATACTAAACAAATAGTAACAATAACTATTACAATATTTTTTTAATAATATCTCATAGTTGAACTATTGAATTATTTTCTAGTATTTTCAATTTCATTCTCATTATCCAAATCTAAACTGATATTTTAATCAATCCCACATTAATATGCAACATCAAAATCATAAATTGATATTTTTTTAATTAAACAACCACTACCAAAATCGAGATTCTTATTATTTTTTACAAATATAAAATTATTGTTATTATTTTTGACAAATTAAACTGATGAATCACTCCTAAATTAAACGTGTCTTTTTAAATTTCCAAACATTAATTTTTATATCCTAAAATTATTACAAAATTATATTTATAATATTATCTCATACTTTAACTATTGATTTTTTTCTAATATTTTAAATTCCATTCTCATGATCCAAATCTAAAGTGATATTTTAATCAATCTCACTTTAATATGTTGATTTTATAATCCCTAAAATCGCTACAAATTTAAATTGATATGATATTTATCAACTAATTTAATTTCTCAATATTATAACATCAAAATCATAAATTGATATTTTTTAATTAAACAAATACTAATAATACGGTATTTTTTTTCATATTAAACAAATACTAACAATAATTGTTACAATATTTTTCTCATATTATCTCATCATTTATGTAAGACCCCGAATTTTATGAAATACAAAATTTAATTTTTCTTCATATATATATATTTTTTAAACAGTAAGTAGTTAAATAAATAAAGTTAAAAGTTAAGGATGTTATGTGCAAATTTTATTTTGTCGGACAATATTCGCTTTGTCGGGGAATATTCGTTTGGTCGGGGAATATTCGTTTGGTCCGACGGCGCCGAAATAACAAATTATTGGTGGACCCCACAACGGAATATTTGTCGGATATAGAAAACGCAGAAATAACCTTTTTAAATAAAAATAGTCAACGGAACTGTTAAAATACCGGTGATAAAAGAATAGTAGCATACGGTAGTTATTGGTATTTTCTGTAGCACTCGGTACTCTACAGTAACACACGGTATTGCATAGTGTCTCATATTTTTGGTCTGATAATTGACACCGTAACTGTTACGCATCATTTCATCGATAATTGTCACTGCATAATATTTTATATTATCAATTCAATAATTGTTGTTACACAGTATTTTGCATTATTGATTTAATAATTGTCATTACACTGTATTTTATATCATTGAGTCAATAATTGTTGTTGCACTGTTTTTAAAATTATTGAACCTAATAATTGTCACAGTAACATATGCACAGTAATTCACATTATTGAATCAATAATTGTCATTACACAGTAACGTATGCTTTATTTTACATTATTGTTATCTCTATTATGATGTTATTTAAACAGTTGTATTTCATTAATTTATTGACTTGATATCTAAGAGCTAACTATACTGTATTTATAACAATTAGTCATAATAATTGAATTGATAAAGTTATTTGTTTATAATATAAAGTTAGGTGATTATTAGGTGATATGAAATGAATGGTGTAGATTAAAGTGTGAATTATTGTTGAATAATTGAATTGATTTGTTTATAATATAAAGTTAGGTGATTATTAGGTGATATGAAATGAATGGTGTAGATTAAAGTGTGAATTATTGTTGAATAATTAAATTGATTTGTTTATAATATAAAGTTAGATGATTATTAGGTGATATGAAATGAATGGTGTAGATTAAAGATAATATAATATTTGAAATGGATGGTGTAGATTAAAAGATGATCTTTAAATGAATGGTTTAGATTAAATGAATGATAAGATTTTTGGCTATAAATAAAAGCCTTAACTTAAGGATTTTTCATAAACTTCCTTACTTGTTCTTTCTTTCTCTCTCTAAATACTTCTTGTGAAAGTTCTCTCTAAGTGTGCTTAAGTCATCTTGAGTATTTGTGAAGATCTATAAGTATACGTGTACTGTTCAAGTTAATCAACCTCATTTAAATCAATATCCAGTCACGTGTTGAGGTAAGGGATACCATCTTTTTCATCTTCCATTATTCAAACGTACTATGGTAAGGGATTATCATTATTTGATTCTCGATAATAATATTGTTTCTTCCTTACTCATAAGACGTGCCTTTTATTTCCATGTATTAAATTGTGGGAATAACCTTACGGAGCGGATTGCCGCCTGTTGGTGAATAACCTTTCGTATTCATTCATTATTAATCTCTGAGAATAACCTTACGGAGCGGATTGCCGCCTGTTTGGTGAATAACTCTTTGTACTCAAATTCTATTAAATTGTGGGAATAACCTTACGGAGCGGATTGCCGCCTGTTGGTGAATAACCCTTTGTATTAATTTCCTTCACCTTTTGTTAATCAAACCTGCTACGGTAAGGGATATTATTTTCTTTCATACTCCTAAATCGAAATTTATTATGGAACTATTGCTTCTATAATTCCTGAAAATATTTTATGTTCCATAATAGTTGAACTTCATTATTTCAACTGAACCTTCCTATTTACGTGAACCTTTCTATTGAATTGTAACCGTTATTCTGAACGGTGGATCTTGAATATCATTTTTAAATTTCACTTCACATCATGTTGACAATTTGGACATTATTTGAATCTGTACAAAGTAAACTTCCGATACTTATTGTTATCCTATTTCTTCTGTTCATCATTTATATCATTCTAATCATCCAAAAATCAAGCTGTTGTGAATATCTGTGGCCGGGGGCACAAATGTGATATATTTGTTGAACAGATGATAGGTTAAAGGCGATATAATAGGTTAAAGGCGATACATCTGTTCGGTGTCTTTTATGGCACGTGGTGAATGTTCTCTTTGGCCCGTAGTGCAAAGATGAACTGTTGATTGGTATGATTATGACCAAAGGCTGAATCTGGTATAATCATGACCGTTGGTGCTATATTGAATATCTTTGGCCCGTAGTACAAAGATGAACTGTTGATGTGCATGATTATGATCAGGAACTGTGAATTTGTATTATCTTGACTAATGATATTTCAGATGATAAAAGTTGATGATGTTTTTCCTAAAAAGAGAACCGAGTGGACATTATAGTCTGCATTATTCTTCTAATAGATTACTCATTCCGCTGCTATTATTGATCTGAACGTTGTTTAAGAATTTAACTGCAGTTTTTGATATAAACCTTGTAGTCTATTGTATTCTATCAAGAACTCAACTGTTGAAGACTAATGATAATTTATTCGTCATTATCTTAGTCATGATATTCTTTACTGGGCTATTTGAGCTCACCCTTTCTTTTGTTCCATTGTTTTTCAACAGGAGATGAAAACATAACAGGGTCTAGCCGGGGAATGGAGTGAGGGTCCGAGGAATAGTTATCATAGTCTTCACGTTTTGTAAAATAGTGTGGCAATAATAGTGAAGACTTAGTTGTGTATTATTATACACTGTATTGTTGTACGTTGTGCTTTGTTGTAATAATTTTGTTGTAGTATTTTGACGACTCAAGTTTGGGCTGTGTGGGCCCAGATTTGGGGGCGTCACATAGAATCCCTTCGGTCATTCCCCTTTTTGCCGGAGCCATTGGATTTCTTCTCGGCGCTTTCGTCTTCGGGGTTTCTTTGGTGAAACTCACCTGTGTTTTTCGAAGAGCCCCGAAGATTGGCGAGAGCCTCTTCCAATTCTACAAACTTGTCTACTTTTTCGTAAGTTTCTGATAGGGTTTCTGGAGCTTTTGAGATGAGTTCCTCGATCAACCTGCTGGATTTGTCAACGTTTAATCCCATAGTTAAAAATTGGATTACCTGCTTTGGATCGATTCCGTTGATTTCAGACACAGCTTCCCGAAATCTTTTGACATACTGCCGAAGAGTCTCATTCGGCTTCTGTTTTACTTGTAGTAGAGAGGTCATCATTCTGGCCCGTCTTTTATTGCTCCCGAAGCGGGTATGAAATTGTTCCTGTAGTTCCTCCCATGACTTAATAGACCCGTTCGGGAGAGAGGTGACCCATTCTCTAGCTCTCTTCTTTAGAGTAGATAAAAATAGGTGGCACATCGCCACTGCATCATGACCATGGAAGTGCATGGCTTGCTCGAACGAGTAGGTGTGATCATGCGGGTCTCCCGTTCCGTCATACATCTCCAAATTGGGTACTTTTCGACTTCGATCGATTTTGGCTTCCTCCAAATCCTTTGAGAACGGGGAGAACCGGGCCTTCTTGGACCCATAGTACTTGTCCGAAGCCTTCTTAGGTGAGGATTCTCCAGTATGGCTCCCATGGCTGCGTCTGTCCTCCCTATCCCTTTTGGAGGGTGATCTGGCTCGTTTCCTCAAATCCGCCGTCCAGATCGACTTGGAGCGGGTCAATTCCTTTTCTCGGGGTTGGGGGCCACCTCTACGGCGTTCCGTGTGTCTGTCTTCCCGTCTGCCCCGGTGGTCTGAGCGGGAGGCCGAGCCTCTCTGGCTCGATAGATTGTCCCCTGGTTCGGTTAATTCTTCGTATTGCTTGTCAAGCTCTTTCTGCTGGATATCTAGAGCCTTTTTCCTGTCGAGGATTATTTGGAGGCGACGCTCTTTCTCAGCCGCCGTCTCCCGGCGAGACAGGGAGGGTGTTGGTCGTCGTGAATAACTTTGCGAGTGTGAAGTTTCCATATCAATGTTGATTGATGAAAATTTTACTTGGATGCCCTCCTTCTAGCGCCAATGTTGACGCCTGGTTTTGTCCGGCTGTCCTGCTGGCCGTCCGGATAAGTTACCTGCACAAAAGTCCTAACGGCTTGGGCCGTTGGTGGACTCCTCCGGTGTAAGAGTTAGTGAAGGTTTTAAGAAAGGTCAACAATGGAGGTCCAAGTATTTAGTATCGTAGTAAAGTGTATGTGTGCGTAACCCTTTCCTCCATCATTGACTGGGTATTTATAGTGCATACCTGACTCTTACCGATTCCTTTTAGGATTGTCCCTCAACGTGGTATAGTTTGAATAGGAAGGTAATCTCCTAAACCATCTAAGAACCTGACTCCTATTCTAATTCGGATTAGATATAGTAAATAGCCACAGTCCAGATTGGTTAGGGACCTATCCCAAGCCTATTGGACTTAGGAGTCCTCATAAGAATTTGCCAAGCTGATGGTCCGTTGGGCCTAGCCCATCATATATTTACCAGACCAGGCTTAGCGAAATATTCATCCTAACAGTTAGTATTTGTTTAATATGAGAAAAATACTGTATTATTAGTATTTGCTTAATTAAAAAATATCAATTTATAATTTTAATGGTGTAATATTGAGAAATTAAATTAGTTGATAAATATCATAGTTTAAATTTATAGTGATTTTGGGAATTATAAAAATTGGATGCGTTTTCGTTAGTTTTTATGTAAGGATTTTTTTTTAATTTGGTTTAAGAGAGCTAACGGATTGTGTGAATAACACTTGCCAATTAATGGTGTCTATGTATTGCATTTTAATATATATAATAGATATTAGATTCCTATGAGGTCACTTATTTAACGGTGAACTGTCCTGAAGACGTATACACCTCAGTGGTGACCGAGTAATAATACCCAGATGCATACATATATAATTAATTATTATTATTATTTTTATTTTAAAATTAAAAATATAATTTAATTTTTAAGAGCAAGCTATAGTATATTAAAATTTAAAATTAGTATAATTTATTAAAATTTATAATTAAATAAATTTTATAATTAATAATTTTTGTTATAGACTATACAATTATAATAATTGTATGAATTAAAAGTAAATAAATTGATATTAATTTAAAGTTTAAGTTACCGTTATTTAAGTCCAAAATTAAATTAAATTGTATTTTTAATTTTAAAACGAAGACGATAATATTTATGATCCTTGATAAGACAAATATTAACCCTAGTTGTCCCTACGTTTTACTTGTAGGAACACATCACAAATTTAAATTGCTCTTTCAATTAATCTACCTTTTCAATTCTATTAGATAAATACTTGTAGCTTAGGGATGACGATTTAAATTGAAATCGGTCAAATTGCATTGAATTAATTGATTTTTATTTGAATTGTTGATCTCATCGTTGCAATTTTGGTGCAAAAATTTTAAATCGGGGTAGATGCGATGCGATTTTGATATTTGTCTCTAAACCGTTGGTATACAAAATCACACAATTTCTTGAACCGCAGGTGTACCGATCCTTAAACCGCTCAATATATACTTTTTTTTTTGATTATATCTCAATATTTCATAGTATTATTATTTAATAAAGTATTATATATAATCATAGAGTTACTCAAACCTATATTTTTATTATTTTTTATTTTTGCATATCAAAAGTTAATTTGTGAATATTTTTATATATAGATGATATACATTAAAACTATAATAATATTAAAATTATAACAACGTTATCTGAATTTGAATTGAACATATATTATTATATTACTTATGCTATTTTAATGAATGTTATTAAACTAATTTAATAAATTATTATTAATTTTTGACTTGTGTAAGTTAGTGCAATGCAATTCAAAATATTAACCGGTCGGTGCAATTTTGGTATAAAAAAAAATCTTGAACTGCTATCAGTGCGGTGCGATTCCGATTCAAAATTTGTAAGACACTAAAAAATCGAAATCGCATCACACCATTGTCACCCCTAGCTTCTACCGTGAAACATACCTCTTTTATTATTGTGAACTAATCTAATTTCCATACAAGGCACGAGCTATTGAAATATTATTTGATTTCAATAGCTAATATTATTTTATTTCTTTTATTCAAATATATATATATATATATATATATATATATATATATATATAAACTTAAGTAAAATTATATTACTACTTAAATAGTATAGTTTGAGAAGAAAATAAAATTGTCATAAAAATTATCTACTTAACTTAAATTTGTTACTATCATTAAAATATAAATATAATTATAGTTTTGAGTATAAGAATAATTTAATCATTATTTACATAATATAATTTTTATTGTTATGAAAATAAAAAGATAATATAGTAATCGACCATATGATTTAATTATTAAATAAAAAATAAAAATTAATTACTCTATCAAATAAGAATTGTAAAAATAAAAGTCAAAATATCAATAATATTATAATTATACAACAAGGCCATTCGTTCAGTTCAATCGAGTCAAAAATAAAAATTAATAATATAATTTACATGGAAACAATTGTAAGATCATCTTACCTAATAATTTGTTACTATTATTAAATAAGATTTTATTGTAACTTAGAAATATCGTCTTGCCTAACTTGAATTTGTTACTCTTGATTAAATATAAGTATAATTTCATTCAAGTATAATTAAAATCTTATTATAAGTTAAATACTATAATTTTAGAAGGAAAGTATTTTCTTCTTGGAGCCATTTTACCTAAAAAAATAAATAATATATTTATAAAAAAATTAATAATATATTTACAATATTAGAACTTTATAATAAGGCTTTGTGGTTTGTACGGATTGTAGTTGCTAGAAATATTATATATCTATACTTTAACTAAATAGACAATTTAGTTCACAAAAGTACTTTTCCTATAGTATTATTTTTCCTATATTAGGTTAAAAACTAACCCATCTACATGTACATATATATAATCGTGGAATCAAGTTTATTAGTGATAAAATATCCCGATAATTATCAATTTTCCTGTCAACATGGTATGCTATATATATTTGGTATGTTATAGTATGTAATAAGTTCATCACCACTGATGTTCAATTTATTGTTAAAAATAAAATATAATATTTATATAGTATATAATTATGTTTTATTGTTAAATAAAATATTTTATTATATTGTATTGCATTGCATTGTTTATAGGCTATTAGAACGAAAGAGATCTCAAAGTATTTTGAATTGAAAGAAAAAAAGTTCATGTTTAATCCATATATAATTATTAGGGCAGTTTTTTTTTTTTTTTTTTTTTTTTTTCAAAATAAGAAATCTGAACATAGATAACTCAAAAATATTAATACATCTAAATCATAGAAAAATATGTACATAAAATTAACTTAAAGAATAAAAAATTTAAACGAACCAAAAATTTATTATTAAAAATAAATAATCAATAAATAAAATTTTAAAAAAGTCCAAAATATTAACATGTAAAAAGCGAAATAAATGTTAAGTCAAAACTAATATTACTTAATCTATTCATAATATTATATAAAAAACATTAATAAAAAATAAATATAAAATTTAAAAATAAAGAATAAGATCTCGTGTTCCATACGGAGTATACATTTACCTATTAAGCTACGTACAGATTGTCTTTTTCTTTTTTAAAATTTTAATTTCACTTAATTTTAAGCTTTTACTAAAATGTAATATTGTAGAGACATTGCATGTACCTGATAAATTATTTAATACTAATTTATTGCAGATGTCAGTATTCTTTTAGTAAAATCACATTATTGAAATTTAATTATATTTTTTTTAATTTCTTGGATGGAGGGGATGATCTTTTAATTGATACAACAAATGTTAAACCACCTTGTTACGTACGGAGTAGCACCGATATTGATTCCCTTGACCAAAGAATTAAGTCACAAACTTGTAAACTCTTTAATTCATTCTTATAGTACGAAGAAAGTAGAAAATACAAGATTTAATCGACGAAAAAACAAAGAAAGGTCTGAGTTTTATTTATTTATTTATATCTATTTTTATTTTAATTTTTTAAAATTAGCTCTATGTCCTTTTATACAGCCACCATCTTTTACTTTTAGTGTACATGTTTTAGGCATGTGGCTTTTTGAGAAACATTATACATTAAATAGTTGATTTATATTAAAAATATTATAATATATGATTTTGTTTTGAACATGTTTTAAATATTCATGCCTGGCCAGGAAAAAAAAAACAGAAAGTGTTTTCCCCCTGGTTAATTACTAGTGAAAGTTTTTACGAGCGAAACTTTTTTCGAAGTTTATTCATATTAAATAAAACATGTTAAACTGATTAATTAAGAGCTAAGCTGCAATATATTCCCTTATAGCAATATATAGATAGGTAATTGATATTAATTTGATATTTTCGTAAGATTAAATGAGACTCACTTAAAAAAATATCAAATTAACTTGCGAAAATATCAATTCTCTATAAATAACGAGTGTCAGAATTTATTTAATTGATCCCTTGAGACCTTTAATTAATTGTTTACTTAATTAAATATATAATTCTCATGGAATTGAGTTTGTTCTCGTGCAAGTTGACTAACAACAAGAAGAACATAGCTGATCAAAATATTTAATTAACATTTCTTAATCCTAATAATTATGAAAACTAATTAATGAACTAATATTAACATGTGCGCTTAGTGTAGCCGTGTCGGCGATGGATACATGGTGTTGCAAATGCATGCACCTATTCCATCCTTTAATTAATAGTTTTCATTTAGAATTTTTGAAATTACACCAACTGAATTCTGATATTAGTAAGTACACCTGCTCTCTTCTATTATTCACACAACCAGCTTTTTTCTCTCGTGTTGTCCCAAAATAAATGGCCCTAAAAAATAAATCACCATCTTTCACCTTCTTCAACATCACAATTTTGCTTATTTTAGTGATGAGCATTTCTGCAGCCGCTCATACATACATGCCACTGAATTTGGGACGCAAAGCTAATATGCAGAAAGTTAATATCCGCAAAACAGAGTTGCATAACGTGGATGAACGTCTTTTTGATATGCTGGTTAAAGGCCGCCGAGTACCACCTTCTGCTCCAAGCCACAGGGGACACAAAGTAGCCATGTTCACACGTCCGCCCTGATGAAAAATTAACGGTGATCATATTTTAAAGAATTATGGAGTAGAGTATTAGCTAAGCACTGACATATAGCATGTAATGTGTTTGAATTGATTTGGCAGCCCAATTAACTTTGTATTGCAGTTTATGAATTCTTTTAATGGATGAAGATATGTGACAGGTTTCAAATTTTACTTTGATACTTAGTTTGCTTTAATTCGCCGGAAGGTGTGCATGGTATAAGAATACATGATTCAAAATTGGACATATATTATATATATATATATATATATATATATATATATGACTGATCGAGTTAGATTATTTGTGATGAGAAAACTTGTTTGTTTCATATGAATTTGAGTGAATGTGTTTATATATATAGGGAGTGATATATAATCACCATTACCTATGGATCATTGTAATGTTGGACGACTCAAAATAAAATGTTTTTATTGCGGATACTAATTAATCCGCAAGAAGTTATTGCGGATATTAATTAATCTTTATGAAATGAAAAAAATTATATCTAGTTACTCTGTTAGAATGAAATAGACTATTTTTATTTTTCTCAAATTTATGAATTTTATTTTTTAAAAGAGTTTATAGAATGAATAATTCCCTTATTTATTTTATTCTATTTAATTATCCATTTCATTTTTTCAATTCAAACTTAACGTGATAAGTTTAAGAATGAAAATGTAATAATATAATTTTATTCATTTTTTTAAAAAAGAACACAACTAAGATATCGCTGAAAAAGTATTTAGAAAAAAAGGTATAGGGGGACCGCATTTATAAAGCAGGATCCCCTAATAGGTGAAATCGGTGTAGGAGACGGGGACAGGGAGGCTTTTCAGCAATCCGGATGGGGTTAGGGTAGGCAAAGTCCGCCAAGTTCCGTCACCATTCCTAACCCCAGCTAACTACTCATTTTATTTATTTTTCTTTTTTCCTATCCCTTTCAACATATTAATATCTTGTTGAGAAAAAAAATAGTAAAATAAAATGTACCAAACTTTGGCTAGAATATTTTTTGAATATAGAGGGTGACAGTATAATGTTGAAACGTTTCAAATTTGTCTCATTACTTGTTGCTTTCTCTTTTTTATTATATAAGACGTTTTAATTTTTTTTTTTTAAGTATAAATTATTTTATATATATTTAGAAGAAAAAATTTAATTATTTTTTAATTTACTCTTAAAGTTGAAATAATTTAGAGAAAAAGGAAGATGAATAATTAATTAGTGCATAAAAAAAATAAAATTTTAAGTCAACATTAATTATTTAATATTAATATTAATAATTTTTTTTAATATATATAATTATATTTTAAATAATCTATATAATAAAAATGAAGGACTATTAAATGTCCAAGTATTCCGTGATGTACATTAAATAGTACAAGGGTCTCTGTATTCCGTGATGTACATTAAATATCCAAGTATTCCGTGATGTCCACGTTCTCAGTACGTAGTTGTCTCTGCTGCAATATTTTTCAAATTTAAATAGTACAAAGGTCTTCAACTGTTAAAGTCAAAGAATACATGCTCTAACTGTTAGAGATGATAAGGCACAAAGACTGGCCTAAAAAGCTAGAGTCAAAGATTACCGTTGAATGTTTGCATATGCTTCTACATATACTATTATATAATTAAGGAATGAAGTTCGAACTTTACATACTAATTACAATCTGTCTCACATTGCATGTTATTGTTAAAAACTATTTATTGTCTTCTGGTATTTTTCTTGGACATATTGTCAACAAAAGTTATTTGTTCTCTAACTTAAAATTTATTTTATATATAAATTTAATTAACATGAGTACATGACAACAATATACGTGTACAAGGTGAGTGAATAACAGGAGATTAAAGGGAAAGTATGCCTTTATTTGATGAAGGAAATCTGTTAAAAGTATATAAAAGTATATGATAATTGTAAGAAAATTTAAAACATTACTATCGAAAATTTAATAGAAATGAAAAATAATTTAGTAATGCGTATTTATTTCAAAGTATCAATCGATTTCGAATCTTACTCGTATCTCCATATTGACTATTGTCACCAAGTCGACAGACTCTTTGCAGATTTTGCTAGCATTACCTACCACATGATATGTGACTAATATTGAATTAATGCGACTTACATATACCATGTTCAACAAATTTATGCAGTTGATTCTCCGCCCAACACTTTGTCTTCTCTTTCTCTTCCTGCGCGATGGACATTTAACCAATAAATTGAAATGTATCTTCACCAATAATCTCTACTAAGATATTGTATAATAATGAGAAACACCATTAACGTGAATCACTATTAATATGAGTAATTTTAAAACTTTGCTATTTATTTATGATTCAACCACTCATTTGAACTATTCAGCGGTATTGTTGATTTGATAAAATATTCTTTCTTGATATGAGTTATTAACTTTGTAGTTTGAGTTTTAAGTTATATTTCTGCAATGTTATTTTGCAAGATATAAAACAATTTAAGCAGTTATAAATGTTATGATAATTGTAATGCAAACAAAAATTAAATAAGAGACGGCACAGATTTTTAAGTGGTTCGATGCACAAAGATTTCATAGTCCACTCTTCTGCGCTTCTAACAGGGAATCCACTAAGGATATTCTTGACCATTATAATCAGATCAGTCAGATCTGTTACAACACCGAATCAGTAAGATTCATTCGAGTCATTAAGTCTCAAAATAGGTCACTAAGACCAGGTTCACTCAGAACCACACCAACTGGTCTCTTCCTCTGATAGAACTTAACAACTAAGTAATTTCTCTTTGACATTGATCTCTAGAGCCTCTGGATATGCCTTCGTCTTTTCTGCTCTGCTTGTGTAGAAATCACTCTTTAGATCGATCCTCCAAAGTTCACATTAACTTTGGGTTAATGTATGTATGTTCAACAGATTGATTTTTTTTCTTCCCATCTTTTTCTGTTTATCTCTCTTTCAAACCATATATCATCATTGTAATTGGTCTCTCTATCTTTTGATGTTTTCGTTGTAGTCTTTTTATAGAGAGATATATTTGCCATTTTGCCCATTAGAAATTTGATCGTTGAAGTTTTGTCCGTTGAAACTTTGCCCATTAAAAAATAACTATTGCTTCATTTAATGTTCAGATCTTTGAAGATTACAGACAATGTCATGAAGATACTGAGTCAGATAGCCTTTGGCTCTGTCTTTTTGTCAGTTTACTAAAAATGAAAACCTCGTGTCTAATTTTGCTTTTATCAAGTAGTCGTTATACACATCCTTGTCTTTCTTTTATTTGAACTTGTCACGATCAATATCTATTTTGAGCTCTTAATTCTTTAGAGAATCTCAATATTAATCCACTTATAAGATATGTTGTCAGTTTTGATGTAATCCACGATTTTTCAGATCGTAGGACTTTTTGAGTTTTACGAAGTGCTTCTGACTTTCTTTTCAGTAGGAACCATGTGACTGATTAAAGTGACTGTTAGACTCATATCCTCTTTCCTTCTGCTTGAGTTGTCTATCGGTCAACTATCTGTCTCGAAATCCTTGCTTTTCTGTAGCCCTTATGTCAGACAGGCTTAGACGTTATTGACCTCTAAGACGTTCGTTCCTGAGTCATTTTGTAATATTTGACTTTACAATTTGTGGTTCTCAAACTTGCTCTACGTTTTGATAGCTTTGTAATCAACTTTACGATTTATAAACTTTACGTTTTTGATGATTCTGCAATCTGCTTCTGTGAATTATATTTTGGGCTCTGCGATCTCAGAGTGAACTCTGCGACTTTACAATTTGTTCTAAGAACTTTGAAGATATTCTTCAATCTTCTACTGTATTGTTAAACATCAGACTTGCCTTGACCTTGTATTCTGTTTCTCAATTTACTGGATACTTTGATCAACTTCAAGGTCCGAATTCTTTACAATCTCAGAACTTTCTTCATGAGGACTCCTTTTGCTTTACGAACTCTAAATTGACTTTATGAACTTAGAGCCATCTTTGTTAAGCTCTTTTTGCTCTTTGAACTGTGAGTTTCTGCATACTTCTGATGGTCTTCTTGTCTTAAGATTGCCTTATCTCCTTTAGACTTAATTTTTTGTCTTTATTAAGTTGTCATATGACTCATATGTTTTGAACAATTCTCCCTTGATTTGATGCTTGATGTAAATTCCTTAAGATCTTTATCCCGTGCTTCATTCTCATGACGAATGTCATGTCTTTTTCTGCTTAATTTGCTCCTCCTTACTTAATTATTTGTTGTCTTCAAGACTATTGGCTTAAACTCTTCATCATCTTGATCAACTCCCCCTTTCTTGTGCACTCGATGTCAATGTGTTTATGATTTTTACCTTATCTTTGTTGGAAACATTTCTATTGTAGTGGATGTCGTGTTTGCTTATTGCTTCATTCAATTTGTACTCTCCTACCAATTGCTACTTTGCTGAAAAGTTATTTTGGTAAGATCATTTTAATTTTGTATCATAGTTAATCTGTCTCTCAGTACTTTTAATAGTACGTTATCTGATAGGTAGTACTGAGTTAGCTTATCAATGTAGTAACTCTACATTTTGAAGTTGCTCAAGAATATTGGCAGTTCAACGATCTGAGAGTATTCTGTTCAGCTTCATTCTATGATCTTGAACACTTTGACTTATTTAGTATCTGTGAGCTTTCATACAAACTTCTTCAGCTAGAGTCTTTTGTCTTTGCTGTGATGTGATAAGTCTGCTAGACAGAACTCTACGAATTCTTTGATTTCGTGGAGTGATTCTTGCTTCCTTCAACTATTTCTTTTTCTTGAAAGTAGTTTTGCTGATCTTTTCTTTACTTGTCTTTTTTTTTGCTTGGCACTAGATCTCTTATTTTCTTCATCGATTTGTTCAGCTTTATCTTTAGTGACTTTGTCTTATTTGTTAAACATTTTCTTCAATGTATTTCTTTTGTTGCTTTGCTCTGCGATCTTCTCCTTACTTGGCAATTCTTCTTTTGCACTACAATCTGAGAATTTGTTAGTCGTATAGTTGGGCTTCAAGTTCCTTCTTTTATCATTCTGTCTTACTCTACTGAATCTCTGATCCTTTGAGCCAATACTTTTGAGATTGCTTACTACGATATTTGAGTAGAATCAGTGAACTTATTATGTCCTTACAATCGTAACATGGATTCTTCTATCTGTTTTACGAACTTTGAGCATATTCTGTAATCTTTTCTTTGCTTCTTATTTCAGTTATCAAGTTTTCTTTCATAGTCATTTTACTCCACGATGTGATTGTTTTGTCCTGCTATCTCCTGACCAACTTTCTTCTGCTCAATGATATTTCTGTTTGTCAACATCTTCATTGCATGCTTTAATTTTGAGTTATTCTCTTAATGATTTCATACTTCAGTTCTACGAATTTTGTGATTTCTTCCTCTTCTGATTTTACTGTTGAGTTTTGCATTGTAGACTATAGCATAAAGTCTAGCTTACTTTACGATCCCTTCTGTTTTATTCCTCAGTTCGATCATTTCTATTTTATTCCTCTGTTTTGTGCTCTATGTGTTTTCTTTGCTCTGCGATCTCTGTGTTCTGCTTCCTATTCTATTATAGTTCTAAGACTGGATCAACCTAACAAGTTTGATCCCTAAGTCCTATTTCACTGAATCTTATGATTCTTGCATCATTCAGATTAACCTAACAGATTTGATCTTCTAATCTAAGTCCATATACATTATCTTTTATTTAAGGATTGTACAAAAGTTATTTATTACAAATATACTTTAACTTCTAACTGTTCCATATGAATTTATAAATTTACTCAGTTCTTAAATACATTATCAAACATAACACTAAAAGATTGCTTTTATCAAACTTATTATCAATTAGAACATTATATTTATCAATCACATTATCAAAACAAATCCATTTGTATAGTCATCATCAAATCAACCCATTTGTACTAACAAAATAAATAAATCAAATCCACATATTTCTCCCTCCTCCCTACCACTACTTCATCTTCCACCCTTTTCTTTCTTCTCCCTACCACCATTTCATCTTCCACCCATGCCTTTCTCCTCCCCACCCCACTGTTGGGATATTTCACATGAATCACACATCGGGTAAATTCAAAAGTGTAGATGAATTAATAAGTATGGTGAAACTTCAATCCAACATGCTTATTGCATCAGTCTACACAGGTGTCCAATGAATTGATGTGGGATGAATTGTTCAATTATGCTACAAGTGATATCAAGCCCATGGTTTGATGGGCCCAAGTATCATGTTGGTACTCCATGGTTGAGCGTTTATATGCCTCGTATTACTCCCTCTGCACGGTGGAGCAAATAGAATTAAGTCGGGTGGAGCACAAGGTGTAAGACCCTGACTTTTATGAAATACAAATTTAAATTTTCTTTATATATTTTCTTCTGAAAACGGAAAATGAATAAATTGACAAAAGTATTAAGAAATGTTTGTACAAATTTCATCTTGTTGGAGAATATTCATTTTATCGGGGAATATTCGTTCTGTCGGAGAATATTCGATTCGTACGACGGCGTCGAAATAACCAAATATTAGTGGACCCCCACAACGAATTATTGTCGGATATAGAAAGCGACATACGTAATATTTCTAAATAAATATAGTCAACGGTACTATCACTTTTAACTGTTAAAATACCCGGTGGTAAAGGAATAGTAACATACGGTATTACATAGTAGTACACAGTATTGCACAGTAGTACACGGTATTGCACAATAGCACACAGTATTGCACATTGTTTCATATTATTGAACTGATAAATTGGCTATTGTACTATATTGACTTTATTGAACCAATAATTGTCACATGCATAATAATTCTTATTATTGAGTTGATAATTGTTACAGTAGCATATGCACAGTAATTCACATTACTGAATCAATAATTTTCATTACACAATAACGTGTTATTTTCTTATTTATTTTCAGCATTATTGTTATCACTTTTATAATATTGATTAAACTGTTGTATTCCATTATTAGTTGACTTTTCTACTTATCTAACTCAGAAAGCCAACTACACTGCTTATATAACAATTAGTCATGATAATGAATAATTGTGAATTATTGTTGAATAATTGAATTGATAAAGTTATTTATTTTTATTATAATAAATTATATAAAGTTATTCATTTTTATTATAATAATTTATATAAAGTTATTTACTTTATATAAATTATGTAAAGTAAATTGTTTTATTATGATAAATTATATAAAGTTATTTATTTTTATATATAAAGTTAATTGATTTATATAAAGTTAGTTGTTTTATATATAAAATTAGTTGATTTAGAAAATTAGTTGTTTTATATATAAAGTTAATTGAATGATATAGATTAAAGGAGATCTAAAATAAATGGTATAGATTAAAGATAATGTAATAATTATAGAATTTGAAATGAACGGTGTAGATTAAAGATGATATTTAAATGAATGATTTAGATTAAGAAAATCTTAAAAGATGAAATAAGTGGTATGGATTAAACATTATCTTGAAATATACGGTTTGGATTAAATTAGAAAATCTTGATTTGTGATAAGATTTTTGGCTATAAATAGAGGCCTTAACTTAAGAATTTTTCATAAAAACTTTATTGCTTATTCTTTCTTTCACTCTCTAAATATTATTTTGTGTAAGTTTTCTTTGAGTGTGCTAAAGCCATCTTGAGTATTTGTGAAGATCTGTAAATATACAAGGACTGTTCAAGTAAGTCTTTTTATAAAGGTTATATAAGCAACCACACACGTCACACAGTGTTTATAAATCTTCCTTTAGAAAACTCTTCATTTAGAAGATTTATTTTGAAAAACTTCATTTGAAAGATTTATTTTGAAATATTATTTTCTTTCAAAAATTATATTGAAGTTATTTTACTTTATTCTATTAAATCAATCTTGATGATTTCATATGAATTGATATACACCATGAAATTATATGTAGTAGTTACTAATTAAATTATAAATATATAGGTTGATCAACTTAATATCCCATCATGTGTTAAGGTAAGTGGTATCATTCTTTTCATGCTCTTATCTTACTATGGTAAGTACTATTAGGTAATTTTTTTTGAAATGATTATATGTTTCTTAATAGTTTGCGCTTCATCTAATATCATTTCAATTGAACCTTCCTATTTTTCTAAATCTTTCTATTAAACTTTAACCGTTATTCTTAATTGTGGATCTTGAATATCATTCTTGAATTTGAGTCCACATCATGTTGACAATTTGGACATTATTTGAATCTGTACAAAGTAAAATCATAAACTTTCGATATTTATTGATTATCTTATTTCTCCTGTTTATCATATCCCTGTTGTTATTCTAATCATCAAGAATCACAGATGATAGTGTGACACCCCCAAATTTAGGCCCACACAGCCCAAACTTGAGTTGTCAAAAGACTACAACAAGATTATTACAAAGTAGAACAACGTTAAACATTACAGCGTATAATAATACACAACTAAGTCTTCACTATTATTATCACACTATTTTACAACACGTGAAGACGGTAATAACTATCCCTCGGACTCTCACTCCATTCCCCGGCTAGACCCAACTACATTCTTATCTCCTGTTGAAAAACAATGGAACAAAAGAAAGGGTGAGCTCAAATAGCCCAATAAGAAATATCATGACTAAGATAATGACGAATAAATTATCATTAGCCTTCAACAGTTGAGTTCTTGATAGAATACAATAGACTACAAGGTTTATATCAAAAACTGCAGTTATTTACTTGAACAATGTTCAGATCAATAATAGCAGCGGAATGAGCAATCTATTAGAAGAATAATGCAGACTATAATGTCCACTCGCTTCTCTTTTTAGTAAAAATATCATCAACTTTTATCATCTGAAATACCATTAGTCAAGATAATACAACTTCACAGTTCCTAGTCATAATCATGCAGATCAACAGTTCATCTTTGCACTACGGGCCAAAGACATTCAATATAACACCAACAGTCATGATTATACCAGATTCAGCCTTTGGTCATAATCATACCAACCAACAGTTCATCTTTGCACTACGGGCCAAAGAGAACATTCACCACGTGCCATAAAAGACACCAAACAGATGTATCGTCATTAACCTAGTATATCGCCTTTAACCTATCATCTGTTCAACAATTATATCACATCTGTGCTCCCGGCCACAGATATTCACAACAGCTTGATTCTTGATGATTAATACAAATAACAGTGATACAAATGATGAACAGAAGAACATGATAAATAATAAGTATCAGAAGTTTACTTTGTGCAGATTCAAACAATGTCCAAATTGCTAACATGATGTAAAGTGAAATTTAAAAATGATATTCAAGATCCACAGTTCAGAATAACGATTATAGTTCAATAGAAAGGTTCAGAAAATAGGAAGGTTCAGTTGAAATAATGAAGTTCAACTATTATGGAACATATAATATTTTCAGGAATTATAGAAGCAATAGTTCCATAATAAGTTTCGATTTAGGTGTATGAAAGAAAATAATATCCCTTACCGTAGCAGGTTTAATTAACAAAAGGTGAAGGAAATTAATATCCCTTACCATAGTAAGTTTGAATAATGGAAGATGAAAAAGATGGTATCCCTTATGAGTATAAAAGAAAATGATATCACTTACGAATATGGAATAAAAGTGTCATGTGATAATTCGTGTAGACAAATTATTTCCACACGAGACAAATAAAAAGGGTTATTCACCAACAGACGGTAATCCGCGCCGTAAGGTTATTCCCATCAATTTGAATACGAAGAGTTATTCACCAAACTGGCGGTAATCCGCGCCGTAAGGTTATTCCCATCAATTTAAATACAAAGAGTTATTCACCAAACATGTGATAATCCGCACCGTAAGGTTATTCTCAAAGATTAATAAGGAATGAATACAAAAGGTTATTCACCAACATGCAGTAATCCGCGCCGTAAGGTTATTCCCATAAATTAATACATGAAAATAAATGGCACATAAGTAAGAAAGAAACGATATTATTTTCGAGAATCAAAAAATGATAATCCCTTCCAGTAAGAAAGAAAATAATATCCATTTATGGTGATGAAAAGAATGATACCCCTTACCTTAACACGTGACTGGATATTGATTTAAATGAGGTTGATCAACCTATATATATTTATAATAAAATTAGTAATTACCACATATAAATTTCAAAGTGTATGATAATTCGTATAATATGAACTATCAAAATTATATATATTTAACATAAATTTTGTAGTATAATATAACTACTTTAAAATAGTTTTAAAAATAATATTCCAAAATAAATCTTCCAAAGAAAACTTTTAAAAATGAATCTTCTCAAAGAAGAGTCTTCTAAAGGAAGATTTGTGAATACCGTGAAAAATAGGAATTTATGAAATTACTACTCTTTAATAAAAGACTTACTTGAAAAATTCATGCACTCCTTTTGACTTTCAAACACTTAAAATAACCTTACTATTCTCAGAGAAAACTCATAAAATTCTTATAGAAAAATTTTATGTTTTAAGTGTGATTTTTCTATTCAGTTGAGCAAGCTATTTATAGGAGAAAAGAAAACACTATGCGTGGTAGGTGAGGACTGGTGTGCGCACGCCAGTCTGAGAAATTTTTCGGCGCAGCCTGTGAATTCTTTTTTCTTCCTCCAACAAATTCAAACCCAAATTCCTCAGGTGGGTCCCATAGGGATCCACATGTTACTATTCACATTACTATTTCAAATAGTAAAATTAATTAATTTATTTATTTATTTATTCTTCTTGTGGGTCCAACATATAAAATAAATAATGCTACAACAATAATTTAACAATAATGTAAGAAACACGTTACAAATCAATATTAATTTAATAATATAAATTACAGGGTATTTGCTACTGTGACAATTATTAGGTTTAATAATTTTAACTACAGTGCATCAACAATTATTGAGTCAATGATATGAAATACAGTGTAATGACAATTATTAAATCAATAATGCAAAATACTGTGTAATAACAATTATTGAATTGATAACATAAAATATTATACAGTGACAATTATTGATGAAATGATGTGCAACAGTTACGGTGTCAATTATCAGACTAATAATATGAGACACTGTGCAATACCGTGTGCTACAAAAAAATACCATAAATTACCGCATGCTACTATTCTTTTATCACCGGTATTTTAACAGTTAAAAGTGATAACACCGTTGACTATTTTTATTTAAAAAGGTTACTTATGTCGTTTTCTATATCCGACAATTATTCCGTTGTGGGGTCTACTAATAATTAGTTATTTCGGCGCCGTCGTACGACCCGAATATTCCCCGACAAAACGAATATTGTCCGACAAAATAAAATTTGCACATACCATCCTTTACTTTTAATTTTATCGATTTAACCACTTACTGTTTCAGAAGAAAAATATATGAAGATAAATTAAATTTTATATTTCATAAAATTCGGGGTCTTACAAATAGGATAAATGTGATATAATTGTTGTATGTCTTTTAGGGCACATGGTGAATGTTCTCTTTGGCTTGGGACAAAGAAGAACTGTTGTTTGGAATGATTATGACTAAAGACTGAAGAGTGGTATAATCATGACTATTGGTGTTATAGTTGAATATCTTTGGCCCGTAGTGCAAAGATGAACTGTTGACTTGTATGATTATGATCAGGAACTGTGAATTTATATTATCATGACCAGTGGTGATTAAGATGATAAAAGTTGATGATATTTTTCTTAAAAAAAGAAGCTAGTAAACATTATAGTCTACATGATTCTTCTAATTGATTGCTCATTCCGCTGCTATTATTGATCTAAAACTTGTTGTTTATTATATTCTATCAAGAACTTAACTGTTGAAGGCTAATGATAATTTATTCATTGTTATCTTAGTCATGATATTTTTTACTGGGCTATTTGAGCTCACCTTTTCTTTTTTGTTCCATTATTCTTCAGGAAATGAGAGAATAGCTGGGTCTAGTTGAGGAATGGAATAAAGGTTCGAGAGATAGCTGTAGTAGTCTTCACATATTGTATATAGTGTGACAATAATAGTGAAGACTTAGTTGTGTATTATTAAGTTCTGTATTTTTGTTCTATGCACTGTTTGTTTTAGTTACCGTGTATTTTATGACGTCTTAAATTAGGCTATGTAGACCCAGATTTAGAGGCTTCACACAAGGGGACCACTTATGCGTTTAACACTACGCTATGAAGTATGATTTGAGTCAAATTGAGTTGGTTCAAGGTGACTTTAAGAAGCTATTCAGGGTGAATGGTTCACAGGGAGTAAAGTTGTACTCCTACATTTTCATCTGGCTTAGGATGACTCTAGGAAGCTACTTAGGGTGAAGGGTTTACAAGGAGGAAAGTTGTACTCCCACATTTGCATCTAGCGTGGTGGAGTAGTATTAGAGTTGAGTAGTCCTCTTGAAGAACTAAAAAGAAAGTGTGCTAAATGGTGACTACTCTAATGTGTGATACTTGTGATGAATATTTAAGTGAAATGTGAAGATTGTTGTGATATTTTACATGAATCCCACATCGGACAAATTCAAGAATGTAGATGGATTAATAAGTATAGTGCATTCTCAACCTAAAAGGATAATCTTTTAGGTAAAGAGGTGATCCAACATGCTTATTGGATCAGTCTACACATGTATCTAATGAATTGATGTGGAATAGATCGTACAATTTCATTACACCCACTTCATTTCCCACCCTTTTAATTTCTCTATCCTCCTCACCATCTTTTAAAAATCAGAACCACTTCATCTTTAATTTTTCTCTCCTCCCGACTACCATCATCCATGTACACCGTTACACCACCAACACCATCATAGCTAGAATCATCAATAGTGTATGTAGCCACTAACCCATCACAGCCACCATCATCTGAACCCCCATCAATAGAGCCATCAACAACCGCCACCATTACCACCATCATTCGAATTTATTGCATCAGATCTGTCCAACCCACAGGCACTCAAAGACAAATCTATTACCTCATATATGTTTAACCCATTATTTTTTCTCTCAGATCTATCCATCTCCATTAATTTCTTCTTGTTATTCTTCAATGTCTAACCCTTGTTTCCCCTAATACTTCAAACAAAGAGATTTTGGAATGAGAAATTAAATGTTTTTTTTATATATATTTTCTAAATTGAAACTTTGGATAGAATGAAACATGGATTTGATAAGAGATATTTGAATTAATTTTGGAACGGATACGTGGAAAATTAAGTTAACTAATATGTGATATTTTGGAGCAAAGCTTGGAATAAATTTATTTTTTATTTTCAATTAGGGAAGAAGAAAGATATAATTTTATAATCTAAATTATTTGGAAAAGGAAAGGTATTATACTTCCATATATGCATTCTTAGGTTATATATGTCAAACTATCTAAATTATAGTCAAACTATATAAAAATAGTATTTTCGGCTAAAAAATCAACCAGAGTCCCATATAGGGTCCATCATGCTTACTTAAATATACTTGAGGGTCTATATTGGGAGGATTTATACTTTAGGGACTCAGTTATAATACGGGTTAAACTAGGAGGATCTAAATGCTATTAACCCTTAATAAAATTAAAGTGGCTAAATGGCAAATGCTACCTTCAATTCGGCCCTTGCCATATTGATACGTGATAGCGCTGGTTTACTAAAATTATAGTTTTCTCAGTTATAAGCATCTTAATTTCTGTAGAAAGCAACCGATCGACAACAACATGGTTATGGAGAAAAAGTCTTGAATACGCGTTTTCCTTGATTTGCTTCATGCCATTTCCCATTAAAATCAGAGCCCCAATTGAAAGTCAAATAATCAAAAAGTGAAAAAGTTATTCTTCTTGGGTTGTACAGTGGCAGCTTGTATTGAAAGTTATCGAACACCTAATTAACTAATTCTCCCAAAAATAATTAAAAATCAAAGGACAAATAATGAATATTAATAGTTACTTTATCGGTTTAAAATTAGAGATATAACCTGTTGATTTTTTAGTGTCAGATCTTAAAATTCTTAAATTTAAAATGATATGAAGTTATTTGATTGTAAGATATATACTTACTCATTTCCATTTCCATTATGTAAGTCGTTTTAGAAAAAAAATATTTCTTTCCTTATCACGTATCTAGGAGAAAAAAAATCTAATTCTTTTTTATTTTGCTCTTAAAAAATCTCATCAATAAAATAAGAGAATAGATATTTTCATAAGAAAAATTGATACTTTCACAAGGTTCTACTTACGTGAAGGTGAGCTTCACTTACTATTTATATGTATAGAGTTTTGTAAAAATATCAATCCTCTAAAATAATCCTAATTTATAGGTAATTCTACTCTCCTAAATAAATATTACGATCATCCCAAAATACTCCATTAGACTTTTCACTCTTTTTTTCTCCAAAAAAACTTTCGATTTCTCCACTTTCAATTATTTTTTTCTATGGGTTGTCAATATATTATCCCTTCATCAATTAATTCTCACACTTTATACCTTCCTCCATAGCCATTTTATAGAGAAAAAAAAAGTAGATGGAAGATTTCTGTAAATTAGAAGTAAAAAAACTCAAACCAAAAGGTTTCAAAATCTACAAATTTGACATGGAGGGGGGTGTTTAAAAATTTAAAAGAAAATTTTGGAGGGAGGTGAGAAGAGGCGGCTACGGAGTTAAATGAAATTGAAATTGTTAAAAAACATAAGAAGATGAAAAATTAGGAGAGGGGATTATGGAGTAAATGAGAGAGGAAATGAAAAATTGGATGCTGGATTTACGAAATTAAACAGACCGTAAGTAATTGAGAGAGAGAGAGAAAGAGGAGTATTAGTAGGTAAAAATGGAATTTGACAGCAAAATTAATTACTTAACGTTACTATTAATTAATGAGATTTCTTAGTATGTGAGATTATGTCTTAAATGTCCTACATAATGTAATGGAGGGAGAAAGCAATTATAATTATTGTAGACAGTTGATAATTCAAGAACAATAATTATGATATCAGTGTAAATTTATATTTAGCGACACTTCTAGATTTGTTTTAATGATACTTCAACCTTTTAGTAACACTTATGTTTCTTATACTCTTGACATTTGTAAAGTTGAAAGTACTGCAGATGCAAGAAATGTCCAATTTCGCATGCACCAGAAAATTTTATTGGTCAAATTTCTAAAAATACTCAAAAGAGAACATTAATTTTGTAATGCAAATACTGTTTTTTTTTTCATTATACATTCATGCCAAAATGAACTGATACAATATATCTCATATACTATGTTTCTCCAACTCTTGGAAACATGTCTAATCAATCTAATTATCAAAATGAACAAAATTTTCCTCAATCAAAGAATACAACATGTCTATACATTTTTGTGTACAATTCTCTGGTTTAAACTCTAAAACCAGACCGAAAAAAAATAAAAAAAATCACAAATTTGGAAAGAAAAACTAGCTAGAACAAAAAAAGAAGAAAAATTAAGATTATTTAATGAATGGAGATTGGAGACTAATGGCCAACACCGGGGCTGGGAACCGACCGGAGAATCCGATCGATAGCGGCTAGATGGCGGGCAATGAGCTTTTCGTTGTCGATGGTGGAATGACCCTTTTTGCTGGGCGTAGAAGCCGGGACAGTCCCTTTAGGAAGGGAACTTAGGTACAAACTGGCCTGTGAAGATGATGTTGGCTTTGGCTTGTATTCGTTCATGTTGAGCTTCCGGCAATTTATTGAACACGTGAAAGAAGCGAACGTGACTAAAAATAAGATGAACACAACGTTCAATCGAGCCATGTGTAGAAATTAAAGAGATTTGAGAGCAAAGAGAACTGAAAAATAATGAAATGTGAAGTTTTTTTTCTTCTTCTTCTTTTTATTGGGGGTGTTCTTTTTGAATGGGGGTCTGGGATTTGGATGGTGTAATGTAATGGTAACTTGGTAAGTATATATACAGGGGGATGTGGGCTATGTATTTTGCTATGCCGTGTGACGGCTAGCTAGAGAGAGAGAGAAGGAAGAACGTGGGGATCAAGTTTGTTTGGGCCAAGTCAAAATCCAAGTTTACTTTTTCTATGGGGATTGAAAAAAGTCTAGAGAGAGAAAGAAAGAGTGAATGAAGGTGGACCGCGTGGAAGCAGCCTAGGTAGGAAGGTGGGACTGAGCTTCTCTCCTTAATTTTGTACTCAAAATATTGGGACCTTTCTTTTTTTTTTTTCTTTTTTCTTTTTTTATCTTTGTAAAAATATGATCTTATACTATATATATTATAATTAATCTAAGAAAAATTTGAAAAGAGTTGAAGAGAAAAATTAGGAAAAACTTACCTTCAATGTGTATGTTTGGTTACTTAACATTTGTAACGTTTGGTGCGTTTAAAAGTTCAAACGCACTTAAAAATCTTGTTCTCATAATAGTAGTTTATTTTAGATATAACTTATTTAATTTATAAACTTAATGTCTGACCTCAAATGCAATGCACTAAAATAGTACGGTATATTTGGAGATTCAAACGCCACAAACGCAAATGCCACAAACACTACAAACGTACACTGATAGCCGAACAAAAATTCAATACGTAGAGTCTAGATTAATTTTGATATATGCATTGTTGCCTTGCAGTTTTAAACTATTCTATATAACATGTCATTATTTACATTTTAAATCAATTAAATACTATGATACTCCCATTAATACATTTATAACTAATGGCTTTTTTTTTAAAGGTTATCATTTTAAAAACGTGGCTTTAATTTTAAAATAAAGACAACACGTTTATATGCCTCTGTGGGCCTAGTTTAATTGCTTGACTCTATTAACTTGCTCCTATTTTATTTTGGCTCCAACCCGCTTGTGCTTGTATCCGTATGTTAAATTTCAATTTCAATGCAATGGGTGGCCTCCCAAATAATGTGCCTAAAATAAAACTCGTTCAAGATTGGAAAGTAAAAACAAAATTCATAATTAGCAAAAAAAAATATAAAAAAATCATAAGAATGACAACAACATGTTCATTCGTGTCAATTCTAGTGAATAAGATGGATTGAGTTAGTATGAAGTTCGTAAGTTGGTAAGTAGGTTCATAGATCAATACAGTACGGACACGTGTTGCGGGATCAACGCATGTCAGTACTGTATTGGTCCAAGAGTGAACTTACCATGAAATTCACTCCACCATAACCACCGGATTCGAATAAGATGAACAAGAAAATATTACATAACTTGTCAATCTTTTCCAGATATTTGAGAAAAGAGTTGTTCTCATTATTAAAGCTAGCCTAGCTTGCTACTGACATCGTGTAATCATTAGGTTTCAAATGCAATTCTTATTATTTGATTTTCTCTTGTTATTGGAGTTTTATTTATTTTTAATTATCGTTAGACTTTATTTTCTCTTTATCGATGGCGATAAGACTTATATTCTGATCCGTAATATGTGAGTTTTACTTAAAATTGAGATACTATTGAGATTTATTATGTGATTTATTGTACTTGTACTTTTATTTTTTTAATTTATATTGGAGGCGTGAAGAAAAAAATAAAATAAAAGAATCTAATCTAGCTTCGTTATTTGTAACCTGAAATACCCACGACAAATAGAATGAATAGTTAGTATTAATTATAGGCTAAGGATACTTTAGTTAGCCGATTTACATTAATTGGAGTATCGGACGCATATTTCTTCGAGCCTAAGCTGTATACTTACATAATTTAAAGTCAAACGAATTGGACCCAGTGTAAAGTTAAAAGCAAAAAAACAAATTAAAAGATATTAATTTTTATATCAACATGTGGGTTTTTTTTAATGGAAATATAGCTATATATAAATAACGCGAGTAAACTATATATTCAAGTTCTCAAAGTTGATCACATGTTTAGCAAAAAAAAAAAGTTGACATGTAGTGTCCAATCTATATTCCAAGGAACAGTCCAATTGAAAGTCAATGCCGCTGTTAGGATTCACTATTTTGTCGGTTTTGTTAGAGGTTTTACATTATTTTCTGGGAATACTATATAAATGATTTCATCGCAATTTTTTTTTTTATCATTAATTAATTAATTAATTTTAATTTCCTCTTCAAAATGTGGCACGTTTCAAATATAATAATGTAATTCTGTAAATCGAATAAAGTAATTTGAACTCTTTTCCTTGTAAATTTGACCGAGGCATATTAGAATTTAAAAGGATCTTATAGTAGTTAGAATTAATTAAGAAGGGAAACTATTTTTTCAGTATTAAGATCCTTTCTATTATATTTTTTTATTCAATTTATTATATTTCACATTTAACGAACATAAATATTGCTTTTAGAGACAGTATTAACGATATAATTATTTGTGATAAATACTATTTGTTAACGCTAGAATTTATCCGCACGTTCAACTATCGTCTTGGACGTGAACTTGCACAAAAAGAACTACTAAAAAATACTTGACGACTTGAACCGGCGGAAGATACCTTTGGTGGGGATATCTTCGATGTGAGAGTAAAACAGATTTCAAGTAGGTTTACAATGGAAGTGATAAGTATTTAGTAGGTTAGAATAATGTGTTGTACTTTTATTGTTTATTTGTATTTATAACTTAATCATACCAGCTCAATAGGATTACAATTCTTAATAGAAATTATATATAGAGACCTTATTAAAAAAGATAAGCATCATATAAGAGTTAATATTGAATATGATAACTACATGGTGTCTTAGTGACCAAGATAGTAACCTAAGCTTATTAGACTAAGTCAATCATGGACGCTTTGGATCCAATGAATTGCTTGGAGGTGAAACCCAAATTAGGACAATCCATTGATATTTATAAATATGCGGCTCGACGTTTGTAACTAACGTAAAATATAATATTTTTATCGTTAAATGCAGCCTGGCATTTTCTGTTAGGATCCGTCTTTGTTTGATGCCCCTTAACCTTATATCAAGAAACAGAAAAAATCAGAAATTTCCAAATAAATAATAAACCTAAATACATACTAGGAACATCTGTTCATAAATGGTAACAAAATCTACCTGTAAGTTATTAAAAGGTCCAAAACTATTTTCTATATAAGCATATTTGTTTAGCAAACATAATGTCTTCGAGCTTCGAGCAAGGGCAGCTATATGTAACTAGCACATTCGCAACTTACCACACTAATCTCCGGCTTAGAGAACTAACTAACACCACTATCACTCTTTAGACTGCTAATTAATCTGCAAGCTTACACATTAAGTAGTAATTCTTTCTTTCCAAAATTAAAAATAAATTTTATTTTAAAGTATGTTTCAATATTAAAAATACATTTCTAACTATAAAGAGACATATTTAAGTTCTTAATTAACTTGTCATTACTTATGTTATAGATAGAGTGAATACTATCATGTCACGGCGCTATATTTTTAGCTAATGTTAGATATATGCTTGTAAAAATTTAATTAAACTGATTAAAAAAGATTTGACTTGAGTTCCTTTCCATTTCTGACTCCTTTAGACATTCGTTGAGGGGCGTTATATCATAGAAGATTTGCAAATGGTATGTCACAGTTGAGAGAAACAGAAACCAACAACTAATTAAAAATCATCATCCCTTGAAAAAAAAAACTTAAATAATTCTCCAGTTATGATTTATGATGACAAATTCATATATATGCGATTTTATTGCAGATACTACAATAACAGTAGCAGATAATACAATAGCAAAGCAGATGCCAGCTCATGCAAAACAGACACCAGCTCATGCAAAGCAGACACAAGCTCATGTTCATCGATACATTTGATTAGGGTTTTCATATTCTTGAAACTCTATTGTCTGAATTGAGATATGTGAATTGATTGACAATTTTATTATGACTAGTGCAATTGCTTCTACTTCCTCAACTCCACCACAAATTTTAGAATTCTCAATAAATTCCAATATACATCAATTATTCATTCATAATAATGATCATCCTAGTTTGGTTTTGGTCAATAAGAAACTTATATACTGGTACTATAGATAACTATGACACTTGAAAAAGATCTATGCAAATTGCCCTATCTGCTAAGAATAAAATGAACTTAGTGAATGGACTTTACAAGGAACCTGATCATAATTCTCCTTTGCATCTACTGTGGGATAGAGCTAATGATATGGTTATAGCTTGGATTTTCACTGCAGTTTTTGATGAAATTAGTAATAGCCTGAGTTATGTTACCACTACTTTTGAAGTTTGGACAGAATTGAGTGAGAGGTTTTCCTCTATTAATGGTCACATAATTTTTCAGATTGAAAAAGATATTTATAAACTTGAACAACAGGATAATTCAATTGAAATCTATTATCATAAACTCAAGGGTTTATGGGATGAGAGCAATGTTATTGAAGCTGTGAATTCATGCACTTGTACATGTACTTGTGTTTTTGGCAAATATCAAGAAAAGAAAATTCAGAGAAAATAACTAATACAATTCTTAATGGAACTTCAAGAAAGCTATACAGTTATTAGGGGACAAATTCTACTGATGAATCCATTACCAACTGGTAATCAAGTTTATGGTATGATGAAGCAAGAGGAAACATAGAAGCAAGGTTACATATCTTCTATACCTAATACCATTGCTTTAGTGTTAAGTTCGTCATATTCTACCTCACCACAACAATATTCAGGCAATAATACTCCATCTAGTTGATCTCAACTCAAAGTTTCTTATATTAAACAACCTTTTCTTAAGGGCATTCTTTGTAATCATTGTCATGGGGAGGGTCATATGAAGAATACTTGTCACAAACTTCATGATTATCCTCCTGGTAATCATGCTCATCTAGCAAATCGAACTCAAAACAAAGGTTTCAGTTGTGATGCCCCCAAATCTGGGCCTACATAACCCAATTTGAGACGCTATAAAATACACGGTAACTAATACAAACAGTACAAATGACGAAAATACATAACTCAATAATACATCACTAAGTTTTCACTATTATTGGCACACTATATACAATATGTGAAGAGTATTATATCTATCTCTCGGACCTTCACTCCATTCCCCGGCTAGACCCAGTTATTCTCTCATTTCTTGAAGAACAATGGAACAAAAAAGAAATGGTGAACTCAAATAGTCTAGTAAGAAATATCATGACTAAGATAACAATGAGTAAATTATCATTAGCCTTCAACAGTTGAGTTCTTGATAGAATACAATAAACAACAAGTTTTAGATCAATAATAGTAATGGAATGAGCAATCTATTAGAAGAATCATATAGACTATAATGTCCATTAACTTCTCTTTTTAAAAAAAATATCATCAACTTTTATCATCTTAAACACAACTGGTCATGATAATATAAATTCACAGTACCTGATCATAATCATGCAAGTCAACAGTTCATCTTTGCACTACAGGCCAAAGATATTCAAATATAACACCAATGGTCATGATCATACCAGTCTTCAGCCTTTGGTCATAATCATACCAAACAACAGTTCTTCTTTACCTCAGGCCAAAGAAAACATTCATCACGTGTCCTAAAAGATACACAACAATTATATCGCTTTTATCTTATCATATGTGCCCTAGGCCACATATATTCACAACAACAGTGATATAATTGATGAACAGAAGAAACACGATGATCAATAAATATCGAAAATTTATGATTTCACTTTGTGCATATTCAAATAATGTCTAAATTATTAACATGATGTAAATTCAAATTCAAGAATGATATTCAAGATCCACAGTTCAGAATAACGGTTAAAGCTCAATAGAAAGATTTAGAAAAATAGGAAGGTTCAATTGAAATGATATTAGATGAAGCACAAACTATTAAGGAATATATAATCATTTCAGGAAATTTTTCCAAATAGTACTTACCATAGTAAGTTAAGAGTATGAAAAGAATGATACCCCTTATCTTAACACGTGACTGGATATTGATTTAAATGAAGTTGATCAACATATATATATATTTATAATTTAATTAGTAATTACCACATATAATTTCATGGTGTATACCAATTCGTATGAAATCATCAAAAGTGATTTGATAGAATAAAGTAGAATAACTTCAATATAGTTTTTGAAAGAAATAATATTTCAAAATAAAATTTTCAAATGAAGCTTTTCAAAATAAATCTTCTAAAGGAAGAGTCTTCTAAAGGAAGATTTATAAACACCGTGTGACGTGTGTGGTTGCTTATATAATCTTTATGAAAAGGCTTACTTGAACAGTACTCGTACACTTACAGATCTTAACAAATACTTAAGCTAGCTACACAATCAAAGAGAACTTACACAAAATAATATTTAGAGAGTGAAAAAAAGAATAAGCAAGGAAGTTTGATGAAAAATCCTTAAGTTAAGGCCTCTATTTACAGCCAAAAATCTGATCATAAACCAAGATTTTCTAATTTAATCTAAACCGTATATTTCAAGATAATGTTTAATCCATACCACTCATTTCATCTTTTAAGATTTTCTTAATCTAAACCATTCATTTAAAGATTATCTTTAATCTACAACGTTCATTTCTGATTCTATAATTATTACATTATCTTTAATCTATACAATTCATGATTTCCTTTAATCTATACCATGTAATTAACTTTATATATAAAACAACTAACTTTATAAATCAACTAACTTTATATATAAAAATAAATAACTTTATATAATTTATCATAATAAAATAATTTACTTTACATAATTTATATAAAGTAAATAACTTTATATAAATTATTATAATAAAAATAAATAACTTTATCAATTCAATTATTCAATAATAATTCACAATTATTCATTATTATGACTAATTGTTATAAATGCAGTGTAGTTGGCTTTCTGAGTTAGATAAGCAAAAAAATCAACTAATAATGGAATACAACAGTTTAATCAGCATCATAATAGAGATATCAATAATGCAGAAAAAAGTAAAAGAAAAAGCACGTTACTGTATAATGACAATTATTGATTCAGTATTGTGAATTACTGTGCATATGTTACTATGACAATTATCAGTTCAATAATATGAATTATTGTGCATGTGACAATTATTGGTTGAATAAAATCAATATAGTATAATAGCCACTTTATCAGTTCAATAATATGAAACACTGTGCAATACCGTGTGTTACTGTGTAATACTATGTGCTACTATACAATACCGTATGTTACTATTTTTTTACCACTGGGTATTTTAATAGTTAAAAGTGATAATATCGTTGACTATTTTTATTTAGAAAGATTACATATGTCGTTTTCTATATCCGACAATATTTCGTTGTGGGGGGTCCACCAATATTATTTCGGCGCCGTCATATGAATCGAATATTCCCCAACAAAACGAATATTCTCCGACAAGATAAAATTTGTACAAATATTTCTTAATTTTTACTTTTTTTAATTTATTCATTTACCGTTTCAGAAGAAAATATATAAAAAAAATTAAATTTGTATTTCATAAAAGTCGGGGTCTTACATCAGCCACCTTCACATAATTCTCATTTTACATAAAACAAGCATTTTCAGACAAATTCTACTTCTCATATGCCTTCATATAAACCTTATACACCAAAAGCTATGCAAGTTATACATGATTTGTCTAATCAAGTTATGCCTAATTTTTCTAATTCAAATACTATGTCCAAAACATCTGATGTTTTAGAAGAATTACATTTTTATGTTCCTGGTAATGGTCCAACTCTTGTTACTCAGGACAAGTTTGATCAATTACAACAGCAACTTAATCATGTTATGATCTTGTTGAACACTTAATATGCTTCTATTTCACTTGAAGGTCATTTCATTACTCAATGCATGACATATATATCTTATTTAAAATTTTCTCTTGCTGCTTCTGTATGTAATTAATGCAGTCACTTAGATACTTGATTCTGGTGCTACTGATCATATAACCTACTCTTTACCTTCAATGCATAATGTCTCATAAGTTCTAAAACCCATTACCATATCTCTACATAATGATCAAGTTATGTCAGTTTCATATATAAGTTCAGTTCACATAAATTCCAATTTCACACTGAATGGTGTTTTATATGTTCCTAGATTCTAATACAATTTACTCTCCATTTCCAAATTGATATCTTAGTTCCATTGCACAGTTCAATTTCTAAACACTACTTGTGTATTCCAGGACCTACATAAGAAGAGTGTCCAAGCTATTGGAGAACTACATAATGGTCTTTATTTGCTTCAGTCATGTCCCCTTTGCCATGATATTATGTTTACCAAAAGTTGTAATAATGTTGCTGCTATATTTTCTTCTTCTCAAAAGTTATGGCATCAAAGATTGGGCCATGTTTCCTTATCTTCATTGAATAAAATTGCATTCTTGTCATCTATTTTTCCAGCTTCATGTAATAAGCATGGGAATGACTGTATTATTTGTCCCATTGCTAAGCAACACAAGTTATCATTTTCAATTAGTACATTGTCCACTATTTCTTGTTTTCAACTTATTCATTGTGATTTGTAGGCTCCATATAGGACTTCTACTATGAATTGATGTAATTTTTTTCTTACTATTGTGGATGATTTCTCTAAAGCCATTTGGATTTTTCTTATCCATACTAAACAACATGTTCATTATTTACTTAAAACATATTTTGCTTATGTTCAAAATCAGTTTCATACCACTGTTAAAACTTTAAGAAGTGACAGAGGAACTAAGTTCTTTAATCTAGAAGTTAATTTGTTGTTGAACAATTTGGGCATCATACATCAAAGTTCTTGTTTTGAGACTCCTTAACAAAATGAGGTTGCTGAAAGAAAACATAAAAATCTTTTAGAGATTTCTAGAGCTCTTAGATTCCAGTCAGGTTTACCTATTCATTACTAGGGATATTGTTTGCTTAATAGTACTCATCTTTTTAATAGGTTGCTTTCTTCTGCTATAACCTATAAAACACCTCATGATGTTTTATATTACTCTACTCCCAGCTATGACCATCTTAAGATTTTTGGATGCTTATGTTATGCTTCATGTCATGATTATGATAAATTTGCTCCTAAAGTTATTCCATCCGTTTTCGTAGGTTATCCTACTGATCAAAAGGGCTATAAATTGTTTGCTTTGAATTCTAAGAAAGTATTTGTTAGTCGACGTGTAATCTTTCATGATGATTCTTTTTCTTTTCTTTTTCCACAATCTTTACCTACTATAGCATCAAACATTCCATAGATTGATGACTTTTCTCCTTCTTCATCTTCTCCTGGTTTATCATCCGTTCCATCTCCAACTTTTTCTGTTTCTGATACTCCAACTTCTATCACTAAAACTACTCAGTTTCCACCTCCTAGAGACTTTACTCAAATCAGAACACAACCATTGAAGTTTAAAGATTATATACTTCCCAAATTTGTTAAACAAGTTCAGTCTGTTTCTACTTCTTCTCCTAAATTTTCTCTTTCTAAGTATTTGTCATATGACTATCTTCCTTCTTCTTCTCATCACTATATCAATGCACTATCTCAAATTGTTGAACCTAAAATATATAAAGAAGCCATTATGGATAAGAGATGGGTTGAGGCAATGGATAGAGAAATTGTTGCTTTAGAGGCCAATAATACCTGGACTCTCACTTCTTTACCACCACACAAACGAGCAATTGGTTATAAATGGATTTATAAGATCAAACATAATTAAGATGGTTCAATTGAAAGGTTTAAAAAAAGACTTGTAGCAAAAGTTTATACCCAAACAGAAGTTATTGATTTTCAAGAAACATTTGCATTTTTTGCCAAAATGGTAACTGTTAAAGTTTTACTTGCTATTACTGCTTCCAAACATTGGATTGTTTAAAACTAGTTGTTAATAATGCTTTTCTTTATGAGGACTTATTAAAGGAGGTCTATATGGATATTCCTCAAGGTTGTGCACCTCAATTTAAAGGCCATTTGGTTTGTAAACTTAACAAGTCTCTTTATAGTCTTAAACAAGCCTCAAGACAATGGTTCTCCAAGTTAACAGACTCCTTACTACAAATTTGTTATGTTCAATCAAAAGCAGATTATTCCCTTTTAACTTGTACTTCTTTTACTATTTTTACAGCTGTTATCATATATGTTGATGATGTCCTAATAACTAAAAATGATAAAAACTACTATTGATTCTCTTAAGTCCTTTCTGGATCAAACTTTCAGTATTAAAGATTTAGGGGTTATCAAGTATTATCTAGGGATTGAAGTGATTAAAACAGTCAATTTTTTTTAATTAAATTAAAGAAAATATGCTTTAGATTTGATTTTAGAAGCTGGCCTCACAGATGTAAAACCTCTTGTTATACCATTGGATCAAATTACTCATTTTGACAATGTTTCTGGTAATCTTTTCTGTATACAGAACCTTGATTGGCAGACTGATTTGTCTAACTATTACAAGGCCTGATCTTTCTTACTTAGTCCAGACTTTAAGTCAATTTATGCAAGCTCCCGGAACTCCACACCTCAAAGTAACTCATAGGTTGTTGAGATATTTGAAATTATCTCCAGGTCAAGGCATATTCTTACCATCTCAGAATTCTCTTTAGTTACATTCTTATTGTGACAATGACTGGGCAATTGTAGGATCAGTGGTAGATCTGTTTCAGGATTCTATATGATGCTAGACAATGCATTAATCTCTTCGCTTTCTAAGAAGCAAAATGCAGTCTCCAGGTCATCTGCAGATGCTATACAGGTCCTTAGCTACAGCCAGTTGTGAAGTTGTATGGCGCATTAATCTTCTTAAAGATCTGCAGCTTTCCATTTTCCTACCAGTTGTAATCTACTGTGATAGTTCTTCTGTAATTAATCTTGCATATAATCCTGTTCAACATGCTAGAACAAAACACATTGATCTTGACTGTCATTTTATCAGAGAAAAGATTGATCATCAAGGCTTGTTAATTCCAACTTATATTCCTTCTAAATTTCAGCTTGTTGACATTTTTACGATGTCACTAAGTAAAGGGCTTCATTGGTTATTTTAAAGCAAGTTGAGGGTTCTCAATCCTTTTTACCCATCAACTTGAGGGGAGAGTATTGCAGATAGTACAATAGCAGTAGCAGAAAATACAATAACGAAGTAGACACCAACTCATGTAGAGCAGACACAAGCTCGTGCTTGTTTTATGGATATAGAGAACAACTCGATACATCACAGTTTAAGGCAGCAAGTCAATGCTTGTTACAATAGGGCATTGATAATATTGTAATAGATATATTTTTTATGCTATTTTAGTCTCCTTATAGTTAGTTAGATAACTGATGTATTATAAATAGGGTAGCTTAACAAGTAATCTTAGTTAGTTCATGTTTCATTTTTCCTGTTTTAGCAACTCTGTAAATGAAGTGTTCTTAGCTTAATGAAAGGGTTTTTCCTAAAGTCTGAATTCAGTTTGTTGACAGGTTTACATCTTTTCTTTGTTAGCATATTCCAAAGAATGTTTGTTAAATTTATGTAGGACCCTTATGTCTCTTTCTTCATTCATTTTCAACTCTGAGGACATTTTTTTTTGGAATTACCACGACAAGATCTAATGGTCCTAACAGCTGCAGGCACCTTTGTCCTGAAGAATACAAACAATGTAGACGGGGTGCTCCACATTATTGACTTGGAATATAATACGCACGCACGTACATTTATGTGGGAATAATTCAAGTAGTAATTGCAAACAGGACAGAACAGTGTGGAAAATAAGTAGAAGAAAATTGTGCTCGTCACTTGTACATCTTGAAATTGATATGCATGGCTAAATTGTCAAGGACTTTGAAAGAAGAAGTTGTTAGGGAGATTGCGTACACAGGCAGGGCCCTTCAATTATTCACCATTTAACTAGACCGACCATAATGAGAATATTATGCCGAAAGTGCTTTCTTTAATTATGTATTTAATTATGCCGAAAGTGCTTTCTTTGTTAGTTTTGATGGCAACATTTAACAAGACCATAATGAGATTAATATTGCACACCATTTAATTTAGTGAAAATCCTCCTAACATCATATGTACTTACTATCAGAATTTAATTAATACTCCTCACACACACACACACACACACACACACACACACACACACACACATATATATATATATATATATATGGTACATTACAGCACAGGTAGTAGAAATTCGAATTAGATATATATTACTGATAACAGCTTAATAAGTGAAAATTGGTACTGTTGCTTTTGATAAGTTGGTATTACACCTTTTATTTAATTAGCAGAAATCCCATCCCGTATAAGTGATCCCGTCTTTCTTTATGGGCCGATGGTCCACAGCCATCATCTCTCCTTTTTATGAGCCTATGGCCCACGGACATGCTTAATTATCAGAAATTCCATCCCGTATTATAGATCCCATCTTTTTATGGGCCGATGCCCCCCTCCCCCCCCCCAGCCCGAACTTTACCCTTATTGGTCTGCTCCAACAAATAAATTTTTTAACGAGTGTGTTTTCAGAACTGCCCACGAACACTAGTTTGTAATTACTAATTACCCATTATTTTTGTATTTGTGTAATATAGAGTCTTTAAGATTTTGCTCAAGAAAATGGAGAGCACATCTTCTTCCTCATTCTCCAGTATTCTAAACTTTCAGGTAATACAACCCATTTTCCCTTTATGCTCTTTTTGTGTTTTTTTTACTAGTTTAAGACATAATTTAAATACACACTCAATCTTTTGCCATTGCCAAGGTTTGAAATCCCACCCTTTTGGTACAGAAGAGATGAGGGTAACCATTGGGACAAGAACCTTTGGTTTCCCTTTATGCTCTTTTCCATTTATTCATGCCCATTTATTTGTGTGTATAAATTTAGAGTTTAACATTTCAAACTTTATATCAGAATTTATATTATGAAAATTGTTATAATTATAGATAAGAGTGATCAGGTAATAGTGCTGTTCTGATTCATGTTTATGTTATATGTTCCAAATGAATGTATAAGTATAGGTCAGCATCCATTTGCGAATTTTTTTTCTGAATGTATTTATTTCTGATGTTCTATTTTTGATTTTGTTATCACTGTGATGATAAAGTGATAATACTTTGTTAGAAAAAAATATTGCAAACACAGAAAATAAACTACGGAAAATAAGGACGAGAACACAAGATTGATGTGAAAAACAAGGGCAAGAGGTATAGGATACAAGCTATGAATCTCTATAAAAAAAAAGAGCTAAATTTGAGAAGAAAATGAATGTCGAAATCCTAGCTACAATAACATATATATATATATAGTCGGGTTAAAAACATAATAGATCCAAATAACATAACAGGTCTATACTGCCGCAGTTCTATCCTATCACCACTAAACCTCATCTTTCTTCCCTTCTAATGTCACAAATCGAGTCAGGTCAGGTCAAATGTCAATCCCGAACAAGAATTTGAAACACACAACATTTTTAAATTTAGCAAGTTATTATGTAGGATTGGGAAATTATGTAGGATTGGTTTTCCCTTGGTTTATCATATTCAAAAATCGCACCCCCCCCCCCAAAAAAAATAATCATAATTGGAGCTTCATTGAATAGAAAATGAGTTTTCAGTTTGTAGAATCAGTGTCTTTGAGGTGTATCTTATCTAAAGATTTATTTAGTAAATGATAGTTTTGTGTTCGAACGAGTGCCTTATTTTGTTTGATAAAAAGTAATGCATTGGTTGTTTTTGTTTCATTAATTCCCTTTAGATATCAGCTTTTGATTATAGAAGGGATTTCATTCTAGCAAATCCAGTATACAGCTTGTTATCCATCTAATGTTTCATTTGAGACATTATTTCAAGTCTTAGTAATAGGATTTATCAATGCCTTTTGAATGTTTGAAACAAGTCAAAAAATCATTTTTAAAAGGCATTGTATTGTCATGAAAGAACACCTTTTCACATCTCGTAATCTACTCATTTGGTATTGCAGGGTGTATCATTGTCTGCTGATAGAAGAGATTTTGTAAGATTGCTCCAGGTCCTCGATCGGTCGCATTCTTGTTTACTTGCTAACCATTTCTTCAACTTAGCAACAACTTTCAACCCTTAATTTACAGAAAAAGCTCTTCCAATCTCTCTTTGAGATCGTATAAGGGGACCATATCTGCCAAAGCTGAAAAGAAAGGTTAATAAATTATGAAGAAAAGGTGTATTGTTATATACTCTCTGTAATTTGTAATATATTGATCAGGTTTCTTGTATTCCTTTTCATAATTCTTTTTGATCTCATATGATGCTTCTTTCAGGTAAGAAACGAAGAGAAGGCCAGAAGAATGCTAGGTCCAGATGTTGATATGGTGAGCTACCTCGCTTTTAATTTTAATTTACTCACTCTATAACCAAAACTTACATCAAGAAGTTCACTTGTTGTACAATGCAAATGTACTGTCTATATTTGTTAGGAATTAATGAAATATACACGGAGAACATCCTATACAGAAAAGAGATTGCGAGAGAAAGGAAATAGCCTAGATATAGAGAAAATTTACATATGAAAGGAGAAAATGCAGTATCAACATTACTTACAAAGTTACATTATACAAAGGAATACTGTGTCATGACTTTCTCTCTTAACTGACGCTGTGGCATATGTTTAATGAGTCAACCACGAAAGAAACCATACGACTTCAATAAGAAGCGAGTCATTATTTTTCTGAATATCTCTGCTTAATCCAGGAAAAGAATATTTAGTATGGAAAAGTATAATTATACACACTACTAGGAAATCGAGCTATAGCGACGGTCGGCGACCATCGCTATAAGGGGGAAGACCGTCGCTAATTAATCCTTGCGACGGTCGACGACCGTCGCTATAGGAGCCGTCGCTATAATATTTACCGACGGTCTTTAACATATATAACGGCGGTCGAACCGTCGCTACCAGAGACACTAAAAACGCCCCCTTCGTTCTTTTAGCGACGGTCAATTCATACAAATAGCGACGATCGAGACCGTCGCTAAAAAGAAATAATAACGACGGTCATTTAAATATATATCGACGGTCCGACCATCGCTAAAATCAACAATAAAAACGCCCTTTGTTCTTTTAGCGACGGTCAATTCAAACTAATAGCGATGATCGTGACTGTCGCTAAAAACAATTAATAAAACACTACTGCGACGGTTGAACCCGACCGTCGTTATAACTCTGTACAAAGATGTATGGGGACGGTTCTCGACCGTCGCTATAGGACTATTATTTCGTGAAAATAATTTAATAATTAAATTAGCGACGGTCGGCGACCGTCGCTATAGATTTTCAGCCTTTTTTTTATTTTTGTTATTATTTTACAATATTTTTATGCACCTGAAGAACCATACTTTAAATCAAACGTACAATAACAATTTAAATATAATATTTGTAGCTAAAAGAACAAAACAAAAAAAACTAGCATTTAAATTTACGAATTAAAGTATATAATTTCACCACAATACATAACTTAATCCAAACTAGTGTTACTATTACATCAAAATTAGTTTACGTCAAAGTTTTACATAACAAGTATGAGGCACATCTCAAAGGTCATGCGGTAGATTATTCGAGCCACTTTGATCTCCTTCTGTCGATCGGGCCTACAAATTAATTAACAAGTGTTTAATCAATAATATTAACTATAGGTGAAATTGTTATTCCATAAAAAGAGAGTAAGAGAGCTAGACCTGAATGTTGACCTGAATGTTGGAATCAACAGTCGAAACTGGCATTCTCTTGAGCAATTCTGCAACAATCGCTTGCAAATCATCCACTTTCCTTTCAGTTTCCTCCATTTTTTCCAATCTAGCTCTCAATTCTTGATTCTCACGTTCTAGATCTTTATTTGCGTTACGAGACCCCCAAGTGTTTGTAGCCGTTGCACCAACTCCACCTTGTCGAAGGCGACCATGGCGCTCTGGCCCAAGCACTTGTGCAAGTATATCATTTCGGCCCGTAGATTGTACACTACTGCTTCCCACAGCCTCAGCTTTCTTTAAGTCAATAATTTTTTGCTGTGAAAATGTATAAAACACTAAGTAATAAAATGAATAAATCTAGTGAATGTAGAACTTAAATACGAACAACACACATTCATCATTTACCTAATAAGAGATGACAATGCAGGTAGTTTCCAATGAAAATCAAAACAATCCAGCCGTTAAAGAAACATCAATTGAAATTAGCTCAACTCAGTGCAATCAACTATCAACAAACTACAATACATGAATAGCAGCCTACAACACACATTCATCATTTACCTAATAACTTCCTCAGTGGCAGCCTACAACACATGAATTCTTTATTCACTGCATTTGAAAGCAGTTGGTTTAATAGTATACAAAGTACAAAGCCTGTATACTTGCATTATTAAATAAAATAAAATGAGAGGGTAAAGTTGGAAATAAAATGATTACTGATATGTCCGCTAGAAGTACTAGCTGTCGACGGGATCTCCAAATAAATCTGCACCGTTGGTTGTTAAAATGGAGGAAGTAGATGTTATTTACCCGATATTGCCCCATGGCAAATAGATGCGGATCGCCCCCATATATATATATATACCCCATATATATATATATATATATATATATATATATATATATATATATATATATATATATATATATATGTATGTATGGCGATCCATAGCAAGATCAAAAATGGACAAATGTCATTCAATGCGTTAATTTTTATAACCAACGGGAGATAATAAGGCAATAACTTCGTCAATTATAGTTTGTTTACCTCTTATAGCACTTCTGTTTGTTAAACTATAGTAATTATGATGCTTACATATTTATGTGAAGTCCAGATATTTTGATCTAATGGAATTCATTCAATATGTTTTGTAGTGAATGTGATAAGTACTTCATCCTAAATCTTTCTCAAAGAGATTCTTGGTGGATATGGATGGTAATATTTTTGCACTTGATGCATTCTATATGGGCCTTCTTTTTTTTGTTGGTTGGTAAATAATTTTTTCAGCTTAATTCAAGTATTTGCATTGTTTGCTGCTTTACCCTTTCTAGGGAGGGATTTTCTTATGTGTTTTACGCTCAGTATAATTTAATTATTTGTTTTTGGCCTGAGAAATGTTCTTGGCTTAAAAGTTTGGAAATGATGATTGAATCATTCGTCTGTCATTTGATTGTTAATAGTTTTTCTATACTACTTCCACTCTATTATGAAATTTAAATTCGACATATAAAGTAAAATATGAACTGCATTTACCATCAAGCACTTGCATTAGCTTCTTTTACAATGTCTAGGATTCATTTAATAGAGATTAGTCAAAGGACCTAATTTTCCATCCGGTAGAGCTCCGGTTTCACTAAGCATTTTCATCTCTTCAACTCTTATCTTCGAAAGGTAAGCCACGACTTCATTGAAGTTGGTTTGTTTTATCAGAATGCTAAATGGCCAGCCAGTGTCGTAATTGGGAATTTTCAAGACCAAAAAACTACTAAATTTTAGCAAGAGAAATCAATACGCCATCAATCAAATGTTCATGATGTTGATATGATGATATGATGGTGAAAAAACATGGTAGATTTAGAACCAGACCGAAAAAATCCTGCCATCCTCCATTCCTTCAGCAAAAATAGTATAAATTCAATATGAAAAACTTGTCCTGTTGCAGCAAAACATATTTTAAAATACTTGGTAAATAGTGTTTGTTTTTAACTGAAAATAGTCTCTTTTTTCTCATCTTTTCAGGCAATTTTGAGCTCCTGTACAAACACATACATAGCTGTTACCATTTTTACTGAAAATTGAAATTCTATATCCATAAACTATGTTATGTACTTTTAGTTAGTAGTTTCAATGGAAACAAACAGAACCCAGAAACAATGTGATTTACCCATTAGAGCAGCTAGCTGTTTAGATTAAGAAATCAGACCTAAAATTAAGTAAATAAAAAGAGAGTTGTTGAATCAGAGGGAAAAAAATGAATGCAGCTTAATTTATAAACTTATAGCCAGAATTAGCTAAGACAACCAAAATATAAATCTCACCTCTTTGCTTGAATTCACCACCATTGTAGGAAAAAAAAAACTCAACAGAGAGAAAAAAAAAGCTTAATAAGTCACCACTTCCGAGACAGAAAGCTCATTGGGACAGAAAAGGGGTGTACTAACTATCAAATTTAGTTTCTTCCTTCGGAGATGTGGTCTACGAAGAGATAATGATTATCCTACACTTTATTCACAGACCATTCATGCAGCATGCATTTTACGCCTCTGTTCAACTACTTGTATAAAAGAGTTCATAGAAGTAATTTCAAGATGCCTAATTGTGATTGATGTATGTACGAGGGATCATATACTTTTGCTGTTTGGTCTTTGTTTAATTGATTGGTTTGTATTAACTGTAGTATCTATATGTCAACTGGTTCGTGTCATAAGCTTTATCAGAATAGCACCCGAGGATGTTTACACACGCACACACATAATTGACATTTCCCCCATTTTTATATAATCAACAGAAATTGAAGGTCCAAAAGATAATTTCTTTAGTTTCTTGCCTCGTGAGTGTAATGCATGGTTGTTTATTTTATTGTTTTCGTTGCTACTGTTTTTGAGTTTACTGAATCTAGAAAAGCCTTTAATTGCTTTTTCTTTACTGTGAGGTGTGTGAAGAGATTCTGAATTTCATTTTATTTAATGAACACAACAGAATCTCCTAGACTGTTGATTATCTTACTAAGAGCTCCTTTCCAAATTTCAACCTGAAAACAATAATTTTCTTTGTTTAACTGCCGTGAGTTGGCATATTTTAAGTAATATAGCGAGCTGTCAATAAGAGAAAGATACTTACATTATGATACTATATATACACCCTTAATTTATCTAAAAAAATATCAATCCACATTTATGTTGCAATCCAGAATTCATGTGTTGTAGGCTGTATATACTGCACATTTATGTTGTTTACTTGCCTTGAATGCTAGTAAAAATAGTATGCAAAGTACAAAGTATCAGTACATACCACATTTGAGTCCGATCCCGGTATAATTGACCTGTCACTTCGAGTGTGGGACTCTATGTACATATCAGCTCGATCTATCTCTTTTCCTTTCTTTTGGTACTATAAATAAAACACACAGAACATAATTAGGAAATACTATACTAATAGATGTCTAATACCCGATACAAAGAAGAAAAAAAATAGAAATAACATCAAATATTACCAATTCATGCTTCTTTTTTGGAATTGATTTAGTGCCCAAAGTATGACCCACCAACATTTTTTGACGATTCTCACGATTTTGAGTTGCTATTTTCTACATTGCAAGCATTTATAAAATAATAATAATCTGTAACAATAAGTAAGAAGTGATAACACATAAAATTGGAATAAACATAACCTGTGCATCATCGTTTAGCCAATAATCAACCAACGCAGCCCATTGATTTCGATTTACGCGATCATTGTTGGTAGTATTCGCTATTGATGTAGCACGATCATCGGGCACAAAATTACGAGCCTTTAAGTTAGACTTCCAATCTTTCCACCTAGCGTTCAGGATGGCCATGATTTTTCTTTTAGCGTAGGGATGATTTGTGGTAAATCGTTTCTACAACAAACAAATGTACGCATATATTAATTTACATACAACTTAACTCTGGAAAAAAGTCCATGACAAATTATATATATAAAGTGATATGATAAATTAATAACCTGAATTTCATCCAAAGCCCTTTGCATGCAAGTCTCATTCATACTAGACCATGATGGAGTACTTATCGGGAAAAATTCACCATTGCGAGCAAGATAGCCAAGAAAGGTTGTCAATTTGTTGGCATCTCCCCCAACAGGTTGACCATCGTCATCGTAAATGACAGCTTTTGGTGCACCTGTATAGGACCATAAATTTGCAGCCATTGTTGGTCCACGCTTCTTTTTTGGTCTACAACCTACAAGAGATGTAAAAAAATATCAAAGTAAGATGCTCAACTAGTATGCAATGTATTAGCTTTAGCAGCAGCAATAGTCAAGGTTGTATGCAATTGCAGGTTGTGCACATGATCAAATTATGGTTATTGTTGTCCAGCTGTGAAGGAAGAACAAGTAAATTAATCCTTCTATGTACACTTGCTTAAGGTTGATAGCTCTATGTTTAAAATGCATATGGATTGCAGCTGTTAGCTTTTATTTATATGGAAGTGCTAGAGATGGATAGCAGGGCCAGTGCTTTTCTTTATTGCAGCATGTATTCCTTACATTTAAAATCAAGATTTCCAAGTTTTTCTGTCACCACAGTTAGTATTAGGCCCTTTGGAACAAACTAACTAAGTTTACTCCATGCATGTACGTTTTGAAATATGCTTGTTCATGCACTTCAGCCCATAACTGACTTCCATTATCCTTTGTTGTTTAGTTGTCAGAGGGAAAAAGGTTTAAATGTAAGAAAACATGGATTAGACATAATTTAAAACAAAAACAATGCATAATGACAGATCAGAACAATCTCAGTAGCTAGCACACAATGACAGATCAACATGCTTGCACATTGCATAAAGCTACAAACCAGGATAAAGCTAGAAATTAACCAAATTGTAGTCTAGAAGTATCGAAAATAAATATTAATAGTTTAGAGTTCATATATTTTGTTAATCAGACTCTTTTTGATAAAGGAAGTACATATACATACAGAAACACAAATCAGTTTCCGTGTTTCACGATTCACTTCTTGCTGGGGGCTTAGGTAAGCAAAGTGGTATTTTCTTACATTCAAAATCTGCAGTTTGAATTTTCTGACTATTTCCACTACATTAATAGTTTTGCTGCAACTAAATTGACAGGTATTATAGTTATTTATGTCTAGATGGAACTGCAGTAGCAGCCAGCAGAGAAGAAAAACCAGCAGCAGCGGAAAGCAGAAGAGAAGAGAAAAAGAACCAGTGGCAGCGGAGAAGAAGAAGAAGAAGCATCGGAGAAAAGAAGAAGCAGATCAGCCAGCAGCATAAAAGGAGCAGCAGAGAACATCTGGCAATTCTTATGAGGGGAGAACAAAAATTGAGATAATTTATAAAACAACAGCTAATTAAGATAAAGTTTCACCACTTGACCTGGAAGTCCTGGACAACTCTTATCAATTTTAGAAATTCCTAAACAGCAGCTAATTTTGCAAAAGAATGAATTCTACTGAAATTTGATTCCCATCTTCAACAAAGTTAAATATCTCCCAGGAAAATAATAATTTCATCCAGAACAGAAATAATGCAGGAATCTGAATAATTAGACCACTGATCATCTAATAATTAGAATCAGAATATGCCACATAATCATTTATTGGATAGAGACAGTAAATATGGCTAGATAACCTCCAGTAACCCATATCAGAGTAAGCACGAGTGACCTTCAAAATTGTCTCACGACGCTCTAAAAGGCATCAAATTTGCAGTACGGAGCAAGTTCTATACTATCAAAGCAATAGTCTACATTCTGCAAGTAGTCAAGATAAAGATGATAAAAAGAATTTGGTACGACGAATTTTCAACTAAGCGAAACCAGTAACTCATTAACTCACTAAATTCAATGGAAATTGTAACAAAAGTAGCAATCCTTTTACTCTGAATGGGGGGAGGGATTATAAGGAACGTATCTATAACTGAAAGCAAGATAATTTATAGAAATAACGTATATAGCTAGAATTATAGGACTGAAATCCCTTAAATAGTCATTCCAAACAAACCTAGCTTAACAGCAAGCTAGTCCTCCTTGGTGATTGACACCATGAGCTACTAATTCTTAGTTGACAAAAAAAACAAAGGATAGCAAAGTAACTTCGGCGATTCTCCTGCATGTGGGATGAGTCAAGCTAAATAAGGATGGCGCTTTGAAATGTAACCCAGGTCCCATCGGGCTTAGCAGGCTGAATTTGAAGTGATCAGGAACAGTTAATAACAATAACTAATAGTATATGTACCGACACATTTAGATTTCAAGAAAATTTGGAAACTAGCTGACTATGAATGAAGAAAAAAAACACAGAGAATCCATAAAACCCATAGAAGTACCGATGTTGCCTGGATTGCAGATTGTTTTACGTCGTTGATATGTTACATAAGATATGGTAAGCTAAGGGTAACTTTTAATGCATGCATTGCCTACAGATAGAAATTGTCTTAGCATGTTGTCGCGCCCCGAAATTCACTTGCTTGTTTGGTTGGACCTTATGTTGACTATAAATGTTAAATCACTATGAGTATAAATGTAATTAACATAATTTATAAGCCTTATCTAACTGAAATCTATAGTATCAATAATAACATGATCAGTCTATATTACCAATACTCTCATTCGGTTAAACAGTTTTATAAACAAAATTCTCATCCTAACCTTAAAGATTTACCATTACAACCTTTACATATCAATCTTAAATCTATTCTTCATATTATAATACGAAAACATATATATTCATTAACTTAAAGGTGAATTACGCAATAAGTTTTTATAAAAACTAGCAATATTATTGATTGAGATCGTATTACAAGGTCCAGGTTCTCATCAACTATTTATATTACAAAAGTCATGTAAACTTAATTCAATTACAAATCAACTTCTCACCATGTCTTTAGATGCTCCTAAAACTGGGAAAAAGGTTGTTCAGGAAGTCTTTCTCATATGTATAGGATGAAAGAGTATCACTCTACCTCTATTCTAGGACAAATTTATGATACAATACTGTTAACTCAAACTGAAAATTTGTGTGTGTGTGTGTGTATATGGGAAATAATTTATAGCAAATGTTGAGCATCATTTAGTATACAGTAACAAAATTATACAGTAACAAATTTATCAATTACTCAAAGTCAAGTAAAATATACAGTAACAAAATACCTGCATCATCCTCATCAATAGCATCTTCAGCTGCTGCTTGAGCGTCATTGACATTGGCATGCGGTTCATTGACATGGGCATCATATTCATTATTTTCATCAAACTGTGGGTCATTAGAACTACGCGCACGAGATCTGGATGCTCTATCACCTGCCATAGACTGATATTCGAGAGGCAACTCACACACAATTTGATCCAATAACTACAACAAGTATCAAACGGAATTACATTTTCAATGAAAGATGGGAATGCTAACATGGTTACTTCAAAGCAACAAGTTTAATAACAAGCAATCCAGAATTTTAGCTGAAATTTAACAATTGTAATTAATGCACTATATCAAAATGGTGACTTGAACATTAATGCACTATCAAAATGACATTGACCAAATCAAAATGCACTATCTAGTGAGTTACAATAACATTTATCTAACATGACCCTAAAGTTGTGTCTGACTGACTTCACATGCATCATTCTCCATCTTCGTCTCCGTCGTCTCCGTCGTCGTCTCTGTCGTCGTCGTCTTCGTCTTCGTCAAAAATATGTTCAATCATCGATCGTTTGGATCGAGATGTATCCGTTTGAGATCCTTTCTTCCGCCTACTTCGAATTCTTTTTCGTCCATTTTCAACTAATTCAGCATCTACATCATTCCTAACCCAACTTATGTTTTCAATATCAACATCTACAACTGGAGTGATGAAATCTTCATTGTATTTAGGTGACTCTTCACTATCAGAATCTACTTCAGCATCTTCACATAAATCTCTCGGTTTTGTTCGTATAACCACACGCCAATTGCTATCCCTTTGATCATCAACATAAAATATTTGTTGAACCTGAGATGGCAGTACAAAGGGCTCATCCGCCGAACCAAACTTTTGAGAATTTACAAGCGTGAAGCCATATTCATCAGTTTTGACCCCTCTATCACGTGCTAAACTATCATACCACTTACACTTGAATAGAACAACATTGCCAGATCCATAATAATCCAATTCAACAACATCTTCCAAAATACCAAAGTATTCAACTACATCTTCCCTAGGATTTAGGTCTCTAGCAGAGGAATATCCACGAGTAGTTGCTACCACATAAACTCTGCTATTTTGCGTTCTCCTTTTAATCTCACAACTTGCAGTATGGAATCGATACCCATTTACCAAATAACCATCTCCTCTCCTGCCTATCAAATTTGGGCCAAATGCAAGAGCTTTTACTTCCTTAGAAGCAACATTATTCATAGTTGCCATCTACAAAATGGTAGCAATATTATAAGAAAAATTCATCAATTTATTAGTAATAATCATTGCAAAAGCATTAATTAAATTACGCTCAAATATTTTACTACTTACATAATTTTTAAACCATTCAGGAAATTCATGTTTCTTAGCATTGTCAATTTCCCTTGGAGTCGGTTTTTGCTTACGCTTTCCACGTCGTAACATATACGAATCTCGCCAAATACTACAAAACAATTTTAAAAAATTTAATTTTGTTGGTCAATTTGTATAACAAAAGTAATTAATATTTAGAACAATTAATGTCATTCTTTATTTACTCACCTTAGATATGACTCGACCTCTGTACAATTGAATAGTACATACAAGTGTGCACTCTTCACATCATTGCCACCTAGACAACAATCTTTGGGGACATTAAGAAATCGACCAATGTTTCTGAATATGGACAGATTTGATTCTTCTTGTTCATATCCATCTTCATTTCTTCCAACTCGGTTCCAGCTAGCATTATTTTGCCTCAAATATCTTGAGCAAAATGTAACACATTCATCAGCAATATACCCTTCTACAATTGACCTTTCTGGACGACTTCTGTTACGAATATATCCTTTTAACTTGCCCATGTATCTTTCAAAAGCCCACATTTGTCGATATTTCACATTTCCAGCTATCCTCGCCTCTTCAGCAAGGTGGACACACAAATGTACCATTATATCAAAGAAGGCAGGAGGAAACACCATTTCCAGCTTGCAAAGTATTAACGGGATTTTCTTGTGCAATCGTTCAAAATCTTCGGATGTGTTATAATTGAAGCATAATTCTCTAAAGAAGTTACAAAGTTCAATTATTGTTGAACATGCATGACGAGGCAAGTTAGTACATCGTATTGCTATTGGAAGTAATTGTTGCATTAAAATATGGCAGTCGTGACTTTTAAGACTTGAGATCTTGCCTCCCTTCACATTTACACAACGTGAAATATTTGAAGCATATCCATCAGGTACCTTAACATTTTTCAACACTTGCAAGAAATCATGTTTTTCTTTCTTAGACATTGAGTAGCTTGCAGCGGGCAAAATGTACTTTGAATTGCTTGCTTGCACGGGTCTTGGATGGAGCTCTCTTCTTATACCCATTTCCATCAAGTCCAATCGTGCTTTTAAGTTATCTTTCGTCTTTCCTTGCACATTCAACAATGTCCCAATCAAGCTATCACAAATATTTTTGGCAATGTGCATTCCATCTAGATTGTGGCGCAACAAAAGTATCTTCCAATATGGCAATTTAAAGAAAATAGATTTCTTCCTCCAATTATGTTTCGAGTCGTGGGGAATAGTTTTTGTGCTTGTGGGTGTCTTCCCAAAAGTGACATTAACTCCATTAACTTGTTCAAGAATATCAAATCCTGTTGGCACCACTGGAGCTTCACTATGGTCACATTCTCCGTTGAATCTCCGTGTATCAAACCTATAACTATGACCCGCCTCCAAAAAACAACGATGCCCGATATAACATTCCTTACTTTGCAATCTACGAGAACGAGTGCTCATTTGGCATGACGGACAAGCCAACTTACCTTTAGTGCTCCAACCAGACAACATAGCAAGAGCTGGAAAATCACTAATTGTCCACAACAGTGCAGCACGCATTTGGAACTTTGTACCGGTAGATGCGTCATATGTTTCAACCCCATTACTCCATAGTATCTTCAACTCCTCAATTAAAGGCCGCATGTACACGTCAATATCATTACATGGAGAGTTCGGTCCAGGTATTAACAACGGTATGATAAAATAGTCCTGCTTCATACACATCCATGGTGGTAAGTTGTAGACAACAACTGTCACTGGCCATATACTATACGGTGACCCATGGGTAAAGGGACTCATTCCATCAGTAGACAGTCCGAGCCTAACATTTCGATGTTCTTGAGAGAATGCAGGGCACATTGTATCCAAATGTTTCCAAGCTGCAGAGTCAGCTGGATGACGATTCACTCCATCTTTTCGCCGCTTTACATGATGTCACGTCATGTATTTTGCAGTTTCTATAGACATAAATAGCCTCTGCAATCTCGGAATTATCGGCAAATAACGTAATTGTTTCACAGCTACTTTCCTCCTCTTAGCATGTGTATCTCTTTGTGTCTTCTCTGGTACAACCATCTCAGTTTGCTTCCACCTCGGTGCTTTGCAAACTGTACAAGACTCTAATTTTTCATTCTCCCTCCAAAAAAGCATACAATCATTATCGCATGCATCAATCTTCTCATAACCAAACCCCAAATTTCCAACCATCTTCTTCATTTCATAAAAATTATCAGGCAAGTTTGCAAATGCTGGAAATGATGATTTGAACTTACGGAGCAAACCATCAAAGGATACATCACTCCATTTGTTAACATTTTTATGACTGAAAAGCCATACAATGAACGAAAGGACAGTCTCAGTTTCACATCCAGGATATAAAGGTTGATTGGCCTCTGACATGTACTTTTGATATTTTGTAGCTTCAGCCAACGATTCAACACCGTGATCCCTAAATATATCATTTACCATCTCAGGCATACGATGGTCATCTTCGGATTGTGATGGTTCATCGTGAACATCATTAATGCGATCATCCCTAACAATCTTATCTTCCCCTTGATGCACCCAATTCGTGTAGCCAAACATAAATCCATCACAAATCAAATGTTCTCGAACAGTAGATCGAATCTGGTATCGGCCATTCACACAATTCTTACATGGACAAGGAATTTTTCCCGTTTCCATGCCCACTTTTTCGAAACCAAAGTCCAGAAAGCTTTCTATCCCTACAAGATATTCTCTTCCATCCACCTCTTATCCATGATATTGCTTCCCTAATTCAAATTGAACAACCATATGTAATGTGTTAACATTTCATAATATATTTATGGTATAATATATTAGACCTATTATTGAATTTTCTGGAGAAAAAAACATTAAAAAATATGTCGGCCAAACGAAAAATGAAAATAACGTCCAAACACATGTTCAGATTTTCTTTTTAAAAAGTTTATAAACAATTGCTAAAAATAATTATGTTTGGATGTCTCATACATAATAATAATTTAGATAAATATTTTTATAAACAAAGTAGATTATTCGAAACAATAAGTTGTAGGAATCTCTTTTTTAAGTCGAGGAAATAAAATTTAAAGAGTTAATATTAACAAATCCGCAAAGAGCCATTAGCAGCTAATTAATGTCCAAAAAGACGAAAAGAGGAACGGAGTTACTATTTATTGGATGTCTTTCTTCACTGGCCACCCAAACCCCGAACAATTTTAGTACACTCCAAGTTGAATATCAAGTAGAGGAAAAGGCTTTCATTCCAGTCATTCGTTCAATGTGGCCAGGCATAAATGGCAATGCTACAGGATCCCCAGTTATGGTTTCTAACATGCGTAAGCGTGCTGTGCAAGCTTCACGTTTTATGCTGCAAATGTTACAGGCTCCCTTGTATGCAAAGGAGACTGGACAGATGGATGAAACTTGCAGCAATAATTCTCTAGAAACTAATGATGATTCTGTGCATGCTTCAAGTGACTTTGAGAATCTAGAGGAAGGACTTGCTATACGCATAGCTGCTGAGGTAGTTTAACTTTGATACACATTGACCATATCAATGTGGCAAACTATACTGTTGTCTTTGGGGTAACATTTATCATTGTAATTGATGGATATGATACTTTAGTAGGATTGGAGGCTTTGGTACTGTATGCATGTTGGTATGTTGTTTGAGCTATTTTTTCTCTCTTTCATCCCTTTTTAGGCAGCAGGCTTCCATTCAAAGAAGACAGCGGCAGAAAAATCATATCTTTCATCTATTTCTAGAATACTTGCTATGGTTGACTTCCGGTCGTCAGAACAAGGGCCAATAAAGTTAATGAGGCGTCTGATGAATCGCGTGGTTGAATCTGTCTCTTCAGATAAGGAGTTAGTTAAGGAGCTCAAGCGGGTAGCTGAACGTCTAAAGACGGCTGATAAACATCCAGAAGAAGAATTGCAGCCTGATCAGGCTAATGTTATTCTAGGTAAAGTTTTTCCTTCTATTTTTCATCATTTGGTTTTGTCATTTCAAGGTTGGAATATATTTATTTGTTCATTAACTAGACTTTCTCTACATCTAGGAAATAGTTCCAAAACTTATCCAAGGGAAGTAATATAATGTCTAGGAGAATTGAATTTTCATCTAATCTTTACTTTTAAATGTGTTGGTTGAGGATTGTTTGGTTTGCTTAATTAGAAGAAAGAATAAAATTATATTTTTGGACATATTGTCTGGATGTTTAGTTTATTTTTGTGGTAAAAGCTGAAAGTACATGAGAAAGGGGAAAATAAATATAGAGATTTGACAAAGCATGTAAAAGCTTAAAATGTACTTATTTCTCTTTATTCTAGACGAGGGGAAAGGGAGATTTGAACAAGATTTCTTAGATCATTTGCAGATTACGCGTTCTTGAGTTGGAAATATTAAACGAGGATCTCTCTTTCTCAATAATGTAGGTTTTGTTTTGCTCTAATATAATTTCGTGTGTACTTTAGGGAGGTTGGAACTAGAACTTAACCTTGACAAGGATGAGTGCACGGATACGGCACCTTATATGTTTAACCAATTCTATGGAGCCGATACGGCACCTTATATGTTTTCTTAGTTTAATCCAAAATATCCACGCACGTCAAATACAAAGCACCCTCTATTGTAGTACCCGCCAATAGGCAATAAATTAAACTTATCATTAAACAATCTACAAAATGACCTCTGTTATTATCCTTGGTGAATGCTACCAACAAAATTAAATTAGCTAGAATATAATTTTCGTAATGTATTGTTTGCTCAAGAATCTTACCTTCTAACTCATCAACCTAACCTATCAGATTGAATTAGTCAATGACTAGCCAGTAGCCTGCCAACTGAATACAAGGTCACTTTTGGGATGAATCAGTCTCACTTCAAAACAAAGACATACAATATACTATCAACATACTTGACTTCCACCAAAAAACAAAGACAGGAAATTTTGAAGATTAAACCACCAAAAAACAAAAAACAAAAACATCAGACACTGAATATACTATCCACATACTTGAGTTCAAAATGTAAGTAGCTAAAGCTGCAGGCATACAATAAAGAAACTAAAGCCAAGCCTAAATTGCAGGCATACAATATGAAAATAAATTCTGAAATTCGTACCTTCAACCAATTCAGACCCAATAGTGGAATAGAGGATGCCAAATTGAACCCAAACAATGGAAGACAAATCGGACCCCAATCGTGGAAGACAAATCAGACCTAGATCGTGGAAGCCAAATCGGACCAAATTAAATCAACCCCAAATCGTATAATCGTGTGGACTATGAAGGAATTCTGGGAAAACAACTCAATCCATGCAGGAGGGATGAAGATTTGGGGGTTTTTAGCTCAAGATTGAAAGGTACGATGGTGCGGGTGATAGAGCTACGATGGCATTTTGGTTTGCTGCTGATAAATGGAAATTGTGAGGTTTTGGGAGATTTTGGTTTTGGCAGAATATTTTGGGATTGAGCGGGGAAAACATTGAGGGAGCGAGCCAATATTTTTTTGGAAGAAGTAATCGACAAATAAAAATTGATGTATACAACGACGGCCATGTAGTGACCGTCGGTATATATTATTTTTATACCTATATAGCGACCGTCAAACCTGGACCGTCGCTATTTTATCTGTTTTTAGACCTCTACAGAGACGGCCATGTAATGACCGTCGTTATATATTAATTATAGCGACGTTCACTACATGGCCGTCGCTATAAAATATTTTTTAGAAATATAGCGACGGCCAACCTCGACCGTTGCTATATTTAATCTATAGCGACGGTTCCGCCCCGACCGTCGCTATATGTCGTCGCTTTATCCTGATTTTCTAGTAGTGACAAAAACCAATCACAAAATAGATGACAAAATGCATCTCAACCATTCAAAAATGGGGACTGACATAAAAATCTGTGACAGACTTTACTTTTTAATAATTGAGATAGATGTATTATTTGATTTTTGTACGTATAATAGTGTCCTCTAGTATTGAAAACTGCTACTTAAATTGGTGTGCGTTATGATTTAGACATGCACCAATTTTTTAGATGTATCAGGCAATCAGCCATAGCACCAACTATATTAGAATCTACGGGCAGAAATTTATTCTACTATTCATATGTAAGCTTCCTGGGTATTAAATGTTTACTTTAAGGGAGGGAAAACTAATTTTCTAATTTTACTTGTTTTAGTTTAAAAGTACAATCGTATTAAGAATTTTTTTTATCTCAAAATTATCCATCTTAACTACACTATTATTATCTTTTATTTTTTGTTTTAATCAATCTCATAACTCTTTCTTGGAATAATAAAATAGAGAGGAGGGAGAGAGGAAAAAAGGAGTGTGATTGTGTTTCCGATGTTAAAGTTAATAGTGTTACTTTTTTTAATATATGTCATGTTGTTTTCAATGATTTTTTTTAAAAGTTGAATGAGGGTAATATTGGAAAAATAAGGTAAAAAATTGTATAGAAAAGGAAAGAGGACAAATAAATTTGGACAAATTAAAAGGAAATTAGAACAAGTAAACTTGGGCGAAGGAGTACCTAATTATGTTGATTCCCAGTTAACAACTATATCGCTACAAAAATGATTCCCAATTGTGTTGACAATATCTTCCATTTGCAACTGAATGTTGGCATGATTATATTTGAATTTATTCTTTGTTCAACCGCCATGGTTATCTTGTTTGGAAGGTCCACTTCTTTCTGCCTCTGAATTGTGCTTGTTGAATATTATTTCCCTTGTCTGCTCAACAAAAGATTCAAAGTCAGGTGTCTGGGTTGAGAAATACTTGTGAATGTGTTAGTGTTGGCATTCTTTTCATGACATTAGTGTAATAGTGTCGAGATGGAGAGGCATAATCACCTGAATATATATTTCACATTAGCAAATTGGAATTTTCATTACTATTATAAATGCCATTTGAGAACCAGCTACACTTTTTCGGTTTTTCCTATTAAAATAATATAAGATTTGATTAGTCACGTATTATTCTCGATTCAAGTAAAAAAAAATTTTGTTGCTAAGTTAAAATTATATTAAAAGAAACAAAAGAAATAAAAACCATGGAGTCCCCAGAAAGTATAGTATAGACTTTAGAAGACAGACTCAATGAAGTCATGACTATACAAGCATTACAGGACTAACATTCTAAAATTATCCTTAACTTTCTGGAATATAGAATTTGTATGCAATTTACATTTAATTGCATGCATAATATTATGAACAATGGTCCTAGAAGGTAAAACATTATTATCATGAATCCTCGTGTTGCGCTCATGCCAAATATGATATACTACTATTGCGAAACCAAGGTGAAGAAGGCTATGTTGAGGCTTGTAACTTGATCTAAAAATGAGAAAATTAGTGATGCAAGACCAATCACGACTTAGCCATCTCTAACCACAAAATCTTATTACCGTGTGCAAAATCTGGAAGGAGAATTGGCATTGGAAGAACAAATGATTAGCAGCCTCCAAATGAGCATTGCATAGATTACAGATTGGGTTAACCATCAAGCCATTGCTTCTTTCCACGACTCAAGTATTTTTACCATTGCTTCTTTCCACGACTCCAAAACTAATTTAACAAGTATATGAATTGTATAGCAAGGGAGATGAATTTTTTGTTCGATTACTTCCATGCTCCTAATCAAGCTTGTTTTCACAAAAAAATCAGATTGTTGGAGATATCACCATGGCTAGCACTCTACTCCCTGAGTACTTCAAAGGAGTGAAGAAAGTCATTAATGCTGTTTCAGTTATTGTTGGTCCAAAGGAAGGAGACACTCCTGACAGGGCCAAATACAGTCATGTATGCATAATCATAGTTTTCAATTGGTAAAATTTCTCGAAATTTTCTTGTTTACGAAGTCTTGTTGGTGCATCAAATGAGAATTCCTAATTTTGATCAAATCCCTGTGTTTGATTTGTATTTCATTTGGGAGCTTAGTTGTGCTACGAATATTACCCTGATGTGAATCCTCACCTTTGTTGCAGGTTAAGAGTGTGATTCCATTTAGTGAGCCATTCACTGTAGACCCAGAAAACTCTCCACCTGAGAAAGATTACGACACATACTTCAGCACTTTGAAAGGCGACATCACAGGGAAAGAAGCCTTGGAAAAAAGTCCTGTTCTTGTCTAATGGGTATGCATGGTGAGTCAAATTTCTGCCTTTTACTTTGTATAATGGCGATTGTGATACTCTTAATCTAAAGTTGTATTTTTTTTATAATTTAAAAATAATAAGTATAAACACACAATAATCAAACACTATATCAAACACTATATTCATCTACAACGCAAGTTGCATATAATACCTTGATGGTGTACGAAGGATCAAAGTTCGCCCAAGTCAACGAATTTGAAAACATTTCTTTAGATCCACTGGCTGATTTCATGCTTTGCTACACTTTAGTTATATGGCCTGGGGGAGGGGTTACATGATGAGGAGAATTTTGGGAAGAAGTGTATTACATTTGAATGATGGGCATTTGGAGCACTTGATAACCTATATTCGACAAATATGTACACGTCTTAGTATAATGACTGGAAGAAATGTATACGTATGTACTTATATTTGACTATTTTTTTGAAGTAATGTCCTGTAAAATGAATATCTAAATAATGTAATTTATTGAGTAATAATTCATGCATTATGTCCATTGAAAAAAATAAAAAATAAAATGGTGTTCACTTGATTTTTTTAATCTCAATTCTGGGAGTTATTTTATTATTATTTACTTTGAATCTGTGTTGCTGGAGATTAAGATTCCAATATACCCAGTTGCCTAATTTATTCTTGTTTCCAACATGTTATACCTGTACGCGGTTGCAGCTTATAGCTTATTCTAAAAAATAAGCTGAAAAATACGTGCTTCACACAATTTATTTAAATAAACTATAACTTGGGTACAACACATTCAATCCACAACAGAAAAGCTTGTATTTTTATTTTAATTTATATGTTATTTTAACTTTTAAGTAAACATTTTCAGTTTTTATTTTTCAAATATAGAAACTTATTTATCATGTAATAAGCTGTTTTTAAAAATGTTGTGCAAAACAAAATGCTTCAACTTATTGAATAAGTTCTTATATTAAGCTAATAAATAAGTTAGAAGATGTTTTAAAATAAATTGCTTCAAACAGGCCACAATAATGAATGGCTATGGGGAGTTGATGATGACAGGGACGAAGCCACGCCAAAGGTTGCGGGGTTATTGACCCCATTAATTTTTTTTTGTTTTAATTAATATGAAAAACATTTGAAAATTTTAAATTATATATAAATTGATTTTACTGAAATTTTGTAATTTTTTAAATATACAAAATTAAATTAAAATTTTATAATTTTTTCACTTAATCTCAATCTCATATCATTTATATTTTCTCTCTCTTTATATATATATATATATATAGACAAGTGATATTTTCACAGTATATTATGTTATTTCCATGTATGACCCACCCTTAAAACAAATTTTGATGTGCTGTAGTAAATAAAAGTTTCCGTTCCAAATTTGCCCTCTTCCCCCATCTCTTCCATTCTATGTCTCTTCATTAAACTAGTTCCTCTCACCTCTGTACTACGATTTTCAGTTTCTTGAAGCTCTATACCGAAAACAACACACGTAATCAAGGAATTACCTCATATTATACTTGCTTGTTTTTCTCTTTCTCCATCTCTCCCAACAAAATTCAGATTTTAGAAACAATAGATGATGAATTTTGAAAAGAAAAAAATTAAATGGGCCTTTATGTTATCTGAGATTTGAGATGGGAAAGCTTTGATTAAGCTTGATCTTTGCATGCATAACTTATATATGTGAAATTTTAAATAGGTCTTATTTGATTTGAGATGGATCCTTGGTGGAGTTTTTTTCTAGGCAGCATCGAAGAGGCGGCAATGTAGAGGCTTGACCGCCGGACGGGTTTGGCCTTGGCATCAATCTATTTGGCTGTTTGGTGGTCATTTTCAAGATGCATTAATTAATGGTCCTTCCTATATGTAAGCTTGATTTCTAGTACAGAATATAAGCTTTGATTTCTAGTACTCCTGTTTGTGAAGATGAATTCGAGAGAGAGAAAACAGAGACACTCCCAGTGACCCATCTTGATTTATTAGAAAAAAACATACCCTCCTTTTCCGGTCAGTTGATCTCCAAGTTTCCTCGAACATTATGCTCCTATTTGTCCCGATTGGTCTCTTGCCACCTTGGTGGGTCTTGTGAAGACCTTGTTGAAAGTTAGGAATTGGCCCAATTGAGAGTGAAATTGAAGAACCCAAAATTTGATTTCAGCATATACATGTGGGGGTGAAGTTCTCGTTGTTGGACGTCGACTCGCCGGAAATCTTTGCTGTGTACTTTTACAGAGTTTGGTGAATGTATGTGGGCTGATGAAATTGATTTTATGGAGAAAAGATAGGGGAGAGATAGAAGACGTAAGACAGGTGAGAGGGGCATATTTGGAATTCTAATCTCAATATTGTTTTTGATTAAAAAGCAGGGCCCACACTTGTGGAAATATCAATTGTTGCTGCGAAAATATCAGTCCCATGTTTATATTCATATAATTTTTTTAAACTAATTAATAATCTAATTTATATTATTTTTTGAAGAATTAATTATTTATAAATAATTTATCTTTAAAAAAAGTATATTATAGGTCAATATGGTGTGTGTATATATATATATATATATATATAGAGTTAATAATTAGTATATTATCATTGTAATCAAATTTATGTTTTATATATACAACTCAAAAATATAAAATTATTCAAAAAAATTGGCTTAAGAGCGTTATTCCCAAATCCCCACTAAATTATTTGTAAATTCAAAATTTGACCTCGCTAAATTTTATTTTTTGCTTCGCAACTGGATGCTGATAATGTTGAAATCAAGCAAATCCTTGACTTTTTCAGAGAAGCATCATAATTAGGGGTGAACAAGGAATCGAATTGCTTTCGAAATCGCACCAAAAATCGCACAAACCGTACCAATTAAAATCGCACCAATAGTTCCGACGTATGTGGCGGTTTTAGGTGGGTTGAAAAACCGTAAATGCGGTTTGGGTTTTCTTTAAGGGCAAAACCGCATGCAATAAAATAGACTGTAAAAATAGAGTATATCAAAAAGTATTATTATAATATACAAATATTTGAAATAATCTCAAATTGTAATTATTTCTGTTTAGAATTTTCATATATAAAGAGATAACATCATTCATGTTTTTAAGTTCTATCTACATTAGAAATGACAGCCTAGTTAGATTAACCCCCCCCCCCCCCCCCCCCCCCCCCCCCCCCCCCCATTGTTTGGTTTATTTTTAATTTTAATGGACATGATTTTATAACCTGGAGTCTAAAATACTCAGTGATGAAAGGCAAGATTGATTTTATGTATGATGTAGTTGATCAGTTGATTGATATAATTGCGGAGACACCTGTAACCACTACCTTTAACATGAGAAAATTGATATTTTATTCTGAGAGGATGGAGATTATCTTATGTTCATTTCATTGACAAATTAATGATATATTATGTTTAATTACTTCAATAAAAGTATCCAAGTGTTTTTTTTTTGTTTGGTGAAATTAATTAAGTGTCCAAGTCTTTGAGCTCATATAAAATGTCAATTTTTCTATACTTGTGCAGTTGTGCTTTATCTCACACTGAGTTAAGTTCTTGATCCGCCACTGGTGCCTATAATACACTTTGATATATATGTTGTCTTTGAAGCCCTGCCATTGATTGGAGTTTGGTGAGATCATAATAATAGTGTGACCTAGTAGATTTCAATGCTTTTGTAGATAATATCCCCCTCCCCCTCTTATAGTCACATAGGTTTTGGATTATTTTAAATTTTTAATTAATTATTTTCTAAGCACATGTTTAAAATTTGTTTAGAGAAAACATTATAAGTAAAGTTGTGTGTGATTGTGTGTTAACAAAGTGATATTTAATATTGTGTTATGTTAAATTGTTAATTTAAATTGCATAAAATATAATTATTTTAATTAGTTTTGGAACCGAAATCGCACCAATCACAAGCGGTTTCATATGCGATTTTGAATTTGTCAAACCGCACCTAAGCGGTTTCATGTGCGATTTTGGTTTTAAACCGCACCACATCGCATGCACCATGCTCACCCCTAATCATAATCATGGGAATTTGGATGGGAAACATGATTTTATTTCTGTCATAGGGGTGTAAAAGTACAGTGCTATCTAGGGCTGCACATAAAATCAAAAATAATCAAAAAATTGATTGTACTAAATCGAACTGTTAATAAAATAAAGCAAAAATTATAAAATCGAAAAATCAAAACTTGTAAAATTGAAAAACCAAAACTTATATTATAATTTATATACTTTTCTAATAATTATTTATTTTATATAATTATATATTTATTATAAACCTCTTTTATGATAGATTTACAGAACGAAGATAGTATATATTAGTAGTTATTTACCCAATTTTCTATTATCCACCAATATATTGTTTTAAAATTTGATGACATACTAACTCTATCTTTTATCCTTAAGTTTTAATAATCGATTAAACTGATTAAACCGACCGATTTAACCGATAACCGATTATGGAGTAAAAATTTAGACGATTTTAATTTTTTATAACCGACTTAAATAATTTAATTATTTTTTTTATCTATTAAACATCAAATCGACCGTTGTGCACCCCGTATTTCGAAAGTTCTAGACAAAAGGGAGGATAGAGTAACGGTGTTGGATTGTCTGTTCGCAATCATACACAGCTGGTGGTTACGCAAAAGTCCACCCAAATTACTGCATTGAATTGTCCTACATTTGAATCTTTCAAGCCCTCTCACCGTCTCTAATTTAATTACAATATATAAAACCAAAATCAAATTTGACAGAAGTATAAGTTGGAACTTGGAAAATTTGTGAGAGAAGAAAAAATAAATGAAATCTTAAATAATATTTGATTTTTGTAATTGCAACAATTAACCCAATTGTAAGAGCGGAACTCTACCAATTGAGTTATTCTCGCGAGCGAAGTGGAACATGCATGAAGACTTCTTTTATTCTTTTCTTTGGCACAGCTGGACCATCTTATATTTGAACTAGAGACCTCATCGTTGAAGTAAATCATCAATCATTGCATATACGGCCCAACCAATTAAGAGAGAATTAATAGATTTATTTTCGGGAGTGATTCATCCTTTCCCAAGTTGCATACATTAACAACCATTGCACTATTATACTTGATATTAGATATTTTTTTAGAAGAATATCTATTTTATTAAAGGAGTACAGAACAGAAAAAATAACTGATTTTTTAAAGTTGTGTCACAATTTTAACTTGTTTTCTCTCTCCACTCCTTATTCCTAAAATCTCGCTTGCATTTTCTCCACTCCTTATTCCTTTTCCTGTCATTGCCATGTTACCTCTAGCTACAAATACAAAATAGGAATCCTTGTAAGACCCCGAATTTTATGAAATACAAAATTTAATTTTTCTTCATATATATATATTTTTTTTGAAACAGTAAGTGGTTAAATTAACAAAATTGAAAGTTAAGGATGTTATGTGCAAATTTTATTTTGTCGGACAATATTCGCTTTGTCGGGGAATATTCGTTTAGTCGGGGAATATTCGTGTCGTACGACGGCGCCGAAATAATAAATTATTGGTGGACCCCACAACGGAATATTTGTCGGATATAGAAAACGACAGAAGTAACCTTTTTAAATAAAAATAGTCAACGGAACTGTTAAAATACCGGTGATAAAAGAATAGTAGCATACGGTAGTTTATGGTATTTTCTGTAGCACACGGTACTCTACAGTAACACACGGTATTGCATAGTGTCTCGTATTATTGGTCTGATAATTGACACCGTAACTGTTACGCATCATTTCATCGATAATTGTCACTGCATAATATTTTATATTATCAATTCAATAATTGTTGTTACACAGTATTTTGCATTATTGATTTAATAATTGTCATTACACTGTATTTTATATCATTGAGTCAATAATTGTTGTTGCACTGTTTTTAAAATTATTGAACATAATAATTGTCACAGTAACATATGCACAGTAATTCACATTATTGAATCAATAATTGTCATTACGCAGTAACGTATGCTTTATTTTACATTATTGTTATCTCTATTATGATGTTATTTAAATAGTTGTATTTCATTAATTTATTGACTTGATATCTAAGAGCTAACTATACTGTATTTATAACAATTAGTCATAATAATTGAATTGATAAAGTTATTTGTTTATAATATAAAGTTAGGTGATTATTAGGTGATATGAAATGAATGGTGTAGATTAAAGTGTGAATTATTGTTGAATAATTGAATTGATTTGTTTATAATATAAAGTTAGGTGATTATTAGGTGATATGAAATGAATGGTGTAGATTAAAGTGTGAATTATTGTTGAATAATTAAATTGATTTGTTTATAATATAAAGTTAGGTGATTATTAGGTGATATGAAATGAATGGTGTAGATTAAAGATAATATAATATTTGAAATGGATGGTGTAGATTAAAAGATGATCTTTAAATGAATGGTTTAGATTAAATGAATGATAAGATTTTTGGCTATAAATAGAAGCCTTAACTTAAGGATTTTTCATAAACTTCCTTACTTGTTCTTTCTTTCTCTCTCTAAATACTTCTTGTGAAAGTTCTCTCTAAGTGTGCTTAAGTCATCTTGAGTATTTGTGAAGATCTATAAGTATACGTGTACTGTTCAAGTTAATCAACCTCATTTAAATCAATATCCAATCACGTGTTGAGGTAAGGGATACCATCTTTTTCATCTTCCATTATTCAAACGTACTATGGTAAGGAATGTCATCTTCTTTCATTTTCTATTATTAAAACTTACTACGGTAAGGGATACCATCTTTTTCATCTTCCATTATTCAAACATACTATGGTAAGGGATTATCATTATTTGATTCTCGATAATAATATTGTTTCTTCCTTACTCATAAGACGTGCCTTTTATTTCCATGTATTAAATTGTGGGAATAACCTTACGGAGCGGATTGCCGCCTGTTGGTGAATAACCTTTCGTATTCATTCATTATTAATCTCTGAGAATAACCTTACGGAGCGGATTGCCGCCTGTTTGGTGAATAACTCTTTGTACTCAAATTCTATTAAATTGTGGGAATAACCTTACGGAGCGGATTGCCGCCTGTTTGGTGAATAACTCTTTGTACTCAAATTCTATTAAATTGTGGGAATAACCTTACGGAGCGGATTGCCGCCTGTTGGTGAATAACCCTTTGTATTAATTTCCTTCACCTTTTGTTAATCAAACCTGCTACGGTAAGGGATATTATTTTCTTTCATACTCCTAAATCGAAATTTATTATGGAACTATTGCTTCTATAATTCCTGAAAATATTATATGTTCCATAATAGTTGAACTTCATTATTTCAACTGAACCTTCCTATTTACGTGAACCTTTCTATTGAATTGTAACCGTTATTCTGAACTGTGGATCTTGAATATCATTTTTAAATTTCACTCCACATCATGTTGACAATTTGGACATTATTTGAATCTGTACAAAGTAAACTTCCGATACTTATTGTTATCCTATTTCTTCTGTTCATCATTTATATCATTCTAATCATCCAAAAATCAAGCTGTTGTGAATATCTGTGGCCGGGGGCACAGATGTGATATATTTGTTGAACAGATGATAGGTTAAAGGCGATATAATAGGTTAAAGGCGATACATCTGTTCGGTGTCTTTTATGGCACGTGGTGAATGTTCTCTTTGGCCCGTAGTGCAAAGATGAACTGTTGTTTGGTATGATTATGACCAAAGGCTGAATCTGGTATAATCATGACCGTTGGTGTTATATTGAATGTCTTTGGCCCGTAGTGCAAAGATGAACTGTTGATCTGCATGATTATGATCAGGAACTGTGAATTTGTATTATCTTGACTAATGATATTTCAGATGATAAAAGTTGATGATGTTTTTCCTAAAAAGAGAACCGAGTGGACATTATAGTCTGCATTATTCTTCTAATAGATTACTCATTCCGCTGCTATTATTGATCTGAACGTTGTTTAAGAATTTAACTGCAGTTTTTGATATAAACCTTGTAGTCTATTGTATTCTATCAAGAACTCAACTGTTGAAGACTAATGATAATTTATTCGTCATTATCTTAGTCATGATATTCTTTACTGGGCTATTTGAGCTCACCCTTTCTTTTGTTCCATTGTTTTTCAACAGGAGATGAAAACATAACAGGGTCTAGCCGGGGAATGGAGTGAGGGTCCGAGGAATAGTTATCATAGTCTTCACGTTTTGTAAAATAGTGTGGCAATAATAGTGAAGACTTAGTTGTGTATTATTATACACTGTATTGTTGTACGTTGTGCTTTGTTGTAATAATTTTGTTGTAGTCTTTTGACGACTCAAGTTTGGGCTGTGTGGGCCCAGATTTGGGGGCGTCACAATCCTCCTCCTGGTAATTAATTTATTCAAGTGTGAATTGAACAAGAAGTAAAGTTGAGAGTGAGAGGTGTGTGTATAATATATATATATATATATATATATATATATATATATAGATAGAGAGAGAGCGTTAATGATGAATTTGGAACAGATTTCAAAGAAATCCATCTACTGCCTTTTACAGATAGAGGCAGTAGTAGTCTGTTATTCCATTCTAGCTGTAGACGTACCACATGAAAATCTGCATCTATAGTAGGCTCTCAAGTTTGTTTCCACCTTTATGCATTATTTGAACTTCTATATATATATATATATAATAGAACATCTTAAAATTATTACAAAATGTTTTATTGTTCAAACAACATATCCCTCAACTTATTCTTCCGGTGAAAATTTATAATGATAGTGATGAATGCATGAATTATATTATATTCTCTTCGTTCGAAAATATAAGAGTATTTTTTTTGTGTTTTGTAATTTATATACCATTGTGTTCTTGTATTTTCGAAATGGAAGAAGTATATAGTAATGGAAACTTATATGATATATGCTATCTCCCCCACATGGGATGCATAAAAGGCAAACCAAACTATATATTACATTTTCTCAGCCGCGAACTAATCAATGAAATTGCACTCGCAAAGAAATAAAATAAGAAAAAGAAAAAAGAAATTAAGAAACAATCAACGACTTAAATGGCATGTGGACTCTTTCTTTTGTTATAAAAATCTTGGAAAAGAAGTGAGTAGTACATTGACATTAATGACAAGTAGAATTAGAAATAGGGAAGAATTCAATAACCAAGCTTCAGCTAGTTCTCTTTGGAGAGCACCAAAATGCCTGCACACATATGATCAAAGATAAGCAAATTAAGCGTTAATTCGTTTATGTACATTAAGATCTACAATCAAAATTAGTTGTATTCAATAGTCTGCTTGACATATATGAGCCCAACTGTTTGGTACCTCAGCAAAACAGACTAAACAGTTGGGCATATTGGCAGATGTTGGTTATAACTAACGTTGATTGTGAATCATGCCTATATATATATGTATATCGACATATAAACATATACACACACATACGTCAAAACAAACTCTATATCTTTTTCTCTGGCGGGCTTCCATAACATTTTGCAGCTTGAGAAGCATGTCATTTTGGGATATAATCTTTCCATGTGAGCTCAAGAACAGGTTGCGCTGGACCGGAGGAGACCACAGCCCACTTTTGGAATAATCAAAGCCAAATTCTGATACATCACTAAACTTAATTAGAAGTCTGGTTGATACAGATTTGGAAACCAACTGGACTCTAATATCAGGACAAGTTGAAGTATGAAAATTAGGCAACAAGACTGCTGGAGAGAATTTTGAAATGGGGGACATTATTGAAAATTGAAATGAACTAACTTTCAAGAAAATATTCCATTAATGATGAAATTTAGATAAAAAAAAAAAAAAGGAAAAGAGAGACGAGAATCATATGCAGGAGGAGTGTGAGTGTGTGTGTGTGTCTAGTATATATATATATATATATATATATATATATATATATATATATATATTAAAGTGAGAAGACCAAAATGATAAGGACGTGTATGTCTCTATGCAATCATGAGAGTAGACGTGGGTAACATGATTAACTACGTGACGTCGGGCGGGATAGTGATTATCCTGCGGGCTAAGTTAATATAAATCTACAGGTAAAGATACAAGAGATTCACCAAAAGAAACAAGAGGAGAAACTCTCAACTCGAATTCTTAGAAAAATTTATATCAAAAATTCAACTTCTTTTTCTATATCCACAAGCCGGGTATATATAACTGAATAAAAACTTGGGCACCAAGAAAGAAAATACAGAAAAGGACATATTAAAAAGGAAAATACTAAAAAAGGTAACTAACAGATTCTGTCAAATCTTTCTCTCTCCTGCCACGTAGCTGGTCCCCAATATCTGTCACTATCTTTCCCTAAACCTTAGTAACCAACTCACGTGCACTTACTATGTGACACTTAATGATTAATAGCTAGATTATATGCCCAGAAATAAAATAAAAGGAAATAAAATAAAGAACTGAAATCGTCCCCGAAGGGACATCCTAAATGAAGTCGTTTTCCCCGAAAGGACATCCCAACTGAAGTCGTTCCCGAAGAGACATCCTTGAAGAGTATTCCCGAAGATCATTCTCGGCCCTGACCTCAAGGTTAAGGAACCGATCCCAACTTACTTGCCCGATGACATCGGCGCCTTTTTACCTTGTCCCGATCCGCTTTCTCCAGATACTGTAGGGCCATTAATGTGCTATCTGGCAGATCGGCATGATCAAGCTCAAATGCTCCTGCATCAGTCACCCCGGGTTGAAAAGAACTCGTCCTCGAGTTGTCATCAGTGTCGTCGGGTTCGTCAAAGCAGGGACTCAAATGTTTGACATTGAAGACATCTGAAGTCCGTAAATGGCTCGGAATGCGCAGACGATAGGCATTATCATTGATCTTCTCTAAGATCTCACACGGGCCGATCTTTCGATCCTTAAGCTTATTGTACTCCCCAACAGGAAATCGTTCTCGGGTCAGAACAGCCCAAACAAAATCACCAACTTCAAAAAGTACCTGACGTCGGCGCTGGTCAACCTTACCCTTGTAATTCTCATTATGCTCGATGATAGATAGACGGACTTGATCATGAATAGTCCGAAGGTGTTCAGCCATCCCATCTGCCTTCGGATGCACGTGCCCGATCCTGGGAATAGGTAATAAATCCAGAACTCCTGATGGATTTTGGCCATAAACTATCTCAAAAGGACTCAACCCTGTAGTTCTGTTCTTAGATCTGTTGTAAGCAAACTCGGCTTGAGCTAAAGCCAGATCCCATTGCTTCGGTTTTGTCCCTACCAGACATCTCAAAAGATTTCCCAGACTGCGGTTCACAACCTCGGTCTGACCATCGGTCTGAGGATGATAAGCACTACTGAAGTTCAACGTGGTTCCGAACTTTCCCCATAAACTTCTCCAGAAGTTACTGACGAACTTGGTATCCCGATCAGAGGTGATTGACTTTGGAATTCCATGCAATCGGACGATTTCCCGAAAATAAAGATTGGCAATTCGGTCAGCATCCATGGTCTTTCGACACGCAATAAAGTGAGCCATTTTCGAGAATCGATCTACTACCACGAAGATAGAATCAACGGATCGCGGAGTTCGAGGCAGACCCAACACAAAATCCATGCTCACATCCATCCATGGAGCTTCTGGTACGGGTAAGGGAGTGTATAGACCTGCGTTAGTGATGAGTGTAGTTTATACTTACGAATCGATGTTCTTGGGCTTAATTAATTGCTATCATTGAGTATTTTTATTTGCATTTTACTTGTTTTTATGTTTATATTGCAGAAAATAGCTTTGGAGGGTCAAAACGGTAAAAACGGAGCTTATTGGCAATTTTGTAATTTGTGAACAGTAACCGCGGCCGGGGCCGGCTTTTACAAGGGAATCCGTGGCCGGGGCCGTGGTCGGCGGATTTGATTTTAAGTGTCCGTGCGTTTCCAGAAGTTGAGCAAAAGAAGGATTATGATGTTGCTACGAGTTAGGAGTTGTTAGTAGAGTTATTAGAGATATAAATAGATAGGATTAGGATGTTTTTAATAACAACTTAGAGAGAAGGATTTCCATTGAAGATTGATTGGCGTTTTCAACTATGTCAGGCTAAGTTCTTTATTTTCAGTTCTAAGGGATGTTGAATCTTATTTATTATTTATGAATTAATTGAGTTATTAGTATTTCTTTCTTCGTTTGTGGAATTTATTCTTGATGATCTATTAGAATTGCTTAATGATAATTGGTTTGATTAATTTGATAAGGGCCCATTGAATTGATTCGATTATTATCATATGCTAGATTAAGGTATAATATTAAGCAAACGATGTTATATCTGATCATAAGTAGCGAATAGTGGTATTTGATTGTGGTCAAGCTTTTGAATATTGCTATGACATCAAGGAGACATGTTAAATAGTCTGCGATTGTACGATTATTGCTTGGAATGACCTAATTTCCTAATTCTTAATGCTATTGTCATATTAAATCTAGACTGATAGTTCTAGGTTGTATGATAATTAGGGTCTAGTGGGGCGATTGTCACATTAGATTTAAAACCTAAGGGGAGTTTCGGGTAACGCGGACCGTGGTTACCTAGGGTTGTTAATTTCATTGAAGGAAAGATATTAATTGACTTAATTATATCATATTTATGAAAAGACGATACTGAACTGAAGAACTGAAGTTTGCAAATCATTGGATAATCCTAATTCATATTTCTTGTTTTCTAGTAGAATCATAGTTACAAAAATCCCCTTTTTAATTTATTACTTGTTATTTACTGTTAGAAACATTCGGATAAATCATAAAATACACTTCCCGTGGGTTCGACTCTTGCTAGCCATTATACCAATTTTATATTGATAGAGTGAAAGTAAGGAATAATTTTGGAGTGATAACGACAGCTTCCAAATTTTGGCGCCGTTGCCGGGGAAGTGATGGTTTTTATAAATTTTCTTTATTTTCTTTCAGTTTATGACTCGATCCTCTCACTCTCCTGATTTAAAATTTGATCCAGAGATAGAGAAAACTGCAAAAAGAATAAGGAAGGAGACTCGTCGAGCACGAAACATAACTTCGGAGTTCGAAGACGATTTTACTACATCACCAGGCTTAAACGTTGCGCTCGCATTACTGACTTCTTCCAGCGATTCAGAAGAAGAAATGGCTGCACCAAATAATAGGACTATGAGAGAGTTGGCTACTCCTAATTTACGCCAACAACCATTATGCATAGAATATCCTGCTTTAGATGCTGCTTTTGAATTGAAATCTGGCTTAATTCACCTTTTGCCTACTTTTCGTGGTCTTACAGGTGAAGATCCGTATAAGCATCTGAAGGAATTCCACGTGGTTTGTTCCACAATGAGGCCACATAGAGTATCGGAAGAACACATAAAGCTTAGGGCTTTTCCATTCTCCTTAGCAGATTTAGCAAAAGATTGGTTGTATTATCTTCCCTCCGGTTCGATCCAATCATGGGATGATATGAAGAGGCTATTCGTGGAGAAGTATTTCCCTCCTTCACGGGTTGCCAACATAAGGAAGGAGATATGTGTCATCAGACAGTTTAGTGGCGAAACTCTTAACGAGTATTGGGAAAGGTTCAAGAAGCTGTGTTCGTGTTGTCCACATCAAATTGACGATCAACACCAAATTCAGTACTTCTACGAGGGATTGCTACCGATGGATAGGAGTATGATCGATGCTGCAAGTGGAGGAGCATTGGTTGATAAGACTCCAGACGCCGCACGGAACTTAATTGCTAACATGACGGCTAACTCACAGCAATACGGAACTCGGATGGACCATGCACCAAAAAGAGTGAATGAGGTTGGCTCGAGAAACATTGAACAACAACTCTCGGAGTTAGCTGCTATGGTTCGTCAACTTTCTGTGGGGAACGGGCAAGTTACAAGAACTTGTGGAATCTGCTTGTCATCGGATCATTCGACAGATATTTGTCCTACACTGCAAGAAGATGGCACCATAGAACAAGCCAATGTAGTGGGAAATTTTCAAGGACAACCTCAGAGAAGATATGATCCCTACTCTAATACTTACAATCCAGGATGGAGGGATCATCCTAATCTGAGCTACGGAGGAAACAGGCCACCAATGTCGAATGCTTTTCCAAATCGACAACAAGGTTTTCAACAAGCTCAACAGCAGTATCCACCTCGACAAGCAGCACCTACAAAACCTGAAGCATCTTTGGAAGATATGTTTAAAACCTTCATGAATCATACCCAACAGTTCATGAATCAGACCCAACAGTTCCAACAAGATACAAAGGCTTCCATCCATAGCTTAGAAAATCAAATGAGCCAATTAGCTACCACAGTTGGACGATTGGATTCTCAAGGCTCTGGGAAGTTGCCCTCTCAAACGATGATCAATCCGAGGGAAAACGTAAGTGCAATTACTTTAAGGAGTGGAAAACAAATGGACACACCAAGGGCTACGGTTGAATTTGATGAGGATAAAGCTAAGGAGGAGGCAGAGATCTCAAAGGTAATTCCTAAATCTCCTATTCAGCTTAAGTCTAACCCTTTACCTTTTCCTCCTAGGAATCTTAGAACTTCAAAGAAGGACGAGCAAGAGAAAGAGATTCTGGAGACCTTTAGAAAGGTAGAAGTGAACATTCCTTTATTAGATGCAATCAAGCAAGTTCCAAGGTATGCAAAATTTTTGAAGGAATTATGCACTAATAAAAGGAAATTACAAGACAATGAAAAGATAACCGTTGGAGAAAATGTATCTGCTGTTCTGCAAAGAAAAATGCCTCCAAAATGTAAAGATCCGGGTATGTTTACCATTCCCTGCAAGATAGGTAATACCAGGTTTGAGAGAGCTATGCTAGATCTAGGAGCATCAATTAATGTTATGCCACTATCTATTTATGCTTCTTTGCATCTAGGTCCCTTGAAAAACACTGGTGTCATTATCCAATTAGCTGATCGTACTAACACATACCCTGAAGGGGTCATTGAAGATGTATTGGTGCAGGTGAATGAATTAATATTTCCCGCCGATTTTTATATTGTGGACATGGAAGACGATACATCTCCAAATCCTGCTCATATCTTGTTAGGGAGGCCATTCTTGAAAACAGCAAGAACAATGATTGATGTGCACAATGGGACCTTGACCATGGAGTTTGACGGCGAAAAGATTCAATTCAACATTTACGAGGCCATGAGGTACCCTAGTGATGTCAATTCCGTGTTTTCTATTAATGTCCTTGATTCCTTGGTGCAGAAATCTTTCGATCACTTACACATGGAAACCTTGGAGGATGCTATCACGAATAGTTTGGAGCTGGAAGAGGAAGACGAGATTGAACAACATGCGGAATTAAAGGATACTATAGCTGCATTACACTCGTTACCGAAAATTTCAGATAAGTATGCCGTTTCGTCCATTCAATTACCAGTGACTCATGAAAGGCTGTTACCTTCTGTTGTGCAGGCTCCGAGGTTGGAATTAAAGCCTCTACCAATCCATTTGAAATATGCATATCTAGGGCAAGAGGAAACATTGCCAGTTATAATTGCAAATAATCTCACCAAAGTCTAAGAGGAAAAGCTGCTTAGAGTCTTAAGGGACCACGTACAAGTCTTTGGTTGGACAATTGCAGATATAAAAGGTATTAGCCCAGCTGTGTGTATGCATCGCATTCTTTTGGAAGAAGGAGCCACCCCAAAGCGAGATGCTCAACGCAGACTGAATCCACCCATGATGGAAGTTGTGAAAAAAGAGGTTCTGAAATTGCTCGATGCAGGTATTATTTATCTTATTTCAGATAGTCAATGGGTAAGTCCAGTTCAAGTAGTCCCTAAGAAAGCTGGCATAACTGTCGTTAAAAATGATAATAATGAGTTAGTGCCTACTCGTTTGCAAACAGGATGGAGAGTGTGTATTGATTATAGGAAGTTGAATGCCGTAACTAGAAAAGATCATTTCCCTCTCCCTTTTATTGACCAAATGTTAGAAAGATTAGCAGGTCACACTTATTATTGCTTTTTAGATGGTTTTTCGGGTTATAACCAAATTGTGATTGCACCTGAAGATCAAGAAAAGACCACTTTCACATGCCCATTCGGTACATTTGCATACCGTAGGATGTCCTTCGGACTTTGTAATGCACCCAGTACGTTTCAACGATGCATGATAAGTATATTTTCTGATCTTCTTGAACATTGCATTGAAGTATTTATGGATGATTTCACAATTCATGGTGATTCATTAGCTGCATGCTTAGATAATTTAACTCGTGTGTTGGATAGATGCTTAGAGACGAATCTTGTTCTAAATTGGAAAAAATGTCATTTTATGGTATAACAGGGTATCGTCCTAGGTCATGTAGTTTCAGCTAAGGGAATAGAAGTGGATAAAGCTAAGATAGAAATTGTTGCTGCTTTACCTTACCTCGCAAGCGTGCGGGAGATTCGTTCATTTCTTGGTCATGCAGGTTTTTATCGAAGATTTATCAAGGACTTCTCCAAAATAGCTATGCCATTGTGTAAGTTGCTGCAAAAAGAGGTCGAATTCCAGTTTGACGATGAGTGCAAAGGGGCGTTTGATAAATTAAAGACCCTATTGACCTCCACACCGGTGATACAACCACCGAATTGGAATTTACCTTTCGAAATCATGTGTGACGCCAGCAACTATGCAGTAGGGGCTGTTTTGGGCCAACGAGTTGACAAAGCTGCACATGCCATCTATTATGCTTCTCGGACATTGAATGCTGCTCAGATTAACTACTCCACAACAGAAAAAGAATTATTATCTGTTGTTTTTGCTTTAGACAAATTTAGATCTTATCTTCTCGGTACTAAAGTCATAGTTTACTCTGACCATGCTGCTCTCAGGTATCTGCTTACAAAGAAGGATTCCAAACCAAGGATCATACGATGGATCCTGCTGCTCCAAGAATTTGACTTGCAAATAAAGGACAAGAAAGGAGCAGACAATTTAGTGGCAGATCACTTGAGCAGGTTGCTAATAGATGAAGAAGCACTTCCACTACGAGACTCCTTCCCAGATGAACATCTATTCTCCGTTGATAAGGCTGCACCCTGGTACGCAAACATTGTTAATTATTTAGTCAGCGCTTATATTCCTAGTGAGTTCTCCAAAATGCAGAAAGAGAAGCTTAAGAGCGATGTGAAACGGTATGTCTGGGATGACCCTTATTTATGGAAATTCTGTGCTGATCAGGTAGTTAGAAGATGTATCCCCAACTCTGAGTTTTCATCTATTTTAACTTTCTGTCATTCTTACGCTTGTGGGGATCATTTTGGACCAAAATGAACAACTCATAAAATTTTAGAATGTGGTTTCTTTTGGCCTAGTATTTTTAAAGACTCCTATCTATTTTGTAAATCATGTGCTAATTGTCAAAAGACCAGAAACATATCCAGTAGGAATCAAATGCCGCAAACACCCATTTTGGTTATTGAAATTTTCGATGTTTGGGGCATTGATTTCATGGGGCCATTTCCTGTCTCTTATGGTAATGTTTACATTCTTCTGGCTGTTGACTATGTTTCCAAATGGGTGGAGGCTAAAGCCACCAAGACTGACGATTCTAAAGTTGTTGCAGATTTTGTCAAATCTAACATATTTGTCAGGTTTGGAACTCCGAGAGCTATCATCAGCGATAAAGGAACGCACTTTTGCAATAAGACATTAACAACACTGTTCAAGAAATACAATGTCTTGCATAAAGTTTCAACGGCTTACCATCCGCAAAGCAATGGCCAAGCAGAGGTCTCAAACCGTGAGGTCAAGTCCGTTTTGGAGAAAGTCGTTCAGCCTAACAGAAAAGATTGGAGTCTAAAGCTAGAAGATGCATTATGGGCCTATCGCACAGCGTACAAAACGCCTATCGGAATGTCACCGTATCGAATCATCTTCGGAAAGCCCTGTCATCTCCCAGTCGAGATCGAACATAAGGCTTTTTGGGCCATTAAACGATGTAACTAGAGCATGACTGAAGCTGGCGAACATAGGAAATTACAATTACAAGAGTTAGAAGAACTACGCCATGAAGCTTATGAAAGTTCAAGATTGTACAAGGAAAAGACCAAGGCGTTTCACGATAAGCAAATTTTGCGAAAAACGTTTATACTTGGTCAAAAGGTCCTTTTGTACAATTCCCGCTTGAAACTGTTTCCAGGAAAGCTGCGTTCTCGGTGGGAAGGGCCCTTTGTGATTGTTCACATTTCCTCTCATGGTGCGATAGAAATTAACGACCCACGCACGGGAAGGATATTTAAAGTGAACGGTCATCGGCTTAAACCGTTCTATGAAGGATTTCAAGTGGAGGACGTCGAGCTAGTGACATTATTGGATCCCGTTTATCACACTTGAATAGCAACATGTCGAGCGAACGACTTTAACCAAACACGCTTCTCGGGAGGCAACCCGACTTTCAATTAGCCATTTCATGCTCTTTCAATTTCTACGTCTTCAATTAGTAATTTTATTTAGCTTAGGATTTATTACGCCTTGTTAGCCATTCTAAATCCTTGAACATTTTTGTTTCATTGTAGGTATTGGTGAACTACATTGCAAAGATTAAACAGCAGAACAGGAAAAATTTTTGGTTACAGAATACATGGCCCCGGCCGGCTATAAGCCTACGAAATCCCGGCCCCGGCCAGCTCCTCGCAGCCATAGACGGCCCCGACCGGCTCTAAGCCTACGAAATCCCGGCCCCGGCCAGCTCCTCTCGGTCGATTCTGGCCCCAGCCAGCATTATGAAGCAATTTCCCGGCCCCGGCCGTGCACGCCCAGCTCAGTTTTTCTTTTTCAAAACCATGGACCGGTCGCACTTGGGTCAAGCCTATAACTCACTAGCCGAGACCCCATCACACAAACACTACTCAGCCGAGACTTTCTCCTCAAAACACAAACCTCTCCCAGCCGTCTCTCTCTCTCTCTCTCCTGGTAACCTATCCAACCGAGACCCCTTCCCGAAACCCTCCTTGCCAACATCATCTCACCTCTTCCACCCCACAACTGATCCTTCCCAGCCAACACCCCACAACTGATCCTTCCCAGCAGACAGCACAAAACTAATCCCTTCCAGCCGAGACCCACCGAAATCCCCAGATACGAACCATCTCCATCACCTCCTCCCAACCGAGACTGCCTCCCTACCGATTCCGCTACGGGGTTAGATTTTGCCACGAAGGGGGTCGATCACTGTCATAGCAGGCTTCCAATTTGGGTCACGAGTAGTTCGCTACCTTCCCATTCCGGTACCATTTTTAGTTTCCATTCGCCTTTCCGTTTGGTTTTGCTTCTTCTTTGCATCCTCTTTTGGTTACCTAGTTGGTTTGTGTTGGCCAACTGGAGGAGTCTTGGAGGGAGTTGTGTGTTTATGTAGTGTGTGACGGAGATCTCCTGTGGTGCCATTGTTCAACCTAGTGTGTATGCTCTGAATTTGGGGAAGAACAATAGTGCCCGCCAAGTGTTTGTTGAATTGCCTCATAGACACAACTTGTCCGTTTTTCCGATATTTGGCTTGTTCGGTTTGTGCTACACATTTGTGGTGGGATTTTGAGAGTTAGGGAATTGATATCTTGTTCACTATGCCACCGAAACGTCACCGCGGTGAAAGTTCCACACCGTCGACCCGTGCTTATGATAAGAAGAAGTTTGTTAGTGCGGAGGCGGCGGACAAATTTGATATATATTTAATGGGTAAAGCTCTAACTCCCGAGCGCGGTCTTCGTCCCGAGGAGCTAGTTGATGGTGATATGGCTCGGATGATCATGGAGCGTGGATGGGATTCCTTCACGGATCAACCGGATCCTGCCGTGATCTCAATAGTCAAGGAATTTTATGCGAACGCTGAGGATACGTCGCGGTGTGCTGTTATGATTCGGGGGAAGATGGTCTCCTTTAGTGGTGCTACGATTAATGCCTTTTATAACATAGAGCCGCCCGTCTTTTGCCAATACGCGAAGTTTGTTCTTGAGCAGCCGAATTACGACACGCTCATTCGCGAATTGTGCAAACCTGGGACGGTTTGGACCACTAGAGGCCATCAGGGTTCCATGATTTTCCCATTCAACTGCTTGAGCCGTTATGGCAAAATCTGGTATGCATTTATCTGTGCCAAGTTGATGCCATCTACGCACCTGAGTGATGTCACGAAAGAACGGGCGGTCTTGCTATATGCTATTGTGACAGGAAAACACATCAATGTGGGGGATGTGATCGAGGCGTCGATTAGGAAGAATCTGCGCGGTCCTACTCAAAGTGGTTTGCCACATCCCTCGCTAATTTGTGGGTTATGTAGGCGAGCAGGTGTGAGATGGGGGTCCGATGAGTCTATGCAGCCGCCATTGATTTTGTTGGATCATGGCTTGATTTCGCGCTATAAAGTCTGGGACGGAGGTGAATCACATCCCCGTGGTTTAGGTTTTATCGTCCACACCGATCCTGTTGCTGAAACTGGAGAACCATCTACTTCTGGCGGTACACGTAAGGCCAAATTCAGCACTCAGCTCCGGAATTTACAGTTGAGGGTCGATACTCAGATGGATCGCTTAGAAAGGCAGAATGCACGACTCGCCGAACGTCAAGCCCATATGTTTGACTCTCAGACTAACTTTAACATGGCTTTGACTGAGATGTTCGCGAGGATGAATCCCACGGCCGATCCAGTCCATTTTCCTGAGCCACAGCCATTGCCGGTGTACCTGCCTCCTGATGACCATGATGACCGCTCCAGTCCCTTTTCCGATTCCGACGATTGACCTATCAGGGGAGTCCTCTTGTTCTTATTTCTTCAGTTCTTTATTTCTTTAACAATGAGGACATTGTCTGCTTTAAGTTTGGGGGTGGTTTAGCATATTTACTCTGCATATATATAGTAGTTTTAGGAATATTATGATGCATTTGCATATTTTAGGACATTGTTTAGTTGGTTTAGCATTTAAAAAATATAAAAATATAACAAAAAAATTAAAAAAATGAGAAAATCACAAAAATATTTTTCTTGTTTTATTTAGTGTTGATTAGTTTGTTGCATGTAGTTAGGATCATATTTCATTGCATACCTTGAGCGGTAATTGATGCATGAAGATTAATGATGGCCGATGATAAAAATTTGATGAATTTTGTAATAATTTTAAGTAAGATGGATAAGGACTGCTAAATTGGGGATTCTAACTATTTGCTAGTTTTATTGAACTCGAGACCCTTAATTTTTCATTGCACATTCGATATGTCAAGTCAGTTGGGTTTTGGTTCAATTTAATGGATTAGGTGCTAATTGAAGATAGTGGTGATCTCTATACTGTGTTGGATCGTATGTTATAAAAGATGAAATACATAACTGCTTCGATGTCTGTCTTATCTTGAAAAAAAAAAACAAAAATAAATAAAGAAAAGTAGACAGATATGAGTAGAATCTTAGCTAGTCTGTTTTTGTGGCCTCTATTGCTCGAACAAGTAAGCCCTTAGGAGTGTCTTTACACTCAGTGCCCTAACGCCAACTGGTTTGGGAGTCACTGGTGGAAAGTTCGCTACATGGGTAATTTTGAAAAGCCTAAGAAAAATGGACATTGCACATGCTAAGTTAATATTACACGAGATGGAGCGTAAAACGCACTCGTAAAATGAAGGGAAAAAAAATGGAAAAAATGTGAAGACGAGTGTATAGAGGGGATGAAAAGTCTGAGTTGATATCTTTGATTTGTCACATTGGTTCATGAGTTGTATTAAAACTTTGATTGAATTGATATATTGAATTCACACACACACAAGGGTTGAGAGTGAATGAAATTGGTGATACGTTGGATTTCTGATAATGCATGAATTTGAGATTTTGCTGAATTATTACTTAAGGATCTTTGAGGCTGGATTTTCATGAATTGTATTGATTTATTGCTCAAGGCATTGGTTGGATCTGCATATGCATTCATGTAGTTAGTATAAGTAATGTAGTTGTTTTTTCTTGGTGGTATTTTTGCTTGAGGACAAGCAAAGTCTTAAGTTTGGGGGTATTTGATGAGTGTAGTTTATACTTACGAATCGATGTTCTTGGGCTTAATTAATTGCTATCATTGAGTATTTTTATTTGCATTTTACTTGTTTTTATGTTTATATTGCAGAAAATAGCTTTGGAGGGTAAAAACGGTAAAAACGGAGCTTAATGGCAATTTTGTAATTTGTGAACAGTAACCGCGGCCGGGGCCGGCTTTTACAAGGGAATCCGTGGTCGGCGGATTTGATTTTAAGTGTCCGTGCGTTTCCAGAAGTTGAGCAAAAGAAGGATTATGATGTTGCTACGAGTTAGGAGTTGTTAGTAGAGTTATTAGAGATATAAATAGATAGGATTAGGATGTTTTTAATAACAACTTCGAGAGAAGGATTTCCATTGAAGATTGATTGGCGTTTTCAACTATGTCAAGCTAAGTTCTTTATTTTCAGTTCTAAGGGAAGTTGAATCTTATTTATTATTTATGAATTAATTGAGTTATTAGTATTTCTTTCTTCGTTTGTAGAATTTATTCTTGATAATCTATTAGAATTGCTTAATGATAATTGGTTTGATTAATTTGATAAGGGCCCATTGAATTAATTCGATTATTATCATATGCTAGATTAAGGTATAATATTAAGCAAACGATGTTATATCTGATCATAAGTAGCGAATGGTGGTATTTGATTGAGGTCAAGCTTTTGAATATTGCTATGACATCAAGGAGACAGGTTAAATAGTCTGCGATTGTACGATTATTGCTTGGAATGACCTAATTCCCTCATTCTTAATGCTATTGTCATATTAAATCTAGACTGATAGTTCTAGGTTGTATGATAATTAGGGTCTAGTGGGGCGATTGTCACATTAGATTTAAAATCTAAGGGGAGTTTCGGGTAACGCGGACCGTGGTTACCTAGGGTTGTTAATTTCATTGAAGGAAAGATATTAATTGACTTAATTATATCATATTTATGAAAAGACGATACTGAACTGAAGAACTGAAGTTTGCAAATCATTGGATAATCCTAATTCATATTTCTTGTTTTCTAGTAGAATCATAGTTACAAAAATCCCCTTTTTAATTTATTACTTGTTATTTACTGTTAGAAACATTCGGATAAATCATAAAATACACTTCTCGTGGGTTCGACTATTGCTTGCCATTATACCAATTTTATATTGATAGAGTGAAAGTAAGGAATAATTTTGGAGTGATAACGACAGTTTCCAGTTAGTGAGTACCCCCTTTGACCTCTGACAGACATAACATCTTTCAACATGTCGAGTCACATCACCTGACAGCTTCGGCCAATAGTAGTTAGCCGAGACTAGGGCTAGTGTCTTATCTCTCCCGAAGTGACCCTCATTGTGAAGTTCACTAATTATCTGTTGTCTGAGCGAGCAATCTGGTACACAAAGTTGAAACCCCTTAAACAGATGACCATTGTGCAGGACGAAATCACATCGTTGACCTTCAGTCACTTCCCGAACTATCTTCCCGAAGGAAGGATCTCCTGTATACATATCAGGGAGGACTTCAAACCCAGTGATTGTGTTGCTCATAGTACTAAGAAGAACTGTTCGTCGACTGAGAGCATCGGCAACACGGTTTAGACTTCCTGCTTGATGCCGAAGTGTAAAGGTGAACTCCTGCAAGTATGCCACCCACTTGGCATGCCTTCGGCTCAGTTTATGTTGACCATTGATATACTTCAAAGCTTCATGGTCGGTAAAGAGAATAAACTTCCGCTGTATCAGGTAATGACGCCAATGTTTCAAAGACTGAAATAGGGCGTAAAACTCCAGATCATATGTAGAGTAATTCTTCTTCGATCCTGACAACTTTTCACTAAAGAATGCCACTGGCCGACCCGCCTGACTTAATACTCCACCGATGCCGATCCCTGATGCATCACAGTTCACTTCGAACACGTTGTCAAAATTAGGGAGTGCTAACACTGGTGCTTCGGTCATCTTCTGCTTCACTAGCTGAAAACTGATTTCGGCTTCTTCCGACCAATAAAATTCCCTATCCTTAAGGCACTCTGTGATAGGTGCAATCAAGGTGCTGAAGTCCCTGATGAACCGTCGGTAAAAGGAAGCCAGACCATGTAAACTCCTGACATCATGGATATTCTTTGGGGTTGGCCATTCCCGAACGGCATCTACCTTCGATTGATCCGCATGCACACCCTCAGTTGATACAACAAAACCGAGAAAATTTACAGAAGTAGTGAAGTATGAACTCTTCTTCTGGTTGATGAACAAACACTCCTTTCTCAAAACTTCAAAGATAGCTCGGAGGTGTTCATGGTGGGCTTCTCGGTTCGGACTATAAATTAGAATATCATCAAAGTATACAACAACAAATTTACCCATGAATGGTCGTAATACTTGATGCATGAACCTCATAAATGTGCTCGGAGCATTGGATAACCCGAAGGGGGTAACCATCCATTCATATAACCCGTGTTGAGTTTTAAACGCTGTCTTTCACTCATCTCCTGGTCTGATCCTTATCTGATGGTAGCCACTTTTGAGGTCGATCTTGGAGAAGATCTTGGCTCCTGACAGCTGATCCAACATGTCATCTAAACGTGGGATCGGAAATCGATACTTCACAGTAATCTTGTTGATGGCTCGGCTGTCTATACACATCCTCCACGAACCATCCTTCTTTGGTACCAACAAAGCTGGCACTGCACACGGGCTCATACTTTCACGAATGTATCCTCTATCCAGTAACTCGACCACCTGTCTTTGTAGCTCTTCGGACTCCTTGGGACTGAGTCTATAAGCTGGTCTGTTCGGTAGACTCGATCCTGGGATAAGATCGATCTGATGCTGGATGTCCCTCATCGGCGGTAACCCTGATGGAAGCTCTTCGGGCATAAGGTCAGCAAAGTCGGTTAACAACTCCTGAACGTCGGTTGTCACTTCGGTGTGGCTATCTGATGAACTGTTTTCACAAGGAATCAAGGCGTACACTACTCCTTGTCCGACCTCATGTAAGAACCTTTTCATGGATAACAAATTGGGATGATTACTTGATCGACCCGAACTTCCTTCTTCCCGACGTGGGGCTAACACAATCTTCTTTCCTTTGATGCTAAGGGAGTAAGTGTTCTTCCGACCATCATGAGTGACACTTCGGTCGTACTGCCAAGGTCGGCCTAACAGTATATGACATGCATCCATGGAAACCACATCACACCAAGCATTGTCGAAGTACTTTTTGCCAATTGAAAATGAAACCAGACACTTCTTATCTACAGTTACCTCATTCCCTTTGTTGAGCCATGAAAGCTTGTATGGTTTTAGGTGTTGGTCCGTCTTCAGGCTTAATTTATGAACAGCCTCTTCGGACACCACATTTTCACAGCTTCCACTGTCAATGATCATCTTACAGACCTTGTCGGCTACGGTGCAAGTAGTGTGGAAGATATTGGTTCTCAACCAATCATCATTGGTATCACCCTTAGGGGTCAATAAGCTCTTCCTGATAACTAAGGTCTCTCGACCATCACCGTACAACACTTCATCCTCTTCATAGTCATCATATATAGGCTCGCCGAACTCCTCGGCTTCCTCTACCTCTTCCCCGATTAGAAGATTTTTGCCTTTTTGGTTAGCAGGTTTTCTGCACTCGGTTGCCCGATGTCCTGGTTCTCCGCATCTGAAGCACTTAATAGTAGATCCGACATTACCCTGTGGTTGGGTTGGTGCCGGACGTGCTTGTTGAGGTGGTGGGGTCGGTCTACTACTGGGGAGGCCTCTGGGCATCGGCCTTCTGTTCTGCTGTTGCTCGACCTCACGTGCTCGCTGGTAGGCTTCAGACACAGTCCATATTGAATGAAGGCTAAGCACATCCTGCAGAGATTGCTTTAACCCTCCTAAATACCTTGCCACCAACTGCTCCTCTGTTTCAGATAGGTCATTGCGAGCGATTAACTGGTAGAACTCCTCAGTGTATTCGTCTACTGACCTGACTCCTTGCCTTAATAGGTGCAAGCGCTTGTACAGGGATTGAGTATAGCCGAAGGGGAGAAAGTGAGACTGCATCTTCTTCTTCATTTTTTCCCACTCAGTTATCTTGGATCTTCCCTGTCTTGCTCTTGACTTCTTCAACTGTTCCCACCAAGCAGATGCTCTGCCCTTTAGTTTGATGGCAATCAGTTTCACCTTCATAGCATCTGGAACCTCCTTATACTCGAAGATTCTCTCTACTTCATTCATCCAATCAATGAACCTTTCCGCTTGAAGCGTACCAGAGAACTCCGGTAGATCCACCTTGAAACCCAGATCCCGACGATAATCGTCTTGACCTCTTCGTTCCCAGAACTGGTTCCGGTTATGATAAGGATTATCAAAACTGGAATCAGCATCAGTATCAGCTACCTCATACATAGGGTGTTGGACTTCATCATCCGAAAACTGCCCATGACGACCCTGATAGTGGCGATTAAGGTGCGGAGCCTCCTCAGTCAGAACCCGCTCTCGACGACCTTGATCTCGCGTCGTTAGACGCTGGGTTAACTCTGCAACTTGTCTCTGTAAATCCTCAATCATCACTTCCTGAACGTTGCGATCACGGTGGGGAACTTCCTCAGTCGGAACCTGTCCACGTTTACCACGACCACGACTACCAGCCATTGAAACCGGTGAGTATTAACTTCCGGGTGAACGATGAGCTCTGATACCAACTGACGCGGGGGCGGGATAGTGATTATCCTGCGGGCTAAGTTAATATAAATCTACAGGTAAAGATACAAGAGATTCACCAAAAGAAACAAGAGGAGAAACTCTCAACTCGAATTCTTAGAAAAATTTATATCAAAAATTCAACTCCTTTTTCTATATCCACAAGCCGGGTATATATAACTGAATAAAAACTTGGGCACCAAGAAAGAAAATACAGAAAATGACATATTAAAAAGGAAAATACTAAAAAAGGTAACTAACAGATTTTGTCAAATCTTTCTCTCTCCTGCCACGTAGCTGGTCCCCAATATCTGTCACTATCTTTCCCTAAACCTTAGGAACCAACTCACGTGCACTTACTATGTGACACTTAATGATTAATAGCTAGATTATATGCCCAGAAATAAAATAAAAGGAAATAAAATAAAGAACTGAAATCGTCCCCGAAGGGACATCCTAACTGAAGTCGTTTTCCCCGAAGGGACATCCCAACTGAAGTCGTTCCCGAAGAGACATCCTTGAAGAGTATTCCCGAAGATCATGAGTATTCCCGAAGATCATTCTCGGCCCTGACCTCAAGGTTAAGGAACCGATCCCAACTTACTTGCCCGAGGACATCGGCGCCTTTTTACCTTGTCCCGATCCGCTTTCTCCAGATACTGTAGGGCCATTAATGTGCTATCTGGCAGATCAACATGATCAAGCTCAGATGCTCCTGCATCACTACGCTAGAACTTCATATACTTCATTATTTGGTGTTTGAAATATATGTTGCATGTGTTAATTAGTTTGTTTTATGGTGGTTGCAGTTTGTGATATTACTAATTTAAACTGAGGGTTGATCGGTATGCTTTTTTAAAAAAAAATTTGTTTGAGACATTTTCGTGGACATAAATAGACATGCACAATAGGCTGAATCTGATCTAAGCCTGATAGACTTTGGCTGTTGACCAGTTTAGACTAGACTTGATTTTGCCAGGTCAGACTTTGACTTTTGGGTCTGCAAGTCAGATCATACTTCTAAACAAAAATCTAGCCTATTAAGGCCTGCGGCCCGGCTCGAGCCAAGTCTAAACAGAGGGAGAGACGGAAAAGAAATGGAGAAAGATGGAGCCACAAAGTTGCCGCTCACAAACAAAAATTAAATTATCTATGATAGTGGCTATTAATTATTATAATATAATATTTGGTGAAAAAAATTGATTAGGGTTTAGGATTTTTTTTTGTACTAACGTGTACAAAACTATAAATCAAGGGGGACCAAACATTGAAAAGTCCATCAAAATCACCATTCTCCATAATTTTTAGTATAGCTACATAGAAATCAGAAAATGACCCACAATGATAATGACAATATAATTATATAATATGTGGTTGTCTGTAAATCACCATCACCCCAATTTAAACTCAGTTATATTATAATATAATATACTAGGAGAGAGATGAAAACAGTTAAGTATTTGGTATATCTCAGTTCAGTATTCTTGTCACTTTACAAAAAATTGAGGCATACTTTTGGGCAGGCTGGGGCAGGCTAGGCATTTGGTCTGGCCGGGTCAGGTCGAGTTTTTGCGTTCAAATTACAATCTGTTTGAAGTTGCCAGGCTAGGCCGGGTCAGGTCTTGACTAGGCCATGCTTTGATCGGGCCTAGCCAAGCCAAACCGCAGGTCCCAAGTTTTTTGTGTATGTCTAAACATAAGTCATATTTAGGTAGGTGGACCTTCTCTCTTTATTTATTCTTTCCTATTTGATTATACTCATAATATAAAATTATTATTGATTTTTTTAAGTCAATTTAAGACATTTTTAAATTTAAAATTAGAACGAATTTTTTTAATTTTAGTCAATACAATGACAAATATTATGAAGTATTTAATAAATACTAATTATTGTAAGATTTATTGTTTCATAATTTTCAATGAATCATCTCAATTTTAAATTTAAAAATGTCTTAAATTAATTTTTAAAAATTAATAAAAATTTTATAATTTAAAACGGAGAAAGTATTTTCATTCGAGTCTTTCATCGGCAAGTCAGTGTACCAAAATCGTATTGCTTTAACAAAAATAATAGCAACTACTGTTGCCGCCCCACTTCACCTTAATTTAATGAACTAATTAAGCTCAAGAATTTAGAAGTTTATAAAATTAATTTTGAAACTCAAAGTATATATGTCTCTGATTTTTTAACGAAGGAAGTTATATTTTGAACCTTGTTCACTTACTAAATGAAGGAGCTCGAATTGATTAAATCAAACATGCAGCAGTTTATCAACAATTTGATTCATTAAAATCCCTAATTATTTGTGTATAATTTTGATTTAAACATGTAAATAGATATAATTAATATTCTTACATATTAAATTCATGGGACCATTAGCTATGAAAATTATGTAATCTAGTTTGACAAGCAACCGAGTGGACTAAACCCATGAATGAGGAAGCTTCCACGGCCCATGTATCTCTAAACTGGACCAAGTGTGGTTGGATATTGGACCTTGTCAAATTTTAAATTTGGGTAGTATTTAGAAAAGGTTTTCATAGCGGGCTTCAATACAATTTTTTTTCTAATAGTGTCTTTCTTATACTTTTCTATACTAGTGGATGAATTGGTGCGAGACACGGGTCTATTTAAATATTAATAAATAAAAAAATTATTTAAATATTATTATTATAAATTATAAAACATGTGAATGTCTTTTGTTAAAATTCATAGATCGTCTTTAATTATAATATATTTAAAATTTTATAAATTGAATTTTTAAAGAGTCAAAAAGTATTTCTAATTAACTTTGCATAGAAAAGTGATAATTACTCGATTTGAGCTTGAGATTTAATGGCATAGAGTTTTGAATTTTTCTTATTTATTTTTAATAATTTTTTTTTAGAAATATATATTTATATTTATATATTTGGCACCATTTATGAAGGATTTAATGATCTATTAAAGTATTAGTTAATTTATCAAAATTTATATGCCATTGTCAACATGTACTAACCGAATTAAGCCATTGAGTTTTAAAATTTAAATTGTTTCATTTAAGACAAATGCCTTGTGATAATGCCTCCATCATTAATTACAAAAATCTCCATGATGAAAAATAAAAACTTTGATTCCAAATTACTTTTTCAAGCCACCAAATTATTACTTATGTCCTTGTTGACCACCATCCACGCCCAAACCCACCCAAAGTGGGAGCATAATCACGTTCGAAATTACAAAGTCACCCTTTTCTTACAATTGAAATGAAAAACAAGTATGGCCTCCTCGGTCATTTCACTATCCTGAAATCTATATTTTCAAAAAGGCACTACCCAATTTTCTTTTTTACTTATTTGCCCTTTTGAATCCAGCCCCCCACACAGCGGTTTCCACCATTTCCATTTGAACAAGAAAAAGGTCAACAAAAGCCAGAAACCAAAATTGAAAATTCAGACTGAGAAATATTCAGTTTCATACATATCCCCATTTCTTTTTCCTCTTCAAACTTCATCATTTGAGCAGGGTAAAGGTAAAGGAAAAGGAAAAAGAAGAAAAGAAAAGTGGGTTGGATTGATGGCTGGTTACAGAGCTGAAGATGACTATGATTACCTGTTCAAGTTGGTTTTGATTGGGGATTCAGGTGTTGGAAAGTCCAATTTGCTGTCAAGATTCACTAGGAATGAGTTTAGCCTCGAGTCCAAGTCTACAATTGGTGTTGAGTTTGCTACAAAAAGCTTGAATGTTGATGCCAAGGTCATCAAGGCTCAGATTTGGGACACTGCTGGCCAAGAAAGGTGTTTTCTTTTCACCTTCAATAGAATTTTCTGATCTGGGTTTGCTTGATTAAGTATGTATGTTCAATTTATGTGTTTGTTCAGTTACATATGCTATTTCTTGGTTCTTTTCTGTTTTTGGTTTTAGATTTGTTCCTCTTTTTTCAATTGAGGCGGGTAAGTAATTTGGGACTTTGCACAACAGGGAGGTGACAACCCAATTTTTTCATTTTCTGATCTGGTGTACACTTGAAAAGTATTTTGATGGTTAAATTGGTAGAGATTTTGGAGTTTTTTTAGTGTGCGCGCGCGCGCAATCAAAGGTTATATTTTGGGTATGAATTGATTGTGATTCGGATGCAGTTTTATGATAATTACATTTGGGGTTTCTTTTAGTAGATCTTTATTCAAGCTTAAGTTTGTTGTATGAATTGTTAGAAGCCTTGTACACTATGCTTACTTTTTTGGGACAACGATTTTTTGTCCCATGTTAGGTTACCATAATTGGACAAGATGAATTGAAATGTTCCAAGTTTTTATTTTTTATTTTGAACTGTATTAACTTTACCTCCCTGGAACATCCTTGTACATAGATAGTCGTTTCACTCTGCATACATGTGAAATTTGTTAAAACCATGATCTTGAGTAAAGTAGTAAAGAGTAATGTTACACCAATAAAAGAATCCAAAAAGGCTAAGGTGTTATTCCTTAAATGGCATTTCATCTCTCTTCTCGAACACAAAAGCGGTAGAGAACGCTTTATGCCCACTCTATTATATATTCTGTTGACGTATCATTTTGACATTTCATTTTTCAATAAGGTTTCTCAATTCACTTGAAAAATTCTTCTCGTGTCCATTTAAAGTGCTTCAGGATTGGGATGCCAGATGTGTCTTATGCAATCCTTAATATTCAGAAAAGTAAGAAAAAGTAGGACTCTAATTTTGGGACGGAGGATTAATATTTAAGGGATTAAAGTATAATGTTGCATTTTGTAGTTATACTACATATTATGTATTTTTCATGTAATATCTTCTACTTTTAAATGATTATTCAGTGTAATTTTAATATTTGAGGAGGCAATTGCAGCTACACAAGCTTTTAAACGTTTATATCATTTACAAAAAAATAAAATAAAATTATGAAGCATGATTTGTAAACAAACTTGAACTCGAATAATAATACTTTGTCGCATCTCTGGTTGGTATCTGCGTTGTAGTATTTTTATTGTTGTGGAGGTAGAGGTGTAGGTTGTTTTTGTTTGGTTTGGTGGCAGTAATGGCTAAAACCGAGGTGCAGGTGGTGCTGGGGGAAGGTGGGCAGGTGTTGGTGACCAATGTAGACAATGCCATAAATTTTGTGCCTCATGAGTGGAGTGTGCTGGTGTGGAAGTGGGCCACGTGATTATAAAAAATAATCGTGATTGGTGAGGAAGTAGTGTTATGGGGACCACAAAGAAGTTTCATACTGGTGGGGAAGCTAGGATGGTGGTCACATTTTTTTCTACGAAATTGTGTTAATGGGTGGTGAACCTGGTGGTAATGGAGCGATGCTACCCTTGTTGTGGCCATCGGTGTTGGTAGGGCTACTAATGACATGATGTTGGGATGTCAATGACTGGTGAGGCTTTATTAAAAATTATAATCATTCGATTGTAGGGCAGGTTTGAGATACTGCAAAAAGGAATATATCAGTTAACGTTTTTGTAGCACTTGCAATAATACAGAACTGATTTCTTTAACCAATGCAGCAGGAACGGGGATCAGTTTTCTAGTTTTGTGGTAGTTGTGGTGATGTTGACAAATGATCCAGTTTTAGTTTGGTTGGAGTATTATTGGAAACCTGACTACAGTGGTATTAAAAGTTCCAGTGTACATGAATATGTTTGTCTTTCTGCATATATGACATTTAGAGAAAATTTAGGTAATTTTATCGTAATACTGGGATTATTTGTTATAGTCGGTCTCTTTATTTTTTCTAACATCCCCCCCCCCCCTCCCTTCCCCCCATCATTTTCTTAAATACTATCAGAAAACTGGATGTTTGTTTTCTTTTTTTCTTTACCCATCTATCAACTCATCCAAAAACTTATACATCTTTAGGATGCTATGCTTTGTTCTTTATCAGCTTGCTCTTCCGCTTAATGCATGGAATCATTGGTCATTAACGCAGATCTCTTGTGAAAATATGGAATGTAGTCTGTTCTCTTAGTCTTAGATTTCATGTTTCTTCATTTGCTCTGAGCTCCTTGTACTATTTGGGTTTGAAACCCTAGAGACTGATAATGCTGGTAGCTTGTCCAACCTTTTAGTGATGTCACATTATTCACTTTTTGAGGCCCATAGCATTACCCTTTTTTTTTACTATAAAGTTATAACCCACATGCCAACTCCAATATCTTCAAAAAATACTTAAATTTTAAAGGATGGTGAAGACTAATAAGGTGAACTCAATGCTCTGGCCGTCCAATGTTGGACACTTGTTTTCATTTTTTATACTAGTAATAGCACATTAAGAAACTATTGGAACTTCTACTCTCAAAAGAGATGAGTATGTAGAGAGCAAATATAAGTGGGTTGCTAAAGACCAAAAGAATATACTTGGTTTATTGATGTAGGACAAATGGCATTAGAATTTGAAGAAGAGATAGATAGACGTCTGGGAAAGAATAAGTCAAAGAAAGGGCTTCGGACATGAGCTTCGTCTTCGGGAGTTCAGTCTCTTCGGGAGTCAGACCTCTTCGGGAAAGCTTCGTCTTCGGGAGTTCAGCCTCTTCGGTAGAAACGTCGGATTATTATTATTATTTAATTATTATTAATAGAAAATAAATCTATTTCATGGTAATAGTGTTTAATTAGGAAGTAGATTATTTTATGGTAGTAGAAGTTTAATAGGAAGTTAGTTATTCTGTAGGATTTGGTTTCCATATTTCTAAGAATCCTATCATAGATTGGAAAGGAAGTCTGTAACTATAAAACCCAGCTCATGGGTTGAATTAAGGGAATAATTTATTTTTTCTATTAATAAAATTGAGTTTATTCTCTGGTGGATTCCAGTTTGCGTTCTAAGAGCTTACGTTAGTAAACTCTTGTACTTCCGTTCTGCGTCAATTGGTATCAGAGCCCAGATTTTCCTGGTGCGATGGCTAACAACGAAGGTGGAAGAGATAACCTTGACGACGTTGGTCGCAAAGATGCCGAATTATGGGCAGCAATCAATGAACAACGACAGTCGATTGCGAGGCTAGAAACCTTATTGCAACAACTGTTAGTGCAACAACCCAATCCTAACGGTGTTGGTCGTGGCAACAGAGTTGGACACGAGGGATTTGCCCTTGACCGCCCTGGAAGAGCACGCCAGCCTGGAGCAGTGGGATATGTTCAGTTTGAAGATTTGAGTGATGAAGACTCTGAGGAAGAACTAGCAGGAAACCAAAGAAATCCCCAGCGAAACCGAAACCCAAATCAAGCTGACTATAGGATACGTGCGGATATACCATTGTTTCAAGGTAAGCTACAGATCGAAGAGTTTTTAGATTGGATTTCTGAGGTTGAGAGATTCTTCGAATTAACCGAAGTCACGGCAGAGCGACAAGTTAATTTAGTAGCATACAAATTAAGAAGCGGGGCTGCTGTTTGGTAGGAGAAGCTGCAGATGGATCGGCGACGACAAGGCAAAGTACCTGTACGATCCTGGAGGCGAATGAAACAACTGATGATGAACAGGTTCTTACCCCCAGATTACGAACAATTTATTTTTCGAAGTTATCAGAATTGTGTACAGGGTAACAGGACTGTCACGGATTATACTGAGGAGTGGACTAGGCTATCAGTTCGTAACAACTTAAACGAGACTGAAGGACAACAAGTGGCCAGATACTTGGAAGGATTGAAACCAGACATTCGCGACAAGATTGGACTACAAGTCGTCTGGACAGTGGACGAAGCACATAACATGGCCTTAAAAGCAGAGTTGATGGAGAAAACCTACAATCGGACGTCCTACTATAAAAAGGATATGGCGGAGACATCCAATACAGTTGCGAACAGAAACCGATTTTCACCAAGCGATGGGAGGAATCAGCCTAAAGTTAATATCGATCAGACCCAAAGGGGTTCGGGCCCCACTAATAATCCTGTAGGAACACAATCTACAGGCGTGCCCACGAGAGAAACTCCTCGAACACCAAACCCCTATGCAAAAACTGGAGGTTTCAAGTGTTACCGATGCGGTCAACCAGGGCATCGTTCGAATGAGTGTCCGACCAGGAAATCAGTGAACTTCGTGGGTATTGAAGAAGATGAAGAAGAGGTTCAGGAAGGAATTGACAGGGGCGAATTCTGGGGTGAGGCAGAAATAGCTGAGGAACAAGGGGAACATGTAAATTGCGTGATTCAGCGGGTGATGTGTTCAACAAAGTTAGGAGACTCATCACAAAGGAACAACATCTTTAAAACATACTGCAGTGTTCGGGGTAAAGTCTGTGATGTTATCCTTGACAGTGGAAGTTGCGAGAATTTTGTGTCCAGAAGATTGGTAGAACATCTAAATCTCCAAGTCGAAAAGCATCCGAAACCTTATGCTATCGGATGGATTCAGAAGGGACCGAAAGTAAATGTGACCGAAGTTTGCAGGCTACCTATTTCGATCGGTCAGCATTACCGAGATGAAGTGATCTGTGACGTAGTCGACATGGATGCTAGTCACGTGATATTAGGACGACCATGGCAGTTTGACATGGATGTCACCTATAGAGGTCGTGACAACGTTTTTGTCTTCGGATGGGATGGCAGGAAGATTGCAATGGTTCCAAAACGAAATCCCGATGGAGGCTCAAGTACAACCGCAGCCGAAGATCCTCCCTTACTTTCTCTAATCACTTCAGCAACTGAACTCGAGTCCGAGATTAAGGAAGCACGGGAGGTACATGTTATTGTTGTGCGAGCTCTGGTGGTAGAAAAGGAACCAAGAATTGTGGAATCCGTGAAGGTACAGTCCCTTTTGACCGAATTCAGTGAGTTGGTGTCTGATGATTTACCAGATGATCTTCCACCTTTGAGGGATATTCAACACCACATTGATTTAATTCCGGGAGCTCGTTTACCTAATTTGCCTCACTATCGGATGAGTCCCAAGGAAAATAAGATTTTGCAGGAAAAAGTGGAGGAATTATTAAAGAAGGGATTTATTCGAGAAAGCATGAGTCCGTGCGCGGTCCCTGCATTACTGGTTCCAAAGAAAGATGGTAGTTGGAGAATGTGCATTGATAGCCGTGCAATTAACAAGATAACTGTCAGATACAGTTTTCCGATCCCAAGATTGGATGACATGCTGGATATGTTGGAAGGGTCAAAATTATTTTCCAAAATAGATTTGCGAAGTGGATATCATCAGATTCGAATCAAGCCTGGAGACGAATGGAAAACGGCTTTCAAAACAAAGGATGGGCTCTACGAGTGGGTGGTTATGCCCTTCGGATTATCCAATGCACCTAGTACATTCATGAGGATTATGAACCAGGTACTACGACCTTTCATTGGAAAATATGTTGTCGTTTATTTTGATGACATACTAATCTATAGTCGGAATGAAGAAGATCATATGGAGCATCTTCGGGCAGTGCTAGAAGTGTTGTCCGAAAATAAACTTTTTATTAATCTTAAAAAGTGCAATTGGATGACCGAACGCCTAGTGTTCCTTGGATATGTGGTCAGTTCAGAGGGGATATTGGTTGACGAAGAAAAGGTGAGAGCCATACGTGAATGGCCAACTCCCAAGACAGTGGGGGAAGTGAGGAGTTTCCATGGGTTGGCGACATTTTATCGACGATTTATCAGAGATTTCAGTAGCATTGTGGCACCCATTACAGAATGTTTAAAAAAGGGTAAATTTCAATGGGGAGAAGCAGCTGAAACAGCTTTTGCAGTCATTAAAGAAAAATTATGCACTACTCCTGTGCTTGCTCTGCCCAGCTTTGAAAAACTGTTCGAGGTGGAGTGTGATGCTAGTGGAGTCGGGATCGGGGCCGTTTTGTCCCAAGAAAAAAGGCCAGTGGCGTTTTTCAGTGAAAAACTTAGTGATGCCCGGAGAAAATGGAGTACCTATGATCAAGAATTTTATGCTATTGTGCGTGCTCTAAAGCATTGGGAGCACTATCTGATTCAACGTGAATTCATTTTGTATACTGATCATCAGGCATTGAAGTACCTGAATAGCCAAAGAAGCTTAAGAAATATGCATACTCGATGGGCAACCTATTTGCAAAAATTTCCTTTTGTTTTGAAGCATAAGTCGGGTGCCCTGAATACAGTGGCGGACGCATTGAGTCGTCGTTCGAGTTTGTTGGTCACTATGCATCAAGAAATTATTGGATTTGAATTCCTTAAAGAGTTATATGAAGGCGATGAAGATTTCGCTGAGGTATGGGGAAATTGTGACCGTACGCAGACCGAAGGAGAGTTTCATGTGACTGATGGCTACCTATTCCGTGGAAATCAGTTATGTATTCCTCGGGGTTCTTTGAGAGAGAAACTGATTCGGGAATTACATGGAGGGCATTTGAGCGGACACTTAGGGCGTGATAAGACCATCAGTAGCGTAGCCGAACGATACTATTGGCCTCAGTTGAAACGCGATGTGGGTAACTTTGTTCGAAAATGCTATGTTTGTCAGACTGCTAAGGGTCAAGCTCAGAATACAGGTCTATACATGCCGCTGCCTGTACCGAATGCTATATGGGAGGATTTATCGATGGATTTTGTTTTGGGACTTCCCCGAACCCAACGGGGCGTAGACTCTGTGTTTGTTGTGATCGATAGGTTCTCAAAGATGGGGCACTTTATACCTTGTAGGAAGACCTCGGATGCATCCCATGTTGCTCAGTTGTTTTTTCGGGAAGTAGTTCGTTTACACGGGGTTCCGCAATCTATCACTTCTGATCGAGATTCAAAGTTTCTTAGCCATTTTTGGATCACATTGTGGCGGCGTATGGATACTTCGTTAAAATTTAGCAGTACTGCACATCCACAAACAGACGGACAGACCGAAAATCTAAACCGAACATTAGGAAATTTGATTCGGAGTATTTGTGGAGATAAGCCTAAGCAATGGGATGTGGCACTAGCACAAGCTGAGTTCGCATATAACAATGCAGTACACACTGGTACTGGTAAATCTCCTTTTGCTTTAGTATATCGACAACCTCCTAAACATGCGTTAGATTTGGTTCGTCTTCCGAAGGTTGCTGAGACGAGTGTTGATGCTGAACACATGGCCGAACAGGTTCGAGATGTTCAGGCCGAAGTCAAAGCTCGGTTAGAGGAAACGAATGCGAAGTATAAAGCTGCGGCCGATGCCAAGAGACGTTTGAAGGTGTTTGCCGAAGGGGATCAGGTTATGGTGTTTCTGCGAAAGGAAAGGTTTCCGATCGGGTCTTACAATAAGTTGAAGCCACGGAAATATGGTCCGTATAAAGTAATCAAAAAGATCAATGATAATGCCTACGTGATCGATCTGCCGCCAAATATGAACATCTCTCGTACTTTTAATGTAGCTGATCTTTACGGGTTTCATGGTGATGAGCCACTTTATCCAGAAAGTAACTCGTGGTCGAGTTCTTTGCAGGTGGAAGGGACTGATGTAGGACAAATGGCATTAGAATTTGAAGAAGAGATAGATAGACGTCTGGGAAAGAATAAGTCAAAGAAAGGGCTTCGGACATGAGCTTCGTCTTCGGGAGTTCAGTCTCTTCGGGAGTCAGACCTCTTCGGGAAAGCTTCGTCTTCGGGAGTTCAGCCTCTTCGGTAGAAACGTCGGATTATTATTATTATTTAATTATTATTAATAGAAAATAAATCTATTTCATGGTAATAGTGTTTAATTAGGAAGTAGATTATTTTATGGTAGTAGAAGTTTAATAGGAAGTTAGTTATTCTGTAGGATTTGGTTTCCATATTTCTAAGAATCCTATCATAGATTGGAAAGGAAGTCTGTAACTATAAAACCCAGCTCATGGGTTGAATTAAGGGAATAATTTATTTTTTCTATTGATAAAATTGAGTTTATTCTCTGGTGGATTCCAGTTTGCGTTCTAAGAGCTTACGTTAGTAAACTCTTGTACTTCCGTTCTGCGTCATTTATTTAGTTAGTATAAGTTGTCTGATGATTGAATCATGTGATCTTCCATATTCTCTTTGTATTACAAGGGATCAATCAGTAATAAGATTATAAGAATTGGTTATCTTCAGAAAATTTTATTTTCTAGTATAAACCCTGCCTAATGATATCTTTTTGTATGGACGTATCATTTTCTTCTGCAATGTAACAGCTTGTTTCCTTCTTGTGTAGGTACCGTGCCATCACTAGTGCCTACTATCGAGGTGCTGTTGGTGCACTGCTCGTGTATGATGTAACCAGGCATTCCACATTTGAAAATATTGAAAGATGGTTAAGGGAGTTGAGGGATCACACAGATCCCAACATTGTGGTCATGCTAATCGGTAACAAATCAGATCTTCGGCACCTTGTGGCGGTATCAACCGAGGACGGGAAATCCTTTGCAGAGAGGGAATCACTTTACTTCATGGAAACTTCTGCATTGGAAGCTACTAACGTGGACGATGCATTCGCTGAGGTCCTTACTCAGATTTATCGAATTGTGAGCAAGAAGGCCTTGGAGACTGCTGAAAATGAAACTGCTTCCACCATTCCTTCCAAAGGAGAGAAAATTGATATGGGTAAAGATGTTACTGCTGTGAAGAAAGTTGGGTGCTGTTCAACCTAGGGTTTTGAACTGGGCTCAATTGGGTGTGGTTGGTTTGTTTTGCGGCATCTTTTCCATGTTCACCATGATTCTCTGATTTTAATTTATTTTTTTCTTTCCCAGAGGTAACTATTTTAGGAGTTAGGTTATTGGTTTTATTCTGCGTGTATTTTTTGAAAATTATTGTTTTTTCTGAGTACTGAGGTTCCTTAGATTAGAAAGTTAGTTTATTGCTTCTAAAGTAGTCTCGCAAATAGTCTATGATATGTGTAGACAGAACCTTTTATATGTATACCGCTATGCTAGCTTGATTTGATTCCATCTTGTTTATCATTCAAGTTTTTGTTGTTTGAAACAGAATTACTGCATGTTTGGATTTGGGCATGTGGAGTTTAGACGGTTCGTTTACATGATTTTATTCCAAACGCAACTTTTTTAAATCACAAACGCAGTTTTTAAATTTTAAACTCACCATACTAATTTTTGTGCTTTGTGTTTGGACTTAAAAGCCGTCCAAATGTACTTTTTTAATGCACCAAAATGAGCAAGCCCTATAACAGTATGTTTGATAACTTGGTACCAAGTTTCGGGTAAGGAATTGAATGCACATTTGTAATTAATTAATTACCCTTCGAATTGGAATTCATACCTATTTAACTAAATTGCAATTCCATGAAATTATAAACATGCTTTCAGTTCTAATTTTAAAGTTTAGTATCGATTTGCCAAACATAGAGAAATTTGGTGCTCAGTTTTAATTCAAAGACTTGGAATTGAGTTAAACATAGAGAAGAAAGGTAGAGTGAAGAAAACTATATGCTTATTTAGATATGAAGTCCTAGTTTAATGAAAATTAACTAGTCTATAAACTACAGGCAATATCACTTTCTAGTTTCTCCAAGCCTCGTGGGCTGCTTTTAGTTTTATTTAACTTCAGTAAAGTTCAGATCTGATTAGCCACTAATTAAATCCCATATTAATAGTATATAATACTCTTAATTTTTCATGGAAGTTATTCATCCAATGCCGTGAAGGACGAGGAAGAAGAGGATCAAAAGTTGTTAATCATCTTTGACGTTTTCGCAGATTCGTAAATCGTACGAGACGCAATGTGCATGTGTAACAAGATGGTTTGCGCATTTCATGCTAAAGGTCACGCTACAAGTTAAAACCTTCAAAATAAGATGATTTATAATTTTGTTAAAAAAAATAATATATCTAGCGACTTTATATATCAATTTTTTTGTTGCATGTTACGTGCATAATTATAATTGATAATGTTTTAACGGTGTATTTGGTATGATGTGTCAATTTTATAATTTTATCCAATCACATATATTAATTAATATACGTCGTAATTATAATTCGGTAAAAAAAATTCACCATGCTTAGGGGATTCTTTTGTTAATGATGCAATTATGATGTTAATAATTCAACTTCTTAGGTCCCTACTTGAATTTAAATATGCTTATATTCTCTTATGTCACCGTCTCAAATAATTAATCTCATTCATTGTTCTTAGCTAGCTAAGCAAGACAATCTTGTGGATTAACATGTGCAACTAAAATATAAACATCATCAGTCACTACCTACCAAAATATTAACACTATGCCAAAAATATAGGAAAACAACAAAATTAGAGAAGAAAAGTCCAGTTGTCATTGGTGAAAAGTCAATTTTTGTTCATTTGACTTTGAACAAGTATAAGTGCAAAGCATTAAAATACTACATCAATTTTAATCATTAAAAAATAAAATATATTATTAAAATTCGTATTATACTTTACTTTTCAATAATTAAAATAAATATAATATTTAATTTTATATTTATATATTATGTGTATAAGCTTATCCTTTGAATTTTAGGGTCATCCTTAATGCAGTGTAGAAAGTCACTCCTCGAATTTTACTCTACTTCTTTTTAGTCTAGCCTCTATATTTTAGGTAGGAGTGTCATAGAATAAAATTGTTGATCTTATAAAAAATTGAGAAAATCAAGTAAATGTAACGGTTAATTCCTTTTGCGGGATGGAGTTGAACCAACTTTTATATTTGCCTAAATCTTGCAATAAAAATATAAATTTTTATTACGACTACACATAATAACATAATTAATTTAGAAATTAATGTATATAAGTGGGATAGTTGATTGAGGTATTATAATTGTAACAATATTCACATACTTTTGTTATTTTCGTTTGTGTAATTATGAGTCCAATCACTAAAAATGATTGCCGTTTTTCTCCTATGATATTGCATACAAAAATACTATAAAAATAATGCCTCATTAATATAATTTTTCCCTCTCATTTAAAGTTAAACTCTAAAAGATGCCGAAGAAGATGAACATTGTAAATAAACGGACGTGTTGATAATTTACACCGAGATCAAGACAGAATCCCGAATGAAACATTTTTAATTTATTACTCGTTACACTGAAATCTAGGCAAATTTGAAGAAAGCACAATTTAAATAATAAATTAAAAATATTTCTTTTTATGTCTTTAGGCGAAAGATACGTATTTCTTGGTAGTAGCAGCAATTAATTTGAAAGAAATTATGACAAGTGTGGCCGCGACAATTGATCTACCCGGTGGTCCTACACAAGGGTGTCAAGCTACACCGACGGCGCTCCTCCTCTCCCCCCATCACACCTCGCCGGAACACCACCGAACATTCCGGCAGCTCCCCGAGATCAGCAAACAATGACTCATCCTCCTCCCTTGTTGAAAAAATTGTTGCTATGTCAGCATCTCCAATACAATCTCTAGCTAAAAATGGAATCTCTAGCATGGTGGAGGAATTTGAATCCAAATCCATGAACCACCCGAATTCCGTAATTAAAGACCCTTCAAGAGTGTTGAATTTTTCATCCTTCGTGAAAATTGTGGGTTTTTGATCATCTTCTTCAAAATTTGGAATTGTGACATTTGTCGATGAAGTACTAATACTCGCGGTGGTGGACGTAGTAATATCTTGATTATTGTTGTCAGGGTTGCGGTTCTGATTGTGATTGTTTCTAGGAGCCGGCCATTGGTGGTTGTGCTCACAAGAATACGTTACCATTAGCATCGTGGGGTCGGCCCGACTGCGCTCAACTTGCTTTCGAGCTGGACAGCCTTTTGAGCTACTACATCTATAGTAACCCCTGTCAAATCAAATAGCAATTCTTGATTAATCTTCATTTATTTTTGTCCAATAATGAAAAGATATATCACACACTTGTTACATCAAATAAATGCATGGAAAATTCATTTCAATGTTATGTCGTATGTGATGCTTTCATAATTTATAATGAGAGTACTAAAAAAATATTAGGGGAGAAAATATCTCAAGTTGAGTCAAATAGTACATTTTTCAAAATTCAGCTCGATTTTTTCAAGGTACTAAGATATGTAGTCAGATTCAAATACAATTTTATAATTTTTGTTCATATTTGAATTTGACTCGTTTTATTGTATTCGAGTTCGACTCGACTCGTTTTTTGGTAGAGTTACTCACTAGTATTTGAGACATATATGAATTAGAACTTGATCATTTATATCAGGGGTGACTCGAGACAATTTGTAGTTTAAAACGATACTTTTAAATGAGGCCTTCTATGTTTGATACGTTCTCCATTGATTTTTATAGTCAAATTGATCATTTTTCAAATTAATATATCTTATTATTATTTAATATATATGTAAAAAGCCTATAAACATTATAAACTACATAAATTTTAATACTAATCTCAATATTTATTTTTTTTGAAAATCTAAATATATATGTTTAATTGTTAATTTTAAAAATGGTCAATTTGACTACAAAAGTCAATGGAGAACTTTACTTTTGGGACAGAGGGAGTATTAATATTTTTTAATTAAATCAAGCTTTTTTTTATAATGTTAATTTTTGTTAGATATTTAATATTTAGATTGGACTATGGGCTTTAAAGGATTGATTGGACTTATATTTTTATAAGACATTTTTTACATGGGTTATTTATGGTGTTTAAAATTTTGGGATCTTCTTTAAAATGTGACCTAAATCCCAACTTTTTTTTTTTTATGTTATAGGGCCAGCCTTGATTAATATTATGATACTGTGGATAAAAGTAACTCATCAGGTAGTTGGAATAATTTAAATTTGAACACTTCAAATTAGATCTCAAGGCTTGTAAAAAATTAATGAAATGATATTATCACTTTTAAATTAATTAATGAATAAGTACGGAAAACATAGAAACTACTTTCACTTCTAAAAATTTGTGGAGAATTTAATTGTTAAATAATATTTATTAAGCAAATAGAGAATACTCGATACCATTAATGATTAACTAATTTGTATCGAGTATGAATTAATGAGGTAAAAAAAATTCGATACTTTAAATAAACGAATAGTAAGTGGCTCATATTTGATTTGTATAAGTTTTCGAGTATCAAAATATATTCGAATTCGACTCGTTTAAATATCGAATCTAAATCCGAATCTCTTTCGAATTTTTTTATTTGATCTCGAAATTAATTTCGAACCACTTGAGTATATTTTTAACCCTAAAAATCACATTGATTGCCACATCATGAAACATTAACAAGAGCATCAATCATTTTTTTTGAATTTGAAAGAAAATGGAGGATTCATTAAGTACCTTGGGTAAGGAGATCCTTTGATGGGCTTTTGACCATACTTTCTCCAAGCCCAACAATCGGACGGTGGAGAACTCGTCTCGCCTTTAAGCCGGGACCCTTCAACGCCTTTGATTGGCACGGACACCACTCTTTTCTGTATAGCCCGCCTACCGAAACAAATGAATCCACTCATGCACATGTACTACAATAATGAAACCCTAACAAATTTTGTATCTTCTTCCTTTTTTTATTTTTTATTTTTCGATTAAAATTCTCAACTAAATTGGATAAAACAAGGACTATGAAGATGTTCGAATTATGTTAGATTTATAGATTTGTAGAAATTAAACTAACCTTCTTCTAGGAGAGGAGGTAGAAGCCATTTTGCTGTCACTAAAAATGCCGGAAGGAGGCAATTCTTCGCTATTTTCCGGTGAGTTTTCGTAGTCTTCTTGCTCCCTCACAAACGGGTTGATTCTGCCGTCCATGAAAATAAGCTCTAATAGATCAATACAAAAGTTTTTTATATGGTGAAATTAAGGAAATTCAAAACGTTGATGGCTATATATATATATATATATATATATATATATATATATATATATATATATTTGTATATATTTGTGTGATGGATATTCTCAAGGATGAAGCACTTAAAAGTGGTTAAGGGTGGAGAGAGAAAGGGAAGAAAATAAATGGGGGAAGGTGGTGAAAGACTGGGTGGTTGTTTTAATATATGGCCATTGGACCTAATGGCTGACAGATGGGTAATGGTATAGTTTATAGAGGACGTGCAAGCAAATGTAAAAATAATCCAAATACCTTATTATTATATTTCAATGTGAAAGCTACCCCAAAGTTGATTTTGAATAATCTAATCTAATCTTGAGATTTTTTTGGCACTTCTCTTGATGGATTAATGGGGTTATCGTCCCATTGTGAAACCCCAATTTTGTCCTTATCTTATATGCTTAATATCTTTATGAAAACTTTTTACTTAATTATTTTTATGTGCAATATCTAATTATAACAACATGCCAAGTAAAATATTTAAGAAAAAAACAATTAATCTGAATTATATTAGTAGATCGTGTATTTATTATAATAAAATTGTTTAATTAATCATATTGACTTTTAATTTTTTTGATTTTCTCTTATATTTTTTACGCAATCTATTGTTATTAAATAATATAAAACATTAATTTTACATGCTATTCTGATATAATTTATTCTCTTCCACTTAGATTAAAGAGAAGTTTTTTGTTGCGTAGTTACGAAAAAATATAAATTAATATGAGAATAACTGGATTGCTTACAATTCACTATTGTGAACTCTGTCAGATACGACCTTTTTTTTTTGGGTGCAGCAGGAAGATACGGTCATTCATAAGGAGTTCCCAAATCAGTTTCTCCCTCCTAAGTATCAGAGTATTGATTAATACTTCATTCATTTTAAAATTAAATATATTTATAAAACAATAATTTTTAAAATTAATTTTGTATTCTTAAATATAAATTTAGTATTAGTTAAATATTCAGTTGTAATGGTTTGATATTAAAAAAAATAAATAATAATGATAAATTAAAAATATTATATCATTTTATAATACTAAAATAAATAAATATTTTTAATTTTAAAATATATATATTTTTTAATTTAATAAAGGTGAAACTGTGAAAGAGTAATAACAATGTTAAATATGTCTACTAGAGTTGTTGTTCACTGAGTGTTTCTTTGATGGTGATGCCATCCCGTGCTCTCCCTTTGTTTTCAAGCATACGCAGTACTCACCCTCTTAAAAGCTTATCCCATTTTTCTAGTCAACTTGTTTACAGAAGTCAATTAATCCCTTTCTTGACAGTGCCGTTTAATATTGATTTCATATGGTATTACTAATCCATTGTTATGTTATCCTTGATTTTTTGACTACTAAATAATGTTATCTAGATGATCATGAAAAGTAAGTTTTATATATATATATATATATATATATAAAGCCCCTGTTTTTTTTTTCTTTCGTCACCAAAATTTAAATTTAACATATATACTATACTAATTCAAAATTTTAAAAATAACTAAACTTTTAAAAGTAATTATTATCTCAAAAATAAAAAATAAAAAGTTTGAAATTATCTTTTTTAGTGAGAAATGACCAAAAGAAATTCATATAATATATACTATTTTTTTTAAAAAATTAACGCTTAAATATAAAATAATTTTTTAAATACAACAGAATTAGTGTATACTTATAACTACAAAATATATTTTTAAAATAAAAATTAAAATAAAAAATACAAATGCCGTGTTCTTTCTTTGCCAAAATTAAAATTTTAACATATTACTAATTCAAATTTTAAAAAATTTAATTTTTTTTTTGGGAATTGAAATTTTCATAAGCTAATTTGATTTTTTCATAAGATCAAATAGGACCCACTTGTGAAAATATCAAATTAACTTGCAAAAATTTCAATTCTCAAATGAAAGTGATATTTTCACAAGCTAATTTGATATTTTTGCAAGATCAAATGGGGACTCACTTGTGAAAATATAAATTCTTTTTTTTAAAAATTCTTTTTTTTGAAGTAGTATAGTATATATGTTAAAATTTTAATTTTTGGTAAAGAAGTAAAAGAAAGCGGCTTTGTATTTTTTTATTTTAATTTTAATTTAAAAAATATATTTTGCAGTTATAAGTATACACTTATTATGTTTTATTTAAAAATTTATTTTATATTTAAGTGTTAATTAAAAAAATTTAGTATATATTATATTATATGAATTCAGTTGATATATACTAAATTTTTTATATGAATTCATATAATATATTCTAATTTTTTGAAATTTTAATTATTATCACAAAAATAAAAGATAAAAATTTTGAAATTAGGGAAAACGGACGATTCTGAAAGTGGGTGGTAACTTAGAGGGACAGAAGTTTCATTTATTCATTATGGTAAATCGGGCAAAATGATTGGGTCAATTTTTTATTGGGTTTCAGTAATATCAGGTAAAAGAAACAGAAACGACAAAAAATATCACTTTAAGGACCGAATTGGCAAAAAATAAATTTTAGGGAAGATTTGAAAAGTGAGTGACAAGTTGGAGGGACAAAAGTTACATTCAACCTAATATTTACAACCACTATTTGATAAATGAGCCTTTTCACATTTTGCGTGTGTTTAATGACAACACGTATGTGTTGGATATTCTTATGGCTTATATGAGAATTTCTTCTAGCTGTAATGTGGCTGATTTGACAACGTATAATCTTTAGTCTCGCTAAATTATCCAGATCATAATTCAAGGGCTAGCTCTTTTAAAAGGGGAAAGACTGATGCGATGGAAGAATCTTATTAGAAAATGGATTAGGTGTTCGGGTTAGTAGTGTGACGCCCCCAAATCTGGGCCCACACAGCCCAAACTTGAGTCGTCAAAATACTACAACAAAATTATTACAACAAAGCACAACGTACAACAATACAGTGTATAATAATACACTACTAAGTCTTCACTATTATTGCCACACTATTTTACAAAACGTGAAAACTATGATAACTATTCCTCGGACCCTCACTCCATTCCCCGGCTAGACCCTGTTATGTTTCCATCTCCTGTTGAAAAACAATGGAACAAAAGAAAGGGTGAGCTCAAATAGCCCAGTAAAGAATATCATGACTAAGATAATGATGAATAAATTATCATTAGTCTTCAACAATTGAGTTCTTGATAGAATACAATAGACTACAAGGTTTATATCAAAAACTGCAGTTAAATTCTTAAACAACGTTCAGATCAATAATAGCAGCGGAATGAGTAATCTATTAGAAGAATAATGCAGACTATAATGTCCACTCGGTTCTCTTTTTAGGAAAAACATCATCAACTTTTATCATCTGAAATATCATTAGTCAAGATAATACAAATTCACAGTTCCTGATCATAATCATGCAGATCAACAGTTCATCTTTGCACTACGGGCCAAAGACATTCAATATAACACCAACGGTCATGATTATACCAGATTCAGCCTTTGGTCATAATCATACCAAACAACAATTCATCTTTGCACTACGGGCCAAAGAGAATATTCACCATATGCCATAAAAGACACCGAACAGATGTATCGCCTTTAACCTATTATATCGCCTTTAACCTATCATCTGTTCAACAAATATATCACATCTGTGCCCCCGGCCACAGATATTCACAACAGCTTGATTTTTGGATGATTAGAATGATATAAATGATGAACAGAAGAAATAGGATAACAATAAGTATCGAAAGTTTACTTTGTACAGATTCAAATAATGTCCAAATTGTCAACATGATGTGGAGTGAAATTTAAAAATGATATTCAAGATCCACAGTTCAGAATAACGGTTACAATTCAATAGAAAGGTTCACGTAAATAGGAAGGTTCAGTTGAAATAATGAAGTTCAACTATTATGGAACATATAATATTTTCAGGAATTATAGAAGCAATAGTTCCATAATAAATTTCGATTTAGGAGTATGAAAGAAAATAATATCCCTTACCGTAGCAGGTTTGATTAACAAAAGGTGAAGGAAATTAATACAAAGGGTTATTCACCAACAGGCGGCAATCCGCTCCGTAAGGTTATTCCCACAATTTAATAGAATTTGAGTATAAAGAGTTATTCACCAAACAGGCGGCAATCCGCTCCGTAAGGTTATTCCCACAATTTAATAGAATTTGAGTACAAAGAGTTATTCACCAAACAGGCGGCAATCCGCTCCGTAAGGTTATTCTCAGAGATTAATAATGAATGAATACGAAAGGTTATTCACCAACAGGCGGCAATCCGCTCCGTAAGGTTATTCCCACAATTTAATACATGGAAATAAAAGGCACGTCCTATGAGTAAGGAAGAAACAATATTATTATCGAGAATCAAATAATGATAATCCCTTACCATAGTATGTTTGAATAATGGAAGATGAAAAAGATGGTATCCCTTACCGTAACACGTGACTGGATATTGATTTAAATGAGGTTGATTAACTTGAACAGTACACGTATACTTATAGATCTTCACAAATACTCAAGATGACTTAAGCACACTTAGAGAGAACTTTCACAAGAAGTATTTAGAGAGAGAAAGAAAGAACAAGTAAGGAAGTTTATGAAAAATCCTTAAGTTAAGTCTTCTATTTATAGCCAAAAATCTCATCATTCATTTAATCTAAACCATTCATTTAAAGATCATCTTTTAATCTACACCATCCATTTCAAATATTATATTATCTTTAATCTACACCATTCATTTCATATCACCTAATAATCACCTAACTTTATATTATAAACAAATCAATTTAATTATTCAACAATAATTCACACTTTAATCTACACCATTCATTTCATATTACCTAATAATCACCTAACTTTATATTATAAACAAATCAATTCAATTATTCAACTTTAATCTACACCATTCATTTCATATCACCTAATAATCACCTAACTTTATATTATAAACAAATAACTTTATCAATTCAATTATTATGACTAATTGTTATAAATACAGTATAGTTAGCTCTTAGATATCAAGTCAATAAATTAATGAAATACAACTGTTTAAATAACATCATAATAGAGATAACAATAATGTAAAATAAAGCATACGTTACTGTGTAATGACAATTATTGATTCAATAATGTGAATTACTGTGCATATGTTACTGTGACAATTATTAGGTTCAATAATTTTAAAAACAGTGCAACAACAATTATTGACTCAATGATATAAAATACAGTGTAATGACAATTATTAAATCAATAATGCAAAATACTGTGTAACAACAATTATTGAATTGATAATATAAAATATTATGCAGTGACAATTATCGATGAAATGATGCGTAACAGTTACGGTGTCAATTATCAGACCAATAATATGAGACACTATGCAATACCGTGTGTTACTGTAGAGTACCGTGTGCTACAGAAAATACCATAAACTACCGTATGCTACTATTCTTTTATCACCGGTATTTTAACAGTTCCGTTGACTATTTTTATTTAAAAAGGTTACTTCTGTCGTTTTCTATATCCGACAAATATTCCGTTGTGGGGTCCACTAATAATTTATTATTTCGGCGCCGTCGTACGGCACGAATATTCCCCGACCAAACGAATATTCCCCGACAAAGCGAATATTGTCCGACAAAATAAAATTTGCACATAACATCCTTAACTTTCAATTTTGTTAATTTAACCACTTACTGTTTCAAAAAAAAATATATATATGAAGAAAAATTAAATTTTGTATTTCATAAAATTCGGGGTCTTACAACCTCCCCTCCTTATGAAATTTCGTCCCCGAAATTGACGTACCTGACATATCGAAAAGGTAAGGATACTTAGATTTCATCTCAGATTCTAGCTCCCAGGTCATTTCCTCAGTATCTTGGTTCCTCCATAAAACCTTAACTTGAGGTATAACCTTTGAGCGTAGGATCTGCTCCTTCTTATCCAGGATCTTAACAGGTACCTCCTCGTATGTTAAATCCTCTGCTATAACGTCTGGTTCTAACTCAATGACGTGGTTTGGGTCCTTCACATATTTACGTAACATAGATATGTGAAAAACGTTATGGATGCGAGACATACTTGGTGGTAGGGCTAGTCTGTAGGCTACGGTTCCTATTCGATCGAGGATTTCAAATGGGCCAATAAATCGAGGGTTGAGCTTTCCTCTCTTTCCGAATCTCGTAACCCCTTTCCATGGAGAAACACGTAAGAATACATGATCTCCGACGTTGAAACTTTCGTCTCTCCGATGAAGATCAACATAACTCTTTTGTCGTTCTTGTGCGGTCTGTATTCGTTGTCGGATCATTTGGATCTTTTCGGTCGTCAAGCGTACCAACTCGGGTCCCAACAATTTTGCTTCTCCTACCTCATTCCAACATATTGGAGAGCGACACTTCCTTCCATACAATGCCTCGAATGGAGCCATGCCTATGCTTGTTTGGTAACTGTTGTTGTAAGAAAATTCCACCAACGGCAAGTACTTATCCCAACTTCCTTTGAAGTCTAATACACAAAGTCTCAAAAGATCTTCGAGGGTCTGGATCGTCCTTTCCGATTGTCCGTCCGTTTGAGGATGGTATGCAGAACTAAAACGTAGTTCAGTGCCCATAGCTTTTTGTAGACTGATCCAAAAGCGTAAAGTGAATCTAGGATCTCGATCAGAAACTATGGAAACTGGCATGCCATGCAATCTCACGATCTCATTTATGTACATACCGGCAAGACGTTCAAGTGAAAAGTTTTCTCGTATAGGCAAGAAATGAGCAGATTTGGTCAATCTATCTACGATCACCCAAATTGCATCTAAGCCTTGAGAAACTTTTGGAAGACCCGTCACGAAGTCCATATTGATGTGTTCCCACTTCCATTCGGGAACTTCAAGTGATTGTAATGGACCTTTAGGAACTTGATGCTCTGCCTTGACACGTTGACAAGTTAGGCACCTTGAGATAAACTCCGCAATCTCTCTTTTCATATTGTTCCACCAAAATGTATGTCGAAGATCTTGATACATCTTGGTACCTCCTGGGTGGATTGCAAACGGCGTGTTATGTGCCTCCATCATGATTTTATGCTTTAATTCAGGATCGTTAGGAACACAGAGTCGAGAGTTGACTCGAAGTATTCCTTTCTCGTCGATTCTTGCTTCAGAAATGGCACCTTCTTGTACTTTCTTTATCATGTTTATCAGTTCCGGATCGGTAGCTTGAGCAGCTTTAATTTTATCGATTAAAGTTGGTTCTACTCGCACGTGAGCAATCTTCGAGTGGGTCCCTGGTGTCTTTAGCTCTATCTCCATCTTTTGCAAGTCGTACAAAATACACTTTTGTGTTGTCAGCAGTGCACTTGTACTTGCATAAGATTTTCTGCTCAAAGCGTCAGCTACAACGTTCGCCTTTCCCGGGTGATACTGGATTGTGTGGTCATAATCCTTTAACAGCTCAAGCCAACGTCGTTGTCGCATGTTGAGTTCCTTCTGGGTGAAGAAATACTTGAGACTTTTATGATCCGTATAGATATCCACTTTTTCTCCGTACAAGTAGTGTCTCCAGATCTTCAACGCGAAAACGACTGCTGCCAACTCTAGATCATGAGTAGGATAATTTTTCTCATAATCTTTGAGTTGTCGAGAGGCGTAGGCTATAACATTTCCATGTTGTATAAGGACACAGCCTAGACCTTTGCCAGAAGCATCGCTGTAGATAACAAATTCTCCTGATCCTGATGGTATGGTCAGAACAGGAGCTGAAACCAGTCTCTTCTTGAGTTCTTGGAAACTTTTCTCGCATTCCTCGCTCCATATGAATTTTGTGCTTTTCCGAGTAAGCTGCGTTAATGGAGTGGCGATTCGAGAAAATCCTTCTACGAATCTCCGATAATAACCAGCTAGACCCAGAAAACTTCGGACTTCGGTTACTGTTTTGGGTTGTTCCCAATTTAGTACCGTTTCAATCTTCGCAGGATCGACTGATATTCCTTGACTAGAAATCACATGCCCAAGAAACGCGACCTCCTCAAGCCAGAACTCACATTTCTTCAACTTGGCATATAATTTATTTTCACGGAGCTTTTGTAGTATCAATCTCAGGTGTTGTTCATGATCCTCGCGACTCTTGGAGTATATGAGGATGTCATCAATAAAGACAACCACAAAATGATCCAAATGTTCCTTGAATATCCGGTTCATCATGTCCATGAAAGCTGCAGGAGCATTAGTTAGTCCAAAAGGCATGACTAAGAACTCATAATGCCCATAACGAGTTCTGAAAGCAGTCTTTGGAATGTCCTCAGCTTTAACCTTTAACTGATGATATCCAGAACGGAGATCAATCTTTGAGAAATGTTGAGCGCCTTGCAATTGATCAAACATGTCATCAATCCGAGGTAACGGGTACCTGTTCTTGATGGTGACATGGTTCAATTCTCGGTAGTCAATGCACAATCTCATACTCCCGTCTTTCTTCTTCACAAATAGAACAGGAGCACCCCAAGGTGATGCACTCGGACGAATGAAACCGGTATCCAACAATTCCTGTAGTTGGACTTTTAACTCTTGAAGTTCAATGGGGGCCATTCGGTAGGGAGCTTTGGAAATGGGCTTGGTACCGGGTTCAAGATCAATATAAAAATCAATTTCACGGTTTGGGGGTAAGCCAGGAAGTTCTTCAGGAAAAACGTCAGGAAACTCATTAACAATGGGAATATCATTCAAGTTTGACGTATTTTTGTTCAAATCAGTGACATGAGCTAAAAAGGCTTGACATCCGTTTTTCAATAAACGAATGGCTTTATGGCTAGAAATAACAGTTATAGATTTCAATGGTTTAGTTGCTTGAATTTGCATGACAGGTTGATTAGGAATATGAAAACTAATAATCTTATGAAAACAATCAATTTTAGCATGATGGGTAGTCAACCAATCAATTCCTAAAATCACATCAAATTCACGCATCTCCAAAGAAATAAGGTCAACAGATAATGTGAGGTTGTTGATTTGAACTAGGCAAGATTTATAGACAGTAGATGTAATGGTCATTTCTCCTAATGGGGTTTCAACTGATAAGTCAAAGTCCAAGTTTTCAGGAGTTAAGTTTAAACGCTGAGCACATGCAGGTGAGATAAAAGAATGGGTAGAGCCAGTATCTAACAAAGCGTAGACTTCACGAGAATTTATGAATAGCTTACCGGTTATCACCTCGTTCGAGTTTCGTGCCATTTGGGATGTCACAACAAAAGCTCTCCCTTGAACTACAGATTTTCCTTTATCCGCGCTAGCTTTTGGTATCATCATTGCAGCTGGACTTGATTTTGTGGCAGGACAAAACCGCGCAAGATGACCCTCTTTCCCACAACTGTAGCACTTTTTGGACTGCAGTGTACAGTTTGGGCTGATGTGACCTTCCTGACCACACCTATAGCATCTCACTGGTGGTCGATCTTCTCCCCTTGAAACTGGGGTCGGTGCTGGTGTTGGTACTGGTGCTGGTGCCCTTCCATAATTATTATGGAATCTCTTTCTTTTGAAATTGTTCCCACTAGATTCTCCTCTTCTGTTATTTGGTATGGAATTACCACCGAAGTGTTGGTTACCTCCTCGATGGTTCTCGTTCCTGTGGTTGTTGTCACTCCTTTCTCTATGCTGATCATTAACTCTTGGCTGCAATGTTTCATCTGTTTGCTCCACCCTTTGAGCCCTATCCACAACATCTGAATACAAACTAAATTTATGAGAGCTAAGTTGTTGACGAATTTTGAATCTCAAACCTCTTAGGAACATCCGACTCATTCGTGCTTCGTCATCCACAAGATGGGTGGCAAAGCGAGATAACTCGGCAAACTTAGCTTCATATTGGGAGACTGTCATGTTTCCCTGCTCCAGCTTAATGAATTCCACTTCCTTCATATGGCGGATGCTTTCTGGGAAGTACTTCTCGTTAAACAGTTCTTCGAATTCTGTCCAAGACATTTCGAGTGCTGAAGGTTGGATACGTTTTACCGCTTCCCACCAATGGTCTGCCTCACCTCGTAACATAAAAGTGGCAAATGGCACCTTCTGATCATCAGCGCATTGTAAGACATCAAGTATTTTTGTCGTCTGCTTCAGCCATGCCTCCGCTTTGAGTGGGTCAGGCTTCCCGTGGAATTCAGGTGGTCCTAATTCTTTAAATTGCTTAACAGTGACCATCCTCAAATTGCCAGCGTTTCTACCGTTATTATTGACTGGATTTCCTCTTCCTTGATTATGTATGAACTGCATGAAATTCCTAAAGAATCCATCGTTCATCATGTTATCAGGAACATTATTTCCTGAGTTGGCAGGAGGATTGTTTGGGGCCTCTTGATTCTCGGCTACATTTGCTTCAGGCATTCCATAGTTAACCTCTTGATTTCCAGATGCCATACTAAACTGTGGTCACAAAATAAATGTTAGTTCAAATAAACTGACTCATCACTTCATGTTCCTACATTCAAATCGACTCATTAGATAATAAAATCTATTTTAGGTAGGACACACTAGTGACTGATTCTATTCGTCTCTCCCCTCCTAGTTCTACCCCAGATCTCCATTAAAGACCATATCCCTAAGCTCTGATACCAACTGTGACGCCCCCAAATCTGGGCCCACACAGCCCAAACTTGAGTCGTCAAAATACTACAACAAAATTATTACAACAAAGCACAACGTACAACAATACAGTGTATAATAATACACTACTAAGTCTTCACTATTATTGCCACACTATTTTACAAAACGTGAAAACTATGATAACTATTCCTCGGACCCTCACTCCATTCCCCGGCTAGACCCTGTTATGTTTCCATCTCCTGTTGAAAAACAATGGAACAAAAGAAAGGGTGAGCTCAAATAGCCCAGTAAAGAATATCATGACTAAGATAATGATGAATAAATTATCATTAGTCTTCAACAATTGAGTTCTTGATAGAATACAATAGACTACAAGGTTTATATCAAAAACTGCAGTTAAATTCTTAAACAACGTTCAGATCAATAATAGCAGCGGAATGAGTAATCTATTAGAAGAATAATGCAGACTATAATGTCCACTCGGTTCTCTTTTTAGGAAAAACATCATCAACTTTTATCATCTGAAATATCATTAGTCAAGATAATACAAATTCACAGTTCCTGATCATAATCATGCAGATCAACAGTTCATCTTTGCACTACGGGCCAAAGACATTCAATATAACACCAACGGTCATGATTATACCAGATTCAGCCTTTGGTCATAATCATACCAAACAACAATTCATCTTTGCACTACGGGCCAAAGAGAACATTCACCACATGCCATAAAAGACACCGAACAGATGTATCGCCTTTAACCTATTATATCGCCTTTAACCTATCATCTGTTCAACAAATATATCACATCTGTGCCCCCGGCCACAGATATTCACAACAGCTTGATTTTTGGATGATTAGAATGATATAAATGATGAACAGAAGAAATAGGATAACAATAAGTATCGAAAGTTTACTTTGTACAGATTCAAATAATGTCCAAATTGTCAACATGATGTGGAGTGAAATTTAAAAATGATATTCAAGATCCACAGTTCAGAATAACGGTTACAATTCAATAGAAAGGTTCACGTAAATAGGAAGGTTCAGTTGAAATAATGAAGTTCAACTATTATGGAACATATAATATTTTCAGGAATTATAGAAGCAATAGTTCCATAATAAATTTCGATTTAGGAGTATGAAAGAAAATAATATCCCTTACCGTAGCAGGTTTGATTAACAAAAGGTGAAGGAAATTAATACAAAGGGTTATTCACCAGCAGGCGGCAATCCGCTCTGTAAGGTTATTCCCACAATTTAATAGAATTTGAGTATAAAGAGTTATTCACCAAACAGGCGGCAATCCGCTCCGTAAGGTTATTCCCACAATTTAATAGAATTTGAGTACAAAGAGTTATTCACCAAACAGGCGGCAATCCGCTCCGTAAGGTTATTCTCAGAGATTAATAATGAATGAATACGAAAGGTTATTCACCAACAGGCGGCAATCCGCTCCGTAAGGTTATTCCCACAATTTAATACATGGAAATAAAAGGCACGTCCTATGAGTAAGAAAGAAACAATATTATTATCGAGAATCAAATAATGATAATCCCTTACCATAGTATGTTTGAATAATGGAAGATGAAAAAGATGGTATCCCTTACCGTAACACGTGACTAGATATTGATTTAAATGAGGTTGATTAACTTGAACAGTACACGTATACTTATAGATCTTCACAAATACTCAAGATGACTTAAGCACACTTAGAGAGAACTTTCACAAGAAGTATTTAGAGAGAGAAAGAAAGAACAAGTAAGGAAGTTTATGAAAAATCCTTAAGTTAAGGCTTCTATTTATAGCCAAAAATCTCATCATTCATTTAATCTAAACCATTCATTTAAAGATCATCTTTTAATCTACACCATCCATTTCAAATATTATATTATCTTTAATCTACACCATTCATTTCATATCACCTAATAATCACCTAACTTTATATTATAAACAAATCAATTTAATTATTCAACAATAATTCACACTTTAATCTACACCATTCATTTCATATTACCTAATAATCACCTAACTTTATATTATAAACAAATCAATTCAATTATTCAACTTTAATCTACACCATTCATTTCATATCACCTAATAATCACCTAACTTTATATTATAAACAAATAACTTTATCAATTCAATTATTATGACTAATTGTTATAAATACAGTATAGTTAGCTCTTAGATATCAAGTCAATAAATTAATGAAATACAACTGTTTAAATAACATCATAATAGAGATAACAATAATGTAAAATAAAGCATACGTTACTGTGTAATGACAATTATTGATTCAATAATGTGAATTACTGTGCATATGTTACTGTGACAATTATTAGGTTCAATAATTTTAAAAACAGTGCAACAACAATTATTGACTCAATGATATAAAATACAGTGTAATGACAATTATTAAATCAATAATGCAAAATACTGTGTAACAACAATTATTGAATTGATAATATAAAATATTATGCAGTGACAATTATCGATGAAATGATGCGTAACAGTTACGGTGTCAATTATCAGACCAATAATATGAGACACTATGCAATACCGTGTGTTACTGTAGAGTACCGTGTGCTACAGAAAATACCATAAACTACCGTATGCTACTATTCTTTTATCACCGGTATTTTAACAGTTCCGTTGGCTATTTTTATTTAAAAAGGTTACTTCTGTCGTTTTCTATATCCGACAAATATTCCGTTGTGGGGTCCACTAATAATTTATTATTTCGGCGCCGTCGTACGGCACGAATATTCCCCGACCAAACGAATATTCCCCGACAAAGCGAATATTGTCCGACAAAATAAAATTTGCACATAACATCCTTAACTTTCAATTTTGTTAATTTAACCACTTACTGTTTCAAAAAAATATATATATATGAAGAAAAATTAAATTTTGTATTTCATAAAATTCGGGGTCTTACAACCTCCCCTCCTTATGAAATTTCGTCCCCGAAATTGACGTACCTGACATATCGAAAAGGTAAGGATACTTAGATTTCATCTCAGATTCTAGCTCCCAGGTCATTTCCTCAGTATCTTGGTTCCTCCATAAAACCTTAACTTGAGGTATAACCTTTGAGCGTAGGATCTGCTCCTTCTTATCCAGGATCTTAACAGGTACCTCCTCGTATGTTAAATCCTCTGCTATAACGTCTGGTTCTAACTCAATGACGTGGTTTGGGTCCTTCACATATTTACGTAACATAGATATGTGAAAAACGTTATGGATGCGAGACATACTTGGTGGTAGGGCTAGTCTGTAGGCTACGGTTCCTATTCGATCGAGGATTTCAAATGGGCCAATAAATCGAGGGTTGAGCTTTCCTCTCTTTCCGAATCTCGTAACCCCTTTCCATGGAGAAACACGTAAGAATACATGATCTCCGACGTTGAAACTTTCGTCTCTCCGATGAAGATCAGCATAACTCTTTTGTCGTTCTTGTGCGGTCTGTATTCGTTGTCGGATCATTTGGATCTTTTCGGTCGTCAAGCGTACCAACTCGGGTCCCAACAATTTTGCTTCTCCTACCTCATTCCAACATATTGGAGAGCGACACTTCCTTCCATACAATGCCTCGAATGGAGCCATGCCTATGCTTGCTTGGTAACTGTTGTTGTAAGAAAATTCCACCAACGGCAAGTACTTATCCCAACTTCCTTTGAAGTCTAATACACAAAGTCTCAAAAGATCTTCGAGGGTCTGGATCGTCCTTTCCGATTGTCCGTCCGTTTGAGGATGGTATGCAGAACTAAAACGTAGTTCAGTGCCCATAGCTTTTTGTAGACTGATCCAAAAGCGTGAAGTGAATCTAGGATCTCGATCAGAAACTATGGAAACTGGCATGCCATGCAATCTCACGATCTCATTTATGTACATACCGGCAAGACGTTCAAGTGAAAAGTTTTCTCGTATAGGCAAGAAATGAGCAGATTTGGTCAATCTATCTACGATCACCCAAATTGCATCTAAGCCTTGAGAAACTTTTGGAAGACCCGTCACGAAGTCCATATTGATGTGTTCCCACTTCCATTCGGGAACTTCAAGTGATTGTAATGGACCTTTAGGAACTTGATGCTCTGCCTTGACACGTTGACAAGTTAGGCACCTTGAGATAAACTCCGCAATCTCTCTTTTCATATTGTTCCACCAAAATGTATGTCGAAGATCTCGATACATCTTGGTACCTCCTGGGTGGATTGCAAACGGCGTGTTGTGTGCCTCCATCATGATTTTATGCTTTAATTCAGGATCGTTAGGAAGACAGAGTCGAGAGTTGACTCGAAGTATTCCTTTCTCGTCGATTCTTGCTTCGGAAATGGCACCTTCTTGTACTTTCTTTATCATGTTTATCAGTTCCGGATCGGTAGCTTGAGCAGCTTTAATTTTATCGATTAAAGTTGGTTCTACTCGCACGTGAGCAATCTTCGAGTGGGTCCCTGGTGTCTTTAGCTCTATCTCCATCTTTTGCAAGTCGTACAAAATACACTTTTGTGTTGTCAGCAGTGCACTTGTACTTGCATAAGATTTTCTGCTCAAAGCGTCAGCTACAACGTTCGCCTTTCCCGGGTGATACTGGATTGTGTGGTCATAATCCTTTAACAGCTCAAGCCAACGTCGTTGTCGCATGTTGAGTTCCTTCTGGGTGAAGAAATACTTGAGACTTTTATGATCCGTATAGATATCCACTTTTTCTCCGTACAAGTAGTGTCTCCAGATCTTCAACGCGAAAACGACTGCTGCCAACTCTAGATCATGAGTAGGATAATTTTTCTCATAATCTTTGAGTTGTCGAGAGGCGTAGGCTATAACCTTTCCATGTTGCATAAGGACACAGCCTAGACCTTTGCCAGAAGCATCGCTGTAGATAACAAATTCTCCTGATCCTGATGGTATGGTCAGAACAGGAGCTGAAACCAGTCTCTTCTTGAGTTCTTGGAAACTTTTCTCGCATTCCTCGCTCCATATGAATTTTGTGCTTTTCCGAGTAAGCTGCGTTAATGGAGTGGCGATTCGAGAAAATTCTTCTACGAATCTCCGATAATAACCAGCTAGACCCAGAAAACTTCGGACTTCGGTTACTGTTTTGGGTTGTTCCCAATTTAGTACCGTTTCAATCTTCGCAGGATCGACTGATATTCCTTGACTAGAAATCACATGCCCAAGAAACGCGACCTCCTCAAGCCAGAACTCACATTTCTTCAACTTGGCATATAATTTATTTTCACGGAGCTTTTGTAGTATCAATCTCAGGTGTTGTTCATGATCCTCGCGACTCTTGGAGTATATGAGGATGTCATCAATAAAGACAACCATAAAATGATCCAAATGTTCCTTGAATATCCGGTTCATCATGTCCATGAAAGCTGCAGGAGCATTAGTTAGTCCAAAAGGCATGACTAAGAACTCATAATGCCCATAACGAGTTCTGAAAGCAGTCTTTGGAATGTCCTCAGCTTTAACCTTTAACTGATGATATCCAGAACGGAGATCAATCTTTGAGAAATGTTGAGCGCCTTGCAATTGATCAAACATGTCATCAATCCGAGGTAACGGGTACCTGTTCTTGATGGTGACATGGTTCAATTCTCGGTAGTCAATGCACAATCTCATACTCCCGTCTTTCTTCTTCACAAATAGAACAGGAGCACCCCAAGGTGATGCACTCGGACGAATGAAACCGGTATCCAACAATTCCTGTAGTTGGACTTTTAACTCTTGAAGTTCAATGGGGGCCATTCGGTAGGGAGCTTTGGAAATGGGCTTGGTACCGGGTTCAAGATCAATATAAAAATCAATTTCACGGTTTGGGGGTAAGCCAGGAAGTTCTTCAGGAAAAACGTCAGGAAACTCATTAACAATGGGAATATCATTCAAGTTTGACGTATTTTTGTTCAAATCAGTGACATGAGCTAAAAAGGCTTGACATCCGTTTTTCAATAAACGAATGGCTTTATGGCTAGAAATAACAGTTATAGATTTCAATGGTTTAGTTGCTTGAATTTGCATGACAGGTTGATTAGGAATATGAAAACTAATAATCTTATGAAAACAATCAATTTTAGCATGATGGGTAGTCAACCAATCAATTCCTAAAATCACATCAAATTCACGCATCTCCAAAGAAATAAGGTCAACAGATAATGTGAGGTTGTTGATTTGAACTAGGCAAGATTTATAGACAGTAGATGTAATGGTCATTTCTCCTAATGGGGTTTCAACTGATAAGTCAAAGTCCAAGTTTTCAGGAGTTAAGTTTAAACGCTGAGCACATGCAGGTGAGATAAAAGAATGGGTAGAGCCAGTATCTAACAAAGCGTAGACTTCACGAGAATTTATGAATAGCTTACCGGTTATCACCTCGTTCGAGTTTCGTGCCATTTGGGATGTCACAACAAAAGCTCTCCCTTGAACTACAGATTTTCCTTTATCCGCGCTAGCTTTTGGTATCATCATTGCAGCTGGACTTGATTTTGTGGCAGGACAAAACCGCGCAAGATGACCCTCTTTCCCACAACTGTAGCACTTTTTGGACTGCAGTGTACAGTTTGGGCTGATGTGACCTTCCTGACCACACCTATAGCATCTCACTGGTGGTCGATCTTCTCCCCTTGAAACTGGGGTCGGTGCTGGTGTTGGTACTGGTGCTGGTGCCCTTCCATAATTATTATGGAATCTCTTTCTTTTGAAATTGTTCCCACTAGATTCTCCTCTTCTGTTATTTGGTATGGAATTACCACCGAAGTGTTGGTTACCTCCTCGATGGTTCTCGTTCCTGTGGTTGTTGTCACTCCTTTCTCTATGCTGATCATTAACTCTTGGCTGCAATGTTTCATCTGTTTGCTCCACCCTTTGAGCCCTATCCACAACATCTGAATACAAACTAAATTTATGAGAGCTAAGTTGTTGACGAATTTTGAATCTCAAACCTCTTAGGAACATCCGACTCATTCGTGCTTCGTCATCCACAAGATGGGTGGCAAAGCGAGATAACTCGGCAAACTTAGCTTCATATTGGGAGACTGTCATGTTTCCCTGCTCCAGCTTAATGAATTCCACTTCCTTCATATGGCGGATGCTTTCTGGGAAGTACTTCTCGTTAAACAGTTCTTCGAATTCTGTCCAAGACATTTCGAGTGCTGAAGGTTGGATACGTTTTACCGCTTCCCACCAATGGTCTGCCTCACCTCGTAACATAAAAGTGGCAAATGGCACCTTCTGATCATCAGCGCATTGTAAGACATCAAGTATTTTTGTCGTCTGCTTCAGCCATGCCTCCGCTTTGAGTGGGTCAGGCTTCCCGTGGAATTCAGGTGGTCCTAATTCTTTAAATTGCTTAACAGTGACCATCCTCAAATTGCCAGCGTTTCTACCGTTATTATTGACTGGATTTCCTCTTCCTTGATTATGTATGAACTGCATGAAATTCCTAAAGAATCCATCGTTCATCATGTTATCAGGAACATTATTTCCTGAGTTGGCAGGAGGATTGTTTGGGGCCTCTTGATTCTCGGCTACATTTGCTTCAGGCATTCCATAGTTAACCTCTTGATTTCCAGATGCCATACTAAACTGTGGTCACAAAATAAATGTTAGTTCAAATAAACTGACTCATCACTTCATGTTCCTACATTCAAATCGACTCATTAGATAATAAAATCTATTTTAGGTAGGACACACTAGTGACTGATTCTATTCGTCTCTCCCCTCCTAGTTCTACCCCAGATCTCCATTAAAGACCATATCCCTAAGCTCTGATACCAACTGTGACGCCCCCAAATCTGGGCCCACACAGCCCAAACTTGAGTCGTCAAAATACTACAACAAAATTATTACAACAAAGCACAACGTACAACAATACAGTGTATAATAATACACTACTAAGTCTTCACTATTATTGCCACACTATTTTACAAAACGTGAAAACTATGATAACTATTCCTCGGACCCTCACTCCATTCCCCGGCTAGACCCTGTTATGTTTCCATCTCCTGTTGAAAAACAATGGAACAAAAGAAAGGGTGAGCTCAAATAGCCCAGTAAAGAATATCATGACTAAGATAATGATGAATAAATTATCATTAGTCTTCAACAATTGAGTTCTTGATAGAATACAATAGACTACAAGGTTTATATCAAAAACTGCAGTTAAATTCTTAAACAACGTTCAGATCAATAATAGCAGCGGAATGAGTAATCTATTAGAAGAATAATGCAGACTATAATGTCCACTCGGTTCTCTTTTTAGGAAAAATATCATCAACTTTTATCATCTGAAATATCATTAGTCAAGATAATACAAATTCACAGTTCCTGATCATAATCATGCAGATCAACAGTTCATCTTTGCACTACGGGCCAAAGACATTCAATATAACACCAACGGTCATGATTATACCAGATTCAGCCTTTGGTCATAATCATACCAAACAACAATTCATCTTTGCACTACGGGCCAAAGAGAACATTCACCACATGCCATAAAAGACACCGAACAGATGTATCGCCTTTAACCTATTATATCGCCTTTAACCTATCATCTGTTCAACAAATATATCACATCTGTGCCCCCGGCCACAGATATTCACAACAGCTTGATTTTTGGATGATTAGAATGATATAAATGATGAACAGAAGAAATAGGATAACAATAAGTATCGAAAGTTTACTTTGTACAGATTCAAATAATGTCCAAATTGTCAACATGATGTGGAGTGAAATTTAAAAATGATATTCAAGATCCACAGTTCAGAATAACGGTTACAATTCAATAGAAAGGTTCACGTAAATAGGAAGGTTCAGTTGAAATAATGAAGTTCAACTATTATGGAACATATAATATTTTCAGGAATTATAGAAGCAATAGTTCCATAATAAATTTCGATTTAGGAGTATGAAAGAAAATAATATCCCTTACCGTAGCAGGTTTGATTAACAAAAGGTGAAGGAAATTAATACAAAGGGTTATTCACCAACAGGCGGCAATCCGCTCTGTAAGGTTATTCCCACAATTTAATAGAATTTGAGTATAAAGAGTTATTCACCAAACAGGCGGTAATCCGCTCCGTAAGGTTATTCCCACAATTTAATAGAATTTGAGTACAAAGAGTTATTCACCAAACAGGCGGCAATCCGCTCCGTAAGGTTATTCTCAGAGATTAATAATGAATGAATACGAAAGGTTATTCACCAACAGGCGGCAATCCGCTCCGTAAGGTTATTCCCACAATTTAATACATGGAAATAAAAGGCACGTCCTATGAGTAAGAAAGAAACAATATTATTATCGAGAATCAAATAATGATAATCCCTTACCATAGTATGTTTGAATAATGGAAGATGAAAAAGATGGTATCCCTTACCGTAACACGTGACTAGATATTGATTTAAATGAGGTTGATTAACTTGAACAGTACACGTATACTTATAGATCTTCACAAATACTCAAGATGACTTAAGCACACTTAGAGAGAACTTTCACAAGAAGTATTTAGAGAGAGAAAGAAAGAACAAGTAAGGAAGTTTATGAAAAATCCTTAAGTTAAGGCTTCTATTTATAGCCAAAAATCTCATCATTCATTTAATCTAAACCATTCATTTAAAGATCATCTTTTAATCTACACCATCCATTTCAAATATTATATTATCTTTAATCTACACCATTCATTTCATATCACCTAATAATCACCTAACTTTATATTATAAACAAATCAATTTAATTATTCAACAATAATTCACACTTTAATCTACACCATTCATTTCATATTACCTAATAATCACCTAACTTTATATTATAAACAAATCAATTCAATTATTCAACTTTAATCTACACCATTCATTTCATATCACCTAATAATCACCTAACTTTATATTATAAACAAATAACTTTATCAATTCAATTATTATGACTAATTGTTATAAATACAGTATAGTTAGCTCTTAGATATCAAGTCAATAAATTAATGAAATACAACTGTTTAAATAACATCATAATAGAGATAACAATAATGTAAAATAAAGCATACGTTACTGTGTAATGACAATTATTGATTCAATAATGTGAATTACTGTGCATATGTTACTGTGACAATTATTAGGTTCAATAATTTTAAAAACAGTGCAACAACAATTATTGACTCAATGATATAAAATACAGTGTAATGACAATTATTAAATCAATAATGCAAAATACTGTGTAACAACAATTATTGAATTGATAATATAAAATATTATGCAGTGACAATTATCGATGAAATGATGCGTAACAGTTACGGTGTCAATTATCAGACCAATAATATGAGACACTATGCAATACCGTGTGTTACTGTAGAGTACCGTGTGCTACAGAAAATACCATAAACTACCGTATGCTACTATTCTTTTATCACCGGTATTTTAACAGTTCCGTTGACTATTTTTATTTAAAAAGGTTACTTCTGTCGTTTTCTATATTCGACAAATATTCCGTTGTGGGGTCCACTAATAATTTATTATTTCGGCGCCGTCGTACGGCACGAATATTCCCCGACCAAACGAATATTCCCCGACAAAGCGAATATTGTCCGACAAAATAAAATTTGCACATAACATCCTTAACTTTCAATTTTGTTAATTTAACCACTTACTGTTTCAAAAAAAAATATATATATGAAGAAAAATTAAATTTTGTATTTCATAAAATTCGGGGTCTTACAAGTAGAACTTTAAAGTAACATAATTTTTGATCTAGGAAGAATTACAGGACCCATAATATATTAAATCGAAACTTGTGATGAGCTCTACAACTCATCGCCTTTGTCCATTATATGTATTATTTTAAGTCCGAAAAAACTGTTTTAAGTAATCTAATCGTTGATCAAAGTTTGGTCAAATTTGGATTTTTTTTTAATTTTTTTTATTTTAATTTTTCTATTCCTGATTGATGTTAGGAAGTTATTTATTAAGACTATAAATATGGTTATTAGCGCTTGTTAACAGCTACGTATTTTATCAAATAATAATAATATTATTATTTTTTTGTGAGTTTTTTTTTTTGTGTGTGTGTGTGTAGATTCAAGAGTTTATCTTATATTTTTATTAATATATTTAAACCTATAAATAATATTTTTATTAAAGCATTACAATTTAATCATATTTTAGTGCATCAAACTCCTTCGCCCATTCATTTGCGAGGGCATGACAAAGATAAATCCCAACCGCAACATGCATGATTTAAATAAGATAAAGCTTATCTTATCATTTTACAGTTGTTTAGCTTGTTGTCTAATCATGTAAATAATTTGAAGTATCCATGTGCATGTATTACTCTATAAGTATAATAGAAAATAGAAGCAACAGGGAGCTTCAAAATAGCAATTTGAGAAATCGTTTTAAACATGATGAAATGGTGGAAAGTTTGTTTTGTATTTATATTTTTTAATGTCAGAGAGTGAAAGAAACAGTAAATAGTGAAAAAAAGTTCTTTAATTTAAAAGTTGAATATAAACATCATTTTAAGAGTGCGCATTGTATATTACATAAAAAATTTAATTATTAATATTATTAATATAACGTATTCTTCTTCAAAAAAAATAAAAAATTCAGTGGGAGCTGGAGCCAACACTCTCCCAAGTTTAGCTTTGCCACTGACTTAAATTATAACATTTTGATAAAAGACAATATTGCCTACCCTATTTAACTAGACCCCTTTAAGTAGGAAGAAAAAGATTTAACAGTTTTGGAAAAAAAACAAAACATGATCATCGATCCAAGTCATGCAAATTATTTTTGATTTTGTGAATAATCTACTAAACAAAGTGACAAACACATAGGCACTAGAAAAATTATAAATTTAGACTCAACATAAGTACTAGGCAGTTAGGTAAGCTTTTGTCTCAATACACTGATTAGAATTTATTCATTTATTGTTCCTAAGATGGCTAGAATATGAAATTAAACAAGGGCAGATCCATGTTGCACCAGTGGGGTATATATATATATATATATATATATATATATATGTTATGGAAGAATCATTCAAACTTATTCTATTGTTCTATTATACAATTACGTTACCAGAAAAGCCTACATAATTACAGCAGCACATGGTCACTCAAACCAACAAAATCATCACTAAATGTAATACACAAGACAGAATCGTAGGATCATTTCGGCCTGGTTATACATTCATTCATTCTGAATTATAATTGTATTACCCTTCTTTCCAAGTTGTACAATCTGATTGGTTTACGTCTCACTCGCTTCAAATTTTGAAAAATGAAAAAGAAAATATTTTTACAAAAAAAACATCTCATAGGATGAAAATAATGCCTTATATATACAAGAGAGTGATCCATAACATGTATTTACTATAAATCCTTATAGGGCATATACCATTTATAGCATACGCTCCAACTATTAACGGCCGAGATTAAACTGAGAAATGCGGCATTCGCTCCTAATACTAGCGAACGCTAATTAAAATAAGAATTTGGCTTATATTAACTATAATTTTGGCCTATATTAACTAAAGTTTAGGGTTTATTAACTAGGGTTTAGGACTAGTTAATAAATTCTAAACCCTAGTTAATAAACCTTAATATAGGCCAAAACCCTAATTAATAAACCCTAAACTCTAGTCAGTAAATCCTAAATTTTAGTTAATAAACTTAAACTCCAATTAATATAGGTCAAACCCTTATTATGATTAGCTTTCGTTATTATTAGTAGTGGATATTATGTGTTTTTTTACCGTTCGCTACTAATAGTAGCGGACGGACGTCAATTTTTAATTTCTAATCTTGATCCTTCCTTCTTATTTTTAATAGTATAGATAGTTTATGCCCTATAAGGATTCATAACAAATATATACTATGGACCAGCTCTCATATATATATATATATATATATATATATATATATATATATATGAGAATTCATCCATAGCAACCGATTTCTAAGAATACTATTCTAGTAATCACATTTTAAATCGTCCAGATAAATAATTAATGATTTAAATTAAAATAAGTAAAACTCCTACAGTTAGAAATTTTAACGACAACAACTTTTCTCCCCCTCCTATAATTAATAACAAAAATATCCCCAAAAACAAATATAGAATTTATTAAAAATTCTTGTTGCTGCAAGTTGTAGCGGTAGGTTCTCCATGCTTATTTTATACAAGTCTTTTCTTATTCATTCAGACTGAGTCAGTCATGTTTCAAGTCAGTTTAAATAATTTATATTTTATTACGCACTAGGCATTGTATATAGGATTGCCAGAATTAGTTTCATCTTTGTTGCATGAAGCTTTTACACTACAAGAAAATAGGTCATTGGCAACGGACATGTCCGTCGTTAATGACCAATGTGCCATCGGCAAAGAGATCATTGGCGACGAATATGCCCTTTGGCAATGTCGTCTCCCTAAGGGTCATCACTCCGTGCTACCGTTGATCATTGTCAACAGTAAAGTCATTGGCGATGGACAGTTCGTCGGTAATAAGGTCATTTGCGATGGAATTTTAGTCGCTAATGAGTCCGTCGCCACTAACTTCTTTTTTAAAAAAAATATATAAAAGTTTTTAACTCCCTGTTTTATCTTAATAAATCTGCACTTATTTAACAAATAAACCACTAAATATAAACAACTAAATATACAAAATTAGCAATATATAACATCTATCTTATAAAATTATATATATTATCAAAATTGTACAAATATTCACAGAATGTGATGTTTGTAGATACAAACACTAAAATATCTATCTATTTATACACCATTGTCATCGTTGTCATCGGCAAACAATCAAACATCGTCAATCGATTTGTCGTTTCCTGCAGAAAACCACCATTTTTACACCATATCATTATAAATTAAATAAGTAACATGTGGTAAGATACTGACATTTGATGTTTTGAGTATGAAGTGAACACAACAGCCAAAAAGCATGCACGTTAAAAATATATTTTCCTGAAAATTGGAACATGCAATCCATAAGTGTGGTTTAGTGATTGTTCTTTGTGCGTATAAGCATTTTTATGACCAAGATAATGTGAATAGTTCATGCCCAATTCTGCATGACATAAATTCAAGCAGTTGCACCCCAATCCCATAACACAAACACACACGCGCACACGCATACAAAATATGTAGGAAAACTTCAATAACAAAGCAAAACAAATAAGCGAGGGAATATATTTCCTAACACAATGGGAAAGGGAGGAAAATCAAAGGGGAAAAATGGAAGGAATAATTAAAATACAACAAAACTCAAACTAATGATCAACAGTTGTCGTTTTCTACATTATCTTATGATATTTGCAAGTTCTAATTTAAATTAATCAAAAAATTACTATCTTATATGGTAACAAACATAATCAAACGTTACCACCTTAACTGATTTTTTCTAGGTTGAAAGATTTTGTAGAAACTTTCATAAAACTAAACACTCAAGCTCAAAGATTATAAATTTTAGTAGCTATATCTTTCCTTCAACTTGAATCAGAAGCACAATATAATTAACAAAGTAAAAAAGAATGAGTTTCTCTATGAAGACTCATATGAGTTTGAGTACTACTTACTGGATTAGAAAGCAACTTTACCCGAGAGAGGAAAGTATAAGCAATAAGAAATTGAAGCAATTTGGTCGAATATGCTTCAGAAGTATTTATGCTTCATAAGAGATAATTGGCTCTCAAATACCTAATTATTGCAATAGTACAAATGTTAGTTAATGTGTATCAATGTACATATATTGCAAAAAATTGGGGTGAGTTTTAAGGTCAAAAGGATTCATGGAAGAAAGAGAGCAACATGTTACTTACAGAGCTCTGAGTTCAATACAACTCGTAATTTCCTTCAGAATAAGACAACATTAAGTACATTATGACTACACAAGCAAATCAATTAAAAATAATCAGAGGGTGAACATATAGATCCTTATCCATAATTACACTCACACGAGTTCCTATTTTTTCTTAATTACTACCTCTTAGATCCCTAAATCACTATATTATACTAATACAAAAAATAAAAGCATGCTCTTATAGTATACAAGATGACTACCAGTGAGCAGGTACCTTATTGGGGTGTGGAATAAGGAGAGTTCCAACACTAAAAGACACCTCCTCTTACATACAAATTTAAGGGGAAAATTTAGAATTCCCAATAACAAACTAATGTGTTCCTTAAGAATCTGGTTAATACTTTTGCCAGAAGATTGTGTATGAACAAAACTCAAACATACATAAATACAAACACCAAGTAGGCATATTCTAACTGCTTTGAAACAACAGAAAACAAGAGTAGTCAATTAACAAATACCCAAAACAAAGAATAAGAAATCTAGTAGAATTAGCTCAGAAGTTGAATGGAACATAAAAAGAATCAGAATTAGAAAGTAAGAGATGGGTGTTATTACCTAATAGACTTGGATTCTGAAAGAGTACAAGAAACCAATCCCCTATTATTTGGAACTAAAGAATCCATTTTTGGTGAAAGAAAATTAGAGAAGACATGATTACGGGAACCACTAGTCTTATAACATATTCATTACATCTTCAATTTTCTTCTTTGAAACAACATCTATTATAGATTTAGTAAGATGCCAATTTTCAGTTTTATGAGCTCTGAGGAAGAAAAATCCCAAAAGAAAAAAAGGGTTCTTTTCTTTCAACAAGAATTAGTCATATGAAGCTTCAAAATTGACAAAAACAATTAGAATTGAAACCCTCGTAATCTTGATTGAATGATGGTGAAAAAATTAGGGGATGAATTAGGGTTATATTTAAGGGGAAATTTCAATTGGGAAACTTATCGAGCTTGAGAGAGGTGGCAACGAGGACTGTGGATGGTGACGGTGAGAATCAGAAGAAGGGCGAGGCGAGCTACTCACGGCGACAGCGAGAGGAAGAGGGAAATGAAGAATTTCGCGCGGGGAAGAATAAGCTGAAAAATTAAACTGGGATTGATTAAATTAAATAAAGAGTCATTACCGACGGCACTGCCGTCGATATTAATCCCGCTGAGAATGACTCAATACCGACGGTACCTCCCCGTCACTAATGAATTGAGCCTGTCGCCCCTACACCCTTGTCGCACGTGCAAAGTGAGAAAGATGGCGCGGATGAGTATAATTACGTCATTGTTGACGACATCCATTCACAACGGTTGTGTCGTCACCATTGAGAACATTATCGACGGTGTTTAGCCCATCAGCAATAAGGCCGTCGACTATGACTTTTTTTTTTTGTAGTGATATATCTTTTCCTTTCCCATGTTATTTGTAATTAATATATTTAATAAATATATTATATTAGATATATCTAATAAGATAAAAGATATATTATGTTAGATATAATTAATTAATTTTATTAAATATATTTAATTTTATTTTTATGAGTTTTATAAATTTCATAATTTATTGTCTAAAATAAAATAAAAATAAATTTGTGACGTAGTAATTAAAGTTGATAATTCTTCAAAATAAAAGTGAAAAAGGGCCCAAAAAAAAAACTGTCAAACCCAGTAAGGATGGAAACGAAAAATATATCTTGCTCCCTCAATCCTAAGAAAAATAATTCGCCTTTTTCCGATAGTAAGGCTCGTTAGAAAGTATTTAGCATTTGATTTATTGAATTTATTATTCAAATTAGATTTGAATTTATTATCATGCTAAAACTAATTCTGTGTTGGTGAATTGGGAAAGAAAAGAATTTATATTTTGATTTTTGATTTTTGATTTACTAATGATCTGGTCTGGTCGATCCAATCATGCTATTGAACGATAAAACCTTAAAACGATAGGAAGAGAAAATGGCTGACTATTGGATAGTACGTGTTTTATAATATCAGAAAAAAAATCTAATCTTCTGGGGGCGAAGCAACTTGATTTAATTTTATTTATTGTTTTTGGCAAATCATAAGTAATGCAACTGGGTTTAATTTTTAAATAAAAAAGGGATAAATGATATTTTCCCGCCACACTTATAGTACATTAATATAAAATTACATGGGATAACATTTTCTCTTTTCTCTCTCCTAACTTCCGTTTTATATTTGTGGAAGGCTTTCTTATTTTTAGAGAGTGCCACCCCTAGATCTCTCTTCTTTTGCTTTCTATTGCGTATTATTATTATTATTATTATTATTATTATTATTATTATTCTATCCTTTTGTGGAGTTTGTTTTCTTTTAGTGAGATGCATTTTCTGCATAAGATAATTGATTTCTTTTCTTGTTATGAAAGATTTTTATTATCATCTCTCGTGAGATTTGTTTTTTGTATTTTGAGAATTATTTTTTTGACTGTGAAGTTTTTTTCAGTACGTGAATTGATAAAAATAAATTGTTTAGATTGTGAGATTTTTTTCATTACTTATTATTCTATCACTTGTATTGAAGAATTGTTCAAATTTGTATTCACTAATTGTTATTACGGTTGATACTCTTCATGATTATAATGTTATTTTGTTTGAAAAACTACCCATTCAATTTGTTTTATTATAATCTGGTTATCTTTTTAACATATTACAGTAAATAAATATCAATCTTTTCGACTATTTGATCAAAAAATAATACATTAATCAACAGGGTTTTATCTCATATGGGCCTAGAATGCAAATTTTCATGGATTCAATTGGACGTAATCTTTATTGAGAATGTAAAGTTTTATCCTTCAAGTAAATTTTTAATTATATAGCACTCATAATCCGTTGATATTAAATTAGAGTTTTTAATAATTTTCTTAATATTAAAAAATAAGAGGGATTGAAAATTAAATTTCAAACATAAAAATTCAAAAATTTGTAAACACCATCATATTGGAACAAAATGAAGCAATACTTATGCACTCCTTGGTTCTAATCACCAAATGATCCAGACCCAACACAATACCCGAGGTTAGGAGTTTTATTTTTTTATGTTGATGATATTATAAATGATATAATATCCTCAAATTTAACAATATAATTTTATTACTATGTCATTATTACTAAATTAAATACTCATTATATTTTAAAATAAATATAAAAAAATTGTATACTTAAATTTATAAATTTTACGAATATAACTCAAATTTTTTTTCCATTTTATAGAACTGATGGAGAATTAGATAAATTGGTAATTAACCCATTTTAAGAGTTAAAATGACAGCACATAAATAAATAGTGTGAAACACCACGTGACAAGAGCCCCCAGGAACTCCGGAGCATCTAATAACTTTTCCATCGGCAGACCACAATTACTTGATTATGCAGGAGTGCTAATAGTCTATGGGATGGAATTATGTTTCACGTATATTTATGGTATTGCCGGAGTTTCCGGATTATCTATAATTTAATTTACAAGGGGCTATAAATCAATTTGAGTATATAATACTTTTTAACAAAAAAATGTTTAGCTGACCTTTATAAGATTCTACAATAATTTGATGTTTTTTTTATTTGTATGAAGTAGGTAACTAATTAGCACCAGTGATTAATAAATAAATAGTTCTTAGAACAATAATTATCTCAATACCTTGGAATCTGTCTAACTCTTCACAATTCATAAACGTTTGGTATAGGTTTTTGTACTAATGAATGATTATGATTATGAAATTTAAAAACCTAATCCATTATGGGAAATTGTTTTTCACAGCTTGAATAGTTATTTATTTATTCTATAATTCTAATTATTCAACTTGGATGCATCAGTTCCAATAATCATGTATTATATAATTATTTCAATCACTAGAAAAAGAATAACATGCATGGTAAAATTTGTGTTGAATGATAAAAGTTCTTATCCGACTTTACCTATGCATCACTCATTTATATACACGCATGCACACACGCGAAAGAAAATTATTTTCATTAAAACCCAAAGACATCATACAGTTGTGACAAAGTCAAAAAGTTTTGGATTGGGTAACAAATTGTTTACTTAATTATAAAACCTCATAAACGATATTTCAAACTAACAAAACTACACCTTCAGCACAACTTAGCCTTAAGCATACAAATTGAAATTAAAGATACCCATATTGAAGGAAGCCGACACGGCAGCTGATCATCATCATCTTTCCTGTGATGCATTCGCTATATGTAATTGTACATATACTCCCTCTATTCTTATATAAAAAAAAGTCTCATTTAATTTACAAATTTTGCAATTATTAAAGATATATTTTTTTTCATGTTTACTCATAAAATTGTTAGTTTAATAATTTTGATATTAATTGTAATATAATTAAAATGACAAACTTGAGACTATTGTGTCATTTTATACTACTATCAATAAAAAATAGACTATTTTTATTGAATAAAATAAATTGACAAATAAAAATCTTTTTCTGATACAGAAGGAGTATTATTTAGAACAGTGTAAATATACTTGCGTCTTTTTCAGGTATAAAGTGAGTATTGTTTAGAACAATCCATTATTTTTTATATGTCGTTTTAGAGAAAAAAAATTCTTTATTTTTTTATCTATTGTTCATAGATTTCAAGAAAGAATTAATGAGTTAGTTTGCTATATTATCCCTAATTATTTAATAAGAACTTATTTCTCTCTCATCTTTTAAATAAATTTTAGAAAAATAATACGGAGTTTTTATACCCAATTTAATCTATTAAACAAAACGCAGTAATTATATTTTTTAATACATTACTTTCTTCCTAAAACATCAATTAAAAAGATAGCATGTAGCATGTGGGAGTTGTAGAGAGAGTAGTGTCGTCTCTCTATAGAAAAATGTCAGCTTCGTGTTAACCAAAGAAATAAAAATCTAATATTCAGTAGTAGTCACTGACGAATGCTTGATGTTAGATTATTTAAAAAATATAACTTATGAGATTTATATTCCTTAAGATATAATATTTGTATATACTTTTAATATATATATATACACACACACACACACACACACACGCACACTCTTTTTTTGGTTTTTTTCATGTTCTAAATATAATATTAGTGCGTAGAGGGTAATTAAAGACTCACCCACAGCAGGCCACTAGTGTCCACATCTATATGATTTTTGCCCAAAGTAAAATTTGGAATAAAGTTTGTGGTCAATTAATCCACAATTATCAAATCTACAATATGCAAGAAGATAAAAAAAGTTATGTTCTGAAGGAGTGTTTATGAAATTTTATTTATATATTTAATATTTAAATTTATATACCTTAAAATTTAACCTGAAAAGTATGGGGAAGAGAAGGCCCGGGCCTTTCAATATCTGGGCTAGCTAGATCTGTCCAATTCATTCATTTTATTCTCTCACTTAAACTTACTCAATGCAGCGCCATATTGGTGCGGTGCTTGTAGCTAGCCCAGGTCCACCAGTGAAGATCTCACTTGTTACTATTATTAATTAATTATTAATTTATTACTTGTACTATCATTCATCATAATAGCCACGATCACTAAAGTAAAGGTTTTTTTTTTTTTTTTTCAAGATATGAGAAATAAAGACAAGAGATTGAATGGATCCAGTTACTATGAAGTGGATTTAATGGTAAGTTTATTTTTAGATCAATAAAGTACTGATACGCAGGTTGAGGAGTGTTCTCTTTATCTGCGTATCAATACCTCATTAGTCTAAAAGTGAACTTACCATAATTGAATTATGTAAAATAAAAATAACATACTTATTGAGTAACTGAATTGAGACGTGCACAAGGTATTTTTCTTAAAGATAATTTTTTGTCTTTCGACGACATATCTCAATAATACAAAAAAATCATAGTGACTATCTTTCAGGATTCAACAATTCATTTTCTGCTAACGCTAGCGTGCACTTGAATAGCATAGGTCACAGGAACAACTCTTACTTTCTTGATTCCAACGAACAAAACAATTGATTAAAAAATATAGAGCTAGCTAATACAGAGAGAATAATGAAAAAATGAGTGGACACTATTCTGAGTTATGTTTTCCAAAGTTAAGTTGAACACTGATGGACAGAGACCTAAAAAACTGAAAAAGCATGAATTAGGGTCTGTAATGAAAATAATCAAAGTATACGTTTTGTTTCAATTTCAAGCCATAAATTTAGCACATGTGAGCAACAAAATAGCCATGAATTAAGGTGCTAATTCTTCTCTCCAAATTCCACCAATCAGGGTAATAATAATTGATATCAAATCAAGGATGGCTGTTACACAACTTAATGGTCAAGGAATTCAAATTTGACTTTGAAAATTTAATACCTCCAAAAAATACTAACATGAACATATTGAATAAATGTGCACTAGCATGTATACCTCTGATATGTTTCTTTAATTTGATTATATGGTTGGTTAATATATAATATTTATACTTATATTTTAATAACAGTAACAATTTAGTATTTATGTAAGATTATATTCATAAGGAAACAATTTTCTTCTAAAATTATATTATCTAATTAATAATAAAATTCTACCTATATTTGAAATATAATTGTACATATATATTTTAATAATATTAAAAAATTCAAGTTTTAATTGTACATATATATTTTAATAATATTAACAAATTCAAGAGGACAAACCAACTTGTCTATTTAATTATAGAATAGATAAACAAATAATACTGATGTTTTAAATTTATTTTTAAGAAGTCTTATTGAATAGAGTAATTAGTTTTTATTTTTTATTTAATAATTGAATCAGATGATTGGTTAATATATTAGATTTAGACTTATATTTTTATAATAGTAACAAGTTAATATTTGCTAAGTTAATCAACTGAAAATTATTTTCTTTGAGTATTATATATGTCGATGCTGAGAAAAAAATTCTAGTATTTCTTCCAAATCCACTCTCATGTTTTCTTTAATTTGGTGCGATTAGATGAGATATTTGGAAAACGGATTGTTTGTCAACGGGTTTAGAAAGTTTAATTTTAGGTTTTGGCCAATGTGACAGAATCGCTAGTTGGTATAAGTTTAAATAAATGTAATAATCCATCCGATCGAATTTTAAGGTTTTAAAAGTTAAATGGTTCAAAATGTGACTCCAATCATGCAATACATTGGTCTACAATCGAGATTCATAGAGTTTAGGGGCTTGCTTAAGTGAGGGGAAGCACTCCCTAACTTTTGTGAATCATGGTTACCACCTTCCTAATCTTTTCTCAAATTTAGAAAGTGTTGTCTTAATGTGTGTACTAAGGTTGTGTTTGATAAAACTGAATGTTAAAATCTAAACAGTTTAGACATCTTAATAATGTAAACCATCTGTCTAGAATTATATCTGAATGAAGAAATACTGTTTGATAATTAATTTTTTCAAAATGTCTGAATAACAGTATTTTACTATTTTAACATTCTAAACAGTTTAAGTGTTTGATAATCAGAAATATGTCTGAATAATATTTTAAATAAAAAAAAGGAACAGCGAGTATTTAACTAAAATAAATAAAATACAAATTAAATAGAATTCAAGTTAAATGAATGAGTTTTTAACTAAATTATAATATTTTATTATTAAAAAAAAAGACATTTTAACAAACATAAAACTCTTATTTTAAATGAGTTAAAATCAAATTAGATCATATTATTGGTCAATATATTATATTAATAACTATATATATTTTTGGTTTAATGTTTAGTTTCATAGGTAAATATTTTCTTTATAAAATTATAGTATCTAAATAATAATAAAATCTTAGTTATAATTGAAATTATACATATATATTTTAGTTATGGTAACAAATTTAAGATTGATCTCTGTGATAATTTTTTTTTCTCCAACTATAAATTATCCTAGTAGTAATATAATTGTACTTCAATTTTTCAGCTTTGTCCCTCTGACCTTTAAACGGTCATAACTTTCAATTCGATAAGACTTAGGAGACGTGCCACCCCAATCTGAAAAACTCTTTTAAAATTTTCGCAATGGTATCGCATTTGACCTTGTTCGGATCTATTAAGAGAGAGAAAAGAGGCTACAAGTATCTTGCTATGTCAAAAGTGGTGTTTTGAGCATTCTTTTACACTTTAGTACCCTAAAGCCTATAAGTGCCTTCTAAGTAATTTCTCTTGCCTTTGTCATTCATGATTTAACATCCCCAATTTATCATAATTTTATAATCTTATCTTCTTGTTGTAAATAATCAATAATTATTAAATATAAGTGTAAAATTTGGGTGTCTATAATGTATGATTCAATTATTTCTCATGATAATAATTATTACAAAATAGGGTTTTTATCTAAAATTATTTCTCATGATAACATACTATATAATGCTATACTATTTATCTTTGTTTTTTATGGTCTTATTGTATATTTATGGTATTTTTACAATTTTATTTTATTACTTATAAATATATAGTTGAATAAAATAATTTATTTTTAATTTAATAATTAGATTATATTATTGGTCAATATATTATATTAATAACTATATATATTTTGGTTTAATGTTTGGTAAGGTGAGTTTCATAAGAAAATATTTTCTTTCTAAAATTATGTTATCTAAATAATAATAAAATCTTACTTATACTTGAAATTATACATATATATTTTAATTATGGTAACAAATTTAAGATTGATCTTTGTGATAATTTTATTTTTTTCTCAAACTATATATTATCTTAGTAGTAATAAAATTTTACTTAATTTTGTATTATTATAAACATATCAATAAAAGTAACCAATCAATATTAGTTAAGACGATTTTATTTTGATTGTTTCTTTATAAAATTATGTTTTTAATTCTTATTTTCTTATAAAATTATGTTACTAATTTTAATCTTTGATTTGGATAGGTAAACAATAAAAGTTGACTTAGCATAGAAATTGTAATAAGTCGAATAAAAAAAGTACGAATCAAATTGTCTATTCAATTAATTATAGTATAGATGTTTGTTCATGATGGGAATTAAGAATAATTGTTCAACAAATTAGTATTCAAGCTAAAGGAAAACTAATTCTCCACATAGCCCTTCCTTTAATAAAAAGAGTGTTAATTATTTTAAAATTTGCAAAGATTAATTATATAATTTTGTTATATGTATATTTTAAAAAGAATAAAACTTTACTTTAATAGTGTGATATGAAAATAAAATTTCAATATCAAACTTAAATGTATCGTATTATTTTATACTAATATCACTTTTTAGTGAACTATTTTTTGTCAAATAATTTTTTTCTTTATAATGAATGAAACTCTTTTTTGTAGAACAAAAGAGAGTAGTAGAATCTAAGCTGTAAAAGGAGAAAGAAAGATGTCGTATAGGAAATGAAATATAGAGAAACATCATTTCATTTATGTGTTCACTTCCGTGGTTTAACCTTCAAAATGAAAGTGATACTAGTCAGTAGTTACATACTGCTATTAAATACTAGTGGGAACATATCAAGATTTTTAACATTTTGTCCCTATTTAAAAACCATTCATTTGATCATCACTTTGACATTGATTGGCCTTGAGAATAGCTTCGGTCAAAGCTTGTCTCACTATATCCGGGGCTTGGTGGTCTGGATCACGAGCTTCAACAATGGCTTCCAGGCCAAAGATATTATAGTTGCACGTAACCGTCGCATGGACAACACTCAGGTTCATTCTCTCAAACGCCTCTAATATTGACACCAGCAAATCTTTCCCCTTTTTGCACGCCAACTTTACCTCTATTAATCCTTTTTCAATCGTTTCTACTTTCATCTCCTGTCAATTATTCCATTCGCATTAGCATGCATGAAACTAGACACACACTCCTTCCATTTCACAAGAAGAGAACAATTTGAAATATTTATTGATGACGGTATAAAATGACATAATATATATTAGTCTTAATGATTAAAAACATAATTTCACTTCCACACCATCATTATTAAACTGAACGCTCATTATATTTAAAAATACATATGAAGGAAAACCGTTTTTGAATTTTGCAAATGAAACTTTTTTTGGGACGGGTAACATATATATTTACAGAGAGAGAGAGAGCACCTGGATATGGTGCATTAGGTCAAGATGTTCTTTCTGGATTGCCTCTAGTTGAAGTTTCAACTTGTAGATGTAGAGCAATGCATCCATGATGATGGAGCTTTTTTTGATCTTCACAAATAACAATACTAGTTATCAGTATATTTATAATCAACATCAGAGTTAATTGGCACCCGAAATTAACAAGAACAATGATGCAAATTAAAAAAGAGAATATTGAAATTAATGAAGAAAATGAAGCTCATAATTGTTGTATATATTACAGATTTGGAGTTGGTAAGGTATTTTAGTTCACGAAGCTTTCTACGAAATGCCATTCCCTTTTGTCCCTTGGATATTGCCATCTCTCTCTCTCTCTCTCTCTCTCTCTCTCTCTCTCTCTCTCTCTCTCTCTCTCTCTCTCTCTCTCTCTCTCTATCTAGGCTTTGAAAAAAATGCATTGAACTTAATCATGGATGCACGGGTTTTTATAGGATGAAGAAAGGGATTAGCATGATTTGGGGATATTGGATTAGCATGATTTGGGGATATTGTGTTGTCATGAATGTACTAACATGCTGTTGTCTTCTTTCTATAGTTGTTAAAGATATATCATCATCTCAACATGATTCAGCAGAAAAGACACATTTAGACCTTATAGTTAAGGAGTTTTGAGTCAAGTTGTTAGTTTTCTGTTACTTATGTAAGGGTATTCTTGTAACTTTAGTGTGGTAGTTAGAATTATAGCTGTCTGTTAGTGATTAATTCTGTGTTAAAAGCTAGTTAAATCTGTATAAATAGCGTGACTGATGTAATAAATTTTTAGAAGTGCAGTTAATACAGATGTTCATTTTCTCGGAATAGTCTTATATACTAAAAATCATATTGAAAATGTAACACATGATTTCAGCTACGTACACAGTACACTATGTTCATAATATATATATATATATATATATAAAGGGGAAAAAATACCTCCAAAATTGGTCGTACAATTCTGGCTAGGGTTTGAACAATTTTTTAGGGTTTGATAAAGATGTTAAATTAAGGAGAATTACAGCAACACTTGAAACTATCTTGGTTAGTCTTTAAAGTGGGACTTTATCACTTTATGGCTTAAACCATGCAGTTACTTTCCTTTTACTTAATTTATTCTTCTTTTTAGAATTATTCTTGAAAGAATATCATAATCTCCAAAACAAGTCACAAATAGTTGGGCCAATACCTAGTTGTATGTCAAGCCAGAAAAAGGACCAATGATGGTGCCCAATGCAGGCTCCGATATACACATTTGGTACCACTACAAATTAATTGAGTTGTAACATTAATTTGCATGGGATGGGAAATGCGTAGCTACTAGGTAAATACGTAGTCAGTGATAGATGGACAGAGTCACTCTCTCTCTCTCTCTCTCTCCTTGTTTATCATTTTCTTTAGGTAGCAAATAAGCTAAAAGTAATGCCACTGCCCGTGGGTCACATGCACTGACAAGAAACTCCCCTCTGTTTTATTCAGTGTTCTTTCTACTTTTACTCGAGATATTATTCAATGTTTGGTAAGTAAACAGTATATTATTCTATTTATATATTTGTAAGATTTATTTATAATAAAGCTCATAAATATATGTGATGAAGAAACATATTATTCAAGAATATTACCCAATTCTCCGTAAATATTATTATTCCATATATAAAAATCTATCTCCCTCTCTTTCATGTGCAGGTGTCAAAAAATAGTATAATGATTATTAATTAGTATTCCGTACCAGTACTAGAATATTAATTTTCAATAATACATGAGTTCGAGCAATTATAAAAAATTAATAATTTGTGATGAATTTTTTGTATAATATATGATGACTATTAGTGATATTTAATTTTATTTTTGTGATGGATTAAGACATTACTTATAGATATACTCTTTTCATAATTGCATTTAAGCCGTCACTAATATTTAAAAATTTTATAATGGCCAAGACAATCAATACCAAAGGCAGATTTTTGTGAATGCTTTTATTTGCAATCACAAAATTTGGAATTTTGTCATGAACTTTTCAAGCAATAAAAAAAAAGTAATATATATGATAGTTCTTAGCAATGATTAATTTTATTATCATTATAAAATATTTGTGATCGCCATTATAATTAACAAATCTTATGCGAGATCAATTTTATTTAGTAAATTAATTCTCATGTGTTTTCCTTTATTTTTTTGTATAATATTATAATCATGATTTGACGGTTTTACTCCTTATTTAGTCCCCAAATGGGGAGGGTTATTACGTTCTTACTTTTGACGGCCTTGTGATAACTAAAATTATCTCAAAAACTTTTCGCGATGGTTTTTGAAGTAGTGTGAGGGATTTGTGTCATCACAAAAAGTCATTTTTTTTGACAGTCATGTACAATCTCCGCAGTTTGAAATAAAATTCACTTTTTAATATGTTCTTTAATTAAAGATCATTTTTAGTTTTAGACGATAATATAATATGAAGTACTTAACGTGTAATTTTATTTTTCAGATAATTTGAATATTATCATGTCACAACAACTACATTTTTAAAATTTTAGAAATTATTCGAAATATAGAATTTTTCTTATAATTAAAGTTTTTCAAAATTTAAATATGTAACTACATATCTCTAATTATGGAATTGAGAAAATAATTTATTATGTTACTTAATTTCCATTTCTATAGGACACCTTACATATATACATATATATGCCAGTTGAATTAGTGACAAGACGACCAGTATAACTTTTCTTTTTTCTCATTCTAGCTCGAGAGCTTCACATGCATTTAGAAGACCGCACTGCACAACAACACAAAACAAAAGGCAGAAAGGCATATATATTGGAATTTAGCAGTAAGTTATAGTACCTACACTTTTCCTTAAATCGCTCTTAATAGTTTTGTGGTTTTGTAATAGGGTACTACCATGTATCTCTCTCTGCATGCTAGAGAAATCTCTTTCAAGGGCCCTTTTCTGTCTACTTCTCTTCAATTCTTCTGATCCATAATGCTATCTTATAAGCTTTTCACATCCTATTCTGTTTCCTTCCTTTGTCTATTTTAAGTATATATATATATATATATATATATATGGAGAATGATTCATAATCAAATGGGGATGGGAGCATTTTTCACCCAATCTAATCTTAGCCATCAATTGCAAGTTACCTACCGCATAATAATTTATAGCCTATCCGCAGAACAATTATGCGCGATATATGACTAACTAAAAAATTGTCTATATTATCCCTTACTTGAAATAAAATAATTTAGAGGGTACTGCGTAATAGTTATGCACTAACGACAATTTTTTATTTTATTTTTGTATTTAGGATAGTCTAAGAGTATTACAGAAAGCCAAAAAAAAAAAAAAATTTAGGAGTGCAGCATAATAGTTATACGGTAACTTTTTTTTTTTTAAAGCATTCTTGATAGTCCATGAGCATTACAGAAAGCCCCAAAAAAAAATAAAAAATAGGGGGTACTGCATATATATGCGGTACACCCTAAATTTTTTTTTTTTTTCTGGATAGTTTAGGAGCATTACAGAAAGTCAAAAAAATAAAATAAAATTAGGAGGTACCGTATAATAGTTATGTAGTATCCCATATTTTTTTTATTTAATTTTTTGCATTTTGGATAATTCAGGAGCATTAGAGAAAGTAAAAAAATAAATAAATTTAGGGGGTACCGCAAAATAGTTATGTGTACCCCCTAATTTTTTATTTTTATTTATTTTTTGCATTCTAGATAGTCCAAGAGATTACAGAAAACCAAAATAAAAATACAAATTTTAGGGGATACCGTATAATAGTTATGCGGTATCCCTGTTTTTTTTTTTTTTGGCATTCTGGATAGTCCAAGAGCATTACAGAAAGGCAAAATAAAATAAAATTTATGGGGTACATCATAACTATTATGGGGTGCCCCCTAATTTTTTTTAGCATTATTGAGTAATCTAGTTGTATTACAAAAAGCAAAAAAAATAAAAAAAAAATAAATAGGGGGTACCACATAACTATTATGCGATACCCCCTAATTTTTTTTGACTTTCTATAATGCTCTTGAACTATCCAGAATGCAAAAACAATAAAAATAAAAAAAATAAAAAAATTAGGAGATACCGCATAACTATCATGGGGTACCCCTATTTTTTTTTTTTTTGGCTTTCTATAATGCTCCTGGACTATCCAGAATACAAAAATAAATAAATAAGAATTAAGGAGTGTTTAGGGCCTAATTACCCCTCATATTGATTCCATGAAAACAATAGACCGTGATATTATTGAGAGCAAAAATGATGATCATAGTACATAATAATCGGTCAGAGTACTTTTCATTTTCCTTTATTTTATGATCATAGTTTTTTTAAGGCCGGCTGATATTATCATGAGCAAAAATAATATTGCCCAAGTCAATAAATATAATTTATAGAATAATTATAAAAATATCATTAAATATATATTTTTTCTAACGATATTATTTTTTTATTCTAACAATATTATCTAGTGTATTTTTCAAGTTCTAAACGTACAATATTTCTGTACTAGGGGGTAAATTTTTGGTTACAACATCTGGATCTTAAATTGGGATTCTCTAGGCTAGGAATTAAGTTGGATTAGCAGACAATTCTACTGCACAAAAACTGACTCAAGTCTGCAATATCTAATGAAATCCGACACAGAGTACGTTTCTGCACAAAACTATCTGCAACAGGCTCATCAACCCTGCCTGTTACGTACAGAGCTACCATCCAAAAAAATAGGCTTATTGGAGGCAACAAAACAAGAACCATGCAACGACCAATGACATATATGTCATCATGCATAAAATATAGCCAGACAGCAACAACTCACTAAACAAATATCGGAAGACAGTTTTTGTTTGAAGACCATTAGGTTGCTGTTGCTGTTTCTGGGTGCTATCTGAAAGGCATCAAGTGAATCTTGATTTTTCCTTGAGTTGTTCGGGTTGTTCGACCTTTGCTTTTAGTTATTCAAATAATTAGGCTTAAAGTCTTAATTTATATTCCCTTCTACCTCGGTGCAAAAATTACAAAGAATTAACATGGTGCAATTTTTATTTTTTATTTTTTTTAAGCTAGAGTTTTAATTGCATTCTAGGTTTTTTTTTTTTTTTTACTTATTCTTACATAAAATAGTTTAACTTGGGGCATTTACTTATTTTCTCTACACTTTAATTTTTTTTTTATAAAAAAATATACATTAAATGCCAACCTTATATGCCGTGCCAGTACTAGTTTGCACATCAGATAACACGTCTGATGCCATATCCCTTTTGGTTAATTAGGGGTGGTTAAAGATAATTTGGAACTTAAAGTAATATTTTTAAATGAGGCTTTTTATATTTGGTACATTTTTTATTGACTTTTATGGTCAAATTGACCATTTTTCAAATTAATATATCTTATTATTATTTAATATATATGTAAAAAACCTATAAACATTATAAACTATATAAAATTTAGTACTAATCTCAATATTTAATTTTTTAAAAATTTAAATATATATTTTTAATTGTTAATTTTAAAAATGGTTAATTTGACTGCAAAAGTCAATGAATGACTTTTATTTTGAGACGGAGAGAGTATTAATATATTTTTTTTATTTAAATGAGGCTTTTTTTTTACACTGCTAATGTTTGTTAGGTGTTTAATATTTTAATTGGACTGTGGGCCCTAAAATATTGATTGAGTTTATATTTTTAGAATGTATTTTTTTTACATGAATTATTTATGGTGTTTAAAATTTTGAGGCATTTCTTGAGAAATGGGACCTAAAGCCCAATCTTTTTTTTTATACTATAGGACCGGCCATGTGGTTAATCACAATTGGGACCTTGGACAAAATTTGATTAGATTCGACAATTATTTGAAAATTCAATGTAGGTATTAAAAAAATAGTTTATTTATTTTTTTGATAGCTAGATAAGAGTTCTTGTTTTTATTATTATTTATAATTAAGTCTTTTGTGAACAAAAGAAATTTGCAGATAACTCTACGTGGAATGAAGAGAGTAATAACCATTAGTGGATATATATATATATATATATATATATATATATATATATATATATATATATATATGACTTGATTCAAGGGCATACCTTCTTAAAGAACATACCAAGCATACTCTTTTTAACGACGGATCCAGCGAAGGTTTGGTCCGTCATCATAGGTTCGTCCGTCGGCTAAAGCTTTTAGCTTAGCGACGGACAACATATCGCGCGCGACGGACAAACATATAGTGACGGACGAACCTATGACGACTGATCAAACCATCGTCGGATCGTTGCTAAATGAAATATGCTAAATATGTCCTTTAAAAAGATATACTCTTAAACTTTATTCTATATATATATATACAAGTCTATTGATGATCTAAAATACAACAGCTAACATGGTAATACTTATCACATATTTCTTTTGATAACCGACGGTGACCTCATGATGACATTTTTTTTTTTTGAATAAGCTAACTTTTGCTATTTAGTTCGGAAACTGTTGGGAGTTGGGACCCGGCCGGGGGCTAGGGGGTGTTTGAAGGGTTCTGGAGGGCTTAATATTCTCATGATTTATGACATTATTTTGACCGCAAATTTTCTTTTCCTGTGTTTTCCTTAAAATGTAAAACCTAGAATTAACCTAACTATCCTAAAGGTAAGAAAATTATAACTTCTCGATTGCTGAAAATAGTTTTAAGATTTTGCATATGATAAATAACTTGTGATAAAAATGCAACTAAACTTAAATTATTCATATTGCAACATTATTCTTTAAGCTTTCTTAAATAAATAGGAAAAGAAACAAGAATTAAGAAAATGTAGAATAAGAAACTAAATCCGCGGTCTCGAATTCAATGGAAGGCATTCAAACTGAAATGTGTTTTAAATTGATGTCATTTATTAAATAAAGTATTGAAAATAGTAAATATTATAAATAGTCATGTTTTTTTAGACAATTTATAATATTCATCTTATTTATTTATTTATTTATTTAGTAGAAAATCGATGAAATGACCAAATTAAGATATAACTACTTTAAAGGAATTAATGGAGGGGCCTATCTACTCTAACGAAGGCCGATATTCCTTATAAGGAGTAGAGGAAGGCCTACCGTTTCCGTAATTATGAGTTACTGAATACTCTCCCCGAATTACAAACTTTAAGAGTAGTGAATAAAGTATAAATTAACTAAATTAATTTTGAATTGAAAATATCCTTGACTTTAAATAGTCAAAATTTAGTCTTATATTTTGAAATAGAGAAATGATGACTTTTGCATTGCTTGACTCCTCTCACATGTGCCAGCAAACTGAAAGAATATTTATGTAAATGAACAAGAAGAGGGTTTACCTAGGTAGAGAATTGAATGGCAGGGTAATTCTCCTTTGGGAAAATCATGATGTCATTGCACTTTTGCATCAGCTTAACCTTTCTGTCAAAGGAGAACCACACTGTCATTCATTCTACCCTGTGAAATATTTTTGCCTCACTTTTCTTTTGCTTCAGCTGATGTTCAAATGCTGCATTTTATTCAGTACAATTCGCATATTATATTGGATATTCCGTTAAGTGAATCGGTATATACTAGGTTTAATTCCCATTTTTCCTTCGCTTCTCTTCAGTTATTGCACTCATGGTCCCCCTTTCCTTACTCTTTTTAGTCATTTCATTATTGCAAAACAAGGCTATGAGTTAGGTGATTATTATGAATGACTTCTCTAGAAAAATTATTCAATCAAAAACATTGATTTCAAATTTGTTTTCTACGTATTTATTTAGTACCCCACATATAATTAATATGTATGATCGATGAATCCTAGCGTGTGCCATGTATACGCATATATATATAGTCCGGTTTAAAAGCATTACTCTTAAATAACATACATCTTTTAAATAACATATCTACTTTAAAACTCACCAAAAACCGTGTCATATTGTGCATTGACTGCTGATGTCACATTCTCTCTTTTATGATTGTTAATGTCACATTCTCTCTTTTATGTACAATACGACACCGTTTTGGGTGGATTTTTAAGTAGGTATGTTATTTAAAAGATATATGCTATTTAAGAGAGGTTTTTATGTAGGTATATATCTTACACTGTCCATCATAATATTCAAAAACTAGAATTAATTGCATATTTTTTCCATCGCTAAAACCTCTAGCGACAGTGAAATTCTTTGTAACGGCAACAAAAATTACAATTATACCCTCCGTACCCTTGCTACTAGAGGCTGTTGTGACATGCATCCAATTAGCCTATTATTTTCTGCCACTTGAGGCTCTAGCGACAGACATTCTTACCAAATGAATAGAGGCTAGCGGCAGACATCCTTACCAAATGAATAGAGACTTGGGTATTATTAACTCCTAATTTTTAGTCAAGATTTTATTTTTCTAGTCAAGATTTTGTTTACATTAAGTAATTTTTTTCACCAAATATCGATTTATCTTTTAGGGGAAAAATCTTGAAACTAATTGCATTTTTCTCGAAACTAACCCTATTTTCAAGAAAAATAGGGTTATTTAGAGGAAAATAGGGTTAGTTTCTAGGGATTTAGCTAACATGCTATTTTGAAATTATTTACATGTCCAAGTTTCTTTTAAACAAACTGAAATAAAGGAAACTTGGACATAAAATTAATTCCAAAATAACATGTTAGCTCAATCCTTATACGATTAATATTTAAATAAACATAAGATTAGTTTCAAGGAAAATAGGGTTAGTTTCAAGATTTTCTCCCTAAAAGTTGAATCGTTATTTGGTAAAAAAATGTTATCTAATATAAACAAAATCTTAACTAAAAATTAAGAGTTAAATGTTAATAATATCTAACTTTCTATTCATTTTGTAAAGATGTCTGTCGTTAGAGACTGTAGCGGCAGGAGATAATTGGCTGCCTGCCGCTACAGCCTCTGAAGGCAAGAGTTTTGAGGGTATAATTGTAATTTTTGATGCTGCTGCAAAGAATCTCATTGCCGCTAGAGGTTCTAGTGGCAAGAAAAAATATGTCAATTAATTACAGCCTTTGAATATTATGATGGATGGTAGATTTGGTTGTTGAAATAATATTTTCAGTAACTGATTGCTATGAGTGGGTTCCCATATATATATATATGTAAATATATACCTCGATTTTTCTTGATTGCCCAAAACGGAAAATTTATTAAAACCCATATTTATTACAAAATGTGCCGATCAATTAGGTCAAGGATTATAAAGTTCATGCATATGCGTGCATGGGCATGAACCGATGAACATGCATTTATAAGTATGTTGCATGGCTGACATTAAAGTAAGTATCGTACCAAATATCTTGTAGGCGTATATTCTTTTGCAAAACTGAGTCCGCCACCCAAAAAAGAAGAAGATAAAGATAGTAATTAATGTGATTGCAGAAAGAGAAGTGTAAAGAGAACATGCCCTTGGATCTTCGCTATCGTTGATCTGCTCTTGTTTCAATATTCACTTGTTTTTATTCCATTCATTTAGGTACAAAGGCAAGTTAAACCACCTGTTTTTTTATCCGACGGCCAAAAAATAACATGTATATATAGCAATCTCATCAAACGGCCTTAATTAGAGATTCAGGACATCATATTTATCTGGACTATTGTTTGAGAATGATCGTCTAATATCCATGAAGATGAGTTACATAAACACACACACACACACACACACACACACACACACACACATATATATATATATATGCCCTCCATTCCAAAAAAAGATTTTTTTAAGGGAATATAGAACATCACAATTTTGTTATCATATTATTACTACTAAACATATACAATTATAAATTTATAGGGGTGGATAAAAAATATATTTTAAAATTTGTAAGATTTACAAATGGGACTCTTTTGTGCAACAAAGAGCTGATTTGTGAATTTTTAAAGGTAATATTGAAGATTATTTGCCTTTGTATATATAAAGACCTGATTTTATATTTTAGAACAAAAATAATATATAAATATTAATTATTTTTCTACCTATCTTTCTTTCTCTCACACAAATACACACAATGGGGATATCAAGCCCAAACCATAATATGTACACGCATGGAAACTTGAAAAAGTTTCCAAATTGCATTAGACAATAGACAGAAGATTCTCCAATTCCCAATTTCATCAGTGCATAAATTCCATACTTTTCCATGAACAAAGTCTATGTGCCGCTGTGCCTAATACTTTTGTACGGCAATGCATTAAGGATAAGGAATAAATCTGGTTCTTGCTTTTGTTCCATCTGGATAATATATATACCTAGATCTGTTATACCTAACTCTACCAAGGCTGTACATATAAATATACTAGGGCTAGACTTGTTACTCCATAAGTTGGAACAGCGCGGTGAATTAGTGAGCTGACCTCCTTTGGCAGACGGTGATCAGCCATCAACCAGCAAAGGCGTCTTTCATGAACCAGACCGTCTGCCAAAGGAGATTTGCTCATTAACTCCACTGCGATCTAGGCATTTGTAAAGGTGCTATTTCTAGGTTATGCACACAATTTAGGGCATCAAATGATCCGATCAAATCATTGAAATTTGGTGTTTGGTTCTTCGAGCTCTTTGTAGGATCATCTACTAAACGAGTCAAGCAATGGTTGATGAAGGGTGAGTTAACTTTGCGACTCTGGATTTAAGCTCATTAATGTAATTTTTAAAAAAAAAACTAAACTACAGTTATATCAAACTTAAAAGTCATTTTTGTAGTATACACTAATTATATAAACTTTATGTAGCGAGTTCAGTTTTATTTTAACATAAATATATATCTCTTAAAATATTTTTTCTTATAATATTGTTATTAAAAATCGAACTTTGTATATTTCTTTTTTGATGATTTAATTTTTTGTCAAAAAGATACTTGTAAAAAAATTAAAAATTTTGAGCTAGCTATAAGCTTGCGAGCTTGGCCTGAGCTTGTGGTAGGCTCAACTAGTGAGTAACTAAACGAGCCTGGATGTTCAGGTGAACTTGTGTTCTGGTCGATTCATAACTCAACCTCTTAATTATGTGACGCATGCACAAAATTTTCAACTAGTATAAGTATCTTTTCACGTACTGATGTTTGGTGCATGCAGCTTCCTATTTTCAAGTCCCTTGCTTAGTATGTACATATATTTGATTTAATCCACCTTAAAACTTTATCTCGTAAACCCTAGAATTTCTAGTGTACACACTTTACTCATTGCTGGATGCTGCAACGCTCGGATTAAATTTCTAAAAGATAATATTCAGACGAACGAAGGGGTAATCAATGTTGGTGATAATATGAATTTGTTTTTATTCTAGCAAAATTAGGGCTATGTAATAATTAGACACAAGCAATATTATTTACCTCCTCCTTTAAACTCGATGCATTTTCACAAGTTTATTTATTAATTTCAGAGTAATATACAAGTTTATGTTTTTTTTTTTTTTTTTTTGCTAAATTAAATTTTGTATTAAAAAGGAACAGAGTACAATGGCAGAGGGGTATGCCCCAGATCAAACAAAAGCACAACCAACAGAAGAAATAGAGTCCTACAGATGGCACAACCAGCTGCCAAATAGGCATAACCAAATATAAAACAAACCCAGCCATATTACAAATGAACTCAAAAGCAATAGAACATGGTGAGGAAACTGCATAGAACAGAAACTGCAGACTTGACAAAATCTCCAAACCATAGAAGAGCCCATCACAATAAAACCAGGACCACAGCACCGAAGTGAAAACATACAAGTTTATGTTGTTTATTGTGCTCATCAAGATTTTAGAAGCCTTCTACATCATAATCCACTGGAGACTTTACATAGGTGTGTTATTTCCAAATGTTAATTAGCTAGTTATCTGATCAATCAGAATGGTAAATGCATATATTGGATATGAAAATAATTATGGAAACGAATAATTTTTCTCATATTTTTCTGGAACTGTTCATTAATCATTATTACCGGTAATCGATTAATTCTCTCTAAAACTTTTGAATCCCTTTTTTAGCAAACGGCAAACTATACTTTTATTTCTTAAAATAAATACCAAAATCCAAAAGATTTGGATTTGGGATGTTACAAAACTTGCAATATATTCCATGCAATCCTGAAGATAAAAGAAATAGAAAACTTGCCTTCAGTGCTGCACATCTTCACTTCAAAAAACTGTATAGCACACACGCATTCGATCTTGGAAAAAATCAGATTTGAAAACCTTGAAACAGAGATACTTAATCTTTTATACAAACTTGAAAACCAGCAAATTAAATCCGTTCCATAAAAATTGTTGCCAAGCAAAACTGTTTCTACGTCATTTTACTTTAAAATCTGGAAAAACACCCCCAAAATTTTCAAAACAAAATTCTCTAGCAGCGGCAAGGAGCCATATAATAAACTGGTTATCCACACAATAACACAACCTAGAAGTCACATAAACTCCATAAAACTTTCATCAAACCAACAGATTGCCCACTCACCAAATAAACTCAAAACAAAGAAGCACAACTAGAAGCAATATAGGACAAAGAACAATTTTTCAAAGTAGTTGTGAAAATTTGAGAGTACAAGGACATAAAAAGTTCATCACCAACACTTTATAGTCTTTTCCGTTTCAAATAGTCTATCGATAAAAGCAAAACAATTACATGGAAGTATTGAACTGCTGAATTATAACAAACACAGCTGATCTCCCTATTAGAGAAATAATAATTTAGGATAGTTTTATATTTATCAAGTTGTTATATTAGGATTAGGATAAAGTAGACTTTGAATTATGAGATAATTATTCAAGTATTTGTATTACTTGAGAACTCTCCAAACTCATGATTATATATTAGGATGATGTATTATTATTTCATGCACAATAATATAATATTCATTCACCCTCATTTGGTGTTCTAATATGGTATCAAGAGCCATATAGCCTAACGGCAATTTTTTTCTTCTTCTTTTGATCCTCTATTTTTTTTTTTTCCCGTTACCTCTGTTTCTTCACTCAATAATTCCACGCTACCTTCTCTCTCACTTTCTCTCTCCTCTCTCAACAGATTCTGCAATAGCCTGCACCTTGTTTTCTTCTACTCCTTCAATTATTCATTTTGCAAACTAGCACCTCGATACTATTTCCCCCCTTATTCTTCTTCATTATTTTCCCAATCTCTTGTTTTTCCTATTACCCGAAAAATAATTCTTCCATCAGTCTCTCAGTTTCCATCTCTATGGAAGAAAATACTATTTACCCATCTCTAGATTTTCAATCCTCTCCATACGATCCCAAATGGTGGCTTGATCCTCCATCTTATTCAACCATCTCAGATGATTTTGCTTATGATTATTCTCATGAGTTGCAAGATACATTTTCCATAAACAGTCCTGTCTCCATGGCCGATCAGATATACGGTCCATTTCCAGATTTTGACGACTCATTCGTTGATGAAAATGATGATTACAATTTTGCAAGTGAAGCAACATTAAGTTGGTATACGGATGATCTGTTTGATCAACTTGCTTGCTTACAAAAGCATCCTACTCAATCTGTTCGGAGTTATGTTTCAGAAGCCAAATCAATTCTAACGGCATTAAATAACGCGGGAGGGTCACTCTCTGACTCTGAATTCACTGATTTTTTGGTTGAAGGGTTAGATGAATATCTTTTTAAAAGAATTCAATCTTATTACTATTTGATGCATCCTTGTTTCACTTCTCTATGTACTTTGCTTCTTGAGCATGAAGTTATACCACCATCTCTACCGGGCTTTCATCAGCCTCTTTTAAACCCAACTCCTTCCGTAGTTCCTGTGCCCTCCTCCTCATCATCTAGTACACTGCCGGTAATTCCAGCAACTCCAATCAAGACAGCTACTAATAACACAAGTCCATTTAATATCTCTTCAGATGGGATTTCTTGTTTAGCGGTTCCAAAAAGTTGCACTCTTCTCAAATCCCAATTATTAGACTATTTCTACGCAAGTCTCCATGGCCGTCTTCATTCACATGTCCTGGATAATTCATTTTTACTATGTCCTTCATCTTCATTCCATATGAAGCCAGAACCTATTCACTTCGGTCCAGGATCCTTTTTTATTCATGATGCCTTGTCCGATATTGGTAAGCATGTTTACGGAGTTTTATGTTGCACAAATGCAAACCAAGGATGGCAAGGTTCTTATTTGTTGCAAGTGTGCGTCAAACCAAAAGCTCAATATTTCTGGCTTGATATTATAGCTATGCGTGTCATGCTCTTGTTCAATATGGCGTTGAGATTGCTCGTGTTGTCTATTGTTGGCGGTTTTGTTATTTCCTTGATTTTCTGTTTACGCAGATGTTCTTTCCAGTGCAAGCAAAAGCTTCAGTATCTTACGTTTTGCTTGAGGGGGTGTATTAGAGAAATAATAATTTAGGATAGTTTTATATTTATCAAGTTGTTATATTAGGATTAGGATAAAGTAGACTTTGAATTATGAGATAATTATTCAAGTATTTGTATTACTTGAGAACTCTCCAAACTCATGATTATATATTAGGATGATGTATTATTATTTCATGCACAATAATATAATATTCATTCACCCTCATTTGGTGTTCTAATACTCCCCAACATTATATATACCAACACCTCACTTTCATATTTCCTCTTCTTCAAAATTTGGAATTTCTTCTTTCAATGTAGCAAGTCTTTTTTATTCTTTTGTCCCCAGATCTCACTTCAACATCTTTTATAAATGCCTTAAAATTTTCTTTCATCATCGCCTCTTTCTCCTTATTTTTTATAACCAGACCCAAATTCTTGTTGAATTGGATCCCTTGTGTGTACTTAAAAGGATTATTTCCGGACTCTCAGCTTGGTACTCCATGTGTACAAAGTCCAAAATATGACTTAAATTCGCAACATTAATTTGCATCCCATGTTTTTTACTCACCTTCAAATTAATAGTAACTTAGAGCAGCCAATATTTGGTAACCCTATAAAGACATGGTATCTCCAGGACCGTAATACACAACTGCTACATTAAGTTTATTGACTTGGGACATTTTTGTTCATGAGTTTAATTAGGTAATAGCTAAGGTTACAATAAATAGTGCAAGACTTTCACATCTTTCCCAATTTGGGGACTATCTTGCATTAATAATTTCACTATGAAAAGATAGTTTTAGGCAATTGATATTGCTTGCAGAGCCAGAATATTGTTGTCAGAGTAATTAGTTTAAAGTATTAAGTCATGTTATTATTAGGACAATTATAGAATGTTCTTAAATGTATATTTACTCTGACAACGTCATTTTTGCATTGACAATATGAACTGCCTAATTTTGCCTTGAGGGGTTAGTTTGCTAATAAGTTAAATTCAGGGACAAAAACATTAATTAAATACAAGGCAGTTTGCATTTATGTCTATCTCCAAATGTTATTCATATGATCATTCGAAATGGCATATTTTTACAAAGTAAGGCACTGGTTGCATATTCACTCATGTACTTTGAATCCCTAGTAGTGGGAAATTAAACCCTAGTTCTAATCTTGCAACCTTCCAGCTTAATACAAGTCAAAAATAAAATTTCTAACTTAATTTGCAGCATCTTGCATCCAATCTTCCTAAGCTTTCTTCAAAATTAGTAGGAACGCAAGAACATGTTAAATTTCTATCGTATATCAATCAGAACATTTGTTGCCTTGAGCCTAAGTAGCCCTCTAGTACATCATTACTAAAAATCCTCGTACACATCCACCTAGAGATAATTGTATGAAAAAAATTATTAGCAGCTTAAATTAATAAACATAGTCATGGATAAATGAAAGCCTTTAATAAACTGCATGAATCATTAACAATGTAACTTAATTTTAGTTAATTTGTTCTTCTTCAAAACTAGAAGTACATGGCGCAGATTTGAGTGTGAGAATGAATGACAGGGCAATTATCCTTTGGCAAGGTATAGAATGCATGTGCATGGTTTCCTTGCCAAAGGAGGATTGCACTGTTATCCCTAATCCCACACTTTGCTTGATATAAATCTCGCTGCTTGAGTTTTCCCAGAAATTATAAATCAACTTTTTATAGAAGTTTGTTGGCACCGTGATTTCGGATATGCCGATGCAAGGACTGGCATATGCTGGGACAATTCCAGTGGGGATTCTAACCTTTATCATTCATGCGGCCATGGTCCCCCAATTGTTCCTTTTGTCAGTCATCTTTAGAAGGAGAACATCTCCAACTTTTCTCTTTTGCGATACGCAATCGAAATACAATAAAGGATGGGATGCAAGTTTGTTTTCATGGGATAGCATAATTTTTCTTTCGTGTTGGACCAGGTTCTTATCCATTACATTTTTCACTCAATTGCTAAGAAAAATATTATATTTAGCAGCACAATATTATTCATCACATATAAGGGTCGTTAGTGCGTTGCTAAAAGAAATATTAATGTCGCTAAATGTGTATGAAAAAAATTTATAGTCAATTGGTGTTGTAGGGTAGTTGAGACAAGTTAAATCTCATGTTTGCGATCAAATTTTTTTTCCTTTATAATAATGTCCTAACAAAATTACATTCTTTGGATAAAGGAATATCAACTTTAACGTTGTGAAAGTAGTGGGAATGTTTTCAGTACCATACAAGCAAGTATCAGAAAGGAACTACTCGTTGACAAGCCCTAAATTCAAATGGCATTATCTAGATTTGATTTATAAACATGCATATCATGCATAAAGCTGATCATTAGAAATTTTACTCTTATGGTACAATTGATAGATACTAGGCTAGATTAGCGGCTTAGGAGTTTACTCAAACTGAGGGCCAAGATTATTTTGAGACTGTTGCTCTGGTAGCCAAGAGGATTATAGTTATGTTGCTTTTAGCTATATTGTTGCAGCTAAACAATGTGTTAGAATTTAAGATCTTAAATTCTAACACTTGGTATCAAAGTTTTGGTTTGAGGGATCTGGGATTAACGAATTTAAGATGTCGAATACAGGGTCATCACGAATTAAGATTGATAAGTTCAACGAGAAGAGTTTTGAACTTTGAAAATTGAAGATGGAGGATCTGCTCGTGGATAGAGATTTCTAGACAATAATTGAAGATCCAAAGCCGACTGTTACCGCTCATAAGGAGGGGACGTATTCAACTGAAACAAAGTTGAAGGAGAAAATCGGTGAATGAGAGAAGTTGGATCAGAAGGCTCATGGCCTAATTCGATTATGCCTTGCTGATAACATCCTGGTTAATGTTTCTGGGAATAAGACTGCAAAGGATCTTTGGACGAAATTAGAAACCCTATATCAAAGTAAGTCCTTAGTTAATAAACTGTTTCTTAGGAAGAAACTGTACAAACTTTGGATGAATGATGGAAGTTCATTTTCTACACACCTACATGAATTTAATTCCTTGATTAGTCAGTTATCATCAATTAGTTGTGATATCAGTGATGATGATAAAGCTATTACCTTACTTTGTTCATTGCCTGATTCGTGGGATAATCTAATTATTGCGATTGGTAGTGGTACTGCAGAATTGTCGTTTGAGAGGGTTGTTTCAGCTTTATTGTCAAAAGATATGAGACGACAGAGCATAGAAAGTCTAACCAAGGAGGATCTATTTGTTAGAGGGAGAAATCAAGATAGGAATTCAAAGAGTTCTGGAAATAAGTCACAGTCGAAAGGGAGATCTAAGAGTACAGATAGGTCAAAAATTAAATGTTAGAAGTGTAATGATTTTAGGCATATGAAGAAGGATTGCAAGAACAAGTGTGGTAAACCTGTGAATGAGAAAAATAATTCAAGTAATAAGGATGAAGGCACTAGAGACTTGTACATAGCATTAGCTTGCGTAGCCCAAACGGATGATGATAAGTGCATTGATACAGGAGCTTTGTATCACATGACACCTCACAGGGATTGGTTATGTCAGTATGAAACATTTAACGGAGGTAATGTCATGATGGGCACGCCAGCGAAGATTGTTGGTCTTGGGAATGTAAAACTTATGATGCATGATGATATTGCTAAGACACTTCTGGGGGTTATGCATATTCCTGATCTCAGCAGGAATTTGATATCTGTTAGCACAAAGACAGATGGATGAGTTAACTTCATTTGTGATAAGAAATCATGTAAGATGACTCGTGGCTTAGTAGTAATTGCACGTGGAACAAGGTGTGGTACTTTATACAAGCTACTGAAAAGTATCATAAAGGGGCAATTTGGTGGTTCTTTTGTTTTCGAGAAGGAAGAAAGTGCTGAGAATAGTTCGTCCATGTTGTGGTATAAACGGCTGAGGCATATCAGTGAGAATGGATTAACCACTATAACATCAAAGAAGTTGGTGGAAGGGGTTCCAAATTGCTCAACAGGATTCAGATTTTGTGAGCATTGCTTGTACGAGAAGCATAATAGAGTTAAGTTAAATCCACTTCCACTAGAGCGACTAGAGTGCTGGATTTGATACACAATGATTTGTTTAGGGAAATTCCAGAAGAATATCTTGGAAAATCTGTAACGCCTCGGGAATCCCCATACTTTGGCTACGGGCGACCCCCGGTCGTTACGCACGACCTTCACTGAATAACCACAACATATAATAATTTAATGCTGCTGAAACTCAATATATTAATTGATAAAACTAGTTTATTTAAAAACTATTAAAAACTTCTTTAATTCCCCTGAATCGAAATCTTTACATTAATTTCCTTGACCTCAAGATCATATATATCATGATCAGTTTACCACAATAATTGTGAGTACACAAAAACTCACATTCTAACAATAAGTCATTATAATAATAATACCTTGACTTTTACTATCCAATCGAGTTCAATAATATTAGCACTCGTCTACCGTATGTTCATCTTTTATTTCAAAAACATGGTCTCCAATTAAGAATATTACCATAACATATCTTTCCTAAAACTTTACATTTAAGGGATTCAAATCAAACTTGATATCCATTATCAATCCCAATGACAAAATTATTACCAAATTATAACTTCAATCCTGTCAGGTCATTAAACATTTCTTGTTCCTTGGTCTTTATATTCTTTAATACAAACCTCGGATGCTAACATTTAACTCCATAAATATAACTTAAAGACATTAAGTAATAAGATTTATTACAATATATCCTTACATAAATCAAGTGAATTAACCTTTATAGGAATTCAACAAATCTATCTCAAAGGTTAGCAACCATTGTTAACTACACAGCTTATTAACTTGCAACATCAATTTGTTTTAGAATTTTAATCTTTACTTCTTTTCTTAACTCACAAAAATCATATATATTATGATTCAATATTTAATCTTTATATCTATAAGTTATTCTTTATAATCTGGTAAGCTAAATACATGATTCAGCAAACTAGATTACCAAAACAGCAAGTTGAACTACTAAAACAGCAAGTTGAACTACTAAAACAGCAAACTGTTTTCCAAAACAACAAGCTGAACTACTAAAACAGCAATCTGTTTTCCCATTTTAGCATCCTAAATTTCCTATTCAACATACCATATACCCAATACAACATCTAGAATTCATTATTTCAGCATACCGTAATCTTGATGTATGCTAACTTACCTACAGTATTTTATTTGTATAAGTTTACATTGATAAAATGTAAAGTTACAACTTATTTTCATAATGAATATACTTTATTCATTTTACCAAAATTTATTATAACTTAATTCATTTTCTTTACAACAATATGAGTAATTCTAGCTCACAATTTAACTTCATAAATTTATGCAATAAATTCTTATTTACTTATTCGTTCAGAACTCGTAACATTTATAAATTGTTTATCATAACTAAAAGCTTTACTAACTGAACAATGACAAGTTCAATATCAAGATAATTACATTGAATGTCATTTTAACAACATTGCAATATCCATCTCTTATAATCCAGTGCCTTCAAGGATTTCTTCATTTACTTCGTTGAAAATGTTAATTTAAAGCAAGGATGAGCACGGCGGCTCAACAAGTTTAACAGATAACACATAACACATAATTCATGTTCATACATGCTTCTCATGTCTTATACATTTCATTTGATATGTGCATCATGTTTCGCATGCTCTGCATGTTATATATGCTTCATACTAATCATGTATTATATTCAATACATGTCATATAGTTTAACCTAAATGATGAAACTTATGTCGTCGATTATATATCAACAACTCACATTACATAAATGCACAAAAGCACATTGACGCATATTGTCACATAGCAATAAATCACGTTTAATATCAATATATACGTAGCAACAAATTCTGAAAAACTTGTTTGATAAGTTTATACGGCACACGCTAACGTTACATTCCCCGAAAAACCTACAATCATAATGTGGTTAACATACTCATATTAGTCACAATTTGACGCATTAAAAGTCTTAATTATGACCTTAGCTTCCAATTGTTTTAACTTTTATGTTAACTAATTTTAAATCTTAGTTAATTCATAACTCCTTCATACCAAATCGGAATTGACTCAACTTTGGACAATGATCTATCTATAACATGTTCTTGCTACTACCATAGGTGTCTTAAACCTCAAATTGCTCGAACCCAAAAAGTTTCAAAACAGCCCGCTTGAACAGTAAGTGGCAGGGCACTAATCTAGTCCAACCCTACCTCACGCTTTAATTTTTATAAATTAATCTACAAAGAATTTTAATGTCATTCCTTCTTGACATATCTTTGTAACTTCGAGATCTACAACTTTTGTTTAGGTTCAAAATTCCAATACTTTGCACACGAGGTTGCACACCTTAAAAAATAGCAGGGTTAAAAATTATCCCGAAGAAAACTGGTAGTCGGACCCTAGCTCACTATAAAATTCATAACTTCTTCGTTACAAGTCCGTTTTTATTCATCCTTATATCAAATTCAAGTTTTGAAGTCTACTTTAAATCTTATTTAGGCCTTGACTTCACCCAATGTACCAAACAACACAGATATAAGCATTTACACAACCTGTCCAGAAAATAAAACTTCCTGGACAGTCACACAATATTAATTCGTTCAAAAATGATATACTCCATAAAATGGTTAAATATTTTTGGCACTTCTAGATAACTTCCATAACTACAACTTTGTAGTTTACACCAACTTCAAATTACAAACACATGATTTTATATGATTTTTACAATGAACAACAATCGCTACAGTTTCTGGGCAACAGTATTTTGGTCTGATCCAAACTGATTCAAACAGTCACTACGAACAAACCACAAAGAATTTCCATGATCTAAAAATTTTTGTGGAAAGCTTACTTCCGTAGGTTTAATTTGATATATTATCCACTCTCTAACTCCAAAAACTCGATTTTTTAAAAATCCCACAATAACAGCAACACAACACACCAATTTCTGCGAATTTGTTCTTTGCATTTTCTTTCTTTTTAATTCAATCCGTGAATCATCTAATAGATTCATTATACACCATGGTTAGACCATTACACAAGTTTAAGTATAATCTACAACCATAAATTTTACCAAAATCCAACATAGACCCAAGAAAATCAAAGATTTAAAACAAGGGTTTAAGAATTTATACCTTCAAGGCTTTTCTCTTTCATCTTGTTCTAGCTTCCTCTTATTCCTCTTATTTCCAGCAACCCATGAGTCTCTCTCTCTCTCCCTTCTCATGTTGCTGATTTCATTTCCTTCATCTAATGGGTTTAATCCAATAATTTAAGTGATATAACAAGATAGGATAAGAGAGAATGTGATTGGTTGAGCTTGGATTTCCTTTGGATAAGATAATGAGTTGATTGGTCCAAATTAATCCACCTCAATTAAAATGCTGAGCTCAGCTGGCCACTTAAAAATTCTGGAGATTTAATATATCTTTTGGGTCCTACATTTAATTATCTGACCCGTTCTTTGGCTGTTTAACCCGAAAATTACATTTTTCAATATTACAGTCAATTTCTACTAATTTGGACGTTTCCGACGTCATGGTAACATCCGTTTCTTCAAATTCGTGTTTACAGTCCATACTTACTAAATTCGACGTTCCCGTCGCAACGGTGAAGTTCGTTTCTCAAAATTCTTCTCCAAACTCAAACTTTGACTTTTCAACTTTACAAGTCAAACGGTTGACTTTGACCTAAAGTCAACCCTCAATACCAAATTGTGTTTACTATCTCTGCTTGTCAAATTCGACGTTCTGAACTCAACTGTACAGCCCGCGTCTCCAAATTCTCTTCTGAACTCTAAATTGAGGTTTTAACTTGACTTTCTTTCAATTTTTTTAGTCATACTTTGACTATTTGACCACTTTGGTCATTTATTGATATTTCAATTTGCTACATTGCCTTCACATATGTAAGTATACTCGTGATATCATGTATACATTACCTCATTCTCTTCACATCGCTATTCCACTTAATCACAACCACACAAAGTTCATTCTTAATTTGAGACTGTCACCTTAACGACTTAGTCATACATACAAATCTTACAATTACTAAATGTGTAGGCTTATTTATTATATTCATATGACTTGCCATATATATCAATTTGACTCGCCAAAACCTTAATCCATTTTGGACTTATTATGAAATTTTCAACACTTGGTCACTAGATTGGGTTTAAACTTAATTACCACCACAATACCCAACTTGTCTTTTCCCAATTTACTAATTTGGGCTATCTTAAATTACCACTCAAGGTTTAACTCTCATAAGCTTGCTTAATTAATATATTAAGCTTTACCTTATTCTTGATGATTAAGTTAGTTAATCATTTATCACAATCGGCTAAAATATAATTAGCACACCTCCAAGTATATATGTATCTATACATATACACCTTAACTTAAACTTATAAATATCTCAATAATTAACATTTATTTCCCAAATAAATTTTCTCATACCTCAAAGTAAAAACTTCTTCCATAATCTCTTTTAGTCCAATAAATTCATCGAACTTTAAAGGTATTATATTATCTTATTATCAATATACCTCCAGGTATACACATAATCAAATTCTAAGTTTTAAAATTTAAAAACCTCCAATCACTTACATTTAAATCATAACACAACATTAGGGTCAAATGTTTACACCTTTTATTTCTCCAAATCTAGGTTTTAAACTCCAACCTTTATTTCAACCTCAAGATCTTATTTAAAAATCTTGTGAAATATCCGGGATATTACATTCACCCCTCCTTATAAGAATTTCATCCTCGAAATTTATAGCATACATATTTCTATTTATTTTATTCACCAAAACTAGGTTGTACCGTAACCTTTAATTAATCATATTTGATTTATTCTACAAATCTCGTAAATATCTGGGGTATTACAAAATCAAGGAACTATATTTCTTTTGTAGATGATTTTTCAAGGTATGCTTGGGTTTATTTTATTAGAAGAAATTTGAAGCACTTGACAAATTCTGAGAATTTAAGGCACTAGTTGAGAATCAGGTCAATAGGAAGATAAAAGTTCTTCGAATTGATAGTGACAGAGAGTATTTACCCAGTTGATCAGTTTTATGCTGAACAAGGGATTGCCAGACAGAATACAATTCGGATGACACCTCAACAGAATGGCGTGGTTGAGAGATTAAATACGACACTTATATATAGAGAATACGAGGTATATGCAGAGTTGGGCAAGCTTGAAGCCTGAATTATGGGTTGAGGCAGTTGCAACAACATGTTACTTGAAGAACCGGGCACCTACATCTGCATTAAATGATCAAACTCCTTTTGAGGTACTATTTGGAAGGAAGTCCAGTATGTCTCATGTTCAAATGTTTGGTTGTAATGTATATGTGCATGTGCCAAAGGAGAAAAGGAAAAAACTTGACTTCAAGTCTGAGAAGTGCAAGTTCATTGGCTACAAGGAAGGTGTCAAGAGATATAAGTTATGGAATTCAGAGACTAGGACAGTTTTATATAGCAGGGATGTCATGTTTAGAGAAATACTGAATGAGCCAGTTGTGGATAAGTCTTCTGAAGAACCTGATCGTGTGCAAATTGATGTGAGCATTGGAAAGCATGTGGATGTTGAAAATTCACAATTGGCTACAGATTTTGCAAATGATGAACTAATTTAGGCCGAACATGATGAGGAAGATGGTGATGATTTTGATATTGAAGAAGAGGTTGAGGCAGAGGTTGAGGCTGAGGAAGAAGCTGAACCTTCATTGATGAGGTCCACATGAGTTCAAAGACGACCTAGCAGGTATTTACTTAGTGCATATCATGCTTTACATGTCACTAATGATGAACTATGCACAGTTAAGAAGGCGAAGGCCACGAAGGAGTCGAATCAGTGGGAGCTTGCTATGAGTGAGAAAATGCAGCAACTTGATATGAATCAAACATGAAGTCTTGTTAAATTGCCTAAGGATCGCAAAAGGCAATTGGGGTGTAAATGGGTGTTTAAAAAGAAGACAAATGCTAATGGAAAGGTAGAAAAGTACAAAGCACGACGGGTGGTAAAAGGATATTCTCAAATAGAGGGAATTGACTATGATGAGATATTTTCTCCAGTAACAAAGTTGACATCCATCCGGATAATTTTATCTACACCAGCTGTTTATGATCTAAAGGTTGAACAATTAGACGTTAAAACATCGTTTCTTCATGGTGACTTGGAGGAAAAGATTTACATGAAGCAACCAGATGGTTTTTAAATCAAAGGAAAAAAGGATTTGGTATGTAAATTGATGAAGTCCTTGTATGGGCTTAAGCTATCTCCTAGAATGTGGTATCAAAAGTTTGATTCTTATGTTTTACAGCTTGGATTAATGCAGTGTTAGGTTGATCATTGTGTTTATGCAAAAAGGTTGGGTGACAATTTTGTTATTTTAACCTTATATGTTAATGATATGTTGTTTATTAGAAATAACAGAAAAATGATCAAGTCTGTGAAAGGGTTGTTGGCACAACAGTTTAATATAAAGGATCTTGGGCCAACAAATTTCATCTTGGGTATGCATATACACAAGGATCGTATGAATCAAAAATTGGTTTTAGGGCAAAAGAAATACATTAAAGGGGTGTTGAAAAAATACAACATGATTGAATGTAAATAGGTTGGAACCCCTATGGCTACAGGAACAAAATTGTCAGCAGGTCAGTTTCTTAAGACTGAGGAAGAAAAAGATAAGATGACTCACATTCCATATGCAAGCGCGGTTGGAAGCTTGATGTATGCAATGGTTTGTACGAGGCCAGATATTGCTTAAATAGTGCGAGTATTGAGCAGGTACATGTTTAATCCCGGGAAGAAACATTGGACCACCATAAAAAGAGTTTTCAGGTATCTTTGTGGTACTTCTAATTTTGCATTGCATTTTGGGGGTACGAGAGACGAGAGGAACTTTGAGGTGGTAGGATCGGTGGATGCTGATTGGGGTGGAGATGTTGATAGCAAAAAATCAACAAATGGTTATGTGTTCAACTTGTTTGGTAGTCCTGTGAGTTGGATGAGCAAGAAGCAGAGTGTTGTTGCTCTTTCGTCTACTGAGGCAAAATACATGGTGCTTACTTATGCAGGTAAAGAAGCAATATGGATTCGCAGGTCATGTGCCGAGCTTGTTTTTAAGCAAAAGACATTGAATTTAAAGTGTAACAGTAAGAATGTTATTCACTTAGTAAATAATCATGCATTTCACTCACAGTCAAAGCATATTGATATTCAGTATCACTTCATTAGAGAAAATGTTGACGAAAAACTGATTTTCTTAGAGAATGTTGACACAACAGAGAACATCGTAGACTTCTTAACTAAAGTAGTTACTTTGACAAAGTTCGAGTGGAGTACATCTGAGATGGGTATTAAGAATTATTCATCGAGTGGAAAATTTTTGGAATTGACTCATACTTCTACATATTCGACTAATGGCTACTACGACAGGGTGGTTGGGGGTCTCGCTCCTTGAAATCCGATAACAAGGGTGTACTTGGGATTAGAGATTTATTAGTAGTCAGTCTTTGGTTTACTAATATATTGGGCTTGAGCCCATATTATAGCAGCTAGGGTTTTCTAGTTACTATAAAAATAACTGTTTGATGTATGAATCATTGTAGAGCGTGTAAGACATTTAATGAATACATCAAACAAGCAGGACTAGCCGAATTGGTGAATCTGTCTATATTGTATGTTCTTACTTTTTTGCTCTTCATATAATATTCTGTAAGATAGTGTTATTATTCGATCTTAAATTCTAACACAATGACATCTAACTCAGATTATGGTGATCTTCATTAGGATGTGTACATGGATTTGCCACTTGACTACTCTCATTCCCAGATTGCTTCTTGTTCTCCACTATTGGTGTGTAAGCTAGTGAAATCTTTATATGGCCTTAACTAGGTTCTTCGTCAATGGTACACTAAGTTTTCTTTAGTGCTTGTTTAGTTTATCTTTGCTCACTATAAAAGTGATTATAGGATTCACTCTACACAAGAACGATACTTTTACTGCTATATTAGTTTATGTTGATGATATAGTCATCACCGGTAGCTCGCTTATACTATGGTTACTGCTGTCAAGATGTTTCTTCAATCTCAGTTTTAAGTAATCCTCTCCAATCTTTTTCTGGGTTTGAAACTTGCCAGGAATTTTACTGGCATTTATATTTGTCAACGAAAATATATTTTAGACATTCTTAAAGATACAGAATTGGAAGAGCTAAACCAAGCATGGTGCCTATGAAGCAGAATCATAGACTTATAGCTGATCATGGAGATATTATTTCAGATGCTAGTACTTATCGAAGACTTGTAGGTTGACTGGTTTATTTAACCATTGCTAAACCTGATCTCAGTTATGTTGTTCATCTTTTAAATCAATTTCTTTCTAAAACTAGGGCTCATCTAAATGCTGCTTTGAAGTTGGTTAAGTATCTTAAAGGCTATCCTGGTCAAGGTATTTTTTATCCTGTCAATAACTCCTTGCAGCTGACAGCCTTTTGTGATGCTGATTGAACTTTTGTCCTACTTCTTGCAGATCTTTGTCTGGGTATTGTGTTCTTTTAGGGCCTTCTGTTATTTCTTGGAAGTGTAAGAAACAGCACACTATTTCCAGATCTTTAACTGAGCCTGAATATCGGGTTATGGCTAATGTTTGTTGTGAGCTAGCTTGGATCACTGCCCTTATGACTGATCTTGAGCTCAGTGTTTCATTTCCCATTTCTTTTTATTGTGATAATGAGGCTGCATTGCACATTGCTTCAAATCCTGTTTTTCATGAGAGGGCAAAACACATTGAGCTAAATTATCATCTAGTCCGAGATAAATTTGTTCAAGGTGTTATTACTACTCATCATTTACCTACCACAGAGCAACCTATTGATATCTTTACGAAGACATTATCCTCTGCACATTCACATCATCTCTTGGTCAAGTTGGGAGCCCGCGATCTGTTATTGACTACCAACTTGAGGGGGGATGTTATGGACAGCAAGTCTACTATCTCAGCCGAAGGTCAAGAGATATGCCATTCATACAAGCTAATACAGATGAGAAGTGTGGTGACAACGCTGTGAGTCACAGCAATATAGTTTAGTAATGTCTTTAGAGTGGTATTTTTGTTATATTTGTAACTGCTAGTCTGCTTAGAAGATAAGCTACTCATTCAGTATATAAATTCTGTTTTCCCTCTAATTGAAATGTAACTTGTATCTCTGTTTTCTCTAAATAATAAGAAAATTATCATTGAGATTTAGTTTGTGACAATTAGCACTTCAACTTTGAACAGCTAGAATGTTAGATTTATTTTAATTTTAACAACATTGTCCAGGCTTTTAATTGCACTCAGGTTTAATCTAAAAAGTTTGATTTTCTTTCTCCTTTCATATGCTCATTCTTCTTTCTCCAACAATTCACTCACATATAAAATAATTAACTAAAGTAGGGTTTCTTTCAAACTGCTTAGTAAGTGCAACAGTAAGGTAAAGCTTAAATGTACAGCTCGTATATTTAGGTCTCAAAATGTAATCATTTGATCAATTACAATGTCATATATTTGGAGATGAAAATTGTCATGCTTCAAAAACTCTTTTTTGGGAAATGTTATGTTTTGATTGAACCGAAAATATATACATGTTTACAACGGTCATAGCCGAAGAAATTACAAGTATTCTCCCCCAAGTCTCACCTCTAATCAAAAAGGAATAAAGTCATCGGACAGGCGAAAGCTTATTATAAGATAAGGCACAACGGGTTTTCCAGAAACTGCTGAATTTCTAGTTTGGAAAGAAGCCCTACTCCTCAGCTTCCACTTTGTGTACAAATCAAAAGAAAGATTTGACTTTGCAAGAGTTCTCATTCCATCTTTTTAAACAACTTCAAATTACTAGGAACACAAGAGCATGTTAAAGTTGATATATATGGTTAATCAGAATAGGCGTCACAATTTATATCCTTGTGCCTGTTAAAAGTAATCCTTGAATACATAAACACTGCAAAATCTCATCCACATTCACCTGGAAAAAAATTATGGGAAAGACAATCAGGAAGCGTAAAAAGATCCAAAACTTTTATTACACGGCATGGATTGTACATTAACAACAAACTAAGGTTAGTTGTTATCCTGGAAAAGCTCGAAGTACACGGGAGCGATCAATGGATGTGTGAGAATGAATGGCAGGGCAATTCTCCTTTGGCAAAGTAGGGAATGCATGGGCATGGTCTCCTTGCCAAAGGAGGATCGCACTGTTATCCTTAATCCCACATTTTCTTTCTTCAGTTAAGCATATATCCATGCTCGAGTTGTTGTAGAAACTGGAGATCAATAAGCCTTTTATATAGACTAGTTTGGTTCGCACTTTTATTTTGGATATGCCGAAGCGAGGACTGGCATAGTGGCATATGCTGGAATGATTCCTGTAGGGATTTACCTTTATCATTGATGGGATCATGGTCCCCGGCCTATTCTCTCTTTCTATCAATCATCTTTTGAGGATGGAGCACATTGCCACTTCTTTTTCTTTCTTTTTCGATTACACTTGGTAAAACATGCATGATAAAGGATTGAATACATGTTTATTTTTCAATTGTGCATGGATCCCATTAGTGTTGTAATGATGTTGAGAAAATATCTCTTTATTACTATAAAAGAATATTGTTGATAATAGCACTGTCCTATAGTTTTATTTTTTATTTTATGTTTTGAGGTTCTTTTTATCAGAATAACAATTTTAAAGTTGTGAAAGTAAAGAGTCTTTTCAAATCCCAAATATAAAAACATCATAAAGGGACTACGCATTGACATGTCAAATATTCAAATGGTATTAAAAACATTATGTCACCATAGCATAATTAAATTTGGATGTGGTTTATAGCAAATTAATGCACCTCATGCATAAATGAAGCTGATTCTAGCAAGTGATATCCTTTTGCTAGTTGTTCTTAATTCTCAATGTACATCAAGTCCGACAGAACAGCTATATATTCAATTTGTCACTAAGAATTCTAGCTTTAATGTCACACTTTTTTCAAGAGAAACTAATAATACTGAAATATATTGTTATGAAAAAGAGAAACTAAGGAGAACTTTGGCCTCTGAAGGGAGATTCTCCGAATAGTTCTTTAATGGAGAATATCATTTCATTCTTACACTAGTTGCGTTTGCGTATACACATATATACATTTATACATACATGAATCTTTATTATGTTCATTCTTTTTATCCCGTAATCAACTGGAGGCTGAAGGTTTCAGTGGTATCTTCTTGCATGGTTAACTCTAATAACTTAAGTTCAACAAATTGTGACAATGAACCTCACCTTAGTGGCTCAGGTGATAAAGGCTTACTCTATAAAAATTAGAGTTTGGGGGATTCATCCTTGTCAAAGCAAGAATGTTAAATTCTGCATAGATTATAAAAAAATAAATAATAATAATTGTGACTACTAGGGACTAAGGTTTAAGAATATTAAGTGTGATTGCGTTTATTCTTCAATTTTATTTTATTTTTCATTTTTATTTTTAAGTTTTCTCCTGTGGAATGCCTAGATGCATATTCACACCAAACTTTAAAAAATTCGGTGCTTCTAGAAAATTAAATACTTGTCATACCAGTTCAAGGTAAACGTCTTACATAGGACTGATTAATGTTGCGTGGATCAAAGAGGATCACTCATCCTTCGAACGTACAAACTAAGGATGTTCCCAGAATATCCTGTTTACATGTGAAATACCAGACTTTTCTCATGCTGCTATAAGTAGATTTCAGGACTTAATGGTTTTCATCAATGGGTTGAGTCAAGTATATTCAGAATTACAGGGCAATTACTCCCTTGGCAGTAGGCTGCACAAATCTCATGATTATTCACATGAAAAGCTCACTGCCAAAGAAGATTTGCCCGGCAATTCATATATACAAAAAAAAAATAATCCAAAAGTCACTACTACGTAAAATCATCAGCTAAAGCCGAAACCAAGGTACCATTTCATATTTTCTAACATACATAACCTGTTTCTTAGGGTTTGGTTAACCTGTCCAATTCCTTAATATATCCCACTTAGCATATACTTCATAATAATAAATATTTTCATCTTCAATCTCAGTCTTTTTTTTTCATATTTTCTTTTGTCACTTTAGTTAATTAATTAATATAATGTTATTATTGCAACAACCATTAAATTAAGTTTCACTATGCAGAAATTAACCAACAAGTTTATTTTTCTTTTGATGTTTTCCAGATCTTAGGCTTCATTAGTTCAAAGGATATATAGGATCAGGGAAATTAGTTAATCATAAGGTAAAGATTAATCTAGCTAGTCTAAGCTTTAAAGTATTTTATTCTTTTCGTATTAATTCTATTCAACAACGTTAAGAATTCGTGTTCAATCTGAATAGATTCGATTACATTCGAATTATCAACTTGATTCACATCTAATGGATCTAAGCAAATACAATCGAGTTAGAATTGATATGAAATAACAAGAATTCAATAAAAACGTGACTATAATATTACTTTTACATATAAATTACTTAAAATGTATTTAAGCCATTCTTTGTTAGGACGGAAGGAGTAATAAGTAACAAATACCAAATAATATACCATGCATGCTTTGATCTTATTATAATTGAATCATATCGTTTGGATTCAAGATTTTCTGAAATACTTATTAGATTATATTCAAATGGCCAATCGAATCAATTATGGCCTATTAACAAACCTAGAATTAACATACACTTGTTATTACTCTACAATATAAATTCCTGGGTCTGGATTTGGGATTAATATAAAGATTTGGGTTACTAACATCTGTTTCCTTTATAACATTTGCTACAAATGTTATCATATATGTGGCAATTCATCCATAAGTTGTGCATGGTTGATAAGGAGCTTGGTATTTTGATTTGTTCTTCGGTTAAGCCTCTGGTGTACAACATGTAGTTTCTCTTCTCATTATAGGTGGTCCTTCGGTTGTTTTGTGGAAACTAAAATGTACTAGTGCTCTAAATATTGTATTGATATCTAGTTTGATTGTACATGTGTGTTGTAATCCTTACCTTTAGGCTTTTTAGCTTATGTTTAGCTCAGTTTTACGTGTGATATGTCCCTTGTAACGTGTAATACAGTTTCCATTATCAGTTAATGAAAACTTTATTTACCTAAAAAAATAAAGATGAAGCAGGTTCATCATTCTGTTATTTATTGGGAATTCTGAAAAGATGTGTTTTTATTTTAAATTACTATGTTATTTGTTACATCCCACGTCTGTATTCAAGTGTGACATTAAAGCCTTATTACGAGGTCATGCCAAAATTAAGGCAGATTGGTTCGGTAAGTGTGACATTGAAGCCTTATATCTAACAAGGTGTTCTTCCAAAAAAAAAAAAGTAGAAGAAAGGAAGAAGATTTGAAGAATGATGTATGAAAGATATCCTCAAGATAATTTGCAATGCAGAAAACTTGGTATCTTCAAGGAGGTGGATGGTGTTTATATATAGGCAGGGTTTTAGCATTTGAGTTTTATGTGAAAATAGGATTTCTTGCTAGTCATCTAACCATTCCTGAGAGATGAGTCAGGTGGAGTGGAGTACTCTCACAAGATTAGCCCTTAACTTATTGTGGCAGGATTAGCTCTTAATGGGATCCGATGATAGCTTATGCATGCATTTATAATGGTAATGAAAACGAAATTGCATGAGTTTCTGATCCGATGATAAGTTAGTGTTCAAATAAACCCATACTACACCTTTATAAGAATGACTTTCATGATAAATATCAGTAAAACTGCATCCCTAGATCTCCCATATTTAATAAATAAAAAATTAGACATCCCAAAATTTAACTCATTGCCTCTTACTTAGTTTAATTTGTAAGACGTGACTATTCGTCTCTCGTTTTGGTAAGAAATGTAATATACTATTTAAACTAATTGCCTCCTAGTTTAATTTGTAAGACTACATGTGACTAAGATATAAATATTTATTTGACTTTCACATACTTTCATTACAACTTTCAAATTAGTTTTAGTAAGATATATAATACTGTGAATTTAGCAAAGGTCGTTGGAAACTTTAAATAAATAAATAATAATAATATTAAACTGTCATTGTAATAAACTTAATTTGTGCCACTCAAAAATTCTGTCTTGAAGAATGAGTCTGAGCAAGTGCCACATGAAAATAAAAGATTCAATAGACATGAAGGCCAACTTTAGATGATTTTTTTTTTTTTGCTAAATTACTTTAGATGAAAAAATTGTTTACCACATAGTTCAATATATCAGCAAATAAAAAAACGATTACGCAAGAGTTGAAGTGCTAAAATGGTGTAACTATCATGCTTATTACGGTAATTTACTTTTCCTTTTCTCTGTTTCTCAACCCAATATTATTATTTTTTTTCTCAACCCAATATTGACTTGCAAATATGCAAGCGTTTAAATATTATGGTTGTTTGGCAAGTTCAAATCAAGATAATTTTGCTAAACAACTTGTAACGAAGAAGTCATCGTGCAATGAAGATAAGACCCATGACCTCTAGCATTTCATTATCACAAACTTTAACTCATTGCATATCAAGCGCGGCATGTAGGAACCAAATTAAATATTAATTTAGTTATTTGGCTCAACAGAAGCTATTTGTATAGCAATTTTGATGTGTGGCACAAAGGAATAACTAAAAAAGATTTATAAAAGGGAACACACTTTTATTGGGCAACTGCCAACATTTTTTAATGCAAACACTCACTAATTATTTCTCACACACAAATCAAGAAATAAAAGATAATAATGAGAACTAGAACTACCGCTATATGATCTCTTTATATCAAGTTGAGTGTCTAGTGCACTCCTTGATATCTCTCCTGAGTTGCTACTCAACTACTGCTCTCAACTTGCAATATATCCGGATGCAATACTTGCTGCAATGCAATACACCTCTATTTATAGGCAACCTCCTGCATGATGTTTGTTTGCCTATTTTTATCTTAGGAAATATATGCAAGTATACGTGATCGAATAGCAACACAGTGACAAATAAGATATTGTTCCCATAAAAAATTAATAATAATAACTATTCACCAATTACTAAGTCTTAATCAAATTAATTTTATTTAAACAATCGAATTAAACTATAAATAAAATCTAATTAAACAAATAATTAAAATAATCTAATAACAATGATTAAATAAAATTTTAATGACTTAAGATTACAATATTTTTCAATACTTTATTTAAATCTTTCCACTCCTTTTTTAATTAATATCAATTATATAGATTTGTTAATCGAGAATTCTTTATAGTATTTATACGCTTATTCTGATAAACATATAAACAAATCATTTTAAATCTGACCCTAAGGAAACAGAATTAACAAGAAATACCTTAATTAATTAAATCACTATATTCTTATGTGAAATATATTAATTAGAATTTTAAGTTCAGATTCTCTTATTGACTGCAAAAGATATATAGGTATATTCATATCATATATACTAATCATATAAACCTTTTATACATTTTATGAACAGATGATATCATACCCAGATCTAAACCTATACTCCATCTCCTAATTTTATCTAAATTATCACAGTAATTGTTGATTAGTCAATTAAACATTAATGCTTAAGATATGACAAACAATCCATAAATAATTAACAATAATTAAAAAGAAAGCAAATTAATGTAAACTATACATTGGGTTCAATTGCAATCTTAATATAAAATTAACCCATAATTGGAAGGGAAAAAAATCATCATCAATAAATAATTCATCATGTTCAGAATACAATAATAAAAGGAAAAGATAGAGAAAACAAATCTATCATAGAAGTGTTTGATCTCCACTCTAGCATTGAATCCTTGCAATCCTTAGCTTGATTTCTTCTTCAGATCTTTAACTAATCCTTATTCTACTTTATCTTACTCTTACTTATGTTAGATCTATGTAAAACTATGCAAATTCCATGTTATACTCCTTTAAAATATGTATTTTGACATGTATTTATAGGTTACATATCAAATCTCTAACATATATAGACACTACAATCTAATTTAGAGTTAAAAATATCAAAAAACGCATCAAAAATCCAAGTCTGGCCCGATCACCAACACCCCCAGCTCGTTTGCCTCTGCCAAACTGCTCCCCGACCCAAGAAATGTATTGAAAAACCGCGCCTCGGCGCAGTCCCATTTTTTGCTCTGACATCTTTTGAAAAAATGGTCATAACTTCTTTACACAAACTTCGATTAAGACGATTCAAATGTTCCATAAAGTTGAAAAGTAAATCTACAACTTTCATGTTTTAGTATTTGACAAATTCCAATCATATCAAGGTTGAAATTAGGCCCGAAGTAACTGTTGCGTAATTGGCAACCTGAAAATGTAAGTATAACAACTCTAAACTTTAATCCATCAAATCTTTACTCCAATTCCTACAAAATAGCATTAAAACACATAAAACTAACATAAAACATTTAAAATTAATATAAAATACTTAAGAACTCACAAAATATTAAATTAAAATATAATCAATACATAAGTACAAAACTCACTCATCAGTGTTCAAATATCAAAGGTAGAAAACAAGTAAAAGAATTCTGCTCGATACTTGGTTTCTGCTAGACTGTCATGGTAAGAGAAAACTGTTGCGCACAATTTGAATACCCAAAGCTGCTGCTCAAAATTTCCTACAAAGTTAGACTCAAATTTCACAAGGAGAACAAAATAGTACTGCCAACAACATTTTCCACGTTAGTTGATACATCCAAATTAGACTTATGACTTTGGACTTCATTTTCCGAGGAGCAGATTTATAATTCCAACAATTAGAACAAGCTATGCATCTGTTTTATATAAAGTCATTGCCTGGTATTTAAAGCAACCCTAACAAAATACACGACGAATTAACAACGAGTCTTAGCAAAAAAAAAAAAATATTAAATAAATAAACAATGGATTTTATCTTTGCATGAGAAACTTAATAAAGAATTATGTTATCGAAATGACTTCAAGAACTACTGGTAGATGTCCTCATCAGGTCCTAACATATATACCTACATAGTAGAATCTGTCTTTTCTATCCATTGGGAGATAATTTTTACATGTGGCACATTCGCTGTCTATTGTGAATAAAACCAGCGGTGGTACTATTAGTAATAGTTTAGGACTTTATATACATATTAAATTAACCTTAAATCATCAGGGTGTTACACGGCCAATCTCCTCTAGTAAAGAAGAAGAATTTATTTGCATAGTCCCTGTCAAATTAAAGGAGGATCACGCTCTTATTCTTTGAACCTAAACCCACCTATCTTCCTCGATTTGCCGCATAAACTGGAAATAAGCTACTTTGATACTACTTGGTTCGCACCTTGTTATTGGATATGCCGAATAAATAGTAGCATATGCTGAGACAATCCCTGCATAGCTTCCCTTTGTCATATATGGTGTGGTCCAGTTATTTAACTATCAGCACTTGGCTAAAATAAAAGGTCCTCCAGTGAAGACTGAATCTATCTTCATGATCACCATTTTGCTTTTGCGATTTTTATGCTTTTGTACCGGCATAAAAATATGAGTGACGCATAATTTGTTTGCATTATAAGGTTTCATGTCTTGTTGCTTTCATGTATAGATTCTTTTGTTTGCGAAATTTAATGAAATGACATTGTTCTCACATAACATTATGTTGTAACACGCTAGCTCCCCCAAAAGCTGAGAACAAAATGAGTATGGAAGGGACTAAACTTTTGGCATTTCACTATTTTCATTAATGAATTTTTATTTTATTTTTGACATTTCAACATTTTATATAGCAAAATTAAGTCACATGCATTAGGTGTAAAACACACGGAAACTTGTGTGTGTCAAAACACATCTTTCCAAATATATAATAGACACCACTAATATGTAAGTCAAGACTACTGAAAATTTCCAGCACTCGTTGTTCTTAAAGTTCAGTGCTAATGGCGCATTGCTCATTGTTCTTAAAGTTCTTATTTTTGTACTCCGATCCATTCCATTGTATGAAAACACGGGCATTAATTCCCGTGTAAAGAATGATTTGATACCACTAATATTAAAGTTGAACCTAGTTGGTTAAGCAGTATATTTTTACTTCATCGAATATAAGTCTAATAATGTAACATGCAAATGCATGCATTTCAACCATCTGAAATGGATTTATGCTTTAACATGTTTAAAGTCCACGCAAACTCCAGGAACATGCATCAATTTATGCATAAGGCAAATACAGAGTCCTCCTAAATCAACTGATGGCAAGCAAAAAGCACATGCTATCAGCTCCTCGACAGGGGAGTAGCTAGGAACTTCAGTAGAATGGTACCGAAATTTTTATCAAAAAAATTTACAGGTTAAAAATATTCATATAGTATAATGCTATATTTTATAGTAATTTTCTCTTTTATATTATACTCCACTTTTTTTACCTTCCAAATTTTTTGAAACTCCCAGTTCCAAATAAATATAAGATTTAACATTTTTAAGATTCTTAAATAAGTATAAAAGTTTTTACATTTGTATTGCAAAAAAAAAATAAAAAAAATTGATTGAAATAGTAAGAAAATTAAAGCTCTACATATTTTGTGGGTATTTATAATGTAGTCAAGTAAATCTGGTAGGAGTACAAGGTTGATTTTGAAACTCAATTTGAAATGTTTTTAAACTCAAAATTGATATGATTCATTGACAACAATGAAAAATAAATTTTATAAATAGTAATATTCTTTACATACTTTACAATGTTTATTATTGTATTAATTAAAATTAAATGAACCTATGTCAATTTTGAATTTAAAAATATTTTAAATAAATTTCAAAAAATCAATAACGGTAGCGAAGAAAATATAAATTTAAATTCTAAAAACATGAGTCACTATTATAATTTTTTTTCCTATACAATTAAGAATTGTTTAATATAAATAACTTAAAAAAATACAAATACTGTTATACATATATATATATATGGTAAAAAAAAATTAGGGGGAGGGCCATGGCCCCCTCTGGTCCCAACGTGGCTCCGCAACTACTCTTCGGAATATGCTCCTTTATCTGTTTCCCAGCTCTCAATCACTATTTTTCACATCTTTTCAATTTTATGCCAACTGTATACATATCGATCAATTAGCAGAAAAAGTGAGTCACTTCCTAAAGATTCTTCTCATTCAAGTTCTTTTTCTATATCCAACTCCTTATAACTCATAATTGTGGCCCTTTGGAGAACCTAGGGCCAGTGCTACAGTGTTGTTTTAGGTTAATTCAAGAAACAATAACAAAAAAAGAATGGTAAAACTAACTTTAACTAAACTTGCTAATTTGTAAAACTATCCAAAATAAATAAATAAACAAATAAATTAATACTATGTTTGGATTAGCAGAAAAAAATTAATGAAAGAAATAGAAAAGGGAATAGATTCAATATTCCTTTCCTAACTGGCATAAGTGATTACATATCCTTGGCAGGAATAATTAAGAGTAATTCATTCTATTTTAATATAATAATTAAACACGTTTCTATTTTATTTTTTAAGAATGAATTATTTTATTTTCAACTTAACTCATGTAATCAAAATGTAGCATGACAGTTTGATGTTTTACGTAAACTATTGCACCACGTATTTCCTCGGACTTTTGAAAAGTGAATGTGCCCAGAATATCCTATTCGTTTGTAAAACACCAGACTTTTTTTAGTGCCCTAGCTAGCCTTATAAATAGATTTCAATCCCTGAAACTGTTCATCAAGTACTTACACAGTAAGAAGTAAGTAGAAGTGTATGGATGCATTACTGGGCAATTACTCTATTGGCAGAAGGCCACTTAGACTGCTAAAATGTGAATAATATCACACAGCAGGCTAGTGATTAGCTCACTGCCAAGGGAGATTTGTCCCGCAATTCAGCTCTACAAATTATCGTAAAATCATCTTGTAATCAGTCAAGTCAAGGCAAAACTTCCCTTACATTGCCTCTAGTTCAACAACATTAGTTTGGTTCTATATAAATAGATCTATAATTTTTTACTAACTTGGTGTGTGTGCGTACACATACACACACACACACAATACTCCTTAATTTGCCCTTTAAAGATAGTCTTATTTCTTTGGTTGACACTTTTTTCTTTTAATACAACAAGATCTGCTATGATTTGTATCAGGTTTTGTAAATCTTACGGCTCTCATGGTTTTGAAAGGAGATATGTAACATAAAAAGTGGAAGTCTTCACAATAAAAAATTCTGGAATGTGAAATTTTATAATGGTGCAGTGCATAGCACGAAATGTCGTGACGTTGATTAAAATAGTTGAGCTGAAAAAATCATATGCTTCTTATGCTTCTAATGATACAGAGCATAGCACGTAATGTTTTGTAAATCTTCTCATGCTTAATTATGACTAATTTAAGCACTTATGGGACTAGGGAGGATCAGTACCCCTTGAAAATAAAAGCGAGAGAAGGAAAAAGCTTTAAAAATTGGAACAGGCACAAGGGCCGGCAACTTTCGATGAAAAAAATTATAACATAGTTCAATACGTCAACAAATCAAAAAATGATAGATTAGCTAAGAGTTGAAGTGCAAAAATGATGTAAATATCATGCTTATTTTGGTAGCTAACTTTTCGTTTTCTTTAATTTTAAACCTAATATTGATTAACAAAAACAAAAGTGTTTTAACATTATCACTAAAATCTTCACAGTATATCCACTGTTTGGTTTCTTCTACTGATTTAAAGGTGTGTTCTTCTGTTACTATAGTCTATGGACTCTATACTCCTGCTGATAGGAAACCATTATGGAGGGATCTGAAATCTTTTGCAGCTGGGTTGGACAAACCTTGGTGCATTCTTGGTGATCTTAATGAAGTCCAATCTGTGAATGAAATTGAAGGCAGTAGTAAGGCTTGGGATAGTGGGATGCAGGATCTCAAAGACTGCATTATGGACATCAATATTACAGACGTCAGAGCTGTAGGTCCCCACCTCACTTAGTGGGACTCTCACACCTTGAATCCAACATATAAGAAGCTGGATAAAGCTATGGTGAGCAATCTTTGGCTTCAGGCTTTTGCAAATTCCTATGCTCTTTTTGCTCCAATGGATCTATCAGATCATTGTCCTATCATTCTTTTTTCTGGTATTATTGTCCCCAGAATTCCTAAACCCTTTCAATTCTTTAATTTTTATGCTTGGGATATTAATTTCATTATCTGGTGATCCTTTTCAGATCTTGGCTGAGAAGTTAAAAACTGTTAAGACTGCACTCATCAATCTCAATAAAAATATAGGAAACTTGACTTCTAATGCTGAAAAAGCCAGAGCTGCTCTTCATGAGACACAAAGAGCCATTGCTTTTGATCCTAGAAATGCTGATCTTCTAGCACGGCAGAGAGTTCAATCAAATGATTTATGGGATGCTCTTTTGATGGAGGAAAAATTGCTGAAACATAAGTCTAGAATTCAATGGTTAAAGGAAGGTGATAAAAATTCAAAGTTTTTTCATTTCCAGTTTTTTTTATACATAATTAAATTTTTATTTTAAAATCTCTTTTATTCACCTAGAGTATGTACACTTATCACTGTTCTAAAAAAATTATTATTATAAATTATTGCTTCAAAATAATATCATACATATACAAGTATCACTTATATGTAATTATAATGTTATGTTTTATATATTATATATAATATAATATAAAATAAATATAATACATATTAATAATATATATTATATTATATATTGAACACACACACATACACAGGGATTGGAGCTGATTTATGTAACGGCCCCAAAATCAGGACAAACTCCATTCCTGACTTTGGACGCTAATAATCAATCACATTCTAACCTTACATCATTAAACGATGATATAACTAGTTAAATAATGCGGAACAATTCAAAAGTCCTTTCAAACTTCCTACTTTTATTCCCTGAATCACAACCTTTACATTTACATAACTTAGAATCATACATAATCCATGATTCACTCTAGCAGACTTGCGAAGTAAAATATACTTCTCAATACATGTACAACAATTACATTTTTTTCATAAATTAATCATCAACAACTGATAACTACTTCTAATGAAACTTTAGCATGGATCAGAAAATTTCCAAGTAAAACAAGTTTATTTTTCCTGCACGCCTTTGGTTCATTACCATTCAAATGGCAGATAACATCTTATTGTATCCTTAACCTGCAAAAATGGTTATTTGCAAGATTGAGCTCGACAGCCCAACAATTCTAACAGTTCTCATGCATCACATAGCACATAAGTAACATACTCAGATTACACATCATAATCATTAAACTAACATATCATACATGCTTCAGTTACCATACTCAGATTACACATCACAATCATTAAGATAACATATCATGCATGCTTCAGTTCACGTAGCTAAAGTAAAGATTGAGTTCCTTACTCAATCGGCATTCTTTACTCAATCAATGTAGTCATAAATTGACTTTAGCGCTTCATGCCAACAATACGAGTAATAGCTTAATACATAATAAAACAATTCATCACCAAGTACACATAGCAAATGAGAACTGAAAGACTTGCCTTGCTTGCGTTATTCCCTCTATGCTTATCAAACCTCCAAATTTGGTCGCTTATACTAACTTGTGACTTTATCGTTCCATGTAATACCTATATAACGTAATTCAAGTTATCACAAAGCTATTACACATAATGTATTTACATATTTCCATTCAAATATTCATTCATTCTAAGTTAAATTTTTTAATCATTAACCAACTTTATATCTTTAAGATCTTAAGTTCTTAAGATTCCATCTTGTTTTAGATTAGTTAACTAATCTTTAATCTGTTTCCATATTGATTTCATTACGTTGTTGCATTATGTTGTTGCTAATTCACAACGTCAATGCCACGTATTTTATTTAAAGCTTAGTTAATTCACAACTTCTTCGTCCCAATCCGGAATTGGCTCAACTTTGGACAATGATCTATCCATAACATGTTCTAACTGCTTCCATAGGCGTCTTAAACCCCAAAGTGCTTGAACCTAAAAAGTCCCAAAACAACCCGCTTGAACAGTGAGTAGCAGGGCACTGATCTTGTTCAACCCTGCCTCACGCTTTAATTTTTATAAATTAATCTACAAAGAATTTTAATTTCGTTCCTTCTTGACATATCTTCGTAACTTCGAGATCTACAACTTTTGTTTAGGTTCAAGATCCCAATACTTTGCACACGAGGCTGCACACCTTAAAGAATGACAAAAGTAAAAGTTTTCCCGAGAGCAATCTGCCAGACAGACCCCGGCTCACTAAAACAGTCATAACTTCTTCGTTTTTTAACCTTTTTTGGTGATTCAAGCAGCCACGCGACCGTAACTTCTTCCTCTACAACTTCTATTCAGGTCAAACAACCCAGTTCTGAACCGATCAGAACAGAAAACGTCCGAAGTGGACTGATTGAAACTGACTTCATGCCTTCATGCTTTTTCAACAAAACCTTAACATCAAAAGCATTATTCGGATAGTTTAACATACTAATTGACTTACTAACCTTCTAATACATATATAAACACTTCCTTGTTCACAAACTTGACCAATTCTTCATTTTTAAGCTTGATAACCTCTAAGAGACATTTTACCAAGCACCACAAAGGCATGGCTTAAAATTTCAGATTACAGTACACTTCATACGACATACCAGAACTCATTTTAACCTATCTGGTTTACTCTTTTTAGACCAACATTACAATCAACACATAATTTAATATAACTCTGGTTTTGAAAACAATTCTTTAGATTGAAAGTTTAACAACTTTGGCTCTCTTAGACTTTTAATCAAACACTTGATGAACATATATGAATGACTTTATAAACTGATTATACTAACAACATCTATCATCAATTTCAGATTCTATCCATGAATTAACCATCAATTTTGACTCCAACTTAAGCCAAAATATACATATTCCATCAAAACTCAAGTTTCTCATCTTTAACATATTTTCATGATTTTGATTACTCTAAGACCATTTACAGAAGCTATATATCAGATTATACACACCCATACACACACACAGATATATATATATATATATATATATATATATATATATATATATATATATATATATATATAACATTGACCGTAATTCACCCAACCAAAATAGCTCTTTAAATGAAGAACTTGAGAAACTATAAATTAGAACTTTAGAACTAGATTAATACCTTTGATTCTTGTTTCAAACTTAGCAAAGATGATTGAACAGCCTTGAAATTTTCAGAACTTCTTCTCTCAATCACAGAGAACTCTCTCTTTCTCTCTCAATTCTCAACTCTATTTCTCTCTCTCTCTCTCTCTCTCTCTCTCTCTCGTTGCTCGATTGCAGCTCTCGGTTTTCTCTCTTTGCTCTCGGTTCCCCTCCCTTGCTCTCGGTTTCTCTCCCTCAGCCAAGTGGACGGGAAGGAGAAGGAATGACTGGTATAAGAAATATACAATCCCAAGTTTTAGACAAAACTCTGATACATGGACTCTATAGCTCCCCCTACGCCTGACTTGCTCCCTTCTTTTGCCAACAAACCGCTGCCTTCTTGAGCCAAGGATTCCTGCGCAAGCTCTGTTTTCTTTCTTTTTCTATCCCAAAATGGGTGACCCTTTTTACTTCTACCGGGTTGGGAAAAATGAGCTTGGGTTGGGCTACTTTCGTTTTAGTTAATTAAACAAATGGGTGGCCCAAATTGGAACTTAAATGGCAACTAGGCTTGGGTTGGGTTGCTATTGCCCAAGTATAACTACAAGCCCAATTGGTTTTAATTTACTAAATTTGGGTTGCTACAAAATTTATTATTTGGGTCAATTTAAAATACACAATAACATTAACTAATAATTTTATTAGTTAATTAACTTAATCCAATTAGACTTGCTATATTCAAATTTAATTGAATATTTAATTATCTAAAATCCTATCAATTTATTGATATTAATATTCTGAGGTTAGTCCACAAATTTAAATTAACCCATTAGTTAGACTTCCTTTAATTTAATCCAAACATATTATTAATTTACTAATTTAATCGCAGCAAGATTTGAATTAGTTCATAAAATATTCATTACATTAATAAATAAATTCACAATTTATTTATAATGAAATTTAAAATTTTGCGGACATTACAAATCCAATTAGTTTTGTCGTATATTCAAATTATTAATTCCCTAGTAGGAATATAAAATATTATTACCCCACTATTAATAATTTTCTGAAGGGAAATAAATATACATAAATAATGTTTACGCATTCTCATTAATTAATAATCACATTTAATTAATTTACACCACTAATTTAACTCGTTATTTATCAAGTTAATTAAATCATCACCTAGCTCGTTAACCCTATCAAACTTTTATATTACACAACCTAGGTTGATTCATAAATTTAATTCAACCCATTAACTGAGTTTTCCTTTAATTTCTTTAATTATATCAAAACACATAATTAAATAAACCTAAGCCATCATACACTGATTAATTCGCACAGAAATTTGTAATTACTATATAATAGTTTTATTTCTTTATATTAAAATATTCCGGGTCATTAAATTCTTCCCCCCTTATAATAATTTCGTCCCCGAAATTTCAATATAAGGTAAAATCAAAATATGAGGGAAATTCTTTCTCATCTCTTTCTCAAATTAAATTTTTGTCGTATCAAAAAAATGATTTCATCCTCGAAATTACCACTACATCCTTATAACATCTGCCCCTCCGAACAATCTCATCGATTATCTTATACTAGGCATTGTTTTACTCCTTGTTTAATAAATACTGTCCTAGTCCCTACGTGACAGGACTCTAATTCCTTTCCAGTGATCGCCTATCACTTTATCAGGGTTAGGTTTATATCTAAACCTCAAATTTCACTCGAATCCTCGAAAGCTTAAAAATTTTCACAAATCGACTATCCACTACTTCCTCATCCAAGGATTAGTGTAGCCTTAAATCACATCAATCTCCTAAGACCATACTAATCAGTCATATGAATTTTCGGGTCATTACAATTTATGACTGCCAATAGATATTGACACTATTGCAGTTAGTGCATCTCCTACTGTCCAAGACTAAATCTAGTATCCTGCCGCTCTATCTCTAAAAGAATGGAAGGAGAAATTACCTCATTAACCTTATTTTTATTAGTAAATAAATCGAATATATATTATTAGTCTACGTATGTATATTATAATAAAATTTGTTGTATCTATAATTACTATATAAGTATATATTTTTTATTATCAGATTAAAATAAATTGATATAGAATTCTTAAATTAAATTAAATAAATTTTCTTTTTCTTTAAACTTTAATAAAAATATTTCATTTTATGAAGGAAAAATACATTTAAAAAAATAAATTAAAACTCTTTGATAAATTAACAAGTATAGAATACTACAAATTGTAATGATTCACAAGAATTTAAAAATAGTTGGGTTTTATGTATTTATTTTTTAATTATGTATAATAATAGGGTCAATAAGACAGTTTCTCTTTTCGCATTTTAGAGGTGCGGAAGGATTTATTATTTTTTGCCTTCCGCTTCTCTATGGAGTGGAAGATATTCTTTCCGGCCCTTGAACCTTATTTTTCCAGGTATAGCCGTTACTCACATTTATTATAATTAAAACATCTCTTTTTTTCTCTCTCATGGCTAGTCTCAAAGGAGGCTTTGTAATAAATATTAGATGTTGTGGTAGCAATGCTATCAATGCATGATTCATTGGCTACCACTCTCAAACCTAGTCAAGCTTTTGCCTCCAGTTGACGGCTTTTTCTTTTGTTACCGGAATCCCATAGCCGATGAAGATTGCTCTCTCACGACGTTTGGATCAACGGTAAGCATTTAACTTGAAAAATCCATGGCCCAAAGTTTAGCTGTCTACTATACATTTACCAGAGGAATTGTACTAAACCCAACTAGGGAGCCTGAGCTTTATTATAATAATCATGGCGTGGATTTTGTAAAAGTCTTAGGCTAACTTTTTTTGTCATTTACATGACCTACACGGTATGTGAGATCAACAATACACTATCAGTCAAAACTTAACTTTAGTTTATTCTTATTTTAAGACTCAATCTTCAACTTATCGTCCCATGTATCGTCTTTATGTTTAATAATATAGACATACAACTTTTTAATGTATATAACTCAGTTTCATTTTTAATTTTATCACCATATGTACACTTGTAGCTTGTTGTGTGTATATCACACAACTAGGATCATATATACAACTATGCATATAATATCACACTATTAATGTGTAATCATTTCTCAAATTAGTTTATTTCGTTAACTTAAGTTCAACTTGGCTCTACACCAATTTATGTTGGTTAACCATACCATTACTTTGCAATTCTATCACGTATTAGTTTATTTTAATCGTTCTTTAATGCATCCTTAATTACCTTCCTTAATTTAGTAACTTTCATCCGTTTTCTTTTTGCATTCATTCTTGAACTAGTTATTGCATTACTAACATAGATTTATACATAGATACACTTTTTGAACACTGCATAAGATAAATATGACACGTCCTAGACCCATGAAAGAAAACAACAAAAATTCATTTACTGGTACACGGCACCGAGGCGCTGCAATAGTACTGGGTTTGGGCACCGAGGCGCTACCCTGTTTTCTAGAAATTTTGATTTTCTACAGCTTACTATCTTGCATATTCCTTATACATTTTAAGCATATAGGCAATTCTACTAAACACAGACCTCCAATACACACATGCCACTAGTGTTCATTCATTCATTAGTTGATTAAGTTCAAGATTATACAATACATGATTCAAATTTTATAACTAGTTTGGTTTCTAAATCCTCAATTTATAAAAAGATTAATTTGACTCCCCTTTTAAGTCAATCCATTTGGGATATTCTTAAAGCTCATTATTGAACAATCTAAGACTTTTAGATCATAAAATCATACACCACATAACATGTATTTAGTTTGAGAACAACCTTTGACATCTAGAAGCTTACTAAATCCTTTCTTTCTATAAGACATATTTCATTCAATCATATAACATGTTTAACCAACACGTTTTCTCAAACCTTCTATCTAGGTTATATATATATATATATGGGGATTATGGAACAGCACAGTTGTGCTACTTAGAATAATACACAGCTTGCCAAAGTGACACCGTTTTGCTTACTTGTTTTAAAAAAAAAAACACACAACTACTTGTTTTAAAAAAAGAACAACACAGCAAACCTTCTCCCCCTAAATCAGAACGGAAGAACTGGCGATTTCAACTTCACCGACGATTTCATCTTCTTCTTTGCCGACAACTCTCTCTATCTCTCTCTCGTCTTGGGGTCCTACTTCTCGTCACTGAATCGGAGCCATAGTCCCTCGTTGAAAAAAAAAAGAGGAGAAATATTGCTTCCGTCACTGAATCGGAGCCATAGTCCTTCGTTGGCAACTTCGTCTTTATTCTTCTCCCAGTTCAATTCGCAGACAAAACATGTCTTTCTAACAACCATCTCCTATTGCTTCTCCACAAGCGGATAACCTTCATGACACAGAGTAAAAATTTTGTTATTCCCTCATCTTAATTTCTTACAATTATATATCGGTATATGGTTTATACAATTTTAAAATTGTTAGCTTGTGGTGGGTGGTGTAACGATATTTTTGATGCAACTATATAATGTTCAGGATTTATGATATCTGAAATTGTTAGCTAGTGGGGTTTTGTGATGTTTGTTTATTGGGGTTTATAATTTCAATCTGTGACATGTTGAGCATTGATTACTGGAGGTTTCTATAAATTATATACAAATGGAGCTGCATTCTTCAAAATAAGCCCAGTAGTAGCAATTCAAACTTGTTTTGGCCTCCATTTTGTAACCTTTTTTTTCCCTGTGTAAATTATATTCTCTTTTTTTGTTTCAGTGTTAATCTAGAGGATGAAAATACGTCAACTTTGATAGAAGTTCCATATGTTGGATTATCGTTTCCTAGTCAAGATGACGCATACGCGATGTATAATACATATGTAAGGCATAAAGGATTTGGACTCCGTTTGTCGAATCTTGACAGATCTAAAACTTCGGGAGATGCAATAGGTCGATTAATTATTTGTAGTAAGGGTGGAAGTGCAAAAGATAAAGATCAAACACTTGATGACAAACCGAAGAAACGACGAAAACAAATAAGATCTGACTGCCGTGCAAGGATGTGGATCCATTTGAACCAAAAAACGAAGACATGGTGTGTTACTAGTTTTTGTGATGAACATAATCACGAGCTTACTAGCCCTTCATCAACATGGAAACATTGCTCTCATAAGACATTTCATCGTACTCATATAGTAAAAAATTTGATGGAGAAGATGTATGAAAGTGGATTGCGCCCATCAACAATTGCAAAGGTGGTCACTGCTCATGGGAATGGTGAGGACAAGATGATAATAACACAACAATGTGTAGATCATTTGCGTGTATAGAGAAAGAATATGGTTGGTCGTGAATGCATTTCAATAGTTCATCATTTTCTAGCTAAAAGAGTTAGTGACCTGTCATTTTTCTTTGCCATAGATTTGAAGAAGGATCACAGTCTTAATAGTGTTTTTTGGGCTGATGGGAGGTCGATATCATCATATCTACAATTTAGTGATGTAGTTTCTTTTGATGTTACATATCGAACCAATAAATTTTCATTACCATTTGCCCCATTCACAAGTGTTAATCACCATAGACAATCTATTTTATTTGGTTGTGCTTTACTTGCGAATGAGAAAGAGAAATCTTTTACATGGTTATTTCAAGAGTGGAAGAAGTGCATGTGTGGAAAAGATCCCGGGGTAATTATAGCAGATCAAGATCATGCTATTTGCAATGCCATAAAGAAAGTCTTTCCTAATACTCGACATCGATTTTGTTCATGGCACATTGAGAAGCATATCACAGAGAGACTTCATCTCCTCCGTTCTAGCAATCAAGAATTTTGTGATGAGTATAAAGTATGGTTTTATAGTGAAACCATATTAGAATCAGAGAGTCGGTGGGAACTTTTGAAGAAGAAGTATGATTTGAATGAGAATACTTGGTTGATGAACTTGTATGAAATGCGACATCAATGGGTTCCTGCATACTTCAGAGACATCTTTACAGCTGGAATGACATCTACCCAGCGTAGTGAGAGTATTAATTCATTTTTTGATGGATTTGTTCATGTTTTAACTCCATTAAATGAGTTTGTGACACAATATGAAAATGCTCTTATATCTCGTCGGCAAGCAGAGAAGGAAGAAGATTTCAAGACTATAAATTTTCACCCGAGATACGAGACTGAGTTGGAGATTGAGAAACAGGCTGGACAATGTTACACTAGGAAAATGTTTGACATATTTCACACTGAATTCATGGCTAGTTATTCATATTGGAAGGAGAAGGTGAGGAAGGATGGGGACATAATTGAATACAAAGTTGGAAAGAGCACGAGTCCTAAAGCTAATTGGAGAACTGTTTTGTATGATTATGGACAGACTCTTAATTGTTCTTGTGCAAAGTTCGAGATGGAAGGAATGATATGCAAGCATATCATTTGTGTTATGAGATTCAAAAAATTTGTTGCCATTCCGGAAAGATATATCCTGAAAAGATGGAATATGGATGCTAAGTATCGGACTGATATTGGCGGTTGTTCATCAAGTGGGGTTGATGTAACTCATATGATGGTGTTTTCCCTCAAATCAAAAATGTTCAAAGTGTTACAAGATGCTACTTTATCACTGACAATTTTTAATGAAGTTGAATATTTGTTGGATGACATGATAAATAGGATAAAAGTGAAAAAATCGCAAGATGTGGTTAGTCAAATGGATTCAACTTAAACATCTAGTCCAGTTATGTCATTAGTTGACGTTCCAGAAATATCAGTGCATGATCCTAGTGGACCAGTGAGTACTAAAGGTAGACCAAGGGGAGCCTCGAGATTTCAATCGGGTAGAGAGGTAGCTCAAGAAGTAAAGGGTAAAAAAACTCGTTATTGTGGAGAGTGTGGAGAAGCCAACCATTATAGGACTACTTGTCCAAAACTAGGTACAAACACATATATAAATTTATTATGTTTTTTTCTTCTTTTTATTATAAATATTTAATTTTTATTTTCATTGTTGTTTATGAATATCAAATCAACATAACAAAGACGACAATAATGAGAAAGGGAATAAAGGAAAAGACAAGGCCAACAAAGGTACTTTCTTCTTATTCTATTTTTTTAAGTGTTTTTTTTACTTAAATATTGTGTTAACTTTTTGATGGATTGGACTGTGTGAGGAATTCATTATAGGTATATTATGATTATATGTTTTTCTTACATTTTGACTTGTCAATATTCATTTTGTTTGTAGGATAGTCACAGACATCACAAACTCAAAGTGGATTTTTTTTTAAGATTGTATAGATATTGCATTAGCTTCATCAATTGTTTATTTCATTCAGGTCTTTTGGCCTTATTACATTCTATAAGTCATAACTTGATCCCATGTTGAAATCTACAGGTTTTAGTTGAGAGCTCTATTTGGAGGAGTCTTGGTGCTGATGAGGAAGACGCGCTCAAGTTGTCATTTTGCCAGTGCCATGTGGATCGTTGAGATTGACTTGTCAAGTTGTCAATTATCAAATGGCTTTTTTTTCATTTTGAAATATAAGGCGACAATACAAAATTTGGTAGTCTAGCACATGCTTTCAGTGTAATATAAGAAATTTGTAGTACTGTCTTCCATAGTAAGCAGTTGGAACTGCTTAATGTTGTTGATCTATTTTTGTTTTAAAAACGTGTGTTGGTTTCTAAATTACATCTATATTCCTTATTGGTGTTGTGTGATTCGTTAGAAATTAATTTTATCTCTGGATTGGCTTGTTTTTTAGATGATAAGTTGGTCACAATTGACAAATTGAGGTCCTTAATGGCAATTACATTCCACAAAAACAAGAAGTTGTATAGCTTACAACATTTTAATGTTATAAAAATTGCAGAAAAATGAAATATCAAACTGAGATAATAATCAACTGCTCTCAGGATTTCAACTCTGAATTCTCATATGGATTAATAATCTTTTGTAATAAAATACAACAATCTCAATTATGTTTTAGTATTCTACAACAAATTTCTGGCTTGCAAGTCAACTGACAAAATTTTGTCAACACTACAAACTCACAATAACACTTGCTCTATACAATTATAATATCTAGTTTCTATCCTAGCAGATACTATCAGTGTTACTGGCAACCTTAAAATTCTTTTCCCAAACTGATTCAATTTCAGCATGTATGTAACCAAAATAATCTGAAGTTGTAGCCAAAATAATCTGCAGTTATAATTGCACTTCTAGCCAAAATAATCAGCAGTTGTATATCTGGACTTATTCAATTTCAGCATGTATGTAACCAAAATAATCTGCAGTTGTAGTCAAAATAATCTGCAGTTATAATTGCACTTCTAGCCAAAATAATCTGCAGTTATATATCTTCCTCTCTTCCTCAGCAGTTATTTTCGTTAGTATAAACCTCAAATTCTCACCTGCAGTTCAGTTAACCCTAATCAATATATGCATTTCAGAAATTGACTATTTTACACAGTATGAAATATTCAATTTAGAACCTCCGTTCAGAAAGTATTCCCATTCCTGCAAAACCAGAATAATCATTTCCAATTGTGCAGCTATCACAGAATCTCAGCAGCCATCTTCATGAATTGAGGCATTAGCACATATAGAGAGCTTCACCAATTTTTTGTATAATACGCAGGTTTTTAAGTTTTTCCTTGAATGAACGAACTCAAAATTTTCAGATTCTAAAGATCTTTTTCCTTAAAGATTCCGCTTGAAATAATAAACGTTACCGAGAAATGTTTTAGAAAAAGGGAAGGACATAAATCCAGTTCAAGAAAAAAGACGGGCCAGGAAAAAGTTAAAGTAACACCAAATCATAGCATATTTAAGACTAAAGTATATAATAGGTTTAAAATAAACTTGAGAAATTTTGCCTTGTGATGACCAAATTGTACATATGCACCATGTGTCTCAGACCAAGTGATCTCAACATCCAAAGAAGGAGTTCCATACGTCAAATCCATATAGTTTTGCCCCATGTGTTGACTCTTTTATTTCCTAAGACTATTCATAAAGCCACTGAGATTAAATATAGTTTAATAGCCGCAACCAAAAGCGACTGGGGTTAACGGAGACGATGGCGCGACGAAGGTCGACGGTGAAGGAGAAGATGAAGGTTGTCGGCCAACGAAGGACTATGGCTCCGATTCAGTGACGGAAGCAATGTTTCTCCTTCTTCTTTTTTTCAACGAGGGACTATGGCTCCGATTCAGTGATGAGAAGCAGGACCCCAAGACGAGAGAGAGAGAGAGAGTTGTCGGCTAAGAAGAAGATGAAATCGTCGGTGAAGTTGAAATCGCCAGTTCTTCCGTTCTGATTTGGGGGGAGAAGGTATGTTGTGTTGTTCTTTTTTTAAAACAAGTAGCTGTGTTTTTTTTTATTTTAAAAAACAAGTAAGCAAAACGGTGTCACTTTGACAAGCTGTGTATTATTCTAAGTAGCACAGCTGTGCTGTTCCATAATCCCCTAGAAATAAAACAACACACACTTCATGGTTTCACCATTAGAAATTTTATTTTTCATTTACACAACATATTAAACACTTGGTGAGCAAACGTTAATAGTGTGTTATCGCCGACACTCAAAAATATAATCTTACTTTGAAAAATATTAATTTAGTAGTGCAAGTAAGAGTCGATCCCACAGAAAATGATTAATTTAATTTAATATTTTGTAAACTAGAATTGGGGGGGTTCTTAATTAAATAAATTATTTAAATAAAATTAACTAAATTAAATAGATATGCAAGTAATTTAATGAAATAAATAAGAAGAAAAAGCTTTGATTTAAGTTAACATTCACCATCAAGAATTTACAACTGATCATTGATGTAAGAATAAATCAATTAATATTTTAAATATTCAACGTGGAATAATTACTTTCATTTGAATAATTTTTATATCTCTTCTTATTTATAGTTAAGTAGAAACAAGCGATCTAAATAACCATTTACTACTAAATAACCCTAGACAAGCAGTAAAGATTTAACATAGTAGCAGCTTAAAAAAATAGAGAGATCGTTGAACTAAACAACACAAGCCAAGTGTTTGCATTTAATTTAGATGAATATTCTTCCTAAGATACAACAAATTTTTTATCTGTAAAATAATTATTAATCTTAGTTGCTTCATAAATTAAAGTTACCAAACAATTACGAATTTGATATTTAATTTAGCAGTAGATTAATACGAATAATAAATTAGTGGGCCTCCTAACGTTTAAACGAATCAATTATATAAATAAACACAGAAAAATATCATAAGCTCAAAATATAAACTGAACAATTAAAATAAATTAGATCTCACAGTGTATATCTTGATGGCTTCAATCACTTAAACCAAGAAAAATAATTCAGCTACACATAACCATAAAAAACACTAAAGAATAATAGAAAGAATTTTCTAGCAAAAAGATATATCTCAATTGTGTATCAAGCCCTCTATTTATAGGCTACATAATTTTCCTAATGTGACGACCCCAAATCCGGGTTCCTTTAAGCTCGAATCCGGTTCAACACGAGTACTACATTTTCCTTATTGTTCATGAATTACAATAATATTATAATTGATAAATAATCATTTATTTACAATTTTATAACTTCTCTTTCTATTCCAGAATCGTAATTTTTATACATTCCTAGTATGTCTTAATATCATACATGATACAACATTCTATTACAATCAAATTGAGTATTTAACACTCATATAATATACCAACTAAGTATTATATTACACAATTATTTACCTGTCCAATTCGAACTGATATCTACAATAGACATTTAGATCTTTAGTGAAAGTGATATGTTTTACTGTTCCTTGATCTTTATCGAAAATTTCAACTAACTTGCACTATCTGAAAATATTGATTTTAAGCAAGAGTGAGCACGACGGCTCAGCAAGTTTAACAGTTACACATAACACATTACATGCTTCACATAATACACATGCATTGCATCTTAATCTTACATCATGTCTTTCATATTAATAATACTTCATACCTCTCATACATCACATATAACCATCAACTAGCACTTATCAAATCATGCTTCATTCTTGCACATAGTTTTCATGTAGTCATACCACATGCTGTTCATCTACCACAAACATCATCAATACATCTTCATACTATTAATTTAAATCACGTTATAGCGTATTATTGCACATAGGAGCAAGTTCTGAAAAACTTGTCTGGTTCGCTTCTACCATTTATGCTTATTTGTGTCTTTCGTTCAACCTACAATTTATATAGAAAATTGACATAATCATTAGTTACAAAGACTATTAATTAATCTTAACTTAAGACCTTAATCTTCAAATTATTAACTCTTAAAATATCCGACAAACGAACCCTTAAGTTCCAGACAAAAACCCTAGCCCAAACCTAATTAGACATGTCGGGTACACTTAACCAACTTACGCATTCACTATTCATTCATCGTACGACTTACTTTTAATAATTTGTCTAAAATTTAGTCACAAACGGACTATTTACTTTGGTTTAATTCGATTAAACTTTCTTCTCTTACATAACTTAATGATTCGGACATTTAATAATGTACCAAATATTTCAAAATATTATCTACCTTTGATAATATACAACTACGTTCAAATATTATTAACCATTTAATAATATTTTAATCACTTCTTCATATTATTAATCATTTAATAATATTTTAATCTCTTATTAATATTATTAACCATTTAATAATATGTTAATCATTCATTAATATTATTAACCATTTAATAATATTTAATCACTCATTAATATTATTAACCATTTAATAATATTTTAATCACTTATTAATATTATTAACTATTTAATAATATTTTAATCACTTATTAATATTATTAACCATTTAATAATATTTTAATCACATATTAATATTATTAACCATTTAATAATATTTTAATCACTTATTAATATTATTAACCATTTAATAATATTTTAATCACTTATTAATATTATTAATTATTTAATAATATTTTAATCACTTATTAATATTATTAATTATTTAATAATATTTAAATAATTTATTAATGTCATTAATTATTTAATAACATTTTTATCATGTACTAATGTTATTAATCATTTAATAACTTTTTAATCATATACTAATATTATTAATTGTTTAATAATATTTTAATAATCTTCAAATAATATCAATAGTTAACTTTTTAATTGTGTTAACTTTAGTCTTTATTTAAACATTTAACTACCAATTAGTTACTAATAAATTTTATGTGTTGGTTTAGTATTCAAACAAATTCATTTTACACTTATTTCAATTTAATTTTATCACAAAAATCCGACCCGGACAGACCCAACCCGACTCGGACCACAAAAATCTGCCAAAGTGGCATGGGGCGCGCCGTACAAGGCTTGGGTGTGGCGCGGGGCGCGCCACTCTTCCAGAAATTGGGACTGTCCGACCCTCCGACACTCCGACAACCATAACTTTTTCATTTTTTATCCGTTTTGAGTGATTCAAGAGCTCACGCGTCCGTAACTTCTTCATCTACACCTTCTATTTAGATCACACATCCAAATTCTGAACATAACTAGACTAAAAATCGCTCACAAGGACAAAGTGAAAACTAAAATCACAAATCTTTTGTTTTAATTGTTCAAACTTAAATAAAATAAACTCTACACTTCCAAATGACACCAACTTAGTGTTGTTGTCTTTTTAACTTCTTGTTTTACAACATTTCATGGTTCAATCATATTTTTAAAAACGTTTTGACAAGAAATTTAAGATCGAACTATCTAGGATTTTACCAGTAACACAATATGAAATTTTCTTCCATTTATTTGCTTACCACACATACCAATACTTGTATTAAAAATATTAAACCATGAATCTACCTATATATTATAGATTTAGACTTCTAGAGCATCAAAATAACTTTTAATCGGTTAAAAATATATTTTAACCGTTCAAATCATATCTAAACTATAAAAAATGAACTAAAGAAGGTTTAGAACACTTTTTAACCTCTTGGCCATGGATGTTCTTCTTCTCTTGGACATGAAGATGCTAAGGACTCCTCCCTGACTATTCTCTAGCCTATTTCCTTTATAGATCTTCAACTCACAAGAGTTTACTTGCTCTTCTCTCAAAGAACTCTATCTTTTCTCTCTAAAATTCTCTAGCAAATGAACTAACAAACTTGGCATAAGTGTGGGATGTCTTATTTATAGCCCTTCACTAATACCTCATTAACTTTTATAATTCACCAATGTTGGTGAAATTAAGGCTTAATTGAGCTTACTATTGCATGAATGACCATTTGGAATGACTAGCTTGATTGACCATGGTGTGACATGTTACTTGCAAATTTTCTAAGCTAACAAAACAAGTAACCAATTGAATATATAACACTCAATCACCAAACTCACCAACATTTAACCTTGGTCACACAATACTCAACCTTAGTTAAGGCTCATCTTATTTATATATACATATTTATATATCTCACAACAACTAACCACAATATGGTTAACTCTCTACATTAAAATGACCTAGGTTGGTCCACACACCCAACTATGCTCTAAACTCATCATATAAATAGATATACCTATTTTATCATTTCCTTAATTAACCAATGTATGGTTAATTCTCTACAACATCCAACCCAAGGTTACCTACCAATTCTACCTTGGTGAATTATATACATACATAATTGGTGAATTATATACATACCAATTCTACCTTGGTGAATTATATACATACATAATCTTTAATTTATTTACTACCTAGGGTTACTCAATTAACTCATCCATAGTTAATTCTCAACATCACCTTTATTTACCTAATAATTAACCAATGATTGGTTAATACTCTCTCTTGTCTATCAACTAGGATTATTCAATTAACCATACATTAGTTAATTCTCTACACTAAATCAATACTTGAAAATATTTTTTCAACACATTGACCAACATTTGACTTTTAATAGTTTGGGCTACATAGCTTACTTTTTATTGTGCTACCTTCTTTAATTACCCATTTCATGCAAACATTCTCATATTGGGCTAACATCTATAATTCCTTTTGGGCTAGTCCACTAATTAAATTACTTGGACTCTTCATGAGGTTAAAGGTTTAAATTTATTTAAACCTCTCTATAATTATCAACAAGTCTTTCTACAATTACATAATGGGCTTGTTTTAAATTCACTTTTTAATTCTATACTTCAACTTAATAATTAAGCTAATTACTTAATTAATCACTTCTTATTATTTCCATCCTAGGCAATAATTCTAGCTCTTCTATAACTTTAACTCAATAACTAATATAATTAAATTAATTAATTATATTTCATTACTTTTCTCCTTACTTCATATTTAAACTAATTAATTTATTAGTTTTATTGAGTATTAATTTACTCCTCTTCTTATTTTGTTGACAATCACACTTTAGGTTTATATATTAATATAACCACATTCACTTCTCAATTGAATTTATTTTCTTAATAAATTCTCTACATGCATCATTAAAATATTCTCACATTTAATTTCTAATAAATACATTATGTTAAAAAAAATGTTCACCTATTTTTCACACATCTCACTTCTACAACTCTAGGTTTTAAACCATAACATTTAATTAATATTTAAAATCTTATTTACAAATCTTGTAAATATCTGGGATATTACACCTAACCTTAATAGAAATTATAATTTCCAAATCCTAATACGATTTAAAATACAAAATAATAAAATATAAAAATTCTATTTTATTCCTTTTCCAATTTGCTATTGGAATTTATTTGATTTTGGAAGTTAGAACCCACACGTAATAAAGCAACAAAGCTACTGAAGGAAATAAGTTGGTCAAGGATGGGACCCACGTGCATGAAGAGCAAAACAAAACAAGAAGTCTATCAACTACTCCACTCGAATTACGCGCCTGATTAAAAATAATCCATTCCCCCAACCCCCACCCTCGGCACATTGTGCGCGTTGTTGTTAAACCACATTACCTCCGCGCATTGCGTGGAATGTTGTTGACTAAACCAAACAGTCAAACGACGTCGTCATACACCCCCCCCCCCCCCCCCCCCCCGCGCGTTGCAACTAAACCATATTACCTCCACGCATTGTGCGAAATGTTGATGACTAAACCAAACAGGCAAACAACATCGTTCCTATTATATTACTTCAACTTTCATGCGTGCATGGCGCGACCGCTCAACTTCACTTTATTTACAGCTTTGAAATTAGCCTTTAATTTTTTTACAAAAATAATATAAATTACATAAAAATAATAAAAACACATAAATTACCTAAAATGCTAAAAATACTTTAAAACTCACAACTAATTAAACCTAAAAATATCTCATAAATAGATATAAAATCTACTTATCAGTTAACTAACTTGGTATTTATTCATTCATAAACACATTTAAACATATAACTCCTTCATTCCCTACCTTATATCTTCCATGGATCCATCATGATCCCTAACAAAGCACAACAAACAACTCCCACAACACTACACAATACATGTGTAATACAATATAACTCAATGTTTATCCTAATATAAACAAAAATTATAAGCATTATAATACTTAGCTTGGTGCTATTTCTCTTGATGGTGGCTTGCTATGACCTTGCTGGCCCACTCCTTCTTTCATTAACCCTCTAGATTCTCTCTCCCCCTCTAGGTTCTTTAGCTCTCAAACTTACTCTCTCAAGACTTGCTGAACATCGAAAGGGAGTAACCTATCTTTTCTCTCAATCTCCCTATAATTGGAAGCATACTTGACTTATGTAGTCTAGCGGGTCCTCTTTCCCTTGCAATACATATACAGATAAACATGTATATCTATTTTATCTACCAACATGCTCTAACGTGGTCAAAGCTTAACCCATTGTAAAACCTATCCCTAGCCCCCAAACTAGCCCTTAGTCAAGCCTAAGTTAACTCCTGCATATGGAGAGATTATTTCATACTCTTAGGGCAAGTGAACAGTATACTCTCTCCTCTCGCATACATGTAGGAGCCCCTGTGGTGGGACCCACAAGTATGTGAGAAGGGGAGCATACTGTTCACATCACCCAAGAGCATGGACTTATTTTTCTAACATATGCCCCAGTAAAGTTCAAAAAAGTCACATCCTAGCCCCTTTTTGAGGCTGCCGATTTGGCTCCCAAATGCACCACTTACTTTTGTTCAATATGTCAACCAATATATATATATATATATATATATAAGTAATTACAAGGTAGACCCCAAATGAGATTTGGGTCTTAAATTGCTTAGGGGGCTACTGAATGGCACCCCTTTCCTCCTCCATCTCAAGTTCATTTTACATATAATCATATACAACTAACACATTGGTTGTCCAACATGATTCAAGCATCTTAGGTTGAGTTTCTTTGCTCAATTAAAACAAACACTGGGCTTACCACAACTTATTGAACTAATTAGTCAAGCCACCTTAACACCCCTACCCGAAATTTTAAGCAACAAAGAAAATTAGGCTTATTTCCATACCTAATTACACCATGTTTAGGTTTGATGCATTCAATTTACTAGGGATTAATACCTTCCATTCTTTGGGATTCATTTATATTCCTAATCCTACATGCAAGTATTTTTCATGTTAAACTAGCTTAATTAATTGATTGGACTTATAATTTGTCAAACAAGCCTTACTACATACAACAATCCTTGGCTTCTATAATTCCCACGTATACAAGACTTATAATTATCCAAGTTAAGCTTACTTCATTCACAACAGTGGGCCTTAACATCCTAACCACAAGGCTTTGCACAAATTAAATTGATCTCCATTTTTAAATTTATGGATTAGCCCACTAGTTACCAAATTCATGTTTGGAAAATAATTCTCATGCATTCAGTAACCTCAATCCTGAGTTTAAACTAATTATATTAAACTCATAAACAATAAGTTAATACAATTATTACTATAATCTAGGTATTAAAACTTAAATGAATACAAACGGTAAGTTTGAATACAACCTTCAACTCTATTCCATTCCAAAATCGCAATATTTAAACATTCTATTATAACTTTGAGATCATATGTATAGTGACTCAATTACCCCATCTATTATCCTCATATATAAAGGGCAACCTCTGCAAACGATCTTAAATAATCTATACATGTTCTTTCAACATTTAGGTTTGTTATTCTGTAGCACATTAAAACATTACATAATCGCAAATATTACACAAGGAAGGTAATTTAATCTATCGCAAGTTTTACTATAAAGGCACCTACGCTTCAATCTTGATAACTCGTTAGTCAATCTTCATCTGCCTCTACCAGAGTAATCCGATTTCCTAAGCTACTCTGTAATGTTTTATTTTAAGCAAGAGTGATCACGACGGCTCAGCAAGTCTAACAGTTTCACATAACACATAAATATATTTCATCATGCTTCATGCATCTCATTCTTTACAATGACTACATATCTCATGTCTATTGTAACGACCCCGAAATTCGACCCACTTTATTCCCTTAAATCTTGTATTTAATAAACATTATTTTCATTACGTTCAAATTTCGGTCCGTTAATAAATCTTTCATCACCTAAATCGATCCATTATTTAATTACAAAATCATCAATTCCCAAATTTTCGGTATAAATTTTTTTCTTTTTCTTTTTCTCAATTCAATTATCGTATTAAAAATAAATGGGATATTTAAAATCCTTACATTTTGATCCTAGTCCCATGGATCGCAACCTTAACTTTTTCTTTCTCTTACCAGTATCATATCTCTCAACATTTCAAATTTAAATACCATTCATACCCATACAAATATTCCTTGTATCATCATTCATAGATTAAACATATAATAATTTCTCTACTTGTCCTATCTGGACCAAATTTGCATGTATACATATATAACACATCAACGTAATTTAGCAACTGTATTCACATTAAATTATGTTATTGAAAATATAGCAATAACATTCACAACCTTCTATGTCGATCCGTCTATAATATAATCTGAATTTCTTGAAATTCATTTCTTTCCTGCAAAAATATTTATTAAGCAAGTAATGAGCACACGGCTCAGCAAGTTCAACAGTTATGCTTCACGTAGCACATACCTTATCATGCTTGGTGTGTGTCATTCATCATGTGCTTGTGCTTCTACTATAACAATATAACTCATATGTATTCATATCGTTGCACAAAATACACATTGTGGTCATATTAATCACGTATCATGTAACACATAATTTGCATACCGTTAAAACAAGAATTACATATCATAACATTCCAACATTTAATATAAGAGGGACTGAAGAACTTGCCTGGCGTCCAATTATTTAATTGATAGCTTAAACCCTCAACTCGATCAACCTATGATCATAAATAATCAAATAATAATTATTTAACTCCTTATGATATTAATTTAATTAATTAATATCATTTCTAGGCCAATTATTAATTTATATGGTTAATTATATTAACCTCGTTCCTTAATAAATTAATTTAACTTGATATCCAATACCTCTAATACGGACAACCCGGCTCATCGGATAAAATTTATCATTTTCGGTTGTCCGAATTTACATTTATTCATTTTCTAACTTTTAAATTCATTAGATTAATATTTAAAATATTTAAATATTAATCCCCAATATTTAATATTCTTACAAAAATATTAAATTTAATGCCCAAACATCATTTTTATATTTTTAGTATTTTTATATAATTTTCTATGATTTTTAAACAATTTTTAAATATTTATTTCAATTAAAAACAATTTCTGGGGGCAATATGGTAATTTCCGCGGTCAAAGGGACAAAACTGGTATTTTTCGGAAAGCTCAGGGGCATTTTCGTAAATTTCGCAATGTTAGGACATAACCGGAATTAACCGAACAGTTCAGGGGCATTACCGTCATTTTAACGCGCCAAGGGACATAATTGGAATTTACCGGAAACTCTAGGGGCATTTCTGTAAATTTCCGAGGCTAAAGGACACGGCGGTCCTTTCTGGAAAAGACTGGGGACATTACGGTAATTCCCCGCGTACATCGGCCAAAACGACGTCGTTTCCTTGACGGTTCCAGATACTTCAGCCGCGCAACGCGCGGCCTTCTCCTCAGTCCCAGAAACGACGTCGTTTCTGTCCCTTCGCGCGGAATTTGGCTCGCGCAATGCGCGGCCAACAGTTTTCTTCTTCCTTCTTTTTTTTCGCGAACAGTGACCAGCCAAAACCAATTTTTACACCATTTTGCTCACAAATTTCACCACAAAACTATTCCAAAAATTATGAAATTCAGAAATATACATCCTAAAATTATTTAGAATAATTATACTAATTATTTTCTATTTTTCACAATAATAATTTATCATTTAAAATACCAAAAATAATCAAAAGTAATTGATTTATACCTTCCAAAAGCTTAACTTTCTTCCCATGAAGCTTGTTCTTTCCACTCCTTGGTGGCTATAGTGTTTTCCGGCAAAGGTGGTGGTGTCGGATGAGGGAGAGAAGAGAGAGTTTTATTTGTTGCATGTTTGTCTTTCCTTTTCTTCCTTTCTTTTTACTTTCATTTCTTTTTCCTTCCCTTAAATAGCCCAACTAACTTAGCAATTTTTTTTTTGAATAAAAATTTCTCCACCGCCTTATCCCTTTTTCTTGTGTCTTCCGGATTTTTCAAACAATGCATACAAATATAATTAAATACATTACATAATTATCTCGTGTAATAATTATTTTACATAATGTATGTAAAATAATTATTTTAACGTACCAAAATTCATAATATGATTTATCAATAATATTAACACCCATTTTGGGTACTTTACAAGATAAATTTTGTACACGCATAACGTCATGCATGTAACTATTTGAGGTAATTAATGCCTCCAAAAATCATTAAATAATTCATATAACTTATAAAAATTATTTTTCGTAATTTTTCATCTCGTTACTTGGACAACATGTTACATTAACATGTTCACATTTTCGAAATATTATCTTTCATAAAAGTCATAATAATTACACTATACATAAATATAATTTTTAATAACTTAAAACATTCCTTTTTCTTATTTATTATTTAATTTCTTTAATATTCACCTTAATTTCTTATATAAATTATATAAAACTTAATATTATATAATTTATATATTTACATTTTTCCTTTCTTAAATAATTCTTAATTTCCTCCAACCTTATTCCATTTAACCATCTTATATAAATTACATAATTATTCTTATATAATTATTATTTTCTTCATACCTTATTTTAATTTCCCTATATAAATTATATAATTATTATTATATAATTTATATAATTACCTTTCCTTCTCCATTAATTTCTAAACTTCTTCCAAAATTCTTGATAAACTCTAAAATTGATAACTACAATTTTACAAACTTCCTCATTAGTTTTTCATAAATTCTTGGATTAATTTAATTATTAATCCCTTAATTTTCATGATTAATGAAATTTATAATTTTATCAATTAAACATAACACACATGTAAGACCCCGAATTTTATGAAATACAAAATTTAATTTTTCTTCATATATATTTTTTTTGAAACAGTAAGTGGTTAAATTAACAAAATTGAAAGTTAAGGATGTTATGTGCAAATTTTATTTTGTCGGACAATATTCGCTTTGTCGGGGAATATTCGTTTGGTCGGGGAATATTCGTGCCGTACGACGGCGCCGAAATAATAAATTATTGGTGGACCCCACAACGGAATATTTGTCGGATATAGAAAACGACAGAAGTAACCTTTTTAAATAAAAATAGTCAACGGAACTGTTAAAATACCGGTGATAAAAGAATAGTAGCATACGGTAGTTTATGGTATTTTCTGTAGCACACGGTACTCTACAGTAACACACGGTATTGCATAGTGTCTCATATTATTGGTCTGATAATTGACACCGTAACTGTTACGCATCATTTCATCGATAATTGTCACTTCATAATATTTTATATTATCAATTCAATAATTGTTGTTACACAGTATTTTGCATTATTGATTTAATAATTGTCATTACACTGTATTTTATATCATTGAGTCAATAATTGTTGTTGCACTGTTTTTAAAATTATTGAACCTAATAATTGTCACAGTAACATATGCACAGTAATTCACATTATTGAATCAATAATTGTCATTACACAGTAACGTATGCTTTATTTTACATTATTGTTATCTCTATTATGATGTTATTTAAACAGTTGTATTTCATTAATTTATTGACTTGATATCTAAGAGCTAACTATACTGTATTTATAACAATTAGTCATAATAATTGAATTGATAAAGTTATTTGTTTATAATATAAAGTTAGGTGATTATTAGGTGATATGAAATGAACGGTGTAGATTAAAGTGTGAATTATTGTTGAATAATTGAATTGATTTGTTTATAATATAAAGTTAGGTGATTATTAGGTGATATGAAATGAATGGTGTAGATTAAAGATAATATAATATTTGAAATGGATGGTGTAGATTAAAAGATGATCTTTAAATGAATGGTTTAGATTAAATGAATGATAAGATTTTTGGCTATAAATAGAAGCCTTAACTTAAGGATTTTTCATAAACTTCCTTACTTGTTCTTTCTTTCTCTCTCTAAATACTTCTTGTGAAAGTTCTCTCTAAGTGTGCTTAAGTCATCTTGAGTATTTGTGAAGATCTATAAGTATACGTGTACTGTTCAAGTTAATCAACCTCATTTAAATCAATATCCAGTCACGTGTTGAGGTAAGGGATACCATCTTTTTCATCTTCCATTATTCAAACATACTATGGTAAGGGATTATCATTATTTGATTCTCGATAATAATATTGTTTCTTCCTTACTCATAAGACGTGCCTTTTATTTCCATGTATTAAATTGTGGGAATAACCTTACGGAGCGGATTGCCGCCTGTTGGTGAATAACCTTTCGTATTCATTCATTATTAATCTCTGAGAATAACCTTACGGAGCGGATTGCCGCCTGTTTGGTGAATAACTCTTTGTACTCAAATTCTATTAAATTGTGGGAATAACCTTACGGAGCGGATTGCCGCCTATTTGGTGAATAACTCTTTGTACTCAAATTCTATTAAATTGTGGGAATAACCTTACGGAGCGGATTGCCGCCTGTTGGTGAATAACCTTTTGTATTAATTTCCTTCACCTTTTGTTAATCAAACCTGCTACGGTAAGGGATATTATTTTCTTTCATACTCCTAAATCGAAATTTATTATGGAACTATTACTTCTATAATTCCTGAAAATATTATATGTTCCATAATAATTGAACTTCATTATTTCAACTGAACCTTCCTATTTACGTGAACCTTTCTATTGAATTGTAACCGTTATTCTGAACTGTGGATCTTGAATATCATTTTTAAATTTCACTCCACATCATGTTGACAATTTGGACATTATTTGAATCTGTACAAAGTAAACTTCCGATACTTATTGTTATCCTATTTCTTCTGTTCATCATTTATATCATTCTAATCATCCAAAAATTAAGCTGTTGTGAATATCTGTGGCCGGGGGCACAGATGTGATATATTTGTTGAACAGATGATAGGTTAAAGGCGATATAATAGGTTAAAGGCGATACATCTGTTCGGTTTCTTTTATGGCACGTGGTGAATGTTCTCTTTGGCCCGTAGTGCAAAGATGAACTGTTGTTTGGTATGATTATGACCAAAGGCTGAATCTGGTATAATCATGACCGTTGGTGTTATATTGAATGTCTTTGGCCCGTAGTGCAAAGATGAACTGTTGTTTGGTATGATTATGACCAAAGGCTGAATCTGGTATAATCATGACCGTTGGTGTTATATTGAATGTCTTTGGCCCGTAGTGCAAAGATGAACTGTTGATCTGCATGATTATGATCAGGAACTGTGAATTTGTATTATCTTGACTAATGATATTTCAGATGATAAAAGTTGATGATGTTTTTCCTAAAAAGAGAACCGAGTGGACATTATAGTCTGCATTATTCTTCTAATAGATTACTCATTCCGCTGCTATTATTGATCTGAACGTTGTTTAAGAATTTAACTGCAGTTTTTGATATAAACCTTGTAGTCTATTGTATTCTATCAAGAACTCAACTGTTGAAGACTAATGATAATTTATTCGTCATTATCTTAGTCATGATATTCTTTACTGGGCTATTTGAGCTCACCCTTTCTTTTGTTCCATTGTTTTTCAACAGGAGATGAAAACATAACAGGGTCTAGCCGGGGAATGGAGTGAGGGTTCGAGGAATAGTTATCATAGTCTTCACGTTTTGTAAAATAGTGTGGCAATAATAGTGAAGACTTAGTTGTGTATTATTATACACTGTATTGTTGTACGTTGTGCTTTGTTGTAATAATTTTGTTGTAGTCTTTTGACGACTCAAGTTTGGGCTGTGTGGGCCCAGATTTGGGGGCGTCACAGTTGGCATCAGAGCTTAGGGATATGGTCTTTAATGGAGATCTGGGGTTAGAACTATGAGGGGAGAGACGAATAGAATCAATCACTAGTGTGTCCTACCTAAATTAGATTTATTTTTTATCTAATGAATCGATTTGAATGTAGGAACATGAAGAGATGAGTCAGTTTATTTGAACTAACATTTATTTTGTGACCACAGTTAATTATGGCATCTGGAAATCAGGAGGTTAACTATGAAATTACCGAAACAAATGTAGCTGCAAAACAAGAGGCGACGAATAATCTTCTGACAAACTCAGAGTTGAATCATTTGCCTAAGGCAAAAATTATGCGTGTTCTATCCAGTAAGGATGAAGGTGAAAGCTCTGCTACAGTCGTTCCAGATCCATTCTTAGAAGCAATTAAAGGAAGTAACGAACTTGCGGAAATTATTGCCTTTAATTTGCTCACTAATTGGGAGAGTGATATTACCTGGTTATGCTCTATAACAAAGGATCAGAATATATGGACTTTTCATATTAGTCTTTGGGATTTATGGTGTTCCAGCTATGATTTTCAAGATTATTTAAAAATGATGTTTCTATACTTTTGGGCGTTACAATTTAGAGGAATTCAGGTTAAGTTAGTCACTATCGTGGAAACTGCAGTCTATCGAAAATACTATTTTAATGGAAATCATTGGTACCTTACTACTGATGAAGTTGATGAACCCGAGAAACAGTTTGCTAGAAAATTATTCAGTGGTATTCCCATGGTTGAAATACGTGAAGATCCGAATGAAGTATTCGGGATTCGATTTGACGATAACAGTCAAGAAACCGAATGAGGTGATAACCGGTAAGCTATTCATAAATTCTCGTGAAGTCTATGCCATATTAGATACTGGCTCTATCCACTCTTTTATCCCACCTATATGTACTCAACGTTTAAATTTGACTATTGAAAACTTAAATCTTGTCTTATCAGTTGAAACCTCATTGGGAGAAATACCTATTACATTTACTATCTATAAATCTTGCCTAGTTCAAATCAACAACCTGTTGACCTTATTTCTTTGGAGATGCGTGAATTTGATGTGATTTTAGGAATTGATTGGTTGACTACCCATCATGCTAAAATTGATTGTTTTCATAAGATTATTAGTTTTCATATTCCTAATCAACCTGTAATGCAAATTCAAGCAACTAAACCATTGAAATCTATAACTGTTATTTCTAGCCATAAAGCCATTCGTTTATTGAAAAACGGATGTCAAGCCTTTTTAGCTCATGTCACTGATTTGAACAAAAACACGTCAAACTTGAATGATATTCCCATTGTTAATGAGTTTCCTGACGTTTTTTTTCTGAGGAACTTTCTGGCTTACCCCAAACCGTGAAATTGAATTCTGTATCGATCTTGAACCCGGCACTAAGCCCATTTTTAAAGTCCCATACCAAATGGCCCCCATAGAACACCAAGAGTTGAAAGTTTAATTACTAGATATCGGTATCATTCATTCTAGTACAAAACTTATATCGAGCGAGGAATGCGAGAAGAGTTTTCAAGAACTCAAGAGGAGACTTGTTTCAGCTCCTGTTTTGACCATACCATCAGGATCAGGAGAATTTGTTATCTACAGCGATGCTTCTGGCAAAGGTCTAGGCTGTGTCCTTATGCAACATGGAAAGGTTATAGCCTATGCCTCTCGACAACTCAAAGATTATGAGAAAAATTATCCTACTCATGATCTAGAGTTGGCAGCAGTCGTTTTCGCGTTGAAGATCTGGAGACACTACTTGTACGGAGAAAAAGTGGATATCTATACGGATCATAAAAGTCTCAAGTATTTCTTCACCCAGAAGGAACTCAACATGCGACAACGACGTTGGCTTGAGCTGTTAAAGGATTATGACCACACAATCCAGTATCACCCGGGAAAGGCGAACGTTGTAGCTGACGCTTTGAGCAGAAAATCTTATGCAAGTACAAGTGCACTGCTGACAACACAAAAGTGTATTTTGTACGACTTGCAAAAGATGGAGATAGAGCTAAAGACACCAGGGACCCGCTCGAAGATTGCTCACGTGCGAGTAGAACCAACTTTAATCGATAAAATTAAAGCTGCTCAAGCTACCGATCCGGAACTGATAAACATGATAAAGAAAGTACAAGAAGGTGCCATTCCCGAAGCAAGAATCGACGAGAAAGGAATACTTCGAGTCAACTCTCGACTCTGTGTTCCTAACGATCCTGAATTAAAGCATAAAATCATGATGGAGGCACACAACACGCCGTTTGCAATCCACCCAGGAGGTACCAAGATGTATCGAGATCTTCGACATACATTTTGGTGGAACAATATGAAAAGAGAGATTGCGGAGTTTATCTCAAGGTGCCTAACTTGTCAACGTGTCAAGGCAGAACATCAAGTACCTAAGGGTCCATTACAACCACTTGAGGTTCCCGAATGGAAGTGGGAACACATCAATATGGATTTCGTGACGGGTCTTCCCAAAGTTTCTCAAGGCTTAGATGCAATTTGGGTCATCGTAGATAGATTGACCAAATCTGCTCATTTCTTGCCTATACGAGAAAACTTTTCACTTGAACGTCTTGCCGGTATGTACACAAATGAGATCGTGAGATTGCATGGCATGCCAGTTTTCATAGTTTCTGATCGAGATCCTAGATTCACTTCACGCTTTTGGATCAGTCTACAAAAAGCTATGGGCACTGAACTACGTTTTAGTTCTGCATACCATCCTCAAACGGACGGACAATCGGAAAGGACGATCCAGTCCCTCGAAGATCTTTTGAGACTTTGTGTATTAGACTTCAAAGGAAGTTGGGATAAGTACTTGCCGTTGGTGGAATTTTCTTACAACAACAGTTACCAAGCAAGCATAGGCATGGCTCCATTCGAGGCATTGTATGGAAGGAAGTGTCGCTCTCCAATATGTTGGAATGAGATAGGAGAAGCAAAATTGTTAGGACCCGAGTTGGTACGCTTGACGACCGAAAAGATCCAAATGATCCGACAACGAATACAGACCGCACAAGAACGACAAAAGAGTTATGCTGATCTTCATCGGAGAGACGAAAGTTTCAACGTCGGAGATCATGTATTCTTACGTGTTTCTCCATGGAAAGGGGTTACGAGATTCGGAAAGAGAGGAAAGCTCAACCCTCGATTTATTGGTCCATTTGAAATCCTCGATCGAATAGGAACCGTAGCCTACAGACTAGCCCTACCACCAAGTATGTCTCGCATCCATAACGTTTTTCACATATCTATGTTACGTAAATATGTGAAGGACCCAAACCACGTCATTGAGTTAGAACCAGACGTTATAGCAGAAGATTTAACATACGAAGAGGTACCTGTTAAGATCCTGGATAAGAAGGAGCAGATCCTACGCTCAAAGGTTATACCTCAAGTTAAGGTTTTATGGAGGAACCAAGATACTGAGGAAATGACCTGGGAGCTAGAATCTGAGATGAAATCTAAGTATCCTTACCTCTTCGATATGTCAGGTACGTCAATTTCGGGGACGAAATTTCATAAGGAGGGGAGGTTGTAAGACCCCGAATTTTATGAAATACAAAATTTAATTTTTCTTCATATATATTTTTTTTGAAACAGTAAGTGGTTAAATTAACAAAATTGAAAGTTAAGGATGTTATGTGCAAATTTTATTTTGTCGGACAATATTCGCTTTGTCGGGGAATATTCGTTTGGTCGGGGAATATTCGTGCCGTACGACGGCGCCGAAATAATAAATTATTGGTGGACCCCACAACGGAATATTTGTCGGATATAGAAAACGACAGAAGTAACATTTTTAAATAAAAATAGTCAACGGAACTGTTAAAATACCGGTGATAAAAGAATAGTAGCATACGGTAGTTTATGGTATTTTCTGTAGCACACGGTACTCTACAGTAACACACGGTATTGCATAGTGTCTCATATTATTGGTCTGATAATTGACACCGTAACTGTTACGCATCATTTCATCGATAATTGTCACTTCATAATATTTTATATTATCAATTCAATAATTGTTGTTACACAGTATTTTGCATTATTGATTTAATAATTGTCATTACACTGTATTTTATATCATTGAGTCAATAATTGTTGTTGCACTGTTTTTAAAATTATTGAACCTAATAATTGTCACAGTAACATATGCACAGTAATTCACATTATTGAATCAATAATTGTCATTACACAGTAACGTATGCTTTATTTTACATTATTGTTATCTCTATTATGATGTTATTTAAACAGTTGTATTTCATTAATTTATTGACTTGATATCTAAGAGCTAACTATACTGTATTTATAACAATTAGTCATAATAATTGAATTGATAAAGTTATTTGTTTATAATATAAAGTTAGGTGATTATTAGGTGATATGAAATGAATGGTGTAGATTAAAGTGTGAATTATTGTTGAATAATTGAATTGATTTGTTTATAATATAAAGTTAGGTGATTATTAGGTGATATGAAATGAATGGTGTAGATTAAAGATAATATAATATTTGAAATGGATGGTGTAGATTAAAAGATGATCTTTAAATGAATGGTTTAGATTAAATGAATGATAAGATTTTTGGCTATAAATAGAAGCCTTAACTTAAGGATTTTTCATAAACTTCCTTACTTGTTCTTTCTTTCTCTCTCTAAATACTTCTTGTGAAAGTTCTCTCTAAGTGTGCTTAAGTCATCTTGAGTATTTGTGAAGATCTATAAGTATACGTGTACTGTTCAAGTTAATCAACCTCATTTAAATCAATATCCAGTCACGTGTTGAGGTAAGGGATACCATCTTTTTCATCTTCCATTATTCAAACATACTATGGTAAGGGATTATCATTATTTGATTCTCGATAATAATATTGTTTCTTCCTTACTCATAAGACGTGCCTTTTATTTCCATGTATTAAATTGTGGGAATAACCTTACGGAGCGGATTGCCGCCTGTTGGTGAATAACCTTTCGTATTCATTCATTATTAATCTCTGAGAATAACCTTACGGAGCGGATTGCCGCCTGTTTGGTGAATAACTCTTTGTACTCAAATTCTATTAAATTGTGGGAATAACCTTACGGAGCGGATTGCCGCCTATTTGGTGAATAACTCTTTGTACTCAAATTCTATTAAATTGTGGGAATAACCTTACGGAGCGGATTGCCGCCTGTTGGTGAATAACCTTTTGTATTAATTTCCTTCACCTTTTGTTAATCAAACCTGCTACGGTAAGGGATATTATTTTCTTTCATACTCCTAAATCGAAATTTATTATGGAACTATTACTTCTATAATTCCTGAAAATATTATATGTTCCATAATAATTGAACTTCATTATTTCAACTGAACCTTCCTATTTACGTGAACCTTTCTATTGAATTGTAACCGTTATTCTGAACTGTGGATCTTGAATATCATTTTTAAATTTCACTCCACATCATGTTGACAATTTGGACATTATTTGAATCTGTACAAAGTAAACTTCCGATACTTATTGTTATCCTATTTCTTCTGTTCATCATTTATATCATTCTAATCATCCAAAAATCAAGCTGTTGTGAATATCTGTGGCCGGGGGCACAGATGTGATATATTTGTTGAACAGATGATAGGTTAAAGGCGATATAATAGGTTAAAGGCGATACATCTGTTCGGTTTCTTTTATGGCACGTGGTGAATGTTCTCTTTGGCCCGTAGTGCAAAGATGAACTGTTGTTTGGTATGATTATGACCAAAGGCTGAATCTGGTATAATCATGACCGTTGGTGTTATATTGAATGTCTTTGGCCCGTAGTGCAAAGATGAACTGTTGTTTGGTATGATTATGACCAAAGGCTGAATCTGGTATAATCATGACCGTTGGTGTTATATTGAATGTCTTTGGCCCGTAGTGCAAAGATGAACTGTTGATCTGCATGATTATGATCAGGAACTGTGAATTTGTATTATCTTGACTAATGATATTTCAGATGATAAAAGTTGATGATGTTTTTCCTAAAAAGAGAACCGAGTGGACATTATAGTCTGCATTATTCTTCTAATAGATTACTCATTCCGCTGCTATTATTGATCTGAACGTTGTTTAAGAATTTAACTGCAGTTTTTGATATAAACCTTGTAGTCTATTGTATTCTATCAAGAACTCAACTGTTGAAGACTAATGATAATTTATTCGTCATTATCTTAGTCATGATATTCTTTACTGGGCTATTTGAGCTCACCCTTTCTTTTGTTCCATTGTTTTTCAACAGGAGATGAAAACATAACAGGGTCTAGCCGGGGAATGGAGTGAGGGTTCGAGGAATAGTTATCATAGTCTTCACGTTTTGTAAAATAGTGTGGCAATAATAGTGAAGACTTAGTTGTGTATTATTATACACTGTATTGTTGTACGTTGTGCTTTGTTGTAATAATTTTGTTGTAGTCTTTTGACGACTCAAGTTTGGGCTGTGTGGGCCCAGATTTGGGGGCGTCACAACACATATATAAATGTATATATATAAATATATACATATCTAACTCCTGCATTTCACATTACCACATAGCCTTAATTAATTTATAATTTCTGCATTTTCATAATAATTTAATTGTACAATTTATTGTACAATTACCTGAAATTTCTCTTATTCTTCATAAATTGTTTCCAAACAATTTATTTACTTTTTAATTAATTTTAATCAACACAAATCATCACCATCTCTGTACAAATTTAATTTATCAATTAAATCATATCACATACCTTAAATCACATAAATAATAATTAATTTAAATAACTTTGATAATTTTATCAATTAAATTCTTATCTAATATTATTAAAGAAATCCTGGAAATTCGGATTCTCACATTCTTCCCCCCTTAACAGGATTCCGTCCTCGGAATCATAATTGTCGTACTAATCATACGTATTTTATTTATCGCACATTGCTATACCTTTATCTTGATGAATAACAATTAATTCCATAATAATCATATTTTATTTCTTTAATATCCGTAACTTACAAAAATAATACCATAATTGTCATAACTATCAGAATATTCCATTCTTATTTCAATTCATAATTCCTTTGTAATATTGCATTTCACAATTCTCTAAAATTTTATTAATAAAACTTTAACTCATTTCTTGATGTACCTATCAAGATAGTTTCTCATTCTTCGAAAACTTTCTTTTTTCTCTAATCATACTTATCCTTACTTAACCAACTTATTTCATACCTTCTATTACACCTCATTTATACTCTGTACATTCATCATTTTCTTCTTAATTCACATTCATAATCTTCTTCATATTTCATAATTCATTCTTTAATACCTCCATTATTCAACATTAGATTTTAAATACTAACCTTTACTTGATTTATCATAATCTTTATTTTGAATTATTTTAAAATTCCTGGGGTATCACATTCACCCCTCCTTCATAAAATTTCGTACTCGAAATTACTATATACTCATACTTCATAATTCTTTACATTTATTCCACATATCTTTATTTCATTCTTTTCTCGTAGTTATTGCACACTGCAATTTTCTAATTCATCACAATTCATAATTCCTTTGCTTCACAATTATTATTTTCCTTAGCACTCACAATTTAAAAATACTACCCCATCCTACCATCCAATCTTCATAAGAGTAGAAAGATTCAAAAATTTTATTTTGGCAACTTTCATACTTTGCTGAATGAACATTTATCCCGGTTTACAGTACTTCGCTCCCCGAGTACTTCATACTGCAAACCCTGACAGTGGATCAATCTGTCATTAAAGTAATGGATGTTTCACCATATATTGGCACGCCAGATGATCAATCTGCAATGCCTGTGTCTTGCTATGTCAGGTGACCGTTCGATCAACCTGCAATAGTCTTAATCTTTTTGTTCATCTCAGCCTTAAAATTTATTCAAAAGTAATTTAATTGGGTATAACTTTCAAAGAATACGAATTCAATAAATATAATTTAAAAAAATTTGTCTAGCTGAATCAATAGCTCAGACTTATATTTCTTCAACGCTTGTCTAGCCAGATCAATTAGCCTAGACTTACTTTTAACAATTTATAACTTGCAGAAATTTTTAAAACATTTATTATGTCAAAACTTTTCAAAACGTCTAGCCGAGTCAAATGGCAAAGACTTATAGCTTTGACATACCTTCATAAATCAAAATCATTTATGACTTCATGTTACCGCGTTATCTTGACAGTCCGTTGAGAATTTCATCGTTAATAATTCCTACACCATAAACTGCACTTTATGGTGTTGAATCATCTTATGACGAAATAGTACCGCACCGTCTCAACAACACGTTGAGCATTCCGTCATTCATCATATCTGCACCGGGCTAAAAGGTGCGTGGATGATTCTTTTTAAAATACATTTTGATGTAAAAATATTTTTGTTTAGTTGAGACAAGTAGCATAAACACTTTTTAAATCGCTTAAAGATTTCATTTATATTTTTCAAAGCACACACGTGCCAAATCAACTTGAGACCAAAAATTTCGAAGTCTAGCAAAGCTAGAAGAGTGGGAATATCCTAAATTCCCTAACATTTACCTTCAGTTTCTTTACTTAATTAATACATTTATTGCTAGGACTATTATTACCATTATATAAAAAATTTCTAACTACTCCAACATTTCTATACCCCCGTATAGTTCATCAAACTTACCACACATTATGAGTCCAGGAACTTACCACAAGAATATGAGTTTAGAAGCTTGTCCTAGCAATATATAGTCTAAGAACAAATCAAAGACTATCCATATGCTGAGGGGCTCAAAACATACCATACGATTATGAGTCATGGACTTACCATATGCATGAGTTTTAAAAACTCGTGCCTAAACTTAATATTATCTATCTATTAAAACTCTTCGCGCGACTCTAACATTTCAATGATTATCACATAGTAACTAAGTAAACACAAATCCCCCGCCCATACAAAGGATTGTGCAACTCAATCACCACATGAGTCCTCAAATGAAATTTCGTACCCAAGTTTTCTACCCCCTTATCATAACCTTTCTGTCATTCATGTCTCATCATTCTCTGAATTCTTCTTGTACTATTTCATAGTACCATATCTCTTTATAGCATCAAGCTATACCTCGTTGACCATTAATAGGTCTTTCTATTATTTCATATTCTCACTTGATCCCATCATAACCTTGCTTTACAACCTACTTCTTACTCGCTTCCCTTATCTCGTGATCGTATTGTAGTACGATCCTCTCACTGTTCCTGATCATATTATTATGATCTCTTCCTATACGTTTTGGATTACCTTGTCATCTTTATTGCTTAAATCAGGTGTTCCCTGATTATCTTTGAGATTCATCTTTGAATCATTTCACCTATTCTTTCAGATATGTTCTTAATTGGATTTATAAATTTTCTCAATTCGTTTCATTCAAATCTTTCTTAACATCTTTATCTCTTTCTTGTAATCTTATATCTTTCTGATTTCCTTAACCTTAGCCAATATCTGAGATCCGTATTTCTTAACTTACATCTTTTTATTTTAATTCCCCCATGTTCATCAAACTTATCACGTACTTGGACTCAGGAACTTACCATAATCATATGGTTGAGGAGCTTGTCCTAGTCAGGCCATAGTCGCCCGTTCGCTAAAGGGGCTCCACCATATAATCATGAGTCACGAGTTTACCATACGCTTGAGTTTTCAGAACACTCAACTAACCGTACTCTTTCTTACGCTAGGTTATAGCCTAAGGTATCATTTACCTAAGGTTTATAACCTCTAGCTCTGATACCAACTGTAACGACCCCGAAATTCGACCCACTTTATTCCCTTAAATCTTGTATTTAATAAACATTATTTTCATTACGTTCAAATTTCGGTCCGTTAATAAATCTTTCATCACCTAAATCGATCCATTATTTAATTACAAAATCATCAATTCCCAAATTTTCGGTATAAATTTTTTTCTTTTTCTTTTTCTCAATTCAATTATCGTATTAAAAATAAATGGGATATTTAAAATCCTTACATTTTGATCCTAGTCCCATGGATCGCAACCTTAACTTTTTCTTTCTCTTACCAGTATCATATCTCTCAACATTTCAAATTTAAATACCATTCATACCCATACAAATATTCCTTGTATCATCATTCATAGATTAAACATATAATAATTTCTCTACTTGTCCTATCTGGACCAAATTTGCATGTATACATATATAACACATCAACGTAATTTAGCAACTGTATTCACATTAAATTATGTTATTGAAAATATAGCAATAACATTCACAACCTTCTATGTCGATCCGTCTATAATATAATCTGAATTTCTTGAAATTCATTTCTTTCCTGCAAAAATATTTATTAAGCAAGTAATGAGCACACGGCTCAGCAAGTTCAACAGTTATGCTTCACGTAGCACATACCTTATCATGCTTGGTGTGTGTCATTCATCATGTGCTTATGCTTCTACTATAACAATATAACTCATATGTATTCATATCGTTGCACAAAATACACATTGTGGTCATATTAATCACGTATCATGTAACACATAATTTGCATACCGTTAAAACAAGAATTACATATCATAACATTCCAACATTTAATATAAGAGGGACTGAAGAACTTGCCTGGCGTCCAATTATTTAATTGATAGCTTAAACCCTCAACTCGATCAACCTATGATCATAAATAATCAAATAATAATTATTTAACTCCTTATGATATTAATTTAATTAATTAATATCATTTCTAGGCCAATTATTAATTTATATGGTTAATTATATTAACCTCGTTCCTTAATAAATTAATTTAACTTGATATCCAATACCTCTAATACGGACAACCCGGCTCATCGGATAAAATTTATCATTTTCGGTTGTCCGAATTTACATTTATTCATTTTCTAACTTTTAAATTCATTAGATTAATATTTAAAATATTTAAATATTAATCCCCAATATTTAATATTCTTACAAAAATATTAAATTTAATGCCCAAACATCATTTTTATATTTTTAGTATTTTTATATAATTTTCTATGATTTTTAAACAATTTTTAAATATTTATTTCAATTAAAAACAATTTCTGGGGGCAATATGGTAATTTCCGCGGTCAAAGGGACAAAACTGGTATTTTTCGGAAAGCTCAGGGGCATTTCCGTAAATTTCGCAATGTTAGGACATAACCGGAATTAACCGAACAGTTCAGGGGCATTACCGTCATTTTAACGCGCCAAGGGACATAATTGGAATTTACCGGAAACTCTAGGGGCATTTCTGTAAATTTCCGAGGCTAAAGGACACGGCGGTCCTTTCTGGAAAAGACTGGGGACATTACGGTAATTCCCCGCGTACATCGGCCAAAACGACGTCGTTTCCTTGCCGGTTCCAGATACTTCAGCCGCGCAACGCGCGGCCTTCTCCTCAGTCCCAGAAACGACGTCGTTTCTGTCCCTTCGCGCGGAATTTGGCTCGCGCAATGCGCGGCCAACAGTTTTCTTCTTCCTTCTTTTTTTTCGCGAACAGTGACCAGCCAAAACCAATTTTTACACCATTTTGCTCACAAATTTCACCACAAAACTATTCCAAAAATTATGAAATTCAGAAATATACATCCTAAAATTATTTAGAATAATTATACTAATTATTTTCTATTTTTCACAATAATAATTTATCATTTAAAATACCAAAAATAATCAAAAGTAATTGATTTATACCTTCCAAAAGCTTAACTTTCTTCCCATGAAGCTTGTTCTTTCCACTCCTTGGTGGCTATAGTGTTTTCCGGCAAAGGTGGTGGTGTCGGATGAGGGAGAGAAGAGAGAGTTTTATTTGTTGCATGTTTGTCTTTCCTTTTCTTCCTTTCTTTTTACTTTCATTTCTTTTTCCTTCCCTTAAATAGCCCAACTAACTTAGCAATTTTTTTTTTGAATAAAAATTTCTCCACCGCCTTATCCCTTTTTCTTGTGTCTTCCGGATTTTTCAAACAATGCATACAAATATAATTAAATACATTACATAATTATCTCGTGTAATAATTATTTTACATAATGTATGTAAAATAATTATTTTAACGTACCAAAATTCATAATATGATTTATCAATAATATTAACACCCATTTTGGGTACTTTACAAGATAAATTTTGTACACGCATAACGTCATGCATGTAACTATTTGAGGTAATTAATGCCTCCAAAAATCATTAAATAATTCATATAACTTATAAAAATTATTTTTCGTAATTTTTCATCTCGTTACTTGGACAACATGTTACATTAACATGTTCACATTTTCGAAATATTATCTTTCATAAAAGTCATAATAATTACACTATACATAAATATAATTTTTAATAACTTAAAACATTCCTTTTTCTTATTTATTATTTAATTTCTTTAATATTCACCTTAATTTCTTATATAAATTATATAAAACTTAATATTATATAATTTATATATTTACATTTTTCCTTTCTTAAATAATTCTTAATTTCCTCCAACCTTATTCCATTTAACCATCTTATATAAATTACATAATTATTCTTATATAATTATTATTTTCTTCATACCTTATTTTAATTTCCCTATATAAATTATATAATTATTATTATATAATTTATATAATTACCTTTCCTTCTCCATTAATTTCTAAACTTCTTCCAAAATTCTTGATAAACTCTAAAATTGATAACTACAATTTTACAAACTTCCTCATTAGTTTTTCATAAATTCTTGGATTAATTTAATTATTAATCCCTTAATTTTCATGATTAATGAAATTTATAATTTTATCAATTAAACATAACACACATATATAAATGTATATATATAAATATATACATATCTAACTCCTGCATTTCACATTACCACATAGCCTTAATTAATTTATAATTTCTGCATTTTCATAATAATTTAATTGTACAATTTATTGTACAATTACCTGAAATTTCTCTTATTCTTCATAAATTGTTTCCAAACAATTTATTTACTTTTTAATTAATTTTAATCAACACAAATCATCACCATCTCTGTACAAATTTAATTTATCAATTAAATCATATCACATACCTTAAATCACATAAATAATAATTAATTTAAATAACTTTGATAATTTTATCAATTAAATTCTTATCTAATATTATTAAAGAAATCCTGGAAATTCGGATTCTCACATTCTTCCCCCCTTAACAGGATTCCGTCCTCGGAATCATAATTGTCGTACTAATCATACGTATTTTATTTATCGCACATTGCTATACCTTTATCTTGATGAATAACAATTAATTCCATAATAATCATATTTTATTTCTTTAATATCCGTAACTTACAAAAATAATACCATAATTGTCATAACTATCAGAATATTCCATTCTTATTTCAATTCATAATTCCTTTGTAATATTGCATTTCACAATTCTCTAAAATTTTATTAATAAAACTTTAACTCATTTCTTGATGTACCTATCAAGATAGTTTCTCATTCTTCGAAAACTTTCTTTTTTCTCTAATCATACTTATCCTTACTTAACCAACTTATTTCATACCTTCTATTACACCTCATTTATACTCTGTACATTCATCATTTTCTTCTTAATTCACATTCATAATCTTCTTCATATTTCATAATTCATTCTTTAATACCTCCATTATTCAACATTAGATTTTAAATACTAACCTTTACTTGATTTATCATAATCTTTATTTTGAATTATTTTAAAATTCCTGGGGTATCACATTCACCCCTCCTTCATAAAATTTCGTACTCGAAATTACTATATACTCATACTTCATAATTCTTTACATTTATTCCACATATCTTTATTTCATTCTTTTCTCGTAGTTATTGCACACTGCAATTTTCTAATTCATCACAATTCATAATTCCTTTGCTTCACAATTATTATTTTCCTTAGCACTCACAATTTAAAAATACTACCCCATCCTACCATCCAATCTTCATAAGAGTAGAAAGATTCAAAAATTTTATTTTGGCAACTTTCATACTTTGCTGAATGAACATTTATCCCGGTTTACAGTACTTCGCTCCCCGAGTACTTCATACTGCAAACCCTGACAGTGGATCAATCTGTCATTAAAGTAATGGATGTTTCACCATATATTGGCACGCCAGATGATCAATCTGCAATGCCTGTGTCTTGCTATGCCAGGTGACCGTTCGATCAACCTGCAATAGTCTTAATCTTTTTGTTCATCTCAGCCTTAAAATTTATTCAAAAGTAATTTAATTGGGTATAACTTTCAAAGAATACGAATTCAATAAATATAATTTAAAAAAATTTGTCTAGCTGAATCAATAGCTCAGACTTATATTTCTTCAACGCTTGTCTAGCCAGATCAATTAGCCTAGACTTACTTTTAACAATTTATAACTTGCAGAAATTTTTAAAACATTTATTATGTCAAAACTTTTCAAAACGTCTAGCCGAGTCAAATGGCAAAGACTTATAGCTTTGACATACCTTCATAAATCAAAATCATTTATGACTTCATGTTACCGCGTTATCTTGACAGTCCGTTGAGAATTTCATCGTTAATAATTCCTACACCATAAACTGCACTTTATGGTGTTGAATCATCTTATGACGAAATAGTACCGCACCGTCTCAACAACACGTTGAGCATTCCGTCATTCATCACATCTGCACCGGGCTAAAAGGTGCGTGGATGATTCTTTTTAAAATACATTTTGATGTAAAAATATTTTTGTTTAGCTGAGACAAGTAGCATAAACACTTTTTAAATCGCTTAAAGATTTCATTTATATTTTTCAAAGCACACACGTGCCAAATCAACTTGAGACCAAAAATTTCGAAGTCTAGCAAAGCTAGAAGAGTGGGAATATCCTAAATTCCCTAACATTTACCTTCAGTTTCTTTACTTAATTAATACATTTATTGCTAGGACTATTATTACCATTATATAAAAAATTTCTAACTACTCCAACATTTCTATACCCCCGTATAGTTCATCAAACTTACCACACATTATGAGTCCAGGAACTTACCACAAGAATATGAGTTTAGAAGCTTGTCCTAGCAATATATAGTCTAAGAACAAATCAAAGACTATCCATATGCTGAGGGGCTCAAAACATACCATACGATTATGAGTCATGGACTTACCATATGCATGAGTTTTAAAAACTCGTGCCTAAACTTAATATTATCTATCTATTAAAACTCTTCGCGCGACTCTAACATTTCAATGATTATCACATAGTAACTAAGTAAACACAAATCCCCCGCCCATACAAAGGATTGTGCAACTCAATCACCACATGAGTCCTCAAATGAAATTTCGTACCCAAGTTTTCTACCCCCTTATCATAACCTTTCTGTCATTCATGTCTCATCATTCTCTGAATTCTTCTTGTACTATTTCATAGTACCATATCTCTTTATAGCATCAAGCTATACCTCGTTGACCATTAATAGGTCTTTCTATTATTTCATATTCTCACTTGATCCCATCATAACCTTGCTTTACAACCTACTTCTTACTCGCTTCCCTTATCTCGTGATCGTATTGTAGTACGATCCTCTCACTGTTCCTGATCATATTATTATGATCTCTTCCTATACGTTTTGGATTACCTTGTCATCTTTATTGCTTAAATCAGGTGTTCCCTGATTATCTTTGAGATTCATCTTTGAATCATTTCACCTATTCTTTCAGATATGTTCTTAATTGGATTTATAAATTTTCTCAATTCGTTTCATTCAAATCTTTCTTAACATCTTTATCTCTTTCTTGTAATCTTATATCTTTCTGATTTCCTTAACCTTAGCCAATATCTGAGATCCGTATTTCTTAACTTACATCTTTTTATTTTAATTCCCCCATGTTCATCAAACTTATCACGTACTTGGACTCAGGAACTTACCATAATCATATGGTTGAGGAGCTTGTCCTAGTCAGGCCATAGTCGCCCGTTCGCTAAAGGGGCTCCACCATATAATCATGAGTCACGAGTTTACCATACGCTTGAGTTTTCAGAACACTCAACTAACCGTACTCTTTCTTACGCTAGGTTATAGCCTAAGGTATCATTTACCTAAGGTTTATAACCTCTAGCTCTGATACCAACTGTAACGACCCCGAAATTCGACCCACTTTATTCCCTTAAATCTTGTATTTAATAAACATTATTTTCATTACGTTCAAATTTCGGTCCGTTAATAAATCTTTCATCACCTAAATCGATCCATTATTTAATTACAAAATCATCAATTCCCAAATTTTCGGTATAAATTTTTTTCTTTTTCTTTTTCTCAATTCAATTATCGTATTAAAAATAAATGGGATATTTAAAATCCTTACATTTTGATCCTAGTCCCATGGATCGCAACCTTAACTTTTTCTTTCTCTTACCAGTATCATATCTCTCAACATTTCAAATTTAAATACCATTCATACCCATACAAATATTCCTTGTATCATCATTCATAGATTAAACATATAATAATTTCTCTACTTGTCCTATCTGGACCAAATTTGCATGTATACATATATAACACATCAACGTAATTTAGCAACTGTATTCACATTAAATTATGTTATTGAAAATATAGCAATAACATTCACAACCTTCTATGTCGATCCGTCTATAATATAATCTGAATTTCTTGAAATTCATTTCTTTCCTGCAAAAATATTTATTAAGCAAGTAATGAGCACACGGCTCAGCAAGTTCAACAGTTATGCTTCACGTAGCACATACCTTATCATGCTTGGTGTGTGTCATTCATCATGTGCTTGTGCTTCTACTATAACAATATAACTCATATGTATTCATATCGTTGCACAAAATACACATTGTGGTCATATTAATCACGTATCATGTAACACATAATTTGCATACCGTTAAAACAAGAATTACATATCATAACATTCCAACATTTAATATAAGAGGGACTGAAGAACTTGCCTGGCGTCCAATTATTTAATTGATAGCTTAAACCCTCAACTCGATCAACCTATGATCATAAATAATCAAATAATAATTATTTAACTCCTTATGATATTAATTTAATTAATTAATATCATTTCTAGGCCAATTATTAATTTATATGGTTAATTATATTAACCTCGTTCCTTAATAAATTAATTTAACTTGATATCCAATACCTCTAATACGGACAACCCGGCTCATCGGATAAAATTTATCATTTTCGGTTGTCCGAATTTACATTTATTCATTTTCTAACTTTTAAATTCATTAGATTAATATTTAAAATATTTAAATATTAATCCCCAATATTTAATATTCTTACAAAAATATTAAATTTAATGCCCAAACATCATTTTTATATTTTTAGTATTTTTATATAATTTTCTATGATTTTTAAACAATTTTTAAATATTTATTTCAATTAAAAACAATTTCTGGGGGCAATATGGTAATTTCCGCGGTCAAAGGGACAAAACTGGTATTTTTCGGAAAGCTCAGGGGCATTTCCGTAAATTTCGCAATGTTAGGACATAACCGGAATTAACCGAACAGTTCAGGGGCATTACCGTCATTTTAACGCGCCAAGGGACATAATTGGAATTTACCGGAAACTCTAGGGGCATTTCTGTAAATTTCCGAGGCTAAAGGACACGGCGGTCCTTTCTGAAAAAGACTGGGGACAATACGGTAATTCCCCGCGTACATCGGCCAAAACGACGTCGTTTCCTTGCCGGTTCCAGATACTTCAGCCGCGCAACGCGCGGCCTTCTCCTCAGTCCCAGAAACGACGTCGTTTCTGTCCCTTCGCGCGGAATTTGGCTCGCGCAATGCGCGGCCAACAGTTTTCTTCTTCCTTCTTTTTTTTCGCGAACAGTGACCAGCCAAAACCAATTTTTACACCATTTTGCTCACAAATTTCACCACAAAACTATTCCAAAAATTATGAAATTCAGAAATATACATCCTAAAATTATTTAGAATAATTATACTAATTATTTTCTATTTTTCACAATAATAATTTATCATTTAAAATACCAAAAATAATCAAAAGTAATTGATTTATACCTTCCAAAAGCTTAACTTTCTTCCCATGAAGCTTGTTCTTTCCACTCCTTGGTGGCTATAGTGTTTTCCGGCAAAGGTGGTGGTGTCGGATGAGGGAGAGAAGAGAGAGTTTTATTTGTTGCATGTTTGTCTTTCCTTTTCTTCCTTTCTTTTTACTTTCATTTCTTTTTCCTTCCCTTAAATAGCCCAACTAACTTAGCAATTTTTTTTTTGAATAAAAATTTCTCCACCGCCTTATCCCTTTTTCTTGTGTCTTCCGGATTTTTCAAACAATGCATACAAATATAATTAAATACATTACATAATTATCTCGTGTAATAATTATTTTACATAATGTATGTAAAATAATTATTTTAACGTACCAAAATTCATAATATGATTTATCAATAATATTAACACCCATTTTGGGTACTTTACAAGATAAATTTTGTACACGCATAACGTCATGCATGTAACTATTTGAGGTAATTAATGCCTCCAAAAATCATTAAATAATTCATATAACTTATAAAAATTATTTTTCGTAATTTTTCATCTCGTTACTTGGACAACATGTTACATTAACATGTTCACATTTTCGAAATATTATCTTTCATAAAAGTCATAATAATTACATTATACATAAATATAATTTTTAATAACTTAAAACATTCCTTTTTCTTATTTATTATTTAATTTCTTTAATATTCACCTTAATTTCTTATATAAATTATATAAAACTTAATATTATATAATTTATATATTTACATTTTTCCTTTCTTAAATAATTCTTAATTTCCTCCAACCTTATTCCATTTAACCATCTTATATAAATTACATAATTATTCTTATATAATTATTATTTTCTTCATACCTTATTTTAATTTCCCTATATAAATTATATAATTATTATTATATAATTTATATAATTACCTTTCCTTCTCCATTAATTTCTAAACTTCTTCCAAAATTCTTGATAAACTCTAAAATTGATAACTACAATTTTACAAACTTCCTCATTAGTTTTTCATAAATTCTTGGATTAATTTAATTATTAATCCCTTAATTTTCATGATTAATGAAATTTATAATTTTATCAATTAAACATAACACACATATATAAATGTATATATATAAATATATACATATCTAACTCCTGCATTTCACATTACCACATAGCCTTAATTAATTTATAATTTCTGCATTTTCATAATAATTTAATTGTACAATTTATTGTACAATTACCTGAAATTTCTCTTATTCTTCATAAATTGTTTCCAAACAATTTATTTACTTTTTAATTAATTTTAATCAACACAAATCATCACCATCTCTGTACAAATTTAATTTATCAATTAAATCATATCACATACCTTAAATCACATAAATAATAATTAATTTAAATAACTTTGATAATTTTATCAATTAAATTCTTATCTAATATTATTAAAGAAATCCTGGAAATTCGGATCCTCACATCTATCATGCTTTGCATTTACTCTATGATTCATGCTATTCATGCATGTCATTTATAATTTCATAAAGTTCAATATATATAGAGCAATAACTTAATCATCTACTGCATATCAACAGTTTATTTCAATTTGTATCACAAAAGCACATTACCACATTATTACACATAATAATTTATGCACACATAATAATTTTATAGTATTCTAAATTAGGCACATAATGCAACACGTTCTGAAAAACTTGCCTAGACTTGTATAACTAGCTTACGTTAATATTTCACGTTCCTTGCATCACCTATACAGTATGTGAGATCAACGGTGCACAATATCAGTCACAGTTTGACTCAATACTAAACCTTTAAAGATATTTATTTTTTCTTATTGTCCCCTTTTAAATCAATAGGGTTAATTTCATATTTTAGTCTCTCGTTGACTTGACTCAGTGTTTCATATTCAACACCGTAAATCTTTTGTACAAACTATGTAGTTCTGACATTTATTAATGTCACTGCATTAATGCCTGGACCTTATTTCTGTTTAGATCGAACAACTAATTCGTCACTAATGGACCATACCATTGGTTTAACTTAATCACATCATTTAACTCGATGATTTATCATAATATTATCTACATTGGTTAATATTTTAAACTCTTACTATTAATTAGTAATAACTTATAATGTTATTTAATTATTAAATAACACTTTAAATAATCATTACTATTATTAATTCCTTTTTAATAATAGTTTACCTTAATCATTATTATTACTCTTTTAATAATAATTTAATTACTTGCTAGTATTATTACGATTTAATAATATTTTAATTGACTTCTAATTATTATTAATCATTTTAATAATAATTTAATTGTTCATCAATATTATTAACCATTTAATAATATTTGAAATCCTCACATATCATTAGTAATTATTTTATAATGATTCAACTCTTAACTATTATTATTCAATAGTTAATTACTTGTTAAACAATATTATTAATTCTTTAATAATATTTTAAATTAATTACATATCATTATTAATTATTGAATAATGATTTAATTCTTAACTATTATATATCATTTAATAGTTAATCATTAATATTATCAATATATTTTAATTACTTAATAATCTTCTTTCGATTAAGTAATAATTTATTCCACTTAATTACCATTTAATTATTATTTAATATGAATTAAATAATAATTAATTAATTAATTATCCATACTCATTATTTAATATTAATTAAATAATAAACAATTATACTATTAACTCTAACATCCTTTGATTACTATTTAATATATTAAATAGTAAGCAATTAACCCTCTTTAATTATTATTTAATGTTAATTAAATAATAATTAATTAATTAATTATCTTTTTTTATTATTTACTCTTAACTAAATAATAAATAATTAGTTTAAACACTTTCTCATAATTTAAATACTATTTAATATCACTTAAATAATAATTACTTAGTTACTTCCTTTATTTACTATTTAATACCTGATTAAATAATAAATAATTTATTTATTTTCTCCAAACATGTTGATATTATTATTAAATACTTAAAGAACATATTTAAGATTTAATAAAAATTTATTTATAATTTTCTGGAATTATTAACTAGGTAGTCACAAATTAGTGTACCTTTACACCATAATTAATATGGAAAATATCAATTTTCGGAAATAATACTATCTCCATACATATAACACTTTAAATAATCAGTAGGTTATTTGTTCATATTTTTCCAAAATTTAAAAATATTTTTTATTATTTTTCATACATTTAGTAACCTTTTATCATTAAATAATTATGAAAAATAGCTATTGACATTTTAAAAATACAATTAAATTTCAAACTTTATAGTTTGGACCATCGTCGGAATCGCCCGAAAAATGGGTGAACCGGTCACCGGAATGCTTCGGCCGGTTCACCGGGAAAAAACCGGTAGTAGGTTTTTCCCTTATTCCAGATTCTATCAATTTTGGGGTCTTGGAGAAAAACCTTAATAACTTAAGTTATATAACTCCGATGGAGCTCTACTTTATATTGTTGGAATCGTGACTTCCAGAACTATAATTTTACATTATCAGATTAATTTTTCGGACACTATTTGACCACTGAAAATAGCCTAGAACCGGACTGTTCACGCAAAACTTCTGACAGTGGAATGTTAGAGTAGAAAAATCAACTCACTCGTTTTAAATCGGATTTTAGTCATTCAAGTTGGAGAATTTTCATAACTTCAAGATCTAGCATACAAAATTGACGGATTATGATTCCGACTTACGGATCATGAACAGTAATTCCTGGAATGAGGCTACTCGGTTTTTAGTTTTCCGGTAAACATCATTTTACAACTTTTGCTAAGTTTTTCCACATAAATGCTTATAGATCCATACCAAAAATCCATGAAACACTTATTTAACATACCTAGGATGTATCTAGACTTAAAGAACATAAATATGATATTTTTACCATTTATTTCTTATTTTAATCATATAACAAGCATAACTAGGGTTTTCCAACCTTTTTGTTTTGTGTGCTTACTTTCTCTTCCTTCCAAAATAGGAGATGAACCTCCAAACTCTTCTCCTAAGCTTGACTCGGTTGGAATCGGTGAAACTCACTATGAACTCACTTTATTTTTCTTTACTCACCGAGTTAACTTACTCCTTATTAGCTCACAATAAAAGGGCTCTCTAGCAAACTTGATAAACTCTCACCCAAGTGAGCTAAGGCTCATATTTATAGTAGTCTAAATCTATACATACACACCTATATGTATAGAATGGACCTCAACTTTCTTCCTAAATTCCAGCAATAACCTTGAGTGTTCCATACACTAGTTCAAACAAGCAAAATGGATAAAATTTGAAGTCCAAGTACTCCACCATTCCACCGGCCATGCCCCTTGAATTGACTAAATTTTTATTTATTTTTATTCCCAAATTTGATATATTACTTCCTTCTAGAAGCTTGCTCAATTGGGTCAAAATTTGGGCTTTGAATTTAATCATTTGGGCCAACTATTCATCTTGGTTAGGCTACTATAACACCAAATTAATTTATCAACATTGGGCTCAAACATTAATTTATTTGCCTCCCAATTTAAATAAATCATTGGGCTTACCTAATTAAATTAATACAACCAACATACAAATTCATATTTAATTAATTAAGTGGACTTGTTATAAAAATATATGAGCTAGCCTACTAGTATTTAACTATTAGTTGGATTATTAATAAATATTATTAATATTTCACATAGTTATTATTAATTAATAATTATATTAATTAATTTGCATAACCCAATTCGACTTGCCCTAATTAAGCCTCATTGAATCCTAATTAGGGTTTCTCAACATACCACTCGCTCGATATTAATTTTCTAGGTTTATTCGTCAGCTTAATAACCCCTTTGATCGAACAACCTTAAAATAAATCCTCGAATATTTAAATATTCATAATACCCTTTCCTAGGGTTTGCAATAATCACCCTTCATTAATTCATTAATTTAGAAATTTAAATTCTAAATTTTATTTATAACATTATTAAATTTTTGGGTTCATTTCAACTAGATTGACTTAAATCGAATTACCGCAACAATACCTAGCTTATCTTATCCATTAAATAATTCATCGAATTTTAAAAGTATCATACTACCTTGTTTTACCCTAGTGAATTATCTTTATTACAATTCCCTTATCTATCAAGTCACTAATCGCATCTTGAGTTAATGACTGATTTACTTGCCCCTTTAAGGCATCTCTGTTCCAAGAGAAAATTTTCAGGGTTATACAACACTTGAACCTCCCAGGTTCTTACTAACACATAGATAAAAAAAAAAAAAAAATTATCCATCTATTTTCACCCTTCTCACAGAACTAAGTTTTTAAATTTTACAACCTTTATTAATCTCCTCAATATTCTTATTAAAAGAAATATTGTTAAATATTCGGGTTAATACATCTGTTGCAAGTGATAAATAGATGACTACAATGAAAGATTAGATGGAGTCCACAAGGATTAATCGAGTCTGGAACGTGGTTGACCTTCCACCAAGGCGAAAGGCTATTGGGAACAAGTGAGTTCTTAAAATCAAACGCAAGGCATATAGTTCCATTGATTGATACAAAGCTCATCTTGTAGCCAAGGGCTACACCCACTAAGAGAGAATTGATTACAAGGAAACCTTCTCACTGGTTGTGAGGTTTGCCTCAATTCGCCTCATCCTAGTGATTGTAGCGCATTTGAATTTGGAGTTATATCAAATGGATGTTAAGATAGATTTTCTCAATGGAGATTTAGCTGAGGAAATATGCATGGATCAGCCAGAGGGTTTTATCGTAGAAGGATAAGGGCGCAAAGTATGCAAGCTCAAACGTTATATCTTTTAAAACAAGTATCCAGGCAATGGTATTTGAGATTCCATTGAGCCGTTATTAGTGATGGGTTTACGATGATCGAGGAAGACCATTGTGTGTTTATCAAATGGTCCAAAGATAAATTACTTATCCTATCGATGTATGCCGATGACATTCTGCTAGTTGGGAACAATAAAGAGATGATTGTCACCACCAAAGGTTGGCTGTCCTTTAACTTTGAGATGAAAGACATGAAGGAAGCAGCTTATGTTCTTGGAGTTAAGATCTATAGAGATCGCTCAAGAAAGTTTCTTGATTTGTCTCAAGAGACTTACCTTAAGAAGATTCTAGAGCAATTCTAAATGAGCAGCTACAAACCTAAAGACACTCTTATCACTAAAGGTGATGTCATTGAACCTGAACAATACCCTAGTTCTCTCAAGGAAATTAAAAAAATGTCCCACTATCCATATGCTAGTGCTATAGGAAAGATAATGTATGCAGTTGCATGTACTCAACCTGATATAGCATATTCAGTCGGTTATCTTGGTCATTATCAGCCAAACCCTGGAATTACTCATTGGAGGGCAATTAAAAGGATCTTGTGATATTTGAAGGGTACTTTGGAATACATGTTGTGCTATGGAGGACCGAACCTACGATGATTGATTACTCCGATGACAATTGGGAAGGTAACCAAGGGATGCACAAGTCGACCTCAAGATATATATTCTTGCTACATGGTGGTGTCATCACTTGGTGTAGCAAGAAAAAGACTTGTGTTGCTCTTTAAATGATAGAGTCAGAGTTTGTAGCATGTGCGTTAGCAGTTCAGGAAGCCATGTGGTTGAGGAGATTCTTCGAGAATCTTGGAGAGTTGTTCCTCATGCTTCGGATCTTGTTACAGTTTACTATGATAACACAGCGGCCTTGGATTACACTAAGGACCCTATGTATCACAGCAGGACGAAACACATTGACTTGAGGATGAACTTCATTAGAGAAAACATAGCAAATAATTAGGTGATATTGGAGTACATGCCCACTGACCTAAAGGTAGCGGATCCCTTAACAAAGTCGATACCCATAGATACTTTTTGTAAGCATGTTAGTTAGGGGTGAGCAAGGAACTGAATTACCTCCGAAATCGCACCAAAAATCGCACAAACTGTACCAATTAAAACCGTACCAACGGTTCTAGCGTATGTGACGGTTTTAAATAGGTTGAAATCGCAAAAGCAGTTTGGGTTTGGTTTCTAGGCAAAACTGCATGCAATAAATCGTACTATGCACTGTCAAAATGAAGTATATCAAGAAACATTATTATAATGTACAAATATTTGGAATTATCTCAAATTGTAATTATCTCTGTTTAGAATTTTCATATGTAAGGAGATAACATCATTCATGTTTTCAGGTTCTATTTTGCTTTTGTTTAGACAAAACATTGTCATTATAAATAAAGTTGTGTGTGATTATGTGTTATCAAAGTGGTATTTAATATTATGTGATGCTAAATTATTAATTTAAATTACATAAAATTTAATTATTTCAATTGGTTTTAGAACCAAAATCGCACTAAATGAAACTGCATCGCATCAATCACAAGCAATTTCTTGTGTGATTTTGAATTTGTCAAACCTAAGCGATTTCATGTGTGATTTGGGCATCAAACCGCACCATACTCACCTTTAATGTTAGTTTGTTAGGGTTTTATAGGGTTTGATAATCTTTCTTGTTTCATTGTATATTACTCATTATTTGACTTGTATTAGAGATATTCGTTATTATTTTTGAGATATTTATCATTTACGCGAGATTAATTTGTTTCCACTTATGATTGACTTATTTTAGTGTATATGATAAATATTAATAATTTATATAGTTATTATATATATTGGAAATGCACACACTAAATATATGTCAACAGGTTGATTGGCTCACTCACACAAGTAATCACCCATGACGCTTTGAAAAGCGAACAAGGTTAAGATAATTCATTTATTGGCGCGTTGAGTAGCAAGTTATTGATGCTTTGGATAACAATTAATTGGCTCTTAGTAGTGAGCAAAATGAAATAATATGTGGCCTTGGCATGGGCTAGGATGAGGTTAATTTAGATTAAATCGAATATAGTATGCCCTATCATCTATATTAACATGTACTGATAGTCAAATACGAAGTTTCAGAGTTGACACTTGGAAAAACGAGCAATTTGAAAATTCAAGTTAGGCATTTGTGGAGCGATGAACTAAGATCTGTACGACATGATCATAGGATATATACTCATATAGATTAGATTGTTTGCCTAACATGATAATTAACCATATACGAAATTTTAAATGTGGCATTTTAATAAGCGAGCAGTTTGAAATGTTCGAGTTAGACACGCTAGGAGTTACTAAACTAAGGTCCGCACAACAAGGCTATGGAATAGTACATTGTGAGAGTGTTTCATGTGCTTAGCGATCATGTAAAAGAGGTGAGAGAATGAATCTCTGTTTCCTCACCGTGTGAGCCTTGTAGGACAAAATTCTTGTTCTTACACTAAGCGTTCTTTGTGATCTTTGACTATACTGCAAAGACATGGATTAGTGTTGCTACTTTGGTTTCGATTCTTAATTAACGTCAGGATTGATGATACTATAAAGACCGATTCTGAAAAAACAGTTGATTTATATATGAGTAATATTATGGCAAAGGGAAAATAATTTGATTTCACCTCGTTCTACACTTATTGTCGACAACTATAGCACTTCGATAACGACATAGTAATAAATGAAATATGAAATGGACTTGGGCCCAAAGGTGATTAAGTATGGCTCTCTGAGAGATTAAAGATAGTTAATCTAGTGAAATTTAAATGTGTCTGTGATACTATGAGTTTATGGGTTGTAGCTTGTACGTGAACTTATTGAGTTTGGCGTGAGAGCTCTCGTATTGTTTTATTTAAAAAGGTAGATGATGTCTCTATGTTGGTCATAACGGGTTTGATGTAAAGCTCCCGCATTGCAGGTGAACTCAACGGTCGCATGATCTGGCAACTAATTAAAGATATATGTTATTTCAGTTTGAACTGTTTTTGGCAAATGTGATGATTACGTCGTCCCCACCATAGGCGAGTGGGAAATGTTGGATTTTAGATATCTAAATAGGATGCCTATGGAAGGTCCAACCCATTTGGTTGATAGTGAGATAACCTAACAAACTTGGTCTACAGTCGTTTATTAGTTGAACGTTGTGTGACTAATGTGTAGAAGATATTATAGGGAGTGGGTTAAAACGACTTCGCTTATAATAATTACCCACAACACTCAGCAAAGTGATTAACCCAATTATCAATACATCAGTATAGTGTGTGAGCTCCCAACATAACAAATGAATTATGAATTGTTACGGATCGTGATTTTGATCTCTGTTCTTATCTCACAAAGATTGTAGTTCAAAGACGACCGTTTTGAGTTTGGCCTTGGCTTTGACGAGTTTTTCAGTACCAAAGATTAACACACTTCTATGCCTTTGATATCACAGAGTTTAGTGCTTTACGAAGAGGATATGACCATGATAAGGGAGTAAAGTGAAAGAAGATGATATTCAATGCATTTTAATTTATTCTGGAAAGTGATGTAGATTCAAGAAAAGTGCAGTTTTGCAGGATAAGTTTAATGCAAGCCTTGGAGCAGTTTTGGATTTTGATGTTAAGCTGATCTTGCTAGTGAAGAGTGAAAAAGCTACAATGAAGTTTTTAATGTTTTGGCTAGTATTTTTATGAAGAGCATTTACTATTACAATGATGTAGGGTAGTTTATAGTTTTGATTTTGTATTATCAGAGTATTATATAATTTGACAATTAACTTAAATTGTGTACTCTAATGCACTTCTTTTATAATTATTGGGTTAATTAGTATATGAATATCATCAAATGTAAGCCTTTGGCCGAATATATCCAAATCTTTTGAATTGTCATACTTTGTAATAATTTTTATATAATATCAAAATTCTGTTTGCTTTTCAAAACAAAAAAAAAACATTATATGCCAGAAAAATCATTAAAGTGAACAACACTAGCCAAATATAAACCGATATTTTTACAGAATTTTTTAATATTTTCATATAAAAAGTATCGTTATAGGTCTATAATGACAGTTTTGACCGTTGTTATAGATTTATAATAGCAGTTTATACGTAAAATATTAAAAAAATTCTTTAAAAATACCGCTATCTCTTATCATAAACTTCAGAGAGTAATTGCCCAATCATTGATTAAAATGCCAAATGACTGGTAAAAGAACACGGAAATACTTGCCTACCCGCAAAAAAAAACATGGAATATTTTGCACCAAACGTATCCAACAGCACCTTCCTTAATTTGGGAAATAACCGAAATATCATGAGATTTCATTTTTCACAGCTCGCCATGCTTTACCATTAGTCAACCGTCAAAAGTTTGACTATTAAATTACCCTCCACGTATTTTAAAGATAAAATTCAACTTCCAATTCTTACTTAAGAATCTCGCAAATGAACCTTGGGGGACAAGGTCAAGGAGTTAGGTTCAGTGCATAATTAAAAGATACTGGCAGTAAATCCCCCGATTTATTAAAAAAATTGGAATTTTAATTATAACACTCGCACTGGTTAATTTATATTATTTTTTTAATAAATATTTAATAATTGTTCATTGTATAATATATATATATATATATATATATATATATATATATATATATATTATGATATACAAAAATTTTTATACATTATATAAAAAAATAGAAAATTTTGACTGATTGATTGGATATTGACTCAATTTAAGAATAAGCCACAAGATATGAGCATAAACTATAGGATCGAAGGAATGTGCTCCTCTTTTTCTTCTGTTCTTTTTCCCTGATAGCTATGTCTAGATCAGTGGAGGTAAAAGTACATGAGGAACAAATTCTTGATGCTTCTCTTTCGAGAACTTTCATACTTCAATCTGATTTTGTGCTTCTTTAAAGAGAAAATTTCCAGGACCATGCATATTATGTTGTTATTTATTGAAATTATGTCAACTCAAGGATCAGTATCAAAAGCAAGCTTCAATTGCATGGAACATGCAAATTAAACTACGTACGTTTAATTAACATGCATGAAGGTGTCGAGTACATATATAAAATGGAAAACATTCGATTGCATCATTGTTAACCGATTAATAAGTAATTGTAGCCATTGTTTAACTCTAAAAGAAAATAGAGTATAAGGTCTTTTTCAAGAAAAAAAAAACATGCATTTTACATAGAACAGGTTAATGAAGGTTGAGTGGATCAGAAGACCACTTATTATATAGTCTAAACTTAGGAATATATATAGGATGTGCCCAGAATATCCTATTTGCACAGAAAATACCAGGCTTCTAAAACCCCTATAAATAGAATTGGATCCTTGAAACAGTTCATTAACAAGGTGATCAAGTACTGTATGGATGCATTACTGGGTAAATACTCCGTCGGCAGTAGACTACTTGGCTGCAAAAGCGTGATTAAAATTCACCTGGCAGAATACTAAGTATCACTGCCAAGGGAGATTTGCCCCGCAATTCAGCTCTACATTCATGGCATATATAGGTAGTCATCTTCTTATCCTACTAATCATATTAAGGTAAACTTTCTTCACATTATCGCTATTATATGTGCGAGTCATTCTCGGTCACTTCTTTTATTTTTTATCAGTTAATTGTCTTTTATCTTCCCTTTTGAATTGATCATTGATGCATATATGTGTTTTATTTCATATATAGCTACACAGTCTACATTATATGCCAGAAATTGTGGTGATTTTTTGGTGAGTTCAGTGTGCTTTTTAGTTCCGATTCTTTATTCGGTTTCGTTTCGTGAGTGGGCTTGTTAAGACATGTGGAGGAAGTTTCTTTTGATGTTCATCCTGTCGACTGTGAGTTTGTTATTAGCCTTCATAAGTTACTTTCGAGCTGCCTTTGGTTTTATGGATTCAATATCTTTGGATTTCTATATGTTACTACAGAGTACAGGGGAGGATTATTTGGCACAAACAGACAAGGGTGTGTATCGGTACAAAACCGTACCAATTTGGTCTGAATCGGATCAGAACGGTAATCGAATTTAGCTATAACTATGTACTGTACCGATTTTTACTGTGAATATATTAAAAATTATTATTATTATTATTATTATTAAAATAAGTGGAAAACTGGAAATTGATTCCATCACCATCATTCACCAGGAAACAAGACTATCGATTACAGAATTAATGCACAATTCTATCAATTACAACCAATTAATAAACAACTCCTGAGCAATTAGTGGATAATTTCAGGAAAAGCTATTGAAATCACAATTTTAAACAAGAGAAACCAAAAGGATAAAGAGCATAATTACGAAGAAAAAATTATGGAGAAGGGTACAACTTACTTAAATAGGGTAACTGTAAAAGACCTAGACAATTATATTGTGACACTCCCAAATTCAGGTACCACTACTTCGAATTTGATACTCACGCAATAATATAAACAATCTCTGCTAAACAACATGTAATACTAATGCGGAAAATAAATAAAAATATGTTATTTATTACAATGACTTTCTAGTCCCAAGGTCTATAACCTTTACCAAAATAAACATCACAAACTACAAAATAATATCAGTGTTTGCGTTACAATCTTATAAGTTTTAAACAAAATATAAATAGACTAACAGCTATCTAGATAATTAAGATTTTGCTTTCCCTTTTCCTTTATCTTTACCCGATCCTTCAGGTTTAGCTGTAAAATATTTTATGACATAGCAAGTATGAGCAACTAGTTTGCTCAGCAATTTAAATGAATAACAATAATTATGTCATAAATGAATAGTAATATCAACTGAATGATTTAATAAAAGGAGCTCAACAATGAACAATAGAATCAATGCACAAAATAAAGAAGTGACAATTGATTATTTAACTGTTGAGTGGTCAAATGGACTATGAACTATTAATGAGGAAATCAATCACTTGATTGACCCTCTTAGGTTACTTTGTCAGAATTGTACTTGAGGGGATCAACCTCTCGTACCATATGTATATACATAACATTTATTCTATTTATATCATTTGTTCGATACTTAGGTTATTCCCCAGTATGGGTTGTTCTTCTCAGTCTAAGAATCCGTACCACTATGGTTTGGATAGCTTTCAAAATAAATTTCACATAGGTCTAGCCGAACAATTGCTTAGACTTCTTCTTTAATCAATTCATAATTCAAGAATGGAATATGAATTCAAATAAAATATATGATTTGCAATAATATTATTGTGGAATAATTACTTGCGATATAATATAAGCTTAAGATTTAAGAATTAGCACAATAATATTGAGTAGAGTTAGGAAGCTTGCTCAATACAAATTTGAGTAAGGTTAAAGAACTTGTTTGTCTGTTTACTTACGGCTAATTCGCTTAATTTAAACTCCTCTTGATGTCCTGACATTAATAACGTTGGCCTATCAATTAGTATAACATATAATCGTGCACTTTAAACACTTATCTATACTAAATAATTAATCACATAACACATATAATTTTATATTAATCATATAAGACATTTCATTGATCTTATATTAATGATTTAATTAATCAATATTATTTTTCTTGAGTGTTAAACAGTTATTAAACTCTTAAACAATTTACTATCATTGTTTAATTAAATTCTTTTTATAATATTAACTTTATCTTCATTTAATATCAGTTAAAGAGTAATTAATTAATTACCTTTAGTCATTATTTTATAATAGATAATAACTAATTATGTTTATTTATTATTTAAAAGTTAATTAAATAATAAATAATTAAAGTATTAATCTTAATTGCCTTATTATTTAATATTAATTAAATAATAATTAATTTATTAATTATCCTCATTTATTATTATTTAATAATAAATAATTAGTTTATTAACTTTAATTATCTTTAATTATTATTTAATGTTAATTAAATAATAATCAATTAATTAAATATCCTTACTTATTATTTAATCTATAAATAATTAGTTTATTAACTTTAATTATCTTTAATTATTATTTAATGTTAAATAATAATTAATTAATTAATTATACTTACTTATTATTTAATCTTAATTAAATAATAAATAATTAATTTATTAATTTATTCCTAATTAAATTATTATTTAATGTTAATTAAATAATAATTAATTAATCAATTACCTTTACTTATTATTTAATCTTAATTAAATAATAATTAATCATTCTTTAATTACTATTTAATGTTAATTAAATAATAATTAATTTCTTAATTATCTTTATTTATTATTTAAATAATAAATAATTAATTTATAAATTTTATCTCTTTTCAATTATTATTTAATATTAATTAAATAATAGTTAGTTAACTATTTATCTTTATTTACTATTTAATTATAAATTAAATAATAAACAATTAATTTATTTAATTTATCTTTCTTATAGTATTATTAAATACTTAAATCACATATTTAATAATAATTTATTAGTAATTTTATCTAATTACTAATGAATTAATAGCTAATTAGTGCAATATTTACACCTTAAATACAATTAAAAATAATTAATTTATTAATTAATCTTACTTATTATTTAATATTAATTAAATAATAAGTAATTAGCAGTTATTAATTTATGATTTTTCAGAAATTAAAAATATTAATTTATCATTTTCCCTTTATTTACTAAGGTTTAATCATATTTTAATTATGAAAATTATCAAATGACATGCTAAAAATACAAACATATTTTTATAAAATACTACACGAAAAACCAAGCAACTTTCGTCAAGGACCCATCGCCGGAACCGGTCATAATTCCGGTGAACCGATCGTCGTAAAGTTCCGGCCGGTTCATGAAAAAAAACCGGCAGAAACATTACTCATTTCCAGAATTTTGTCTAACTTTGGGGTCTTGGGGAAAAACTTTAATAACTTGAGTTTTATAACTCCGATGGAGCTCTACTAGGTATCGATGGAATCGTGACTTCCCGAAATACAATTGTCTGTGTTCAAACACCATTTTTGGATAAGTTTTGATTTCAGAAATTAGGCTTAAAGTGGACTATTCATGCAATAACTTGGACAGTGAGGTGTGTTTGGTCAAAAATGCATAACTTACTCATTTTAACACATTTTTGGGTGATTCCAAAGGAATTTTTTCTTAACTTATCCATATATTCCCAGAAATTATTAAATCACAAAAATAATTTGTAGATTTTAAAATGTGCAATTTATTCGTACAACCTATGTTTTGTTCGTCGGTAAAAATATTTTCAAGTATTTTGCTAGATTTTTCTACATAAATCCATACCACTATACATTTAAATCATATGGCATCCTATATAAACATGTCTAGCATGATTCTAAGCATAAAAAACTCCAAGATAATATTTCTACCATAAAATTTAAAAGAAAACCAAGATTAGGGTTTTAAAGGAATTTTTATACCTTTTGCTTTTGATGGCTTGTTTTCTTTGCTTTTCAAAGTAGGTAATAAGTTGTGATGACATCCAAGAACACCCCCCTTGATGAAAATGACTTGACTCACTTGACTCGGTAGTGACTCACTACACAACTCACTTCCTTTTTCTTTAACTCACCTAGTTAACTCACTAAAACTCGCTAATACGCTATATAAAGAATATTTGAGCTATTTTGCAAACTCTCCACCAAATGAGCTAACTTCTATTTATAGTAGTATAAATCTATACATATAACATATATATGGTATAGATTGGACTTCAACATTTTTACAAAATTTGCTAGCCAAGAAGGTTGAGTGTTCCACACACTAATGAAATCAACAAATTGAATAAAATTTGAAATCCATAGTACTCCCTCCATACCACCAGCCATGCTCTCTAATTTGTCCCATTTTTGATTTATTTTTATAGTCAAATTGATAACTAATGGATCTTCTAAAAGCTTTAGCAATTGGATCAAGGAATGAGCTTGCAATTTATTTCATTTGGGCCATCTATGATCATAATAATCTAACAATATTGGGCTACCAAAATAACTTAGGGAGATTTACATTTATCAATACATTTTTTTAAAATATTACAACAAAAGTACATACATAAAATATTTACAAAATTAGTACATTTTCAATATTTAATTTATAAATTAGTGCATTTTTATTCCTTTAATTTAGTTAGTGATTTAATGGGTAGTTGATTTCAAATTTCAAAAATCAAATTAGATGATTTGTATTCCTTTCTCTGTCCTCCATTTTATCTCCTCCATCTTCTCTCTCCTCCATAATTAGTGGCGTGGAAGTGTGGCGTGTTTGCTCACTTTCTCTCTCTTCCCTTTCTTCTTCTTCCTCCTCTCCTCATCTCTGATTCGTTTCTTTCACACACACACAAACACACACACACACACACACACACATATATATATATATATATATATATTAGATTACCCAATGATTAAAGTGAAAATCATGTTTCCAAAATCACTTTGCTGCTTACAATCTGTGAATCACTATACATGATTCACGAAAAAGTGAATCACTATACCATCCGAATAAATTCGCTCACAGCGAAATACCAAAACCGTTGAAGATTTCGGCATTAATTTTTTTTTTCTATTTAGTAAAATAATTTTATATATAATAAATTATGCCCAATAAATTTAGGTAACCAAACAATAGAATAGAGGTAACCAAATACTAGTATGGAGGTAACTGATTCCTGAATATGTAGTAACTAGTTTTTTTTGTTTGGTAAATCTAGGTAACCAAATACTAGTCTTCTTCCTCCTTTTATTTTGTCTTTGTTAATGTGAGTTTGTTAATGTGAATTTCATAATACAGTTGGTAACCAAACATTTATATCAAGGTAACCAAACCTTCATACCAAGGTAACCAAAACACAATCAGCAGGTTTCTAAAACGGTGCTCTGTTTTTAAAACACAATCTGCAGGTTTCTGGAGGTAACCAAACACTAGTATAGAGGTAACCAATTCCTAAATGTGTAGTAACTAGTGCAATTATAAAAAAATCAATTATAGATTGGCATAGAACCAAGGCAACGACTAGAACATGGAAGAACATACAGGTTAAGCAGAGAATATTAAGCATGTAAACAACAAAATTTACAAGAAGAGAATGACATCAAGAGCACTAAAATTAAAAAATTCAACATCCAAAAGATACAAGTATCGGCAGGCATTGGATGAATGGCAATGGTGGTGGAGATCGTGGGAGAGGCCGGAGTGGGTAGGGGCGGGGTGAGGGTGGGCTCCGTCCAATGGGTTGCATGTTTGTTTTGTTATATATATATATATCTGATGTTAGTTATTGAGGCAATTAAATAGAAAAGATTAAATAGGGTGGTTATTGTTCTCCTTGATTTAAGGGATAATGATTTAATAGATTTATTTTTGTTACACTATTTTTGTAATTATTTATTTAGTATACTATTCTTGTAATTATTTTATAAAAGTTGTATACTTATGTAAAGAACCCAATAACTTACCCACTTCTTAATAAATTGGACTAGCTTAATTAAATATCAACCCACAAAGCACATCACATAAATCCCTCATTTAATTAATTGTTTGGGATTGTGTAAATAATTATAGGAACACTTAAATAATCAATTTAAATTTAATTTATATAATCCATTTAGACTTGTTATATTCAATATTAATTGAATATTTAATTAGGGTTCCGCACAAAATAATCTTAGGCTAGTCCGTTAATTTAATAAATCCATTAATCGGACTTCCTTTACTAAAATTAACCGAATAGTCAACAATCAAATTACCACATAAATGTTTAAATTAAATCACACAATAACTCATTTAATTAGAATTTAGTTTTTCAATTTTATTTATAATGTAATTTAAAATTCTTGGTCCTTATATATATATTGCTTATTTCTCTACTAACCAACAAGCATCAAAACAAACAAATAATCAATCAAAGATACAAACTGGTGAATGAAAATATCAAAAGAATTTAGGAACAAATCCTAGAAAAAAATAGAGAGTGAGGTTGTGACTCGTGAGACGTGAGCTGTGAGATCAGTGAAAGAATTCGAGACGGAGATGGAGATGACGATGAAGAGAATTCGAGAATCGGGATGGGATGTGACTTGTGAAGTGTGAGGTTCTGAAAATATAATTATTACATTGATATTATTAATAACCTAAAATAATGTGAATAAATTAATTATAAAATAAATTCGCATTATGGTAGAAAATGAAAAGGAATAATTAATCAAATAAAATTACGTGGTCACGCAGTGAAAAGTTTGGCGTGTAATCGTGCTCAAATTTATTAATATTCAACAGGAAATCTTATGTGTCTGAATATTATTATGGTAATTGCGCAGTCATTGATTAAGATGCCAAATGAGTGGTAAAAGAACACGGAATATTTAATTAATTACCCACAAAAAAAACATGAAATATTATGCACCAAACTAATCCAACAACACCTTCCTTAATTTGGGAAATATTACAGCTCACCATAATTTACCATTAGTCAACCTTCAGAAGTTTGACTTTTAAATTACCCTCATACTATTTTAAAGATAAACTTCAACTTCTAATTATCGTCATCACTTCAGAATCTCGCAAATGAACCTTGGGGTTGGGGGACAAGGTCAAGGAGTTAGGTCCAGTGCCCAATTAAAAGATACCGGCAGTAGATCCCCTATTTATTAAAAAAAAATGGAGTTTTAATTATAAGACTCGCACGGGTTAATTTATATTATTTTTTTAATAAATATTTAATAAAAAAATTATTGATATATTTCATTTTTTATTATATTATATATATATAATGTTGAAGCTAGATAATATTATATATTTTTCATATATATTTTACGGTATATGAAAAAAAATTATACATTATATAAAAAATAAAGAATCTTGAATGATTAATTCGATATTGACTCGGTCTTAATTCGACATCTATTCATTGAGTTTATTTCTAATTTCTACTTAATTATCATGTGAAATAATATGTAAAATATATTAGAATATCACATATTTAAACTCTGCTACAAGAAGATAGATGTGGCATAATGCTAAAAAAAATGTTAGGAATCTTGTTTAAATTATAATAGTAGCATTTTTTGTTTACATTTAGCATATTATTGTGCTCTTAAATTTGGAAATAGCTAGAAAGTAATGTCTCGGCGTATACTCCATCTGTTTCAAAATTAAAAAATATTTTTTTTTTCTTTGTTCATATTAAATTAAAAGTATATTTTTATTTTTATAGTATAAAATAATATAAAATTTGTTAATTCATAGAAAACTTAGGTGTGTGAATAATATATTGTAATTGTGCAGCCATTGACTTGTCAAAGATGAAAGATCCGTGTGAGAGTAAGATGTCAAATGCCTGGTAAAAGAACACGGAATATTTACTTGCCCACAAAAAACAAAAACACGGATTATTATGCACCAAACTAATCCAACAACACTTACTTAATTCGGAAAATATCATGAGATTTAATTTTCCACGGCTCGCCACGCTTTACCATTAGTCAACCTTCAAAAGTTTGACTATTTAATTACCCTCTACGTATTTTAAAGATAAAATTCAACTTCTAATTCTCGTCATCACTTCAGAATCTCGCACATGAACCTTGGGGGACAAGGTCAAGGAGTTAGGTCCAGTGCACAACTAAAAGATATTGGCTGTAAATCCCCCGATTTATTAAAAAATTGGAATTTTAATTATAACACTCGTACGGGTTAATTTATATTAATTTTTTAATAAATATTTAACAATTTTTTATTAATATATATATATATATATATATATATATATATATATATATATTTATTTATTTATTTATTTATTTATTTTATGGTATACAAAAAAAATTATATATTGTATAAAAAAAATATAAAATCTTGAATGATTAATTTGATATTGACTCGTTCTTAATTCAATATTAACTCATGACTAACCAAAACGACTCGATAAAATTATAAAATTATTGAATAAGATCTTTTAATATTTTGTTATATATAATTATTGATAATCACTAAAATACATAAAAAGAAAATATGTAAAGTGGGAAGCTTGGAACACTTGATAAGTAACAATGGTAGTGTCAAGTAGTTAACTTCTTTTGGCCTCGAGTGCAAGACAAGCTTCATGAAGTACAAGAGGAAATTTGGCTATTTGTAATAGTTGGATACAATACAAGCCACATTAGTAATCTTATCTTCTCTATCTATTATTAGATAATGGGAGAGAGGGAGTGTCACAATAATTATCTTTCGATTTTGTCTCATAAATTTGGTTATATTATGAAAAAAAATAAAAGAGAGAAAAAAAAAAGAGAAAAATTCAAAAATAAAATCTTATTAAGACGGGCAAGACAAAAAAAAATTCTTTCGTTAGAGAGTATAGCAAAAGAGTTACTATTTTATGAGCAAAGTCATACGAACGAAATCATTTCATCTTTTTTAATTTAATTTTTTTTATTTTTTTGATTTATTTTTTAAGTGGCTGTATTTTTACGATAATTGGAAGTAGTAAAAAAATGAAACAAAGCTTTCGTGGAATAGAAGCAACAAATCGTAAATTTGGTCACTTGTAGAGTGTGGGTCATTTGATGCTTTGATCATTATCATAAATAGACATGTCCCACGAAATAAGGCCTCAAGTCCATTGCATTGCCATCATCTCCATAACCATTCTCGCTTCTTCTAGTGTCATCCACAATAAATTCAGTTTTTTCGTGATAATTGAACATTCAATTCCTCATGTCATCTATTCTTGGACGTGTGTATAGTCCATAACGTATTACATGTACTAAGTGATATACTCGGTGCATATAAGATATAATTTGATTTTTGAAATTAAATAATAATATATTAAATTTTTAATTAATATAAATTTATTTAATTTTAGCTGATATAATTATTATAAGTATATAATATTTAACACAATTATTAATTATAAAATTTATTTTATTTTAAATTTTTATGAGCTATATCAATTTTAAAGTTTAATATATCGTCGTTTGATTTTAGAAGTCAAATTGTATCTCTAATTTTAGAATAGAGTGAGTAGTCACTAATGACATTTTAATTGTTAAAATTCAAATGAGATTTTTAGTTGTGAGACTTATTTTTTATTGATTATATATGTAATTTGTTTATATTTATACTGATATTCTTTCAAAATGGGGCATTTAACAAAAAAAATCACCGAGTAATTATCAGTGACTGGGGCGCGTCCGATTTTTTCAATTATGCTCTTAAGTTTTTATTAATTTTTTTATAATTCTCTCAAAATTTTATTTTAATTTTTGTAAAATATTTCTTCCATTTCAAAAATATCAAATTAATTTTAGTTTTCTAAAGTTAATTTAAGATTTTCTCATATTAAAAATTTATGCAGTTTATTTAATTTTTAATAAAAATTATTTTTTTTGTGGTAATTTGAGCATAATTTTAATATTCTTGCCGAAGACAAAGAATGAATTTCAAGATCTCGTGCAATAAAAGCTAGTTTTTGTAACTAGTGTACTTATAAGTTAGTTTACAATTTTCATATCACACACATCAAATATGAGTTTTTTATTTCTTTACTTTTGTATTTATTTTTCATAATTTATATAATTATCATTAATTATTAAAGCTAGGCTCAAACATTGTACATCAACAAGACAAGAATAAAGAAAAAAAATCAACTAGACTTTAACTATAAATTCAATAAAACTACATTTCTTGAACTTGAAAAAGTTTTGAGAGATATTACTCTTACTAAAAAAGTTGAGATATAATAAATATTTTCTTTTTACAAACATAATAGATTAAAATTTGTATTTTTTTCATAAATATTTTGGCCATTCCCGACTCTGTTCCGCCCCGGTGATTATTAATTTTGTTATTATATATGACGACAAATTTATATTAATATTAAACACCGATGAATATAAATATATGAGATAGAAGAAAATAAGAAGAAACTCGTATATTATTATTTAATTTTATTGCTTAATATTATAAGTTAATCGAAAATTCAATTTTGACCTGAAATTTACCATAATATAAATCATTTTTTCATTTTCTTTTATCACAGGATCAAAAGAATTTTTTTTGTTCTTTATATTAAATAAGAAACCTTCCTGGCACCTACTCCAAATAATTCTAGAAATTAGTCGAGCGGATATGCGAAACGTGTAATCCTAAATTCCTAATTGACATGTTGAAGCCTTTCTGTAATATTCACATGTGAAAAGGGCATTTATGTCCATAACTTGCTTATATATATAACTCTCATATGCCCAAGCCTTCTCCCATATTCTTACAACAATACACGTTTGATAAGCTTTGGTCGCCATTAATGGACCCGGAAGATATCATAGCTCTCTTTGATTCAAGCTGGTTCAATCCCAAAATCTCCAAAAAGCCTTCATTCCCATCAATCTTTAAAGAAAACCCAGATCACCAATTTCAAGAAAATCAATCACAACCTAAGATTTCAAAGCTTCCTTCAATTCTCATGAGGTCCAAAAGTGATCAACTTAGCTCCATGACAAGCTTCAATTCTGATTTTCTCTCTCCAAATTCAGTCCTTTTCGAACCTCACCTTCAAACAATCCTGTCAGGCAAAGAAGTTGCAGAGCAGGAATCGATTAAACCGCAACAAATTGAAGAAAAATTACAGCAGCCAAACTGGGGAAGAAGAAGAAGAAGAAAGGAGAAAAGTACGAGTAAGAGCTTATCAGACCTTGAATTTGAAGAGCTAAAAGGGTTTATGGATCTAGGTTTTGTGTTTTCTGAAGAAGATAAAGATTCAGTTCTAGTGGAAATTATTCCTGGATTACAGAGATTGGGCAAGAAAAATGATGAAGAGGAAGAAGAAAATATTGTTGATGAATCTTCAGTTTCAAGGCCTTATCTTTCTGAGGCATGGGAAGTTTTGGAGAGAGGAAAGAGAGAGAATAATAATCCATTGATGAATTGGAGAGTTCCTCCTCCGGATAATGAAATTGACATGAAAGATAGTCTCAAATGGTGGGCTCATACTGTTGCATCTGCTGTTAGATGATGCTGCTGGTCGTTAAGTTAATCATTTTGTTTTAGTTAATACTTTCTCACTAGTCCTTCATTATAGCACCAGTGAATTGTAAATGCAAAATAAAAGAGTATATGTAACTAATAAATAATATTCAGACTCTTTTCTCATGTCCAAAAATATAACATATAAATAAATTGCACATATGTAACAATTTATAATGCAGGTCATTCAATGTTCTTTAACTAACAAAATGAAACAAAATGGTATGTCCATTGAATATATTTTGAATGCAACTTTTTTATATAGAAATGAAACTTTATTTTATATATCTTACAAAAATTAACATTCATATATGAACCGTTACACTTGTACTTAAAAAAAAAAAATTGTACTCAGGTATATTCAAAAAATAGATCAAATGTAATAATAAAATAGTAAAAATACTTTGTGTGCGAGATCACACGTTTAGAATTTAGCACGTGTTTGCGATGATTAAAAAGGTAATTTTTTAAAAAAGTTTTTCTTTTAATTTTCTTCCTCTCCTAAGTCCGTAGAATTAAAATGTATAAGTTCTAAAAAAAAGAAGGGAAATATTTTCAGTGAACATAGCATGTTAATGTTGAAAAAATTCTCCGAAAAATAATTTTTAAAAATTTAATAAAATAGAATCATTTTTATGATTTTATACAAAATAACAATTATATATATACCATATATATATAGTGTAAGACCCCGAATTTTATGAAATACAAAATTTAATTTTTCTTCATATATATTTTTCCTGAAACAGTAGGTGGTTAAATTGATAAGGTTAAAAGTTAAGGATGTTATGTGCAAATTTTATTATGTCGGACAATATTCGTTTGGTCGGAGAATATTCGTTTTGTCGGGGAATATTCGATTCGTACGACGGCGCCGAAATAACAAAATAATGGTGGACCCCCACAACGACTTATTGTCGGATATAGAAAGCGACATACGTAACCTTTTTAAATAAAAATAGTCAACGGTATTATCATTTTGAACTGTTAAAATACCTGATGGTAAAAGAATAGTAACATACGGTGTTACATAGCAGCACACGGTATTACATAGTAGCACACGGTATTGCACTGTAGCACACGGTATTGCACAGTGTTTCATATTATTAAATGATAAAGTGGTTATTGTACTATATTGACTTTATTGAACCAATAATTGTCACATGCATAATAATTCATATTATTGAGCTGATAATTGTCACAGTAGCATATGCACAATAATTCACATTACTGAATCAATAATTGTCATTACACAGTAACGTGTTATTTTCTTATTTATTTTCAGCATTATTGTTATCTCTTTTGTGATATTGATTAAACTGTTGTATTCTATTATTGGGTGATTTTCCTATTTTTCTAACTCGAAAAGCCAACTACACTGCATTTACAACAATTAGCCATAATAATGAATAATTGTGAATTATTGTTGAATAATTGAATTGATAAAGTTATTTGTTTTTATTATGATAAATTATATAAAGTTGTTTGTTTTTATATATAAAGATAATTGATTTATTTAAAGTTAGTTGTTTTATATATAAAGTAAATTGAATGGTATAGATTAAAAGATGATCTTTAAATGAATGGTTTAGATTAAAGAAATCTTAAAAGATAAAATGAGTGGTATGGATTAAACATTATCTTGAAATATACGGTTTGGATTAAATTAGGAAATCTTGGTGATGATAAGAATTTTTGCTATAAATAGAAGCCTTAACTTAAGGATTTTTCATAAAAACTTCCTTGCTTATTCTTTCTTTCACTCTCCAAATATTTCTTAGTATAAGTTCTCTTTGAGTGTGCTAAAGTCATCTTGAGTATTTGTAAAGAGCTGTAAGTGTACGAGTTCATATCTAGTCACGTGTTAAGGTAAGGGATACCATCTTTTTTGTAATATCCCAGATATTTAAATGAATTAGAAATAAAATATTTAATATTTAATAAAGGTTGGAGTTTGATAACCTAGTAGTAATAGATAAATAGAGGTCCAAATTAAATTTAACGGACTAACTTAGATATGGTGATATCAAAATTTTTGATAAGTTAGCAAGTAAAGTGATAATTCAATAAACTTGACTAACAGCAAGTCTAATTAAATTACGAGAATTAATTAGTGGAGTTATGTAATTATGCGACGTGGTTGCATGTAAATTAAATATGTATTTATATGAATATATATATATATATATATATATATATATATGCGTGCATATTTAGTAACATAATTTAATGGTTAATTAAATTGTGATAAATAGATAGATTAATATTAAATTAATCCGAATTGAATTAAAAGGTTTATTGTGGAATTAATTTATTCATTAATCAACAATTATGAAAATTGTTGATAAATTATTTGTGAGGAATAATTACGTAAATTATATAATTATAAATTATATAAAATAGTTGAATTAATTAAGGGAGATTAATAATTGTATATATGTACAACATTTAATTTCATATATATGTACATATATATAAAGGGATTAAATTAATTAAGTAATTTTAAATAGTAATTGAATATATTAAATGAATATATTCTATAATTAAATAAATCATTGTAAATGATTTATGAGAGTGAGAAATTTAATTATACAATTATTTGTGTAATATTAATTAAATAATTAAATAAATTATTTAAATAAGAAATTGAGAAAATATATTAGTATTTCAATGTATTTTCGGGTAAATGGAATTATTTCCATAATTGATGAGAAATGAATTATTTAATGTAAATGTATTAAGTAATTTAATTTATGGCCTAAATAATATATATTAAATTATATATTGTATTTATTTTAATTTCATAATTTATTGTGAAATTGTTTTGAGGAAAAGTAATGTGTATAAATAATATATATAGCTTATATATATTATTATTAGCGAACACATTCTAAAGTTTTAATAACAAAATAATTGACAAGTTGTCATTAATTAAATATTCAATTAAATTGAATATAATGAGTGAATTAAATTTTATAAATTAATTAATATGATAATTAATTAATGTAAATCATGTAAAATATTAATAATAATATTTATTAGTCCATTTAGTAATTTAATACTTATGGGTTAGAATATTTAATTATTTATTCAATCTAATTATTTATTTGATCATGGATTGAATAATTAATGTGTAAATTATTAAATTAGCCCAACATGGGTCAATTAGTAGCCCAAATGAAGAATAATAAAATTTGACAATTTAGTAGCCCAAACAATTTAATTGGAGCCCAATTGGTATTTTAAATTAAAGCCCAATGATTGGCCCACTTGGAAAATAGTTAATTTAACTATTATTAATGTAAAAAGTAAATTGTGACCATGATTTTGGGACACCCAAAGTGGTCAGCCGACAAGCATGAGAAAGGAAGAATGAAATGATATCTTTGTTATTTTATTTTTCATTTATTTATTAATTAGGTTGCTTGTTTGATTTTTTTGTACATGGACCATCCCTCTTCCACCAACTAAGTCATGGGTTAGCCATTTCTTGTGCTAGTATCCAAGTAGGAGAATCATGACTTATAGATATACTTTTGTATCTAAAATTTTTACTAGTATACTTACAATTTAGGAGCTTTTGTAGTCATTTTCTCATCTTTTATTTTCAAGCTAAAGAGAGAGCTAGAGAGCATTTGAGAGGTGAGAAAATATTTGAGAGCAAGGATAAGGAAGGAGAAGGAGTTCTTGGATCATGAGATCTTCTTTCACAACCTAGTTTGGAAGAAAAATGAAGATAGCCATTAAAATGAGGTAATGGTTATTTTAAATGTAGTTTATTTTTTTTAAATTAAATAAACCAACATGTGAGTATAAATATGTTAATGTAGTTAATAATGTGTATGGTAGTAATATTTATGCCATGCTTGAGTTTAATAGGCTTGGTTTGTATTTTGGTGTATTTTGTATGCTAAAATATGTGTTTAGTAGTGTATAATCAAGTCTTGAAATTTATGACCAAAGATAATTTTTATAATATTTAGATTTAATGTTATAATGTTATAGAACATTAAATCATGAGAAAAACAAAGTTTGAATCACTCAAAATGGAGTTATACATAAAAAGTTATGATTTTTGGTAGTTTATGTGATGTAAAAAATTTTATAAAAAATTTTTTAATATTAAATCATGAAAAATTAAATTTTCATGTTATAAATTGATATTAAGTGATTGGTAATTTTTTTGGATTTTTAAAGCTTACTTGAATGTATAATTTTTATTAAAGTGGTGTATAAAAAGTACTGTTCACAATCTGCTTGGAAGAAGGAAAAAAAAAAATGTCGGCCGCGCAATGCGCGAGCCACTGTTTACTCGCCAGACCGCGTACAATACGACGTCGTTTTGGGTACAAAATTCAGTCCCCGCGCGATATGCGCGGAAGCCAACAGACGGTGTTCCGAAACGGCACCGTTTTGGTACCGTAGAAATGTCAGCGCGCGCAATGCGCGAGGGACAATTTTGCCGTAAATTACGATACTGCCCCTCCGGTCTTTTTCTGCGTAATTACGAAATTGCCCTCGTATCAGTTTTTCGATTTAATTACAGAATTGCCATTCTGGATAATTTTAATTAATTTAAATGTTTAAAAATTAATTTAAAATAATAATAATACAAAAATGATATTTAGGCATATAATATTATATTTTCCAAATATAATAAGTATTTAGGATTAATATTTAAATGTTGTAAATATTAATCTAGTTAGTTTAATATTATATTTTTCAAATATAATAAGTATTTAGGATTAATATTTAAATGTTGTAAATATTAATCAAGATTAGTTTAATATTATATTATTCAAATATAATAAGTATTTAGGATTAATATTTAAATGTTGTAAATATTAATCTAGTTAGTTTAATATTATATTTTTCAAATATAATAAGTATTTAGGATTAATATTTAAATGTTGTAAATATTAATCTAGTTAGTTTAATGTTATATTTTTTCAAATATAATAAGTATTTAGGATTAATATTTAAATGTTATAAATATTAATCTAGTTAGTTTAATATTATATCTTCTGAATTTATGATTAAATTAATTATTATTTAATTAATATTAAATAATAAACAAGGATGATAAATTAATTAATTATTATTTAATTACTATTAAATAATAATTAAAGACAACTAAGATTGATTACTTAATTATTTATTATTTGATTAACTTTAAATAATAAATAAATTTAGTTAGTTATTATTTATTATTAAATAATAACTAATGATATTTGGGTATTTACTATATAATTGTATTATTTATTATTTAATTTACTTTAAATAATAAATGAATCTAGTTAGTTAGTTATTATTATTTATTAAATAATAACTAATGATATTTGATTATTTTAATTATTTATTATTTGATTAACTTTAAATAATAAATAAATCTAGTAAGTTATTATTTATTATTAAATAATAACTAAAGGTAGTTAATTACTTACTATTTAATTAATGTTAAATAGTAATTAAATGAAATAAAGAAAGTGTCTTTTAACTCTTTTGTTTAAACAATTATAATAAATTGTTTAATAGTTTAATAAGTGTTTCACACATGAGAAAATTATTTTCTAACTTATTAAATTATTAACCTAATATGATTGAGGGTCTATAAGGTTAATGATATTGTTTTGACTGATGTATATCATGTGTTAGTACTTATGAGTGGTAGATAAGTTCCTTAATGAGCGTTTAGTTGTACAAATACGTTGTACTAATTATTAGACCAACTTTATTAATGTTAGGTCTTTCAAAGCCAGTTAGTTAAAGCTAGACATTTATTGTAGCTGAGCAGACAGGCAAGTTTCCTAACTTCGAACTTTATTTTGTGCAAGTTTCCTAAACCCTACTCAATTTATATTCGAGCAGGATATATTATTTTATTGTTCAAGTCCCTAACTCAAATTCAATTTATTACGTTTCAAGCATGCTATGGTTTAATTCTGTATAATTATTCCACATCTTTAAATTATTGATTCGCACATAGTGCTTGTTGCATGTGTTCATCAGGTATGAAAGGCTGATCACCTTCATTACCATAAGGTTCAGTTAAATTTGTTCATGGTCATTATTGACACTCAAAATTAATTAATTCAGTCATTCAATTATTGAAATTATGACTTGTACTCTTTCACAATTATTATATTGTTGAAAATTCAAAAGCTTATTCTTTCTTTCAATCATGATATATCGTTATCGTATTTAAACTTGCTGAGCAAAGTCGTTGCTCACTCTTGCTATATCATGATAACAAATTTCAGAATAATACGAATGTCCAAGGAGAGACGGAGACAGAAGCAAAAGACAAGATTATAGTGATATGCATTATAACTAAATTGTTATATGACGTAAGTAATTTTGTAAACCTTTTTATGAATCTAAAGGTATATATGTAAGTTAAGGTTAGAAACCTTGGGAAATGTTGTAGAATAAACAATTTATGTTTATATATTCCGCATTAGTTATAGAACATGTATGATGATGATGTATAGTGATGAACCAGGTCCAGGGTTAAAGGAACCCGGATTTGGGGTCGTCACATTTTTCATCTTCCATTATTCAAACTTACTATGGTAAGGGATTATCATTATTTGATTCTCGAAAATAATATCGTTTCTTTCTTACTCATAAGACGTGCCATTTATTTCCATATATTAAATTGTGGGAATAACCTTACGGCGCGGATTATCGCCTGTTGGTGAATAACCTTTCGTATTTATTTCCATATATTAAATTGTGGGAATAACCTTACGGCGCGGATTATCGCATGTTGGTGAATAACCTTTCGTATTTATTTCCATATATTAAATTGTGGGAATAACCTTACGGCGCGGATTATCGCCTGTTGGTGAATAACCTTTCGTAATCATTCCTTCTTAATTTGTGGGAATAACCTGACTACGCGGACTACCGCATGTTTGGTGAATTACTTTTCGTATTCATTTCTTACTTGTCTCTTCTTGGTAAAGTTTCCTGAAATGAATACATATTCTTTAATAGTTTGCGCTTCATCTAATATCATTTCAACTGAACCTTCCTATTTTTCTAAATCTTTCTATTGAACCTTAATTGTTATTCTGAACTGTGGATCTGAAATATCATTCTTGAATTTTAGTCCACATCATGTTGGCAATTTGGACATTATTTGAATCTGCACAAAGTAAAGTCATAAACTTTTGATATTTATTGATCATACTGTTTCTTCTGATTCATCATCTATATCACGGTTGTTATTCTAATCATCAAGAACCATGTTGTTGTGAATATCTGTAGCCTGGGGCACAGTTGATAGGATAAAGGCGATATAATTATTGTGTCTTTTAGGGCACGTGGTGAATATTCTCTTTGGCCTGGGGCAAAGATGAACTGTTGTTGGTATGATTATGACCAAAGGCTGAAAACTGGTATAATCATTACCGTGGTGTTATATTTGAATATCTTTGGCTCGTAATGCAAAGATGAACTATTGACTGGCATGATTATAATCAGGAACTGGAAATTTATATTATCATGACCAACGGTGTTTAAGATGATAAAAGTTGAGGATGTTTTTCCTAAAAAGAGAACCGAGTGGACATTATAGTCTGCATTATTCTTCTAATAGAGTGCTCATTCCGCTGCTATTATTGATACAAAGCTTATTGTCTATTATATTCAATTAAGAACTCATCTGTTGAAGGCTAATGATAATTTATTTGTCGTTATCTTAGTCATGATATTTCTTACTGGGCTATTTGAGCTCACCCTTTCTTTTGTTCCATTGTTTTTCAGAAAAAGAGAGAGTAGCCGGGTCTAGCAGGGGAATGGAGTGACGGTCCGAGTGATAGCTATTGTAGTCTTCACATGTTGTATATAGTGTGAAAATAATAGTGAAGACTTAGTTGTGTATTATTGAGTTTTGCATTTCTGTTCTATGAACTATTTGTATTAAAGATTATGTATTTTATGGCGTCTCAAATTGGGCTATGTAGGCCTAGATTTGGGGGCGTCACATATAGTATGAATTGTTAGTTAGTGCTCGATTAGATTAACACGTTTGAATCTTCAAATATCTTTAAAATCTTTATTCCGATGACTTTATACTGAATTTGGAGTGTGGTCTTCAAAATACCCTTCTGAAAAAATATTTTTATATTTTCTTAGAAAGAGGGAGAGGGAGAGAAAGAGACTATACGCTATTTGGTCTTTACTTTCATTAGGAATAATAACATTTTTCTCCACGTATCTGATCAATTATATATTTATATTCTTATTGATCATTATCTCTCTAATTAAACTGATTCATATTAGGCTAGGATGAGGATCCTAAGGGATTCATATTCTGACTCCAATACTAATTTATATATTATAATATAATAATAATACTATACTAAATAAATATTAATTACAATTAATTTTACTAAATAATTGCAATTGCACTTCAATCCAGGAAATAAACTATAAATATTTTCTCTATAGATGTACATAAATATTTCAGAATTAAATATAATCCCAATATATTTAAACTAATTTCATAAGTCCATAACTTATCTTCATTTGATTATAAATTGATTTAACAATTAAATCAATCATTTTAATAATAAATATTAAAAGATTTGGCAAAGATTCTATGATCAATAATAAATTATCTTATGAAATTTTTTATAGATATTTTGATAATAATAATGTTCATAATATTAATTAAATATATTAATTAACAATCTGAGATATTAATTAACACAATATAATTTCACTCGTTGGAATATTAAATTAATATATATAACAATATTAAGTCCATTATTATTTCAAAATTAAAAAACATTCACAAATTAGTATTTATGTGAAAATAGTTTATAAATAAAATATTATCACATTATCTGTGACGACCCCGAATCCGGGTCTCTCGAACCTCGAATCCGGTTCAACACTAATACAACATTTTCCTTATTGTTCATTAATTACAACAATATTATAATTAGTAAATAACCATTTATTTACAATTTTACAACATCTCTTTCTATTCCAGAATCGAAATCTTTATACATTCCTAGTATGTCTTAATATCATACATGATACAACATTCTATTACAATCAACTTGTGTATTTAACACTCATATAACATACCAACTAAAGTCTTATACTACACAATCATTTACCTGTCCAATTCAGACTAATATCTATAACAAATACTTAGATCTTCGGTAAAAGTAATATGTTTTCCTGTTCCTTGATCTTTATCGAGAACTTCAAATAATTTGCACTATCTGAAAATGTTGGTTTAGGCAAGAGTGAGCATGACGGCTCAGCAAGTCTAACAGATAGCACATAACACATAGTTCATGCTTATACATACTTCTCATGCTTCATGCATTACATTATATGAATGCATCATGCTTCTCATGCTTTGCATTTATTCATTCAATATACTGATCATGCATTGGAATGAAAACATGACATACAGTTCAACTTATTCAATTAATTCAGGCTTTCTATCATATAGAATCAACACACCTCATATGGTTTCTCAAAAACATATTTAATTCAAATTCTCACATGCTTCAAGTGCACACACAACAGTTATACACATAGCAACAATATCTGAAAAACTTGTCTGGTTCGCTTCTACCAGTTATGCTTATTTGCGTCTTTCGTTCAACCTACAATTTTTATATAAAATCGACATAATCATTAGTTACAATGACTATTAATTAGTCTTAACTTTAGACCTTAACTTCAAATTATTAATTAACTCTTTAGTTGTCCGACCAATGAACCTTTACGTTCCGGAGAAAAACCCTAGCCCAACAAACCTAGTTGGACATGTCGGTAAACTTAACCAACTTACCCCTTCACTACACGTTCTTCGTACGACTTACTTTTAATAAGTTGTCTAAAATTTAGTCACGAATTGACTATTTACATCGGTTTAATTCAATTAAACTTCATTCTTTTACATAACTTAATGATTTGGACAGTTAATAAAGTACCAAATACTTCAAAATATTATCTACATTTGATAATATACAACTACATTCAAATATTATTAACCATTTAATAATATTTTAATCACTTATTGATATTATTAACCATTTAATAATATTTTAATCACTTATAAATATTATTGTCCATTTAATAATATTTTAATCACTTATAAATATTATTGACCAATTGATAATATTTTAATCTCTTATTAATATTATTAACCATTTAATAATATTTTAATCACTTCTTAATATTATTAATTATTTAATAATATTTTAATCACTTACTAATATTACTCACCATTTAATAATATTTTAATCACTTATTAATATTATTAACCATTTAATAATATTTTAATCACTTCTTAATATTATTAATCATTTAATAATATTTTAATCACTTACTAATATTATTCACCATTTAATAATATTTTAATCACTTATTAATATTATTAACCATTTAATAATATTTTAATCACTTCTTAATATTATTAATCATTTAATAATATTTTAATCACTTACTAATATTATTCACCATTTAATAATATTTTATTCACTTCTTAATATTATTAACCATTTAATAATATTTTAATCATTTATTAATATTATTAACCATTTAACAATATTTTAATCACTTAATAATATTATTAACCATTTAATAATATTTTATTCACTTCTTAATATTATTAACCATTTAATAATATTTTAATCATTTATTAATATTATTAACCATTTAATAATATTTTAATCACTTATTAATATTATTGATCATTTAATAATATTTTAATCACTTATTAATATTATTAACCATTTAATAATATTTTAATCTCTCATTAATATTATTAACCATGTAATGATATTTTAATCATTTACAAATGTTATTCATCATTCAATAACTTTTTAATCATATACTAATATTATTGATTATTTAATAATATTTTAATAATCAATAAATAATACCAATAGTTAACTTTTTTAATTGTGTTAACTTTAGTCCTTATGTTAAATATTTAGCTACCAGTTAGTTACTAATAAATTTCATATATTGGTTTAGTATTCAAACTCATTCATTTTACACTTATTTTTACTTAAATTTTCATTAAAAACTCGACCCGGATCGACCCGACCCGACCCGACCCCAGAAACTTGGACATTCTGTTTTGAATGCCGTGGCGCTCAACTGGGCCCCGGGGCTTCCAAAACAGAAGGCAAAACCCTAATTTGGGCTGCCCGACCTCCAGCCACTCCGACAGCCATAACTTCTTCATTTCAAAACATTTTGGGGTGATTCTTGAGTCCATTCTCATCATAATTTCCCCCTATATAACTTCTCTTTAGATCACAAATCCAAAATCCAAACGGAAGTGGACTAAAAACTGCTCACAAGGACAAAGTGAAAACTAAAATCACAAATCCTTGGTTTTAATGGTATGAACTTGAATAAAATAAACTCTACACATTTAAATGACACCAACTTAGTGTTGTTGTCTTCCTAACTTCTTGTTTTACAACATTTCATGGTTCAATCATATTTTTGACCAACATTGGACTTTTAAGTGTTTGGGCTACATAGTTTACCTTGCATTGAGCTTTCTTATTTAATTACTTGGGCTACCCAACACAATTAACATATCATTTATAACTTGGGCTTGGTAATTAATTTAATTGGACTATCACAATACTTGCCAATATAATTTAGTTGGACTTATATTAATTACCTCTTGGACTATTAATTAACATAACATTTGGGCTTATTAATTAATTACCCACCTTCATGCAAGTATTCCTATCTTGGACTTGTTTTAAATCCATTAATGGACTCTATATAACAACTTAATAATTAAGCTAATTACTTAATTAATCACTTGTTATTATTGTCATCCTAGACAATAATTCTAGCTCTTCTATAACTTTAACTCAATAACTAATATAATTAAATTAATTAATTATATTTCATGACTTTCCTCCTTACTTCATATTTAAACTAATTAATTTATTAGTTTTATTGAGTATTAATTTACTCCTCTTCTTATTTTGCTGACAATCACACTTTAGGTAGATATATTAATATAACCCCTTTCACTTTTCAATTGATTTTATTTTCTTAATAAATTCTCTACATGCATCATTAGAATATTCTTACATTTAATTTCTAACAAATCAATTATGTTAAAAAAGAATGTTTACCCATTTTCTACACATCTTACTTCTCAAATTCTAGGTTTTAAACCTTAACCTTTAATTAAATCAATTAAGATCTTATATAAAATCTTGAAAATATCTGGGATATTACATTATCCGTTTAATGCACACCGTTAATGCACTAGTACTTTAATTAGAAGTCCAACTTCTATGAACAAGATAAATCATCTCTATTAAAGCACTATAATTTATATGATAATATCTCTAAATTATCATAGATTATAAATCATTATATTTTTATTTATATATATTGTGACGATCCCAAATCCGGGTTCCATAACCTCGGGTTTGGTTCTCACTGATCAATACATTACTAGTAATTAAATACATACATTGCATTTAAACTTAGCGGAATAATACATATTGGTTCGTTATAAAAATATTACAATACCAGGGTCTATTAACCTTAACATAAACAGTTCCTATTATAAGGAATTACAAAAGATTTATCAACAGTAAATACATATTTAAACATCTATTAGCATGCATAAGCTAACTTAAGCTCTGGCTTTTCCTTTTCCTTTATCCTTCTTTGAGCAGTCAGGTTTATCTGAAAATGGTTCATGATGTAGCAAGAATGGGCAACTAGTTTGCTCAGCAAGTTAAAAACAATCATAGAGATTTATTATATCATGAATGAATAAGAGATGTTATCAATGGTTTCAACAATAGATATAACAATTGTGAATGGAACAAGACTCAAATTTTATTAAACAGAATATTTGAATCTTAAAATGCTGAGTGGCCACTAAGGACCCTGAACTAACGAGGGTATAATAGAGTTTCCTCTGACCCTTTTAGTAGTTTTGGTTTTCAAGGGGATCAGCCTATTCAACCCGCTGTATATGCATTACATTTAGTCATCTGGCGCCAAAGTCGGTTTCCCGACACAAAATTCCCTAATTTAGGGTTGTTCAATTCTCAGACTTATTATAAGAAATCCGCACCCAACAAGGGTTTGGATAAGCTTTTAAAAGTATTCAAGTTATTGAATTTAGAAACGCAATGTCTAGCTAAACTATTAGCTTTAGACATTTTTAATACAGTTCATGAATCAAGAACTAATAAGTTTCAAATGCACTAAGTGCGATTTTATAAACAATATGGATGTGGGATAATTTTAAATAATTAAACCACTTCAAGCTCTGACAATAAATACAAGTATGGAAACTTGTTCAATAATAATTGAGTAGGGTTAGAGAACTTGCAAAAATAAATACAAGTTAAGGTTTGAAGAACTTGTCTCGTACGTAGTCTACTGCTAATCAATTCAATTTAATTCTCTTTGAGTAGACCTAACAATTAATCAAGTTGATCTTTAAATTAGCATCATATATACATTCATATGATAACCTCTATACTTCTTACACCTCTAACACTTAACCAAATAATCATGTAGTTAAAGGTATATAAACACTTAGGAAATATTATCATCACTTGATAATATTTCAATCACATAAAACCTATATTAAATATTTAATATAGATTACAGACTTATTTAATATTATTAACAATTTAATAATATTTTATTAGTCTTTGAATATTATTAATCATTTAATAATATTTTATTAAGTATCTAATATTATTAATCATTTAATAATATTTTAATCATTATTTAATATTATTAATTATTTAATAATATTTTATTAATTATCTAATATTATTAGTCATTTAATAATATTTTATTAACCTTATAATATTATTAATCATAACTAAATATTTTGTTCATTTATTAATATTATTAATTATTTAATAATATTTAATTCATTTACTTATATTATTAATCCAAATTCTTCTTTAATTATTATTTAATATCAACTAAATAATAATCTATTAATTATTACCCTTATTTATCATTTAATATTAATTAAATAATAAATAATTATTTTATTAACTTTATTCAACAAATTAAGTAACCATTGATGAACCTATTTGCTTTATTTATTATTAAATAATAAATAATTACTTTAATTACTTCAATAAATTATTCTTAATCCCTTTTATTTATTATTAATTAATAAATAATTAATTTCTTTTAATTCCCTTTAATCTTTATTTAATAACAATTAGACAATAACTAATTAATCATTGTTAATTATTATTTTATTTAAATAATAATTAATTTCCTTAAATATTATTTATTATTTAAAGTTTATGTAAATAATAAATAATTATTTTATTTGGGTCCCATATTAATTATATTAATATTTAAAATATTACCCGACCCATTTAATTAATCAAAATCGACCCGAAATCATTTTCGGCATGACCCGACCCAACCCAGGCCACGTCAGCTGACCCAGGCGCTCACACAAGCGCCTAGGCGCTCAAGGTGGCGCCTGGAGTGCTGAGTTAGGCGCCCTGGCCCAAGGATTTTATGCAGAAAGCTTGCTACTTTGTGTTTTGTTTTGTGATTTTTACCTCCTTTGTTCAAACTTGCATAAAATGAAATCTACAAATCTAAATGACCTCAAATTGGTCTTGTTGGATTCGTATCTTCTTGAAATACAATATTCCATCATTAAAACACATTTTTGGATATGTATAGATCACGAAAAATGGGCTCAAAGTGGACTGTTGTGCATTAGGGTTTTAAAATGACATATTTTGCGGTAAAAGCTATAACTTCTTTGTTATTCAATATTTTTGAAAGGTTTAAAAAGGGTTTTTCTTCAAAACTCATAGATCTAGCTTTCTAGCCATAAAAATCCATTTTCCAACTTGTACATTTCAAGTTACAACATAAAACATAACATGCTTGACTAGAGTTTTACCGGTAAAGGTTAATATAGATTGTCATTCCATTTTTATGCAATCAACACATACCAAAACCTGTATTAAACATATCATACCATGAATATACCAATATAACATAGTTCTAGACTTCTAGATCATCAAAAGAAGTTTTGGTCGGTTAAAAATATATTTTTGACCATATAAAACATATATAGACCATAAAATGAACTAAGGAAGAGTTGAAGCACTTTTAAACCTCTTGGACTTGTGTGCTCTTCTCCTTCTCCTTCCAAAGTAAGTTATGAGACTATAGGTCATCCACCAAGCTCTTCTTCTAGCAATATCCTCCACACTCAAAGTGTTTTTCTCTCAACTATCACTAGAACTCTTCCTTTTCTCTCTAGGATTTCTAGGAAATGAAATGACCAACCTATTAAAGCTTGGTGGAGGTCTTATTTATAGGACTTTGGTAACCCTTCATTAACTCCCTAATCAACTAGCATTGGTCAATTAAGAGGCTAATTGTAATTACTATTTGATTGAATGACAATGTGATGGACAAGGTGATTGATAGGGGTTGTTAAACTACCAAAACCAAGTGTGTGAACAAAGCAACCTAGCAAATCAAGCCACCCTTGGTGGATCCCTAGCTTGACCGGCCAAATAGCCCTTTTTAGGCCATTTTGCATTTATTTTTCCTACATTTAATGTGTGTGTATATATATATATATATATATATATACATGTTTTCAATTGTTGACCAATTTTGACTTTCTATTGGGCTCCATATTGGACACTAGGATTAAATATATTTGGCGCATCCATTAAATTGGTTTGGGCTCAATTTAAATAACACATTGGGCTTACATTAATTATACTATGCTACCTTTAATTAAAATAAGCATTGGGCTTGTTTAATTAATTACATGGACTAATAATTAAATTAATTACATAGGCTACTAGGTAAATTTAATTGACCTAGTTTAACAACTCATTTGGATTTAAAATATAATCCAATTAGATTTGTTTTAATTAATTATACACCTTGCTTTAATTCTTTAAATAAATATACACATACACAAGTACATTTATTTAATTATCTATTACACAATTAATTAGTACAAAATTTTTAATTCATTGATAATTATTTAATAATTATAATTACAATGTCTAATGGAATTCGTGGTCATTACATATATTACATATAATTTATATTTTTTGCGTATTATATCTTATTTATACACATAAATAATAATATATATAAATTTAGAGATTTATATAAACAAAATAAATGATTATTTAATAAATAATAAATGATATATTTTTATTAATAAAAAAATATTTAATATAAAAAAATAGATAAATAAAAAATTTATAAAAGAAATACTACAGTTAATTGGAATAAAATGTAGGTCCATGCAGCCTCATTTATTTGAGCATATGGATAGCGTGGACTATATGGCATGAGATGGGTGACGGGAAATCACAATAAAAAATTTCCCAATCAAAAGTACAAAATCAATATTACATTAACAAAAACTGGGGACAGACTTGATGTTACCTAAATGTCTCTTATATCTAAATCAATATTACGAGACCATATGGAATGAATTTCTAAAAATGGTGACAGAATATTGGCATACAAAATCAAGGCTTAATTAGGAGGAGGGAGTACATTTTTTTAAATTGTTTTTTGAAAATTCACTTTTTGAGGAGTGCAATATACCTTGTAATTAAATAAATTATTATTATTATAATATTAAGAATTAATCAAATCACATTAAAAAATATATATATATAATTACAAACAAACAAATCTTACATAAAGGAGAAAACATACTTTATATAAATAAAATAAAAAAATACACTTAAGTGATAATCGAATTTGGACCTCGTAATTTTTAAATTGAACCACTAAGATAAGGCACATCGGCAAAAGGGAGTACATATGATTCCATATTATTGAAGCTCAATCACTTCAAATTGAAAAGAAAAAAAAAAGAAGAAGAAGAAAGAAAAGAAAAGGAAGGCATATATAACCTCTTAATTGATTATATATAGTATATATTTCATTCTAGCTCACTCCATTTTTGTTTCTATTTTTCAAAATAGACATACCTAATATACACTAGTAAAATTAAGGACTAGATATTAATTTGCTTTCAAGATCCTCCTACCCTAAGCCGACTATAATTGATAGCTAGAGCTTAGAAATAGCTGATTTTTCATGCATGACCTAAAATGAGACATCAAACCTACAAAACGGTAGATTACAAGGGTTTTTCAAACTTTCATTAATTTTTTAATTTTCATCATTTTTCTCTATATTTATATTATAAAGTGCTCATGGCGGTTTTGGTGTAATTATATCACGGTTGGAGTTTTTTTTTTCTCTCTTTCTTTTGCCCTTATAACTTTAGATATATTACTATTTTATTTTTTTTAATTTAATTTATTTTTATCTTTTTATTTAATCCTCTAAATTTTATAAAATTTTAATTTTATCCTACATAATTTGTGCACACAACGCGTGTGTTACCGGATACTAATAAGTAATATATTTTCACACTATGTACATCTTTATAAGGGCATGGTGAAATAAATAATTGTCTGTCTGTCTGTCTCGTTCATGGAAGGAAATTGATGAGGAGAATGAGCCAAAGTTTCCGAAGGTGATACAAAATTATCAAAGTTAAGTTTTTCATTTATGTGTTGTTGTAACGACCCGGGTCAAATCCCGAGTCCGAATCAAATCATATCAAAATAAGGCCCAATGAGCTATCTCAATAATATCTTCTTGGGTCATCTTAGTCCACCACAGGCTCATCCAAAATGTCATGACTAAAGGTATTAATGATAGCAACTTGGATCCTTATAAACACATCTAAATATCCCACATTAACTGATGTGGGACTAGGTGTTACAAACTTCCACACTTAAATATCTGACATCCCCGTCAGGCCGAACACATAGTCACACAAGGCCCAGACATTTTGCTTCTCTAGCCATTGTGGGATAATACCAGCGGCCTACTAAGCTTGCCTTCGTGTCCCCACCTCCGGCAACCAGATCGGATGACCCGACCCGAACTTTCGAGAGTCGGCTCTGATACCATATGTAACGACCCGGGTCAAATTCCGAATTCGAATCAAATCATATCAAAATAAAACCCAATGAGTTGTCTCAATAATATCTTCTTGGGTTATCTTAGTCCACCACAGGCTCATCCAAAAGGTCATGACTGAAAGTATTAATGATAGCAACTTGGGTCCTTATAAACACATTCAAATATCCTACATTAACTGATGTGGGACTAGGTGTTACAGTTGTCGTGTCCAAATGAAATTTTATGTTGAAAATGTATTCCACAATTTCAAAGTATATGATCTATTTTAATTTTTTGTAGTCAATCAAAGATATTTAAATTTTAAAATTAATTCGACTCGTGGAATCTTCTTGATGCCGCTACAGTTTAGAAGAAAGGTCGAGAATTAAAATTATTAACAAGGCAAGCATCTCCAAATTAAATGTACAGTTTATATTATAAAGCGGAAGGCAATTAGACAGTTATTTTTGGTGTAAATATCAAAAGTGAAGTCTTTTTACTTTTTGATTCTATCCTTTTTATTCCTATTAATTCTGTTGAATAAACAGTTATTTTCTCATTTTCACTTTTACTCTCTCATTTTTTGACCCTTTGAACCGAGTATTTAGTTATAATCAAACCGATCTAACTATTTGGTTATAACGGAATGTAAAAATTAACATAATTTTAATATCCCAACAAATACCCAAATTATGAAATAACCAAAGAACCGAATTACCATTCGGACCGAAATTTAAAACTTCTTTTTATTAAAAAAAATAATAATTTCAAATCAGGGTATCCTTAAAACATGGAAAAACTTGCAGTAGCTGAAGTATTGGATGCGAAAAACATTTAGTGTTACAGTTTGTTTTTGTTTTCATTAAAGAATTTTCAACCATTGATAATATTCCAATAAATGGTGTTTTTATAATATATAGTTTTCATTAATGCAGATGTTGTATAAAATGAGCATTCCAAAAATTAAAAAAATTCATATTTTGATATTAAAAATAAAATGAGAGAAAAAGGTACAAAGGATGAGGAAAACTCAAGAATAAAGTGAAGATCCTTGTCAAGGAATTTGAAGATGGCAATTTTGATTAGGGTTCTCACCAACTCTTTTTCCATACATGGGTGTGAGCTTTTGATTATCGTAGTTTAAGTGAAAACATTTGTGTTTTTTTCTGATAAATTGGCTACTTTATTTATCATCTCCCTGGTCTCTGTTTAATGAGAGATTGAGAGTTCAGTTTGAGTGTCTCGTGTGCGACTTAACGATTAGAATAGTAATTAATTTATTTTTATTTTTAAAATTTTTAATTCGGTTAATGAGATACGCAAATAGTATTATTTTCAAACTCGAAATCAAAATCGGATACTAAAATTTAAAACAATTATAATTGAATAGACTCAAATAATCAAATAACCATGATAATTCGGTTAAAAAAATACAGTTCAATTTAATAATTCAATTTTTTCCGTTTTCTCTCATCTCTTTTACATTAAACCAACACACACGTCATATGTGTACAAGGATCTAATCTTAATAAAGAGCCTGAAAGTAATACGTCCCAAATGTATAAAATCTCAGAAAAGGGTAAACTATGTTAGAGAAAATAGATGATTGAATATTGTTGTTGTTTATTACAAAAGAGTACTAAAACCTTGTATATAATTAACTATTAGTTGAATAATGACCAAGTATGTGTGAGCATCAAATATACTTGTTGATTAAGTTTTAATAATAATATATCTTGATAATATAATAATATACTCTCGATCTAATACTCTCTCTTAAGTTAAAAGTCTTATAATGATAATTTTCAGCTCATTACAACTTAAAAAATGAACGTGCCTAAATACTAACAACTGTGCTAAAATAGTAATGTTCGTGCCTGAAAAATAGAAAACTATGTGAACTATAAAAAAGCACGAGGAAATATAAGATGCCTAAAGATATAATGGCAACAATATTGTAGAATTCGAATTTGATCCGAACCAAAATCTAAGCCAAAAATAAAGTCAAAATTGAAGCCAAAGTCGAAATCGAAGTCAAAATAGAACAAAAACTGAAAATGAACTGAAGATTTTGGAAACAAAATTAGACTTTGGAGTTAATGTAGAGGAAGGAAAATTATTAATATTCCACCTACCGCTAGTTATTCGCGGGGTTAGAAAAAAATGGATGATTGAATATTGTGGTTGTTTGTTACAAAGAGTACTAAAAGTTTATATATAGACTACTAATTAAATAATGATCAAATATGTATGGATACCAAATATACTTGATGATTAAGTTCTAATAATAACATATCATAATAATATAATAATATATTCTAATAAACTATTAGGGGAATTCCCGTTTCTTATTCATTCCATATTCTATTGAGTTTTAAAATGTATGAAAACGTTACCAGCTTTTTTATTCGACATAATCGTTTTAGGACGGAATAAAATGATGGTCGAAATCAAAATAAGATCATAATAAAATTAGAATCGAACATTTCATTAATACGTTTGATACTTTACTTAAAAGTTATATCAAAATGAAATAAAATAGAATGTAATAACCAAAATATCATTATGTAAGTGTTCTAATAAACACATTATATTATAAATATTTATTTATATGGATGAGGCCATTTTGATCTTAATTTTTTTTTCCCTATTCCTGTACTCGTTGGAATCTCTATTCCTTACCTCTTTAAGAAACGCACATTCAAATGTATAAAGGAATGACCATTCCATCATAATGGTGATTATATCCATAATTAGTTTACTTTTAAAAGGGAATGCTTGGCATTCCAGTCCAAGGCCTTCCGTTCAACCAAACATCTCTTTTAAGTTTTTTGTTTCTTCTCAATTATCTTGCTTTGAGTTTTCCAAAAAATAAAAAAGTAGAACGAAAACATCCATCATTTTCCCTTTAAAACCTTTCTGTCCAAAAATTGACAAATTTGGACTACAAGTAGTAATATTTGTCCAAATTCTTCAATTTTTGGACCAAAAGGTCTCGTATTATATCCGCCCTGTCCTTAGTTGGGTTCAGGTGCAGTTTGTTTGAACTTCAACTTGTTAATGCCTCTCCCCCGCGCGCTGTTGGTTCAAACGGGAAGATAGTTAATGTCCCAAAATAACAGTACCATGGGTCATTATTTTTTTTGACCATTATTATGAGACTAGGAAAAGTAAATTACAGTTGACCAGTATTATTTTTTACCATTATTAAGGTTGTTTTTGACCGTTGGTCGCGAACTTTAATGTAAAAGGCGCATAGAGGCCTCTCTCATATTTCAGATGTAGTGTTGTTGTACTTCTACTAGTGGAGTACACTTCTTTACAAAGATATACACTCTGTAAAGCACCCACGGTTATATATCGCCAGTCTGTGAGCATCACTTTAAGACCAAAATACCCTTCCATTATTGATGGAAATTTTGAAACAATAAGGCTAGTTCTGTCAATTGAAAAAATAAATTATAGACTAAAGTACATATTAGACTACAAAGTTGTAAAAATTTTGAGTTTTGTATTATAATATTTAAAAATTATCTAAATACACTCTAAAATTATTTTTGCCAACAAAATATATCTTTCAAAATTTTTCACTAAATAAAATATATCACAAAATTCTTTTTAATAAATAAAATATATCCTCAATTTTAAATATAAATTATATTTTTTAAAAAAAAAAAAATTTAAAATGCACTTAGAAATATTTTAAGCATAGTAAACCTCAACGCTCTTTCAACTTTCTGGTCTAATCTGTACTTTAGTCTAAATTATTGTATTTCCTTTGCAGTCCTGGTTCTTTTATACCATTTCAAACTGTAGCTGAATACAAGTCTCTCTCTTTTTCTCTCTCTCTGTTTCTTTTTATGGAAGGCGTAAAGATTATAGAAAGCCTAGACTCTCTTTGGTTCTTCTCAAATGTCTTGTCATCAAAAAAGATTCAAGCTTTGGCCAGATTTCATGGAGATGAAGATGTTGGGATGAATCCCAAAGTGAAATTTTTTTGTTCCGAATTAGAAAATTCAAAAACCATTTCTCAAATTCCTGAAACCCATCAAACCAAGTCTCCAATTGATGAGATTTTGGTGCCCACATTGGAAAATTCAAAACCCATAACTCAAATTCTTGAAACTCAGCATGCCCAGCTTCCAATAGGTGAGACTGTGGTGCTCAAATGTGGTGGTGATTTGGGTTCTGAAGAAAGAAAGAGAAGCAGGACAAGGGTGAAGAAGAAAAAGAAGAATACCCAGAAGAATACTGATGAGATTAATTGGGGTGGGTATGATTTTGGGTGTGGGCTTAATGTGAATGAGTTTTGGATGCTGATGAAGGGATATGATGATGAGGAGAAGAGGCTTACAAGTCAAAATCTGCCACCATTTAGTGATGGGCTGGCCATGAAGCAACATCTTAAGTCATGGGCTCATGCTGTTGCTTGTAATGTCAGATAATTTTCTCTTTTTCTTTTTTCCTGATTTTATTCATTCATTCAAGATTGTGTACACTTGTCTCCTTCATGGGTAGTTTGATCTGGTTCCTGAGAACGGGGTCCACATCTTTTATCCTTTGTTTTTCTGCTAACTACAGAGTTCAAGGATGTAGATGAGATGATAATATTAATAAAGGAGTATTATTTTTATTTAAACAAAATGAGGAAGAATTGTTTCAGCTGTTAATTGTTTTATAGTGGAAGTCTTGATTTTTGTGTATCATCTATCGAATTCAAAATTAATCAAAGTAGTGGAAATTTTGGCAATCAAGTATTGGACTCTTAAATTTGCTTTGAAAAAATATTTATTACTTTTTACAGTTCTGTACCAAAAATTAATTCATTATAGCCATGAATGCATGAACGTACCATTTGATGTATTGAAGGTTAACGTTGATGCTTAGAACACCAAAACCATCAAATATTTGACTGAAAATAATGAAAAATAAATTAATTAATTAATCTGAAACTTTGACAGTTGAGATATGCATGTACAGTGACAGTGAAACAAGAAATTACATGAATAAAATTGTTGGACGATTCAAGATGTTGAAGATGAAAATAAAGACTTAACAGTTGAAGAGTCCTCGAAGGGAAAAAAAAAACCATTTAACTTTATTCTTGTTAATTTGCAAAATTTCAAATTTCAAATTTTAAATTGTGATTTGATTTTCTTTTTAATTTGTCGTATTAATAAAATACTAAAAATTTCCCTTCTTTTCCACTCAACAGAGATTTTTAGAACTTTCAAGCTCTGATTTTCCCTTTCCCATTATTCCCTTATGTTTTTGTCCCTTACATTTCCCTGTTTTTTATTCTCTAATTTATGCTCCATTTGTTAGCATATACAGCTTCTTCTTGTCGTTAATGGCTCAGTGACTTATATCTTTAAAACCTTCAGGCTCAAATTTGGTTGGTTGTTTGGTAATTGGTTAATAAGTTCCAAGACTAACCATAACTTTCCTTCAAACTCCAGCAAAATTTCAATTTTCTCGTCTCTGTTTCATCACCAACACCCCAACTTCCATGCCTTACACCATCACCACCATACCAAACACTTGCTAATTGGGTTTGTCTTTTTGAATATAAAAACCAAGAGATTGAACTCGAGCCCTATCTGGGATTTGGGTAAAAGGGTGTTTGAGTGATCATGCAATCTGGGGTTCCTATTTGCATCAATTGTGGTGAACAAGTGGGTTTGAATCGTAATGGTGAAGTCTTTGTGGCTTGCCATGAGTGCAATCACCCCATTTGCAAATCTTGTTTTGATTACGAGATTAAGGACGGCCGCAGTTCCTGCTTAAGATGTGGTGATCCTTATGATGGTATCTCCAACTTTAATTCCTTAGTCGAATTCTGTTATTTTTACTAATGTCTCTGTGCCCAAGGATGTTAGTTATGCAAAATATGATGTGGGTTTAGCAATTTTGTATCAAATGCTTCTTGATAAACAATAATCTCCATTTTAGAGTTGCAATGTGTAGTGTAGCATTGCTATTTGCTAATGAATGACAAAGGTTAATTAGTAGGGTGTTTATGACATTAAGAAACTTTTCTCAGTTGGATGCCAATAGTTAGCTTTTCAAAAAGTCACGGCATAATGTCTTGTGAAACCTTCAGGAGGATTGAAGAAACTATGCATATCATAAGATGAAATTGTGAACGAGTCTTTTTTATGGATGGACGGAGTACTATTTAGCGTTGGGAGTGACAACGTGCCTACATGGACTTAGTGATAAGTTATTGATAGTTTTAATGGTCAGACTAATATATCTAAAGCTTTCAATACATACACCTAAGCTAGATAAATTGCTAATTGTATAGAGACTTCAACAATTGCTGATGTGGAAACAAAGGAATCTGGCAGTCGGAGTACAATGGCAGCTCACCTTAATACTGTTCAGGTATAAATGTCCAAACCAAGCTTACAAAGTTTCCCCACTAGGAATGATGTTAAGTAACAAGAGTGAATCAACTTAAAGAAACTTGATCTTTTCTGAAAACTTATTTTGGAACAGTGACTCCTGTGTAGTGTTTGAAAGTTCAATCTTCTAAACATAATTCTTTCTTTGTACAGGAGGTTGGACTTCATGCAAGAAATATAAGCACCGTGTCTACAGTTGACAGTGGTGAGTAAATTGAATTTTATCACAATCGTCAATTATCCTTTTTTGTTTTTATTTAAAGAAATTGTAGTATCCTAACTTATCGGTCCTCTCTTTGAAGAAGTAATCGATGAATCTGGGAACCCAATATGGAAGAGTAGGGTGGAAAGTTGGAAGGAGAAGAAGAATAAGAAGAAAAATGGTGCCACTAAGGTTGTCAAAGAAGCTCAAATTCCCCAAGAGCAGCAGATGGAAGAAAAGCAGCAGTAAGTATATATACAGAAAATTACGAATTAGGATGATTTCTAAACAGCCTGAAAAATATAGCATAAAGTGGAACCAATGTACATATTACGAAATTAATTATAGTAGGCTACATTCATTTATGTGCATAATGGAGTATTATTTTCATGTAACCGGGATGTAATTATTACTTGTGCAGGTCAGCAGAAGCTTCGCAACCACTCTCAAGAATAGTTCCCATTCCAAAGAGCCAACTTGCACCATACAGGACTGATAATTATGCGATTGATCATTCTAGGCCTTTTTCTCCATTACAGATTAACAAATCCCGTTGAAAGCTCTTATGGTTTGTGGCTCACTTCTGTCGTTTGTGAGATTTGGTTTGGTATTTCTTGGGTGTTGGATCAATTTCCTAAATGGGTTCCCATCAATAGAGAGACATTTATTGACAGATTATCTGCAAGGTATATTCACACTCCAACACGTACATACGTATCGTTAACATAAAATGATGATTATAGAAGCTCCAAGTCTATGCAAATGTATGGATAAATAGATCTAGTATACTCCCAGAATTTAACCTTTTCATCGTTATAAAGGAGGCTTTCTTCAAGTGTCCTTGATAATATCAGTACTAAGTTTTTCTGGCTTTGACTATAACAGATTCTTGGATACTCTTGTACAATGTTCCATCACTTGATTCCCTAAACAAAATGTGTTTGGTTATGTAGATGACCCCTAAAATCTTTTTCGGTTGATTAGATTATGTTTAGCTTTTTTTATGTACAAAACATTTTAAGGAAAGAAGTATCAAGATACTTTCAAATTCTTGGCATCAGAGGACCCCGAATTTGATTAACTGAATTTGTAAAATGCGTGTAATATCTTGATATTGATCATTCATATAAGATTATTCTTCTCTTTGTTGCATCAGGTTTGAAAGAGAGGGTGAACCTTCTGAGCTTGGTGCGGTGGATTTCTTCGCAAGTACAGTTGATCCTTTAAAGGAACCGCCATTGATTACTGCCAATACCGTGCTGTCAATCCTTGCAGTGGACTATCCTGTTGATAAAGTCTCCTGTTATGTTTCTGATGATGGTGCTGCAATGCTTAGTTTTGAGTCTCTCGTCGAAACAGCTGATTTTGCAAGAAAGTGGGTTCCATTTTGCAAAAAAATTGCAATTGAACCACGTGCTCCAGAGTTTTACTTCTCTCAGAAAATTGACTACTTAAAAGATAAAGTCCAGCCATCTTTTGTGAAGGAACGTAGAGCTATGAAGGTTAGAATCTATATCCACATGTACAATTTTTACTTACAGTTCTTAGAAAGTTATTTATTTCCAATATTTATATCATCTGGATGATGTAGCTGGCTAAGTTATATAGTTAAAAGAGTCATACACTCGCACACACATATCTGTATGTATTTTGGAGTATGAAATCAACCACTTCCTCATTGGCTTTAAAATGAATTGCAGAGAGACTATGAGGAGTACAAAGTGCGGGTAAATGCTTTGGTAGCAAAGGCTCAGAATGTAGGGAATTAAGCCGAAAATTTCCGAACCTGTGAGAAACAAGATGGAAGAAAAAACACACGCCAAAGAAAAATAATCACACGCACAAGACAATATTTACGTGGTTCGGCAAATTTGCCTACTCCACGGAGTTGCAGGGATTTTTACTATTATCAGAAAACGGCAATACAGTCTCCTCTCTCAAAAACACGACATACTGAAACCCTAATCACAAAATTTCTTTTGTACATCATGCGCACATTAATTTCAATGGGCTACAAAACAGGCCAAAAAAAATTTTCTCGGGGGCAACGGCCCAAGCCTTCGCTCCATGGACTAAGCCTCATAAAACATCCCATTAAAAATCCACGCAACATTTTTCGGGTCGGGTCATCAACCGGGTCGAAATATAACTAGACTCCACAAAAGCCCAACACAGAAAACACCTGATGAGGGCTGGACAATGCAAGATGGAACACCTTGGCCAGAAAATAACCCACGTGACCATCCTGGCATGATTCAGGTTAATTCACCTCTCCAGTAATTCTAATGTTTGGCTTGATTTTTTATACACAGCTATTTTCCATCTCTCTTCATGATGATATGAAATGATACAAATGAACTTGGTATGTTTTACAATCAAAGATATTCCACTAGTGACTTTTTTCATCCATGACTAGGTACCAATTACAATTAGTTGCCGTAGAGATACCCTTGTAAATGTTTCACCAGCATATAGAGATAAGCTAATTATGAATCTTTTATTCTATTTAAGCAAACAGTTTAGTATAAAAATGGCATCATTGAAGTTGAATGCTAACTCTAGTCCTTGAGGTTTCTTGTCTTCTAAAGAGAATTCTCGGAGGAAGAGCTTGGTCTAAAACAGGAAAAGAATTCAATTTACGACTTTAATGCATCTTTGAGCAGATGCCATTTTTAGATTATCTATATATCTATTTTGGGAGTCTAATAAGCAAACACTAATCCAAGATCAAGATTCATTTAAGTGAACTTTAGGCGAAAAGGCAACATCAACATCACCTCTGTATTCAACCCTTTTCAGGTTTTTCTAGGCCACAGTGGTGCCCATGATATAGAAGTAAATGAACTTCCTCGGCTAGTTTAAGTCTCAAGAGAGAAGAGACCTGGATATCAACACCACAAGAAAGCTGGTGCTGAAAATGCTCTGGTATATACCAGAAAAGCAGTATCTCAGGTGTTTTGTTTATTGCCCCAACAAGAAAAGTTACGGGTGTCTGCAGTTCTCACAAATGCACCCTTTATTCTCAATCTTGATTGTGATCACTACGTTAACAATAGCAAGGCAGTTCGTGAGGCAATGTGTTTTTTAATGGATCCACAAGTAGGTCAAGATGTATGCTATGTCCAGTTCCCTCAAAAATTTGATGGCATTGATCGTAGTGATTGATATGCCAATCGCAACACAGTCTTCTTCGATGTAAACTCTAAGCTATTTTAATTTAAATATAATCATGGTCCTCACTAGTACTAATTAAAAAATTTAGTCATCTTTCTGATTAAATTATCCATTTTGATTTTGCTCATCTTTCTGGAGACAACTGTTTAAAAAACAAGTAGCTTGGCACTGGAATTTTGATAAAGCTTTTACTCATCCAAAAACAAACAAAAAATCTAGCTTTGGAAAGTTGCTCAAATGAATTGTTATTTTGGAAATTGTTCCTCTGATATTTATCCAAGGTTCATGAGCTATCCAATCTGGATTTGGATTATTATTTATTAATGTGAAAATCATTAATAATGTTAATGATTCTTGAATTCTTAATTATTGAATTTTGTTATGATTCCAGGTTAACATGAAAGGACTGGATGGCATCCAAGGGCCGGTTTATGTGGGGACAGGTTGTGTTTTCAATGGGCAAGCATTATATGGCTATGGCCCTCTTTCCTTGCCAATTTTAACCAAGGCTTCTACTTCATCTTGTTCATGGTGTGGGAGCTGTTGTTGTTGCTGCCTTCCCAAGAAGCCCTCCAAAGAGCTCTCTAAGGTTCAACGTGATTCAAAATGGGAGGATCTAAATGCTGCTATTTTTAACCTTAGAGAGATTGAAAGTAAGTTATCTTCACTGAAACACTCGATGCAACAATTAAACTGCCAATTTTCCATCAAAATATAATCAAAATTATTCCTACAGATTATGATGAATATGAGAGGTCACTTCTCATCTCCCAAATGAGCTTTGAGAAGACTTTTGGCATGCCTTCTGTTTCATTGAATCCACACTACTGGAGAATGGAGGAGTAGCTGATTCTACTAATCCAGCGACTATGATCAATTAAGCTACTCATGTCATTAGTTGTGGTTATGAAGAGAAAACTGCATGGGGTAAAGAGATTAGAATTTATTGTTCTCATATTACAATTTTATTACACGTTTAAAATTTCAGAACATAATGAGGGAAGGAATCAAATTTGTCTAAAGAAACTCTAGTTTCAAACTTTAGGAACACAACTCATAAGATATAAGGTCAATCTTTTCTACATTCATTCAACACTGGTTCATTTTTTGTAGCCTTGGTACATATGTGGTCTTTTACTTGTTAAAGTGATTTGACTGATTGAGTTTTCTATACCCCAAACAACACCCCCCCCCCCCCCCCCCCCCCACCCCCCCCAACAGAAAGAAAAATGGAGTTTGGAAATGATTAACCAAGTTTATGTATTCTATTCGCCATTGGAGTTTGGAAATGATCAAATTTATGGGTTCTTTCTTCTCAGATTGGGTGGATATATGGATCAGTCACTGAGGATATCTTGACAGGTTTCAAAATGCACTGTCGTGGATGGAGATCAATTTACTGCATGCCCTTGAGACCTGCATTTAAAGGATCAGCACCTATCAACTTGTCTGATCGGCTGCATCAGGTTCTCCGATGGGCCCTTGGATCTGTTGAGATTTTCTTGAGTAGACATTGTCCCCTGTGGTATGGATTTGGTGGAGGCCACCTCAGATGGCTTCAAAGACTTGCATATATAAACACCATTGTCTGCCCATTTACATCTCTACCTCTCGTTGCATACTGCTTACTGCCTGCTATATGCCTTCTCACAGTAAAATTCATCATACCAACGGTAAATTCTTCCACTGTCCATTCTAAACAGTTAACATCTTCGATATGTTATCTAATAAATTCACTAGATAAGTCTTCTATAGGGAATTAAGGTGGACTCTGAAAATAGAGAGGTTGGGAAATTAGATGTCATTTGAGGATTGTACCTTAGACTGAGAAGACAGGTTGAAAACAAAGCATAAATTCCTTGTATTAAGTGCAATAACACTAATTGTTCTTGCGTCTCATTATTAAATTGTCTTTAAGACCATTTACACAAGAAAGACTAACATTCCATCATGCTTTGTACCTTAATCCAGCTATCCAACATAGCAACCATATGGTTCCTTGGTCTTTTCTTTTCCATTATTGCAACCAGTGTGCTTGAGCTGCGATGGAGTGGTGTCAGCATTGTGGCGTAATAAGCAGTTTTGGGTGATAGGAGGCGTTTCAGCCCATTTATTCGCAGTCTTCCAGGGATTTCTCAAAATGTTAGCAGGTGTTGATACCAACTTCACAGTGACAGCCAAAGGGGCCGACGACGGAGAGTTTGGTGAGCTCTACATATTCAAATGGACAACAGTGTCGATCCCTCCAACAACCATTCTCATTGTCAACATGGTTGGTGTTGTTGCTGGATTTTCTGATGCACTTAATAAAGGCTATGAAGCTTGGGGGCCTTTATTTGGTAAGGTGTTTTTCGCCTTTTGGGTGATTCTTCATCTCTACCCTTTTCTCAAGGGTCTCATGGGTCGACAAAATAGGACTCCAACCATTGTTGTTCTATGGTCAGTGCTCTTGGCTTCTGTCTTCTCTTTGGTTTGGGTTAAGATTAATCCTTTCATAACGAAGGACAATTCAAACTTAACCCAAGGCTGCATTTCCATCGACTGCTGACGAAAAAGATTTTGGCTTTAATTTCAATTATATTTCTTCGAATACATTACATATGTAAAATTTAAGCATTGCTGATTTTTGTTTTGAAAGAATCAAGTGAAAGAAATATCAATGTAAGTACAAAACATGGTACAATTTGTAGAAAGAATATGAATTATTTGAATGAATTGTTTGGTGGTTTTGGCATATTTTTTTTCTACAGCTAATGAAGAGATCATATTACCTGACTAAGGATGACTCATATACATACATTGATTTTGATGGGACAAAAGAATGTTTAGTGTGCCTCAGGAGAGGACAACATTTTTTTGAAGCTTCAAGATGACATTTTTTATATGAAATAAGTGTTCCCATCATTAAAGTAGCTTCTTCGTTTGTGTGACCTATTTCTACTTTATTCTTTTCTATTAGTTTGTTTCCAACATGTGGAAATTATATTTCTACAAAATTAGAGAGATAGAAATTTAGACTCTGGCAGCAATGTATAATGTGATATTCATAAGGCAATTTGGTCTTGGTTCACCAATAACCCCTACAAGAGCAACACCCATCCTTGAAATGGTGAAAACGATTAGAATCTCTTAACACAATTTCGCTCCCAACAACTTTTGACATGTATTTGGCCATCTCATGACAGTCGCCGCATACTCTGAGATTCTTGGTTACTCTTATGGTTTTCCCAGGCCGCAAGCTTAATAGGCCAAAAGCCATGGCCAACTTCTCACTGTGCCCACAAAGAGTCACTTCCTTCTGCATCTCATTAGCATTGATGAGAGCATACCGCATAGTTGGAGAGTAGCCTTCTTCTTTCATCTTTTTCCTCAACTTCTTTAAGAACAACTCGATATTTTTTGCAAGCGGGTGTGCATTATTTCCTGCAACAAAGACGTGAACTTTTCCCTTGATCTCTATCCAACTACAGCCCGGTTCCTTTTTTAGGCGACGCACACCAATCCTCTCCCTCAACTTCTTTACTTCTTCCCATTTTTCTGCCTCTGCATAGATATTTGCAAGAAGAACATAATACCCTGTGTTCTCTGGCTCGAGTTCAAAAACATATTCTGCAACTTTCTCTGCTAGTTTCACATCATGGTGGATTCTGCAGCCACAAAGCAAAGAACCCCAGATAAAGCCATCTGGGTCAATTGGCATGGCTTTAATGAATCTATATGCCTCGTATAATTTTCCAGCACGAGCAAGAAGATCTACCATACAAGCATAGTGCTCCAACTTGGGCTCTATCTTGCAGTCATTTTGCATAATGTTGTAAAATTTCCAACCTTCATCAAGTAATCCCGAGTGACTGCAAGCATAGAGAATAGAAATGAAAGAAACATCATCAGGCTCAATACCAGCATGCCTCATCTCAGAAAAGGTGGCAACAGCTTCTCTCCCAAATCCATGCATACCATATCCAGCTATCATTACCGTCCACGAGACTAGATTTTTCACATGAATCATATCAAAGAGTGAGCGTGCAAGAACTAATACACCACATTTAACATACATGTCGACAAGTGCATTCATAACAAACAGATCTGAAGACGACCCATTTTTTAAGATGAAGCAATGAATCTCCCGACCTCTATCTAGAGCTGCTACGCTGCCACAAGAGGGAAGGATACAAGTCATCGTCACATTGTCTGGCTTTAACTCATTTTGCATTTCAACAAAAAAATTGAGTGCTTCATTTGGAAGACAGTTCTTTGAGTAACCTCCAATGATAGTATTCCATGAGACAATGTCCTTCCTCGGCATGTCAGAGAAAACTGTGAGAGCTTCCTCCATGCTTCCACATTTTGCATACATGTCCATGAGAGCATTAGAGACAAATAAACTTGACTGCATATTGGTCTCCCTGATGTAACTGTGGACTTCCTTACCATTCTCCAGCGAGCCATTACAAGCACAAGCATGAAGAATGATTGTGATAGTAAAAACATCTGGATTAATACCATCTTTTCTCATTTCATTAAACAACTTAATTGCCTCAGGAGACTGGTCTTCTCGAGCATATCCAGCAATCATTGAAGTCCATGTCACAACACTTTTTTGATCCATGTTCTCAAAAATTTGAATTGCACCATCCATATCACCACATTTTGAATAAACATCCAGCAAAGTATTATTAAAAGTAATTTGGTTGTTTAATCTGGCTTTTATTGCATAAGCATGAAGTGCTCTAGCTAGTAAAACACTGTCAAGACTTACACAAGCTGCAAGAACACTAACCATTGTAGCCAAATCCACACTAATCCCAGAACTTAACATCTCCTTAAAAATCTCAAATCCCTTTCCCGCGAGGCCATTCATGACATACCCACTTATCATAGAATTCCAAGTTATCACATCTCGATCACTCAATTCATCAAATAGCTTACATGCACTCCCAGTTTGCCTACACCTAACGTAGAAAGAAATTAAAGAGTTCACAACGGTATTATAAGAACCAAATCCCAACCTCAACAAGTATCCGTGAACCCTTTCCCCTTCCACTACACTCCCTAGAGCTGCATAACACTTCAATACACAAGAAAATGTGTAAGAATTGGCTTCAACACCCAATTTTCTCATTCTCTTGTACAAATATATACTTTCTTCAAAATTACCAATCTTTGCATACTCATTAATCAATAAATTCCAAAGGAAAACCTTTTCATTTGCAATTGTATCGAAAACCCGCCTCCCTTCTGCCAAATCCCCACAATTCACATACATAAACACAAGTTTTGCACCCAAAAAAGTGTCAATTTTGACACCATTGGAACATATAACCTTATGAACTTTTTTACCATCACTCAGCGACTTAAGCTCAGCACAGAGCTGCAAGATAGAACAATAAGTCCTCAATTCAAGACCGTATTTTTCAGACTGGCAAAGCAATTTCATCGCCTTTTCGAGATTACCCACTTCACAGGCTTTGTGAATTTCCACATTGCAATCCATAATTTGATGATTCTTGGTTTTGTTAAGTGACAAAGAGCTATCAGTATTAATGTTGGTACAAGAATTCCTAGTACTTAATGATGGAACAAAGATTCTTGAAAATGGCTTGACAATGAGTGGACCATTTTCATGCCCGACTGATTTTCCTCTCTTGCTATGGAACGATGGAGCGGCCAAGAATTGTGGTGATGTTCTGTAAATCAATAACATTGCTACCACTGAAAGCAGGAAAAATAGCGGGAAAGCTTGTAACCACAATACCAACTGTAAAACAGATTAAACCGCCCCTACGCTTGTAGTCTATGCTTTGGTTATCACGAGCTTCAAATAGTGTGGATTACGGACTTGTGGTGTGAAAAAGTCAAAGGGCTGTTTGGTTGGGAACTTTACGCTTGTAAATAAGTAGTAGTACGAAATTTAGTTCCTTATGTCCAGTTGTAAATGAAAATTGCATTTAGTTAGATAGGACTTAGGATTGGTTGCACAATTGTACCCAACACGAAAAGCTGATTCATATTACTAAAATAATAAGTATTGTTTAAAAATATTAAATAATTGTTTGTGTATATAAAAGAATTGTATAGCTTTATAAGAGATGAGAGTAACTACTGGGTCAAGACTCTTTAATTTTCATTACACATTTAATGCGACTCTGTCCTATTTTTTTTTAATTTATTTATCTTTAACATCTTATTTTCAAAATTTTACAAATAACTCAAAAAGAGAACGACTATTACTTGTTTTGTAATAATTATTTACAAAATAAATATGAAATTTACATTATTATATATATTTTGTATAGTTATATTTTACTTATTACACATTTTTTTATTAAAGGATAAGAGAGAAAATTATTGTTTTCTTTAGTCTGTATAACAAATTTCTTCTCTCTTTTTTTTGCCTGCAAGTTTGTTTTTAATATAATTTTATTTTTTTATTCTATTCTCTTAAATCTAATAAAAATTTTATTATATTATTATAATAATTGCAAACATAACATGTATAATTATTGATCATTTTATATCCCTTTCTGTCTTTTTGAACACGCATCTTTTTTTCACTATAAAGGAAGGATAAATCTATAGTTTTTTTTTTTCAGATACGCAAATTTAACAATCATTTTAACCAAATAAAATTAAGTGAGTATAAATAATATAAGAGAGAAGATCTGTTTATTTCACCACAACGATTTTTTGAATTTACTTGTCGTGAAGAAAGGATTATAATGAATGTATATATCGATTTACGGAAAGTGAAACTCCATCCAAACAAGTATCTCTAGGTGATAGGAAGTGTTTTATAGGTTTGCTTGGTATGGTAAGTGAGTGAATCTAATCCATTTGAAATCCCTAATAATCTCATATTGTCCGGGAAAATATGGATTCAGTCGTTTTCTATCCTTCATCTGTACTTCGCTTGACTTTTTTCTCCGGTCTCAGCAGACGAAAGTTGGAAAGACCCTTGTTCGCTCTGAAAGGTACGAACTTTACCCTTATCCTAACCCTAATTTCCCATTTCTATAAAATCCCATTTGATGAATTTTCCTTTGGGTTTTCAGTGTTAGTTGTAAATGAATGAATGAACTATTTGGTTTGGACTTTGTAGTTCTGAGTAGTACTTATATTGCTATTTGGTTTTGATTTTGGAGTTCTGGGTAGTAAATTTTAAGCTGACAGTTGGGATTGGTCTATGAATCTGCTTAAATTGAAGCTAAATTTCATCGCATTTGATATTTTATTGGTGAATGCATTTCATGTTTTTACTTTTTATGTTATGTTACTGAAACAAATACTAGTAAATTAGCTTGAATCAAGCCTTGAAATTATTTACTTCGGCGAGTGCAGTGGTATTACCATATATATGTCTCTCTTAAATTATTTTTTTGCTTTTGTGTATTGTGATTTAGCTTTATGAGGAATCTGCAGTCATGCCTTAGCGTTGAAATGAAATGCCTAAACATAACAACTGTCCAGGTTGAAGAAGTGTCCAAACAACTGCAGTTTGTTGGGTTCATGGTGCCCTTTTTATGTTTCTCAAAGTTGGAATCTTAACAAGTTTATGATAGAAGTTATGCAATGGTTTATAGCTTTTTCTTCTTCTTTATGTTCCTACCAAGAGTGCAAGTGATATAAAATTGGACAGCACATAGCCATTAAGTCAAAATGGAGAATCAATGGTCTGTACTCATTTGAAAAGTTAAAAACATATGGCAGCTGTTTCCAAGGATTTTCAAGTGCAGTGATAGCCTTCATGTATATCGTATTACCCATGCACTTATTGAGTTTATTATACTTGATAGTGTGGCTATCTAGACCAAAATTTTATGTAAAGAAAATATTCATAAATTGCTAGTAGGCATTTATTTTTGCAGAAATCAAACTGAGGAATCATTTCTTGATGCAGCTTGTTGAATTTGGCAGAGATTGCAGATGGGCCTTCACTTTTGGCCTCTCGAAGGGGCCATGGTCAAGTAACTACTTTAAGCATAAGAGCCTATGGAAATAGGAGTGGCCGACCTTCTCAAAGAACTTCTGCATCGGGAAGATTTCGGAAGAGTGATGATGAGAAGATACCTCACTCATCTGATCGTAACTCATCGAACCAGGAAGAGATAATTTCTGTATTTAAACGAATACAGTCTTCTATCTCAAAGGGAGAGTCCATAAGTTCCAAGAAAAGAAATTCCAAGTCCTCCGAGGAGAAGCCTTCTGCTGAATCAGTTTTGGAGGTTCTTCGTCAATCAAGGAAGCAAGTGAAAGGTATGGCAATGTACAATATATTTTTAGAATGGCTCACGTTTTTAAAATAAACCCCTCTGAAGTTGTCATTTGGAATTTGGAATAAATTGTCATCTGGCTAAAGCATATTAATGTGTTTTTTAGATTGCATGAATTTGTAAGTGTAGGCCCATAATAAATTTTAGTCAGAAAAAAAAAAAGAGAACCATGGAATCTTAACACCTGCCTTGCTTGTTAATAAAAGGAGGAGAAAGAGGAAGAGTACTAGTTCCGCCAGATCCTTCTACACAAACACCAGCAAAGGGTTAGTTTAGATTTTCATTATCATCACTGCTTACATTTCTATGCAGCAACAAGCACAAAGTATTTGCTCTTCCTGGACTGCTTATTGTCAAACATAGCAATAATGATATCCGTGGCGTAAAGCTACATCTGATAAAAGAGTCTTTTTACTAAACCAATCCTAAATGATTATTATATTAATTTTTTTGTTACTGATTTGATTAGCAAAAACTTTGAACGAGCGAGGACAGAAGGTATTGGCGATCAGGCGAGGTCAATTGAAGAATGAATACAAAACAGATTATTCCTCAGTACCTGACCTTAAATTTACTCGGCCACCATCTAACTTTGTGAAGAGGTCTCCAATCCCATCTGCAACAAGCTCAAGAATAAGTAGCAAGGAGAAGGGCGAAGAATCATCTGCGACCAGTGGTGAAAAGGCACTAGAGTTGGAGAAAATTGAGGAGATGAAACTTCCTGCACTAAAGGAACTGGCAAAATCTAGAGGACTCAAAGGTTACTCGAAGTTGAAGAAAAGTGAAATATTAGAGTTGCTGAGGCCATAATATGTGCATCTACCCTGTCTATTTCCTCCCTTTTTTTGTTTTGAAGAATGTCGCACTCTGAAATGCTCTTTCTTATGTTATATTGTTTAGTAAATTGTTTGGTTTTATTGAATTTCATCTTTGCTCTTGCTTTAATGTTATGGAATGCAACAGAATCAGATTGGGTGTCGCTACCTTCCTCTGTGAAGCCTAAATTAAGCTTACAGTAGTATGAATATAGCAGAGTAAAATAAAAAATAGATAAATTAAGCTTACAGTAGTATGAATATAGCAGAGTAAAATAAAAAATAGATGAATATAGCAGAGAAGTTAAAAAGCATAATTCCGTTGCCGGGACTTGAACCCGGGTCTCTCGGGTGAGAGCCGAGTATCCTAACCAACTAGACTACAACGGATTGATGTATTAGAGACACTCTACATTCTACAAATCCACACTTTAATATTTTTGGTAAACTGCAAGTTCTCTAATTTGTCATCATAATTTTTTTTTTCTTGATAATGTGGAGTATCCCAACAGCAATCGGACTAAGTCTCCCCACCCCAGGCTAGGCTTCGCCTAAGACATAGCTTTCGCCCTGAAACGTGCGACCCGTGACCGAGTTGACCATTTCTGACCTTAACAATTGTGTTGTTGCTGGTAGTCGATCTCAGGACGTTCAAATTTACAGCTCGTTCCGGGGTCATCATAATTTCATCATCATGCATTTACTATTAAATTACAAACTTATTTCCTTTAAGAGTAAACATGGAACAAAATTACATACTTAATTTGTAACTTTTGAAATTCATAGCCTACCATTAAACCTGCCAAAAAAAAACTCAGGTTCACGGATAGCCTGCCTGCTAAAATTTTATGTTTGGATTTTATTTTTGTAACTTATTAAAATTTGGACCACTTTTGTTCGACCTAATTTTGACCCTGTCCGTTGTGGCTCGATTCCACGGATAGCTCAACCTAACTTGCCTAATTTTTTTTTTTGTTTCAACTTTGTACTATTAGCCCTCTATAGTATAACACATGTATATAATATAAATATGTATGTATGTGTGTAGACATGCACAAAAAGCCAGTTATTTGTAGGCCGACCTGAGTCGAATTGGTCAAAGTTCGGCCTGGTTAAGGCCTGACCTGTTCAAGCCCGCCCTAATCAAGGCCTAACCTGTTCAGGCCTAGCCTGCAAGCTTCAAAAAGACCGTTGTTTGAACACTAAAGCCCACCCCTGGCCTAAAAAAAAGCCCGGTCTGGCTTGACCTGTAGACCGCTGTTATAAAATGATATTTAATTAGTATGTTATTATTGTAAATATTATTTTTGTCTTTGAAATGTTTATCTATATTCAGGCAATAATAAAATAGTTATTCACTTACTCAGTTATATGTTTAAGATATTAAAAAGGTAATCCACATATCTTTCTTTGTCTCCCACTACAACTAAAATGAGTAAAGGAGAGAAAAATAAAAATGAAAAGTTAAGATATAAGAATATATCATTTAAAAAAACTAATAAATTATATGCATTCTTGAGGAGACTTGCCTCATAGTTTATTTTTTCAAAAAATGTTGTTCGACTATCAAGTTTATACATAATTGTAAACCACTCTAAAAACCTGTTTATACAGAATTACAGAAAATGACTTGAACCAAGGTCTCGCCAGCTCTGACTTGCAGGCCTCAAAAGGCCAAATTTTAATTGAGAAGTCGGGTCTGGCCTGGTTAACTGTCAAAGCCCAGGCCAGGCCAGGCGGCCCTGTTGTGCATGCTTATATGTGTGTGTGTGTGTGTGTGTGTGTGTGAGAGAGAGAGAGAGAGAGAGAGAGTGAGAGAGAGTAACTATAGCGGGATTTTGTAATGTGATGACTCTCCTCTGCAACTTTATGCAATGTTGATAGATGGAGGCCGATTATGAAAAAATTATTAAATGTTCCTGAGGCACTTATCACGTGATATCTTATATTACTCATGTGCTGCCATTTCAGTACTTAAAGTGAAATGACTCACTTTAAGTCTTGAAGTGACAGTACGTGAATGGTGTAAAGCACCACGTGACATAGATGGTGTAAAATACCCATAATACGTGAAGTGGCAGCACATGGATGGTCAAGGCTTAGCCTGTTCAGGCCCGACCTGCAGGCTTCAAAAGGCCGCTATTTGAACACTAAAGTCAGGCATCGCCTGGCCTAAAAAAAAGCCTGGTCCAGCTTGGCCTATAGGCCGCTGTTATAAAATGATCTTTAATTAATATATTATTATTGTAAATATTATTTTTGGCTTAGAAATATTTGTCTATATTTAGCCAATAATAAAATAGTTATCCACTTGTTTTGTTATATGTTTAAGATATTAAAAAGGTGTAGTCCACCTACCTATCTTTGTCTCCCACTACAACTAAAATGAGTGAGAGACAAAAAAACAAAATCGAAAGTTAAGATATAAGAACATACCATTTAAAAAACTAATAAATTATATGTATTTTTTAGGAGACTTGCATTGTAGTTCGTTTCTTTAAAAAATGTTACTTTACTATCAAGTTTATACATAATTATAGATTACTTTAAAGGCTTGATTATACAGAATTACAGAACATGACCTGGACCAAGGCCTGACCCCGCCTGACCTACAGGCTTCAAAAGGTCATATTTTTTTGAGAAGTCAAGTCCGGTCTGACCTGCAGGCCCAAAAATCAAAGCCTGACTTGACCTGGTCAACGATCAAAACTTAAGTCAGACCGACTTATTGTGTATATCTACCCAGAACCGCTGAATAATTATTCTAAATTATGATTGTTCTTTGTTAATTTCTCTACTTTCAATGTCTTGGAAAAAGATACCCACATCCCGATTTCTTTTCTCTTTCTAAATTTCTCTCTCTCTCTCTATACATATATGTAATAGAAAATTTGGGATTTAACAGAGTCACGGGCAAATTAGTGATAGAGATGAAATGATAGGAGCTGAGGGCTTAAAGAGTGAAAATTTGGACCTTTGTTTTGAGAGGATGATGGCGGTGGTGGGATGAAAATGGGCGGTGGTGGAGACGTGGAGTGATCCAAGAATGGAAGGATATTCTTCATGCTATTTTAGTTTAAATTATTAAAAGTTGTATCTTTACTGCTACTATTATACATTTTGAGCCGCCTGTCTTTATAGGCTTTGAATTCATAAAAATTTAATGTTCCAGTTTGCGGGGAAAAAATTGACCCGGTGGTTAGTCAGGCTCGGCCTAATTTGGGCTACGAGCATCTGATTTTCGGTCCAAAAAAATTAGTCCGACTCATATTTGGTCCGACCCATGTAAAACTCGGCTCATTTGGCCCGGCCCGACTCGTTTGCCAGCAATCCTCTGAGAGTGGTGAGTACCAAAATGGAATAACCTCCTAGTTTCTGTTGAATAGGTGAGGGACACTGGGGCTTATCATTCCATTAAGTGAGATTCTCTTTGCAAAAGGGAAGTGAGAAATGAACTTTATAACTATGTCATCTAGGCGTTTCCACAACTAAAAATACTGAGAATATGATTAACTATTTTTCACAGTTAGCAATATTTTCCTTATGATTCCACCCATTTTGAATGAGAATATTGGTATTATCATTTTTTGTCATCACAAAAAGAATATTTATTGATTTTTCGCAATGCTGTCTGATATTATATAGATAACTGTATAGTTATCTAGTCCAAGTACAGAAATTTGCAAAACATTTTGTCCCTTTCCAAAAGACTCACAATACACTTCAACATGATGCACCAGTGTATCAATACAAAACAAGGCATGAGAGACGATGATACAGAGTCGAAGTTTAAGATCTCTTCACTAAAACACATTTACACGAAAAAACCATGGTAGCACGAAGGCTATTACCAGGCATGCCATCAAGAAGTTACAGAATGACTGTCCCGTCCAACACCCTCCGCTCCTTCCAGATGAGCGGATACCATTACCACTTGATCTCCTATCATTCCGCACTTCCATAAATCTATTATCATCCCCAATGCCGGTAATATTTTTCGCAGTCTCACCACAAATTTCGCACAACCTGCACATAAATGACATTGCTCCTGTTATCATTCATAGCATTTTCCAGAATAAAATAGGACGATAACGATGATCAATGAAAAGAAGAAAGAAACATCAAAATAAATAAAGCATATACAAACATGTAGTACAAACTAAGAAGTTTCACTCAAATTAAGCAAATTTGGAATCAATCTTAAAATCCCTAAAAATCTTTCTTGGTTATGAGGTTTCTATATAAAATATGTAAGGAAGATTCTGCACTAACATACAAGAAGGGTTAGAGTGCAGAGTATTTTGTGAAGGACAAAGGCAACAGTGATGCAAGTAATTAACAAAAAGAAAATTACATTTAATAATTTTAAAGAGAAAAATAAATTGAAAATAGCTCATAAGGAAGTGGGGGAAATTACAAAAAGTTTTGCACTGCCCTCTTCATAGACATAGTTGTAGGCCAATGAAAACAAAGGAAAATTACAAAGAAAGATTTAATACTTCAACACCTTTCATGGTAGGATGATCTAAAATGAAAATACCATTCAGTGGTTTATCAGTGCAAGTGCTTCAGACCAATCCACATTAGTTCAAAATAATGTCTTTCTGATCTTTTCACGCTCAAAATTACGTCTTTCTAACAATTCTTTAGAAAGAATAATATATTTCCAACAAATCAAATTTGAACAGCTTTTCCCCAAACTTAATTTGATTCAGTTATTTCAATGTGATTTGTATAGGCCACTACACCTGGACCATGAAAAACTTGAAGAGAAATAAGTTTACATAAAATAAAGGGATTCCTTTTCTTTTGAGTGAATATCAAAATACTTCTGCAGAAAAATTTCAAGGGTGGCGTTTCGAATTTTATTCATAGAATGCCAGATAGCCAAACAAAAGGTAACAAATAAATTACAGTACCGTCAGCATACAAGTGAAACTCTGTATTTAGATTCTTATGGCCTTCAGCTAAAAGATAAAAAAATTTCATAGTAAACTGACAACCTTAGAAATCATAATGGACAAGCAAAATTCTACAACATATAGCTATAATAAAGCAAACACAATCTAAGTACTATGACGAGAGAAACACAATGAACGGCAGTTATCACAAGAAAAGAGGGAAAAATCAATACCTATTTCCTTTTAGCTTGAACCATGCCTCAGCACAATAAGAATGTGCAATACCAAGCTCATCTTTACAAACACAGCCAAGCTGAATCAGTTCCCTTTCATTACGAGCAGTCATACTAGTAGTTTCCAATGATTGATCGGAACTCAAATGACATATCCTACAAACCCATTCCCCATCTAAATTCTCCCCAACTCCTCCCTCACCCCCACTGCACTTTACATCAATGACACAGGATGAATGCTTCTCGTCATTTAAATCCTTTACCTTCACCTCATCCTCCAACACCTTACTCACCATATCTGACTGACTCAAATCCCTACTTTCTCCACTAACACACGCCTTTTCTTCTTCCTCTGATCTTACCACAATGGCCATCTCTAAGGCAACCTGATTATGCGAATTGCTCGAATCATCTCTAATTTCATCCTTAATTGAATCATTAATTGAATTCACTTTATCATTAACAACTCCTCCACTATCATTCACATGATCCATAACCCTCTGTCTCTCTCAATCAATTGCTCAAACACTTAACAACCAATCAAATGTATGTAATTATGCTGATCAGTGCAACAATCTAACCAACATTTCATAACTAAAAAAAAAAAAGAAGAAAAAAGATCAGATCTTTAAACTCAATTAGAGAACTAATGATTGAATCAGCAGCTAAAATGAACATATTTTGAAGATTCGAACTCCGTTGCTTTAGAAACAATTCAAAATCTTAAATTAACTAGTATCACGCGCATTCTCCATCGTGAATTACTTCTAAACCACGCAGAGATTTGGATTTTAGCTAGGGTTAGCTCAAGTTAACCGCACCATTTTGGTTGACCTCATTTTAGTTTAGACTTGGTAACTTATAGTACAGTGAAAATTGTTATATATATATATATATATATATATATATATATATATATATAGTAGTTATCTAATCCTATAGAGATACGGATAAAGATATATAAGAGGATAAATTTGAAGGGGTAGGTGAGTCAGTCAAATACCGTGACGGGCGGAATTGGTAGGTAAGCACTTACCACCGTCGAGGTTGTCGCGTATTTATTAGCTGCTGGATGGTACATGTGACTGCTAACAACCGCCCACTCTTTTGATGCCATATCATTCACCATTAACATCCACTCTTTTGTCCATTTCATTTACCATTAATTGCTTTTCGTACCCCCGCCCCCTTCTTTATTTATTTTATGAAAATCTATACTATAACAATTTAATTTTAAAAAAAATATTTTAGCTCACGGGCTTAAGTAGAGTTGGGAAGGGGTCATGAAGTAGGAAGATCCAAGGGAATTGTTTTAGTATTTAAAATTAGGGTCCGTTTAAGGGCACACATTAAGCGCGAAAAATAAGAGATGAGATCCATTAAAAATTATTTTTTTATATAGTTATACTGGATTCAATACATGGGATCCACTAGTATATTATTTTTTTATATATTGAATTCAGTGCGCCTATATAAATAAATAATATTATAAATTATTTTCCGTATTTAATGTGTGCTCTAAAGGCACACATTAAAAAAATTCTTAAAATTATAGTGGATTAACTATTTCTAAATTGTTTTAGTATTTAATACATATGGAATTGGATTTGGCAAATGGGCGAACTAAGGGGATTAAGATTGTACTGGGTTAAAATAATTTAAATTTTTGTGGGATTAAAATAAGAAGCGATTGGTCTAAGGAGTGATGGGTAGAGTAACCCATGTTCTTTTTCACAATTTTCTTATTAACCTTCTTATCTATTTAATCAATTAAATTCGTTTTTCAAAAACTTATATCAAGTATTATAAAATTTAAAAATAAACCAATACAATATATGTACAAAATAAAATAATTTTACAAGCAATAATAGTTATATCGTTCAAAATATCATAATTTGGATTAATTTACAAGTTAAACTATTGCATTGAATTAAAGAAAATTAAATTGGATAGTTAAGTTTCTCTTTTTATTTCTTTAATAGGTGGATTAGTCATAGTACTGGGGGGGGGGGGGGGGGATAAATGGACTACTTGTAGAATAATATTAAATTATGGATAAATCTTGAACATATGAAATGAAGTGAATTTTATGGACGGATCGGCTCACAATGAGCCGGATCAACTTTGGATTGAGCTAAAAAGACTCAATTTTATTTGAACTAAAATATATAAACCCAAAATCTAAATTTTAACATATAAATTGAACCGACTCATGAGTTTGGACTAATTTTTTCCTAGTCTACATGAAATAGCGTTACACAAAGTTGTGCACAAGGCCTTAGGATTCATTATTGCAAAAGACAGGAATGTTAAAATTTCGTTGAAATTAAGGTATTGTTATATTGTATTCTTCAGGCCTTCTGTGATTCGGGTCACATTATCGTTATAAATTAGTAATGTTTAGCTATTATATTAATGTAATATCGCATAATGTTTCTCTGTAATTAAAATTACCTCGTATATGTACTCCTTCCGTCCTCTATATTATGTACAAAATATATTTTACATGCAAATTAAATAAAATAAAATATAAAAAAAGGCAGTATAATTTTTTTTTAAATTTATCCTTAATAATCTCATAAAATTACAAAAAATAACGAGTCTTTCTTTTTTTATATATTAGTAGCGAACCCCATTAAATAAAAAATTTGCATTTACTTTATATACTTATTGTCATCCTTATCCCCTTTTGAAGGATAAATTTTTGTATCTTAGACCATCCTTGTGAGGAGAGGGAACACTATTTTTGACATTTCTTTATTATTTTGCAATGAACAGAAGTCAGTCACAATAAGCACCCACGTAGACTCGTAGAAATAGGACACAAGTAAACCAGAATAAACCACCAAAGCACCCCAACTCCCTCTATTCCTAACTGATCTTTCAAGCTATTCTTTCTGGGGCATTCGAGCTATTCCTACACTTTCTTGTTTTTACTTCTGCAAAAAGCTTTTTGATGAGTACAACCCAACACATACACAGCAGGAAGAACTCTTTTCTTTTGTTCTTTCTTGGCGGCGCTGGCGGTTTTTGAGAGAGAGGAATGTTAACCAAAAAAGTAAATAGAGACTGAAAGCATCACGTAAAGTCAGGGCAGCCATCCAGCCGCTGTAGTCTGTAGACCAAGATGGTGCTGCTCAGGCAGGCCTCAAAGGGAGGTGATATTATATCCCTTGTTAATAAGCTGAACTCAATTGCCCATTCTCGAAGATGTTTTTATGTCCCTGTTGGATGCAAAAACTGTTGACCCATTTGCCGTTTAACGTGCTCCGGTACCAGCCTATTAATAAGATCCGGAGATGCTCCTGACAACTGTAACTAGAAAAATCTCAGTAAGTTCGACCACCAATGCTATAGCAAAGCATGATCACAATATTTTAGTAATCTAAAAGGTATAGGTATAAATCAGATTAATCACCTCTTGTTTAAAATTGAAAAGCGGTGGTAATAGACGACCATTTGGTAAGCGAGTATTGGGCTCTCGTAGTTCATCAAAGAAAGGATGTGAACATGCTTCTAACTGCAATAAGAATAACCCAATCCAAAAAACAAGAGAGCAATAAATATACAGGCTTGTCCCATTCAAAAGGCAAAGAAAGAAACCCGTTAGGATCTACCTTCAGCACAAAATAAAGACCAACGGTAACATGACAAGATAATAAGGAATGGGTCGGCTACTCAACAATTACAAACTATTAATTTGCACTAAAGACAATGAATGAACATTTGTTACTCCTTAATAACACCAGAACAGATATTATCAAATATCCATAACAAAAGAAAGGCTGAATGAAACTCACAGCACTGCAGCGAAGACTTGGTGAGTATTGCAGCAGCCGCGAAGCAAGATCGATTGCTTCTGGAGGCATTCGTTTGTGGAAAACCTGAAACCACGAATGTAAGAATATCACCTACATCTGCATATACCGGCAAAAAACCATGTAAAATTGTAATAAATGGACAATTTAACAGATCAATCATATGTGGGTTTGAATACCTGAATAACTTGTGATGCTCCACAAAAATTTAAGGACTATAAACTTACAGATGGAGAAATTAGAATATAATCTCAAGTCTCTCGACTACGAGATTGAACCCACTTAGGACCTAGAATCCTCGATTTTAACTCTTACTTGAAAAAGTCTGCAACTCCGGTTGTTTTTTCAATTTAGTTTGTTATTTCTTACTTTTTGACAAGTAATGTTACGAAGCAACAAAGAGAAGGTCATACTTCAAGCACCATCAACACTAGCTACATACATCTTATAAATGGTGAGAAATTGATAGTTTTCTAGTTTATGGTAATAAACTTTTGGGATACATGTAGCATACCTTGTGCCATGGATGTGCCTTGATTTGGGGGAACCTACTAAAATCAGTATAATTTGGATTCATACAGCGAATTTCTTCTCGAGTTGGTGTGCCAAGAACCTGGAAGATGAAACATAAGACACTCTAACTTGAAACACAATCTAAACTGTTTATAGTTACGACTGTCACACCTTGATAATTTCTACCAACTGATCCACAGCATTTTTTCCAGGAAACAATGGCTGGAAAAGTTTTCAAGTGATGAGAGTCAGAATAGCATAAACCAACAAAAGATACTAAAGAATATGAGAACATTGCCAAAGTGCAGAAAACTATGAATGGCTGCCTACCTGGCCTAGAAGAAGCTCAGCCAAAACGCAACCAGCCGACCATATATCAATTGAAGTAGAATATTCTGTCGCACCAAATATGAGTTCTGGAGCACGATAAAACCGTGAACAAATGTATGAAATATTTGCTTCACCCTTCACCTGAATGGTAACTCATGGTGAAAATAAGAAAAAGAAAAACTGTTGCAAGACACATCTGACTTGGAGATATCAGCGAAGAACATTTTAAAGGGTTATTCTCTAAGAAATTCATACATTCAAATAATTGATGCACAAAGCCACAGTGCAAACACTCAACGGAAGATAACACAGACTTACCTTACTCATACATTTTATAGATAAAAAAAATAGCAACTTAAGTATATATAATTTTTAATTAGATCTTTTCGCACCTATATCTATAGCGGGGAAGCATATCTTAAAAGGAAACGCAAAGTGTACCACTCTTAACAAAATGCAAACACATCATGGAAGATGACATACATCCCATACTTGTACTTCTCTTACAAAAATTAAAATGCTTAGTGTAGTATACTTGATATTTAATTGGATTCTTTTTCCATTTGTGCCGGTATTAATTAAGGCTATCCTAACAGGAACTGAAGAGTGTAGTACCCCTATATTTTCATGTCTGTAAACTTAGTCGTATAAGCAAGTGAACTTATTGCAACTCGCTACAGCTCTTACAACTGGTAAACAACTACTTATGCATCAAATATAAACTTATGGATCTATACTGACTCGTGAATAATGGATAAATGAGTGCAAGGATGGAACAATTTGCGAAGTTGCATAGCAAATGAAACATGCCATCAGTTTTAAGACAGTAATAATTATTTTTTTGATAAATAGTTTCAACACAGTAGTATGCACACACGCAATGGAAAAAGATGCTAATATGCTAGGAAAAATATAACTAGTCATCAAAAAGTCACTGGTTAGGTACTGGAATGAAAAGAAATTAGACATACTAGCATTTTTGCACTTCCAAAGTCGCAAATTTTGATCTGGTGTGAAAGAGGATCAACCTGTGGAAAGTCAACATTGACGTCAAAAAACAGCTACAACTCTTAATCCAAAGTCACAGATTGAAAGGTGCATACCAGAACGTTCTGAGGCTTCAAGTCCCTATGACATACTCCAGGAACAGCATGCATATATGCCAGTCCCCTGAAAATCTGCAAAATATTCCCCAGTTAAGATCAGTAGGAGAAATGGCAACAAAGATTAAATTAAATGTGGAAGAACCACACACACCTGATACATGTAAAGTTTGACATATATGAGTGGCATTCTCTGGTTTGCGTTGCTATAGTGCTCCAGAACCCGATACATGGTCTCAGGCACATATTCCATTACTAAGTTCAGAAACAGCTCATTTTTGCCGGTAGTTGAAAAGAAACAATGCTTAAGAGCAACTATATTGGGATGATCCATGGTGCGCATTAACTGCAGTTCACGATTCTTGTATCTTCTGTCTTGCAAAACCTTCTTTATAGCCACAGTTTCTCCGGTTTCCAGGCATTTTGCCTAGAGTAAATACAGGCATCAGAAAATGAAATGGAGTTATAGCTTGTATCAGAATAGCAGCAAAATCAGTATAATTAGCTTACCTGAAAAACAATTCCAAAGGATCCAGTCCCCATAACACGCTCTGCCATGTAACTGACGGTCTACATGAAGCATCACAACACAAACAAATAAAATAAAATACTTCCAAAGTCAAGAGATAGATAAAGCATTTACATCATTTAGATTAATGGTACACAAGTCAAGATGTACTTATTTGGATCATATTTTGTAAATGTAGTGCGAAGAAAAGAGCAGGTGTTACACCATTTGATAAAATCAACAAAATGCCTAGCTTTATTCTAGATTGGTCATTGGTCCAAGTAGGTGAGGGATGTGAGCGTAGTAAAGAAAATTCAACTAACTACGTCAAGTAGCAAACAGTTAACACGTCAACTATGTTGCACTAACCTGTTTGGGTTCACCATTCTTGCCACCGATGGTCGTAGAAATGATGTGGCCAGTGACGGCATCATTTCCGTCAACAACAGGATCAGACATCTCCTGCAACAAATGTGAAATAAAAAGGCTAAGACAACCATTTAATTGATCATTCACTTTGAAAACTTACAAAAAACCCAAATTAGTCCGGAGTTACAAAAGTGACAGAACTGGGAAATATAGCAAAGCTCCAACAGTAAAATTAAAACTGTTTATGTAAATTTAAAATTAGGAGAATATAATAAAAAGAAGAAGCACTGATTAAACAAGAAAACTATCACAGAATCAGACCCACCAACCATGCGAAATAAACAAAAAAAATTGGTGACATTTTACAACAGCAGTTTTAGCAAATCCAACAGAAAAGCACCATAAGAGAGCAACGAAATATATGCCAAATTAGACGCCTAATTGGATAAATCTACTAAGCATACGAATAACCCAAATGCATAAAATCTTGCAAAGATCTAACTAGATTTAGCTAAGATCAAGGTTATATTTTTACCTAGTCCAAGAAAATCAAAATCACAGGAAATTAACGATTCAAAATCTAAGAACAAACATGTAAAACAAGGAAAACCCAACAAAGTTCTAATCTTTATATTTAGTTGAAGGGTCTTGTTTTCCCCGTTCAAAATTCTGTTTCTTTTCTAGTAAAGAAAACTTCTTTTCATTTCCAAGATTTTCTTGGGTATCAACATAAATAAAGAAACAAACTATAACTAGATCAGAAACTGTAAAAAAAAGTATTGAAAAATGTTAACATGATGTTACCTTAGCGTCGGCAATAATTTCTCCGGCGAGAAAGTGGAGAACAAAAAATAAATTGTTTTTTTGAATTAATATTTTTTCTTTAAATGGGGAGGAAAGAATTTTCTTTATCAGCTCAAAATTGTCGGGCGGAGGAAGGCGGAAGAGGGAGGCCCATCAGCCAAACAGCTCCCATGTGATTCTGCTCCCTCTTTCGCTCTTTCTCTCTCTTCCTTTCTCTGCCTTTGTCTCTGTCTATGAACAGGGATAATACATTTATGTCCCTGCCGCTGCATGAAATTACAACAATGATATTTTCTGTTCCACTGCATAATTTTCACCCACTCATTTTCTTGTGCTTTATTTGGTTGGAAGGATAAAAACGGAATTTAAACATTCTCCTACTGTCCTCGTTATTATTGTTTCTCTCCTCAAATAAAGTTGCCAAGTAAAGAAATTCTCAAAAGTTGGTTATGGCTAAAAGGGCAATGCCAAGTAAACTTTAGACAATTTTCTTTTTCATTTCCTTTTACTTTCAAGGGTATTCTTTGTAATTACTAAAATTGCAATTCATCTATCTTGGGAATATCCTATTTATATATATTTATCTGAAATATATTAGGTCTATGATTTATATCTTTTGCTCAATAAATTATTTCCGTCCATCATGCATAGTTCATACTATATCCATATCACAAGCTCAAGTCCATAGTCATAACTTTGATACTAATTGTTAGAAATATTAAGCCTATATGTAGACATCTAAAATCATATATGAACCCAAAAAATATACATATTAATTTTATGATTCATTAGAGTATATATGTCTTTTATTTTTCTTTTTATGTTTTAATGTACAACTTTACTATTACGTCGTAACTCAACGTCTTATCCTCTTTTATTTTCAAGCTAGGGACTAAAAATTATATATCTAGTTACTATGAAGTGAACTTTATAATAAATTTATTTTTATACTAATAAGGTGCTGACACGTAAATAGATGAGTGTTCTTTTTATTTGCGTGTCAATATTTTATTAGTCTAAAAATAAATTTATCATAAAATTCACTTTATAATAACCGAATTCAAAAACCATGGTTACCCCAAGTAGGTACAGGTGAGAAGCTACCCACCTACTTGGATACCAAAAAGTAATAATGGTGGTTCGGGAAAATCTATGCGTTCTAATGGTACTGGCTCTAAACCAAACCCCCATTATTCTCAAAATATATACCAATCTACTGCGGCAATTCAAACTGCTGTCACCGAAACACCCAGCTTGCCATCCATTACTCCTGAACAAGTTACGCAGCTTCTTTCACTACTTCCGGGTGGTAACATTCATCCTTTAATCAATTGTGCAGGTATACCACCTTTTTCATTCTCGACACTATCACGTAATTCTTTATGGATTATCATACACATATCTTTCTGCATGATATTTACTAAGTTTTGTTTTGAATTAAATCATTAATTCATGCTTATGTATGGGATGCTTCATCATACATCTCTTTCTGGCGCTCATTGTTTCTTTACGATTGTAGATGATTGATAATTCATGTAGCACATGGGTGTATCTAACGTAACGAATCATAAATCCGGGACGCCCTCTCTACTTCATAATTTTTTCGGTATGGTTAAAGCACAGTTAACACTTCTGTTTGTAAAATTCGTTCAGATGATTTTTTAAGAATAACATCTTACGTGTTTTAAGTTCTTTGGACATACTTCAGCAGTCGAGACAACCCACAACAAAATGGTATTGTAGAGCGTGTATTACATTTCAAATTATAATATCAATATTTATTGGTGAAAAGTCATTTTCAAACTCAAAATTAATATAAATTCAATTGATTTACATGAATACAATTATAAATATTATAAATTATCTTAAAAAACTCCTGATTATAATATTTTAAAAAGTTAAATAAATTATATCAATTTTAAATTTATAAATATTTTAAATTAATTTTTAAAAAATTAATAATGATCTTATAATTTAAAACAGAAAACGTGTGTGTGTGTCTATATATATATATATATATATATATATATATATATATATATATATATACATATATATATTCTCAAACTCGGGCAATTCCATTCACTTCTTCAACTGCTAACAAGAATATGAGAGAGAGCTTCGCGAGCAACCCCTTTGCTTTATAGAAATGGATGGAAATGCTCGTCTGACTATTGAAGTGAAGTATAGAATCATTACAATTTTCTAGAAAAGATGCTCTACTATACGTTAAGGCTGCACTTTAAAATAAAGGGGCTTTGTCCCTGAAATTCGTAAATATATGAATATATTGCTACAGTAATAAAATGATCAGTCATTTTCTTTCCCAGCTTCTGGCCTGCCATATTTGCGAGGTTCAAACGTGCAAATATATTTGCACCCATGCTCGATATGTTTTTATGTGCGCGTATATATATCACAAAAATACAAAACTCAAAAACAACTTTGATTCACCACGGAAAACATTTGCGACAATCACTTTCCTCTGCGAGTGTGATATAGTTACAAGTTGATGACTTAACAAAGCATAGAGGAAACAATTCGTAAATTTGAAGCAGGCACTACCAATCTTGTGAGGCCAATTCCAATAAAAGAAATTATACTTGTGCCATCAACATAGAAATGAATTGTCAGTGACGCCATGTACAAATTTTGTGATTTATCTCTGGAATATAAGCCTATATTGGGTAACAACCATTCCATCCATTTTCATGTTGGTGGGCATGACAGTTTCATAGCCTACAAAATGTTTATATCAAGACCTTCTCTCGAACTTTTTCTCACTTGATCTTTTCTCCTCAGCTTCCCGCCGTCTTTGCTGCCTGTAATTGAGTGTAAAATGAAAGGCTTTGAGTAATGTGACTAGTGATAATGTCAATTTAAAGCAAATTGCTCATGTTAGAAAATAACCAAATCTACGACAGGTAGATTCAATGTCAATTTCATCCTACAAGCCACCTTGCATAACAAATATGAGCCAAAGTAGGTAAATTCATCGTCAATTTCTTCTAACTAAGATCCTTTCTACGTTATTTCTGTGAGAAAATATTTAAGCCATCCACTTTAATAGTGGATTACACGCTTTTGGTGGAAAAAACATGTCATAGCATCATACCTCCCAAGACATGACAGTACAAGCATGGTGCATCATAAAATGGCTGGTGAACACCTTAAATCTATATCAGATAATGCGCAAGGTAAGATTCTGGTCACTCTGTTTAACTTGTACATCAATTGGAAGGATTTGACGCCACGCAATTGGTTCAACTACACCCTCTTCCCTCCAAAAAAAAAAAAATACAACAAACACAACCAAAAGAAGATCCATTTTTACCTATTACAAATAGAGGAAAATTGCCCTGTTCAGGGAAATTCCTCCATTCCGATCTTTAGTATCCAACCAAATATCAATAGATTCCAATACAAACAATCAACAGTGTTTTTTTTTATATTCGTAAATAACAATCAACTAGATTTTATTTAATAAACATATGTAAGAGTAGTAAATAAAAGAAATATATATGAGAAAATTGTAAGATAGTGAGACTGAAAAGATCCAGAACCATTCCTGGGGTTTGGTGCAACTGAGATCATATATTGGTTATCGGGCTGATTTGTTTACTCGGTAAATAATGCATCTAACTAAATTTATCGACAACAATAATGGCCAACACAACCAAGTCACAGCAGCTTGTTTTACCACATAATAAATTTACATATGACAATACGGATATTCAATTATAGTAGGACCAATATCTATGTAAGTTCAGTTCTACAAGACAATGTCACTTCAACACATTCACAAAGAACAAGTCTAATATCAAGGGATCAATTGTCATTTCACTAAGGAAAAATGGATCTACTTTTATGCCCTTAGTTAAATCCTGCAGTTTAATAATTAATGGAATGACGGTAAAATGGATTTACTAATATACCCTTGATTATTAAAGTATGGAATTCTAACTGCAATCTGGAAAAGAGAAAAATGGAAATATAATGCATTTGAAAAGTACATCAAGAAACTGGAAAGCCTGCAAGATATGAATACAGGAAATGACACTGGTAAAAGTACATGTAGAACTTACGCAAAAGCAGAGTATCCAGCACCAGCATTAGGAACAGATAGCACTGCCGCAGACACAGAATCCTGCCCTCCAGTTGCCAAAGGATTCCTTCGATCACCATCCACCTGAAACAATAAATTACAAAATGATAGTGACTTGCACAATTGTACTTCATATATTCAGAAAGTAAAAGGAATAACATATAATATACACATGGATAAAAACCTTGTCCCACTTTGATTTCTTATTCGGCCTACCATCCCGAACTACAGTATCAATAGGAGCAGGTATTGAAAGTAACCCACCACCAGCCGCAGATGATATACCTGTAGAAGCCAGGAACCGACAAAAAAATTCAGGCCATCTCGCTTCAAGGACAATCAGCTAGGAAAATAAACGGAAAATCCTTGAAAACCATTTCAACTAATATGAATATATGATGAGATGGTTTCTAGACCTGGAATTGACATGTTAACTTTTGGTGTAGGAACAACTGTTCCAAGTTGGGTTCCTCCAGAAATATATTCAACCTTTTGACTCTTCTTCTTTTCTTGCTCCTTCCTCTCCATCTCACGCTTCATATCAGCCTCTGCACCAAGAACAGACATGTCAAAAATGGTAGTTAATTACATCTAATACCTATATATGATAGCATCCACTCAGAAAATATGGATATAGCTAAACTTGGAAACTATTGACAGCATGGAAGATTCTAGAAACTAGTGTTTTTATCCACGATAAAGAGGATAAAAAAAAAACTCAGCTTGACCATCAGTATAGCAATGCAAGAAATCGAGCCTGTCAAAAGAGCATATAGCTAATCAAACTCCCAAAAGTACTAACAAGACTGAAACAGATGTACTGCGCACATTTCACAAACTTATGAATTTAATTAGACACGGACAAAAAGACATGGATAAATAGATAGGCAGACAAAGACAGATAGGCAGATAGGAAAAGGAGAGCAAAGAATTGCTAGTGACCTAATTCATCAAAGAAGTCACTTTTGTCATATCCATGAGGGTCGAATACATCTTTACTGAAGCAGGTTCCTATTTGATCTATATCTTGATATGTCACTGCATGCAACAAGAAGTCGGGATTGCGATAATCCTTCCTATTGCGCACTTCAGCATTAAAACTTCTTCCAGTTGTCTTCTTCAGAGAAAGAAATTTAATAATCTTTTCCTGCAGTAACAATTCAAGTAGAAGACTACATAAAATATATTCATCTATATATATATATATATATATATATATATATATATATATATATATATATATATATATATATATATATATAATGTAGAAAAACATGTCAATTAAAGTAGATCTATTATTAGGCACTCACTTGCAGTTCATCAGAGCATTTGACTTTTGGTGGTGGTGGAAGAAACTTGTCCAGTGGATCAACATCTTTAGGCTCTTCGAGAGAAACTTCAACAGTTTCCTCAACCACTAAGGATTCAGTTACAGTGAATTCCATCACCTCAAGCTGTGATTCACTGTGTTGTCCAGATGATTGAGGAGGGGTAGCTTGACTACTTGGTGTTAAGACCCACACAGTTCCTTGTGATGTTTGTTCTGAAAATTCACCTGAAATAGTCCCTCCCTCATCAGCAAACAAACCATTCCTATTCTAGTCATTCAAAAACTGTTGGACTAGTTTTTATACATCAACATTTTTCGTGAATTATTGTTGAGAAGATTCTGACTAGCCAATACCAATAGCAAAATACTGTTTAAAATTTTCATTTATAACATCTACATATTCTCTTGCATATAAAACTCAGTTACGAGGAAAAAAAAATACAATAACCGGAATCAGCACCTCAAACCGTGGTAAGTGATGTTTTCAATGGCACTTACTTTGACAGCTCCATTACCATTATGTTCAAAAGTCGAAAACTCAAAGAAATGCTGATTATGTCAGCACTCAGCAACATATGTTATATGCCACATTATGAATGATTATCTTAGCAACATATTACAGATGCCACAGTATGTATGATTACATCAGCAATGCATCATGTATTATAGACCTACCCCTAAGTCCCGCTGCTTGATTGCATTATAAAAGTTTCACGCAAGACATGTTGAATAAACATTGAAATTGTTATCTCCACAAGCCCATTTGATAAATCCATAAGGTCTCTTTCACTTGAATAGTAAAGAGGTCACCCACTAGTGTGAGAGATACTTATGTGAGAGAGGGACTTGTGAAACTATCAAAAACTTGTTCAAATAATAATTCCCTATATACTTTATAAGTAATGCAAGATACTAAAGTAGATAAGGGGACCAAATAGATAACGAGCATACCATTAGACATGTGAAGGTCCGCACCAAACATGACACGACCAGTGCCTACTATTTCCCCCTCCTGCAATTAACCAGTAACACCCAAGGGCAGATACAGTATTATTTAGTACCCACGAAAACAGATCACAAAACTGAGTATATTATACTATAAACTTGGAGGAAAATAATAAACATAACTAAATTGGCAACAATTGGAGGAAAATAATAAGCATAACTAAATTGGCAACAATTGGAGGAAAATAATAACCAAAACTATACTGGCAATATAAACTGAAACCTTAGAGGCCAACCACGGATTACATCTATATTCATATAATCTTAGGCCAAAAAAACTCAATGCTGATATAATGTTATTATCTCTGACAAAATTCACCATCAGTTGCAAAGAAAAGAAATGTGAAAACAAGTTTATAAAGACAAATTATACCGAATCTACAATTACAAAGATTAAAATAAAATTATACTTATCACGAACAACGATTCAAATAAACCCAGAAGCAAATCAACTGATCCTAATTATTCAAACACAAATTCTAAACCTTTGTATGCACAAAGATCATTAATTTATATAAGTGTGCGGGGGTGTGTATATATATGAACAGTGAAATACACCTCAGCCTCGGGGGACAAAGCGGCTTCATCGTGACCGTAATCAACAATAGTAAGCCTCTCCGTTCTACTTCGAGCAGAATCCGACGGAATTGGTTGGGGTGTTGAGCTACTAGGGGGCTTAGGGGTAGAACTGCCAGCAAAAATTGGAGGAGTGTTACTGGCAATATTTTCATTAGCAAAAGAAGATTCAAAATTCGGAATTCTATCACTGTTAACAGTGGCTTCTGATTCATCTTCCGTTTCGTCGACGGTGTCATTTTGGGGATTATCAGGTTCAGGTTCGGCATCAAGGTCGTCTTCTTCTTCTTCTTCTTCTTCCATTTCGTCATCTTCGTCGCCGTACATAGAGAGAAGGGCTATGCCTTCAGATTCCTTTTTCTTCGATGCCATGGGCCAGAATTAATGCTTAATATACTTGTGAACGAGAGGCTTGAGAAGATCGAAAATCTAGGGTTTCGCAGGGTTCAAAATTTGAAGCTCGGAGAGAGTGCAGTTCTGGAACGAAAGGAGAAAATGAAGAAATCAAACCTGACCTTTGCCTCGATCCGAAGGCTAGAATGAACGTCTGATTTGGACTTATGTTCACAACGACTATTAAAATTTGTTAATTATCCACATACACTCTCATTTGTAATTGAGAAAATATGGCGTATCGCTTATCAATATGATATGATTAAATTATTAAGGACTGTTCCATCTAATACTCTGTAGATTTATAAAAACAATGACTTTTACCTAATGATTCTTTAGATTATATTTGGCAAACGGGTGGACTTAGCCCAAAACAGGTTGAGCTTAAAATGCCCATTTTTTTCGGACTGAAAACTAGTAGTTTAAAGCCCAAACACAACGGGATGGATGGGTTTTGAGCCTTTGTATTTGAACTAATTTGGATTGTTTTCACCCATTATCTTATATAATTTCAAGTATCAACCATAAGCATTCATCTTTCTGCCATTTTAAATGAAGTCATTTACTTGGTTCACACATTAACATGAAATATGTTTAAATTATCTATCTATTAAATACAATAACCAACATAAATACATAACGGGCTTGCTTAAAAACACCCCTTTTTTAACTTAAAAACATTGGCCCAAGGCCCCACTTTTCCTGGGAAAGACACGGCTGTCAATGGGCTTGGGCTGAATTTCATTTGGTCTACTTCAAATTCATGATGAAAGGATATACTTATTTGAAATGTTTACTTGAACCATCGCCAATTAATCCGTGTCAATTGGGCTTGTTTGGTCCATTGGCCAACTCAATCAAAAAGTGACCGCGCTTGTAAAATTCTTAACCGATAGATTGTCCATTAAACAATCGGGGCAGATAGAGAAATCTCAATTACAAAACACGTAACTGGGTTGCAGAAATTCTTGTTGATTAAGCCCAAGTGCATGTGGACCGTTGGCTTTTAGACCCTAAAAGTTAGGGTCCTTTTACATAAGTATGCAACTTTTAGAAAATAATTACAAAAATAGTGCACTAACAAAAATAATTACAAAAAGAGTGCAAATGAGAGAGAAAGAGAAAACATATGAGAGAGAAAAGATGACACCTGTACCCTACTTTCTCCCTCCTCCTGCCTTCCTCTCCCCCCCGCTCCCGCTCCCGCCTCCCTCCTCCTTCCCCCCTCCCCGCCTCCCTCCTCCGTCCCCCATCCCCCTCCCCCTCCGCCTCCGCCTGCCACCTCTCTCCCCGCCTGTCTCCTGCCTCCCCGCCTCCCTCCGTCCCCCCTTCCCCCTCCCCTTCCGGCCTACCTCTTCTTTCCCCTTCCCTGTCTCCCTCTTCAGTCCCCCATCCCCCTCTCGCCTGCCTCCTCCTCCGTCCCCCCTCCCCGCCTGCCTCATCCCTCCTCCGTCCCCCATCCCCGCCTCCCTCCCCCAATCTCTTCCTTCCTCCGTACCCCTTTCCCGCCTGCCTCCTCCCTCACCCCTCCCCGCCTTCTTCATACAAAGGTAACCAACCCTGTAATACAAAGGTAACCGAACCTTAATACAAAAGGTAACAAATCTTTAATACAAAGGTAACCAAACTTTAATACAAAGTAACCAACCCTTAATACAAAGGTAACCAAACCTTAATACAGAGGTAACCAACCTTTAATACAAAGGTAACCAAAACTAGTTACTACACATTCAGGAATTGGTTACCTCCATACTAGTGTTTGGTTACCTCCATACTAGTGTTTGGTCACCTAGAATTACTACACAAAAAAAAAATTATCAGAAATTTATTACCTCAATAATAGTATTTGGTTACCTAGGTTTACTTGTGCAATCTTTAATTGGTCACTAGGATGAATTTAGATACTGAGCCGTAGTTACTGCACATTCATGAATTGGTTACCTTCGTACTATTGTTTAGTTACCTATATTTACTTGTGTCATTGTTGCCGGTGGTAACCAAACCTTAATACGGAGGTAACCACTTTAACTTTTGTGGTCAAACACACACACTAAACACTAAGAACACATAACATCCAGCAGATCTGGCACCACCACCACTAGAACTAGCATCATCGCGATCAGATCTGGAGCCACCACGAGGGGAGGAGGAGGGGCGGAGTCAGGGGGATGGGGGGAGGAGGTGCGGGGGTGGGGAGAGGAAGGGGAGGAGAGACGAGGGCAGGGGGGAGGTCGGAGGGGCTGGGGTGGGGGTGGTGGTCGGGGGGAGGAGGGGTGAGGGCGAGAGGAGGCGGGGGGAGAAGGAAGAAGGCGAGGGAGGAGGTATGGGCGTGGAGAGATAAGGGAGAGGAAGGGTGGGGACGGGAGGAGGCGGGCGGAGGGGATGAGATGGGGGTTGGGCGGAGGATGGGCTGGGGTGGGGTAGTAGTAATTTTAATTTGAATTTTAAATTGTACAACCAACTAAAAAACATGAGCTACATCAGCAATCTATTAACTCACTTAACTAAAATAAAAGGATAAGAATACATTAATTATGTAATAAAAAATTACATATGCACTAAATCTGTAAATATTTTTTTTAGTACACTGTTATTATAATATTTTTTCAAAATATACTATAAAATGTAATTATCCCTAAAAGTTACTGTCCTTATTTACTAGATCCAACTTCTAAAGAACCTGACCCAAAAAAAATAAAAATAAAAGGTAAAGAAAAAAGTGAAACTTCTAAAGAAGACCAGGGTAGACGGTCCTGCTAAACTCTTTAATTAAAAGAAAAGAAGAAGGAATATTTGGAAAAGAAAAGAATAAAGCAAGCAAATTAAACAAAAGGAAAAACATACAAATAAAAAGAAAGTTAAAGTAGTCGATGGTAAATCCTCTTAGAAGAGACAAACAATTAGTGGAATTCTCTCTCTGTCCTTCTCTGTTCACCTTCCCCCTTTACCCTTTTTCCTTTCGACAGACGGGAAAAATAATCCCTCCTACCTTACCGAGAAATTATTCGGTGTTTAAAAATAAATAAACAGTATTTTTTTTTAATCCCTCTTGTCCCCTCTTTTCTTTTTTTTCGTAAACACTGCTATAAAAAAAAAATCAAATCAAGAACTCAAGAATATTTTATTTTAAAAAATAAATAACAAAAGCAATAAACCAATATAATTGTAGATCATCAAAATCGCGTAAAATTTGAAAAGCAAAGCTCATTTAAAGTGATCGTGATAATAAAAAATAAAAAATAAAATTATACGATTTATCTTATATCTATTACACTTTTCACTCAATTTTAATATTTATCGGAGTAAGTCTAACGCCATTAATTAGGAGGGATACAGTCATCGGATTGTCACACTTGTATTAAATATTGAGTCCAGAGTATAATCAACATTACCCACACAATCAACATTACCCACACTATGTACTTGAAAATTAAATAGCACATTCCTTGCAAGTGAAAAGTTGATACCATTTGAAAGACTTTAACCTACACTCACTTTTAGTTCAACACCACCATGACAGGATGTATGTCCTTTAGTAGACCTACAACCTGTTGCATAGTTGGTCTTTTCCGAGTTGCCTCAGCCGTACACAAGTATCCAACTCGGAGACTATCCACCATCTCATTAACTGAGTCACCACCATGTCTCAGCCTCGAGTCCAACGCATTCACTCCGCGTCCATCCCTAACCAACCCCCTCACCCACTCAACTGTCTCCTCCGAACTGGGTCTACCCGTCAACAACTCAATCAACACTGTACCAAAATTATACACGTCAGCTTCGGTGGACCCACTTGCTCGGTCTTGACTCAGTTCAAAATCGACAATTCGAGGCTCCAAGTCGTCCGAGAGTAAGATGTTGGATGGGACTAAATGGCCATGCACCACCGGTCTAGACCGACCGTGGTGGAGGTAAGCAAGTCCACGAGCAATGCCCACCGCAATGCGATGGCGCGTGCGCCACTCCATTTTTTCAGGGGATGCATATAGATGGGATTTAGTTTCAATCTCATCGCTATGCTCCCACGTGTCTGTGCTCCAATCCTCCACGTTGGGTTTCCCAGTTGGGAGCTCATGAAGCCATTGATGAAGGTCACCATTGGCCATAAACTCGTACAACACTAGCTTCTCCTTCCCTGCATTAAAATGAAACATTGGACCAAAAATTAATTTTCTTGGTGTAGAAAAAATAGCTTTTAATATCATTGCTAAGCTTATTGTCGTAGATTAATTTAGTTATTATGGTAAACAACAATTTCAAAGAAAAACTAAATGTTGCTAATACAATATATGTTCATCATAGCCAAAACCAAACTACTTTATGTAGTCCATATTCAACACTTCTGCCGGGATAACAATAGGATTCTGAATTCTGATTTTAGACGTATCAAATATTTTAAATAACATATGTGTTTGTAGTCAAATAAGCTGTGTTAAAAACGTGCACATAATTAATTCAAACTATATAAAAATTGGATTGTTGTTAACTTCAATATTCTCATAATATTAATGGAAAATTAAAAAAATTAATATGTAATTAAATTTTGGAATTGACTCGTATTTTAGTAGATTCGACTAATGACTACTACGATAGGATAGTCGGGATTTTATTAATGTTTTGAGTCTCATATGTTTAAGTTATAGCAACTAAAGTATTTTAGTTACTATATAAATATTATTTTGTGTATGAATCGTTATAAAATGTATGACGTATCTAATAAATATATTAGAAAAATATAACTATACACAATTTGATAAATTTTGGTATATCGTATATTCTTATTTTTTTATTTTTATTTATTTTTATAAGACTCTGTTTATTATTTGATCTTAAATTTAACATGATAATTTTACCTGCAATGCAATAACCATAAATAGGCAGCAGATTTGGGTGCTTAAGCCTTGACATGTTTTCAAACATGGCCTTTGCTTCACCATACTCAACCTCTCTGGCGCTCTCCAAGACCTTGATTGCCACGTGGAGCTCACCTGGCAGCACAGCCCTATACACGGGCCCACACCTTCCTTCTGCAAGCAGGGACTCTTTTCCAAAGTGTGACGTGGCAGCAATCAGGTTCTTGAATGTGAGATAATCCATCAATGGCTTCTCAAACATCACCACTGGTGCTGAACATGGCTCCTTAATATCAGCCACCCATGAGGTACCCGACTCCGTTTCAAATGAAAATGGGCCGGATTTCTCTATTTTGAATGGGATTTGAATCGGTTTTGAAATTGCCCATTTGTTCCTCTTGGCTAATTTTCTCTTTCTGTACATACATAATATCACAATAAACATGGCCAAGAACAGAGTTGCTGATGCAAGTGATATGGGTAAAACCATATGCTTATTTTTTGATTTGGGTATATTTGTCTTGATGGGTTTTTGTATTGGGGGTGTTTTTCGAGGTGGGATTGGATTAGAATGAGGTTTGATTGGAAGGTTTTGTATATTATTGGAAGTTGTGGTGAGATTTCCGGCATGAATAAAAGCAGAGTGGCCAAATTTTTGGACTTTATCTGAGGATAAATGGCCAGTGAAGTTATTGAAAGAGATATTCAAGAATATTAACCTGGAAAGTGAAGGAAAATCAGAAGGAAATTTACCATTCATGTGGTTTCTTGAAACATCCAAGTATTTCAATGCGTGAAGATTTGAAATGGGTTTTGTATCTCCTGATACGTTACACCTAGAAATATCAAGATGTTGGAGTTTGGTCAAGTTGGTGAAACCAAAAGGCAAGATTTTGAGATCATTATGTGAAAGATCAAGACTTGTGAGGTTTGGGAAACGAGAGAGATTATCCAAGTTTGTGAACCTATTTTGGGACAAATTGAGGACCTTGATTGACGAAAATGGACCCAAATTTGAACTGTTTTTGAACCCAACGGTGCCTCCTAGCCTGTTCTTGGAGAAATTGAGTTCAACCAAGGTTGGGATAGACCAAAACCAGCCAGGAACAGTGCCTTTGAGTGAATTATTGGAGAGATCAATAGTGTGAAGGTGAGGCAAGCTCATGAGAAATCTCCATGAAATAATACCAGTGAGATTTCTCGAGGAGAGATTTATTTGTGTTATTGGTGGGTTTGTGCAGTTGAAATAAGGTGATTTGAACCAGGAGGAGTTGAAGCCAGATACCGAGGCCAAGGCCTTGGTGACTAGTTCTTGGTCTCTAGTGTTGCATGCAGATTCCACTAATATCATGAGAGAAGGGATTATGAATATGAACATGAATTTCAAGAACTTTTCCATCTTGTACCTCAAAAGCTTCAACTGCTGCTGCAACTTGTTTTGCCTCCCATGGATCTTATAAGAGAGTTTTTAAGATCAAGGCACTTTTGGGTACCCAATGCTAAGTTTAAAGTGAAATAAAAGAGAGTAAAAAAATTTCAAATATATTCTTAAATCTTAATGACCCCACAAGATTACATAAAATAATGAACATTTTTATTTTTTTATACTAATGAACTCTCCTAAAAGATATACTTATCATTTAATGTACTTATTATCATCCTTTTGAATATAAAAGAAATTGTATCTTTCATAAAAAAGAAATTGCACCTTAGCCCATCTTCTTGAAGATAGAGGGAGTACTATATTTTAATTCAAAATTAGAGATACATTTTGATTTATTTATATTAATTAATTTGTAAAATCTTAACATTCTAAATCAATACCAGATTTTTTAATTATTACAAATATAATGCTAATTAGTATCATATATTTATTATTTTTAAAACATAAACATATTAATGTTAATTTAAATTTAAAATGTTAACATATCAATTTGTAATTTTGCAATTTTACTGGAGTTGGACTATGAGTTTGGTTTGTCAAACACTGTATCCGCCTGCTCTTGACTCTGGTTTTTCCTCCTAACCTATGACGTAATTACCCTTTCAAATTCCTCAACAATCCACTTCGAAGAAGAAAGGTGACAGACAAGGCTCAAATATGGACGTAATTTTAGCTCCAAAATAGAAGAAATATGTTAATTGAATGGAAAGGGCCACATTGTATATTAAATTGAACGGTATTTGATGAAAAAAATATATTGATTGGCTAATTTTTCATTTTATATATGATAATAATATAAAATAACATAATATTTTTAAATTTTTTATCATTTATTCTATTAAAATTATTTAAAAAAAGGTAAAGGTATACATAGAAAATATATCTTTAATTTGATAAATATATTTGTTTAAATGATAAAACGGAATCGCTACCTGCTTCATTGGAAATAAATTTGACACTTGTTACCGTGCCGCATGCGATACACGTGTATGAGAAAAAATATGGAGACTAATAGTAATGGAGTTATTACTTTTGAACATGCTAGTAGTGGGAGATTATTTTAATGAAAAATTATTACTCCTATACGATTAGATAATGTGAGTGGTAGTTTGTCAGGGTAGTAGGTCAAGATTTCAATGGGTAAATTAATTATCTGTCAAATTTAAGTAAGATTTCCCGCTTTTGCTCATTTTAATTTATTTCATAAAAATAAATAATTAAGTTACTCCATGAAATCTTGGTCATAACTCTAATAATTTTAATTACTTTACAAAACGAGTCTAATTTGTAAAATTTATTAAATTTAAATATATATATTATTTTATCCTTAAATATAGTGAATATTGCCTTCGTATTTATCAGCACCAATGAACCGTTCATATTGGGCTCGGCTCTTATCATTCATCGCGTCTAGTACGCATGCAAAAGAATCATTTGAATCCAATAAACTTGAACTAGAATCTTTGTCTCGTTCGAATACTAATTAATTACAATATTTAATACTAGCAGGTATGAGAATTACAGTTCAGTAAGAAAAAGGATGAGAGTTACTTCTCCAATCATATCTCTCGTGGACAATTCCTACTAAGAATCATAGTCCTGAAGAGCCAAGTTAGTACTACAAATATTGGGTTAACAATAGAAGTATGATCATCTAATATTATAACATTTTACCCTGCTAAATACTTTCTGTTTCTATTGTTAACACACATCAAAGAGTGTACTTACTCTTACACCGGAGGTATCCTCGGCGGCTCAAGTCGTCAAACACTTTTGATGATTTTTCTTGTATAGATTCACGTTCAAGTTGAAGGTTAAAAATGTAGACAAATTCGAATGTTAACAATGAATATTTAGTTTATTAATGATGCATGATAGTAGTAAAATTGTATCGTTATACTCTCATTATTAAAAATAAGCTCTTTTATGAACTATTTTTTTATAAGACAGGGAGAATAAAAATGTACTATTTTTTTTTATTGACACTCATACTAAGGTTTTTTTGGTTATTAGCATTTGCGTCGATAGTGTTTACAGAGTTTGCATTTTTAAATTCACCGCAACAATTTTAGTGCGTTACGTTTGAGGCCAAAACGTTGTATTTATAAATTAACTAAACTGTGCTTAAAATAAATTGTTACAAAATGAACAAAATTTTAAAATACATTTAAACTTTTTAACATTCTAAACTCACTAAACACTAAATAACTAAACATATACTAGTAAAACACATGATATTGTAGTAATAGTTAAAAGGAAAAACGTTTGTACATTGAAAAGAACGTCATTATTGGAGTATTTAAGAATAATTGCATAAATATAGTAAAATTTATGAAAATTTTAAATGCACTACTTTACCAATTACACTTTACTATTGATTTAAAACTGAATAAATTTTTAAGTAGGTGCAACCCACTTGGAATACATTTCTCATTTAGTAATACTCGTATTTGTGTCCCCATCCAAAATTTTTGATATTGCCAGATTTGTATTACTCTATATTCTAATAAAATTTTATTTTACAGATAAAAAAAAATTTAGTTTCCATGGTAATAAACACCTTGGGCTCTGCTTGGTGTTGCAGACGGAACCAAAACAAAGAGCGCACTCGCATAAAGAGTAGAGAATATTTTGGGAATGACAAGTTATTAGAGTACTGTAACTATAATACAAGTACATTTGCTGCATCAAAAGCAGCAGTTATGCTAAACGAAGAAAATAATATAATAAAAAATAATATATATTTTAGACGGTAAATTATTTTAAAATTTATTTTATTTATTTTATTTTTATTTTATGTGAGAGAACGGTGCAATAAAATATATTTTAATAAAATAAATATGTATGATAATTTTATTATCATATTATACTATTCACTTTCATCAATAATTAAATATATATTTAAAATACTTTAAAATTATTTAATTTCTTTCTATATTTCATTTTTCAATCCAATTGCAGGATAAAGTTTAACAAATTAATCTCCGCCGCATGATTAACGGATTATCACTGAGAGTGAAGCATATTCGGTCCTCCAGAAGCCATCCCACATGTAACATATTTCTGACAATCACATTCATAAGATATAAGTACAGATAAATCTAAGAAAAATCATGCTTCTTTTTGTAGCTTTTTGAAAAGTAGGAACAATAATATGGGCACCGATATGTTCATATTTAAAAGTCAATCATAAAGGGACAACTAATCTTATATACAAAGACTTGGACTTAACATTCCATTCGATTCAACTTAGGTCAAGTATATATATATATATATATATATATATATATATATATATATATATATATTGCCAACAATAAGACGGGGCAAAATTTACAATAGCATGTACAAGAAAATTTAGTCAACAAATGCAAAAGGTAAATCATAAAATAATGGCATAATCGCAGTTCTCCATGCCTACTTGGATCTTAGCTATTAAGCATTTCAGCAATGATAATATTGATTCATGGCATAGTCCAGCTAAACTCTTTCTCTTGTACTATCAACTGATTTAAATTTAAAAAAATTCAATGGATTTGGAAGCTAGTAGGCAACTTAATCCATACTTTACATCTGCATTTGGGCGATCTTACCTGCCCCACACGGGATTATTATCGGCTTTATTTTAATGTTTTATCCTTTCTTGCATGTTTATATATATATATATATATATATACACGCCATAGGTTCAATTCTTTTTAAGGGTAAAGTTAATGGAAATCCAATGACTTCACCTAATCCAACTTGAATCCAATACAGTAACTCCAAATGGAATGACAACTATGATTTAGCTTTCAAATAATACCAAATACGATCTCCACCTTAAAGTTGTGTCCATCATGTGAATCATTTATTAATAGCTAATTTCATTATAAACTCATCAGCTGAGGAGTATAATTTTATAGAGGGAGTTGATATTTTTACATGAAAAAATTATATTTTCACAGGATCCATCTCACATAAATAGTTAATGAGTCCTACGTCTATGTATAAGAGACTCATGTGAAAATATCATTTTTACATGTAGAAATGTCAATTTTCTTTTATAAATTACTCCCTCGGTCTATAATCAACGTCTTAATTTGACTTTAGTGGTCAAATTGACTATTTTAAATATAAATAACTAAAAATATTTATATAGAATGTTTAAATTACGCAACTTGACATTAGAAGTACATTTATCGTAATTTATTATGATTATAATTTCTCGGAGTATATTTTAATTTTTTTTAAGATTTATTAATTATAAAAATTATTAATTTTATTATAAAAATTAAATTAAAATACTTATTATGGGACAGAAGGAGTATGTAATAAGCTGTCCACTTAGAGTTGTCCCCTTAGGATTGTCGAGTATATGAAAGGCATATATCATGGGATTGTATCTCCCTTTGTACTATTGTGTATCTTTCTTGCTTTCATTCTGTTTTTTTTTTAACGCCTGGTTATGGAGGGACATTAATACAAGCATAACTATGTTTATTTGTAAAAAATATATTTAGAATTAGATTATTTATATTATTTTAACACTACTTCATCTTATTTTATCTCTGTATAAGAGATTAATAGTCATTTAAATGATTCAATGAACTATTTTTTTTTTATCATTCCTAAGATTATTTATAACAGATTATATAATTCAATGATGAATGTGAGATTAATTGTCCTCCTCGTTTTAAACTATTAAATAGTTTTATGAGATTAATAGTCCAACATTAAGGACTAATAATTTCTCGTTATGGAATAAAATAGTCTGAAATAGTATTAAATTAATATAAATAGTATAATCCTAAATATATTTTTTACAAATAAAGATAGTCTTAATTACATAATAAGTTCAATAATCTCTCATAACAATATAAATAAACTCACACTCAAAAGGTGAGAATAGAAATTTCGCAAATAAAAAGAAGAAACAACTTGCACAGTAAAAGAAAAAGAAACTCAGTCAACAAAGAGAAAAAACAAAAATCGAACTTGAGACTTAATTTTGTTCTAGAGTCTCAATCGAAACCATCAGACTAAGACAATATTGACAATCTTCCTATATATGATATAGTGTCCACTTTCCTTGTATTTTTGACTGACAAATTATTATCTTAGTTTTAATTTTTTTATAGAGAAATTATCTACCTTAATTTGTGCTTTAATTTCGATATATAACATTAAAATTTTAGTTAAATAATTTTCAACTTGATAGACTTTCCCTTTCTTCTGTTGTTTATCCTTCATTTGATAAGTAGATCGGGCCTATCTTCTTTCAGATCGTTTACCATTGTGTTTTCTTTCTAAGTTCAACCCTTTCTAATTCTCCAAGAGCTTTTTTTAAGTTAAGTCACGTAGTCGTCCTATCTATTCATTTCGTCTAATAAGTATTGGAATCTTTCTCATCTTTCCCTTACGTAAACATTTTCTTCCGTCTTAGTTTCTTAGCCACATCACTCTCTCTCCTCTCCATCATCTCTTTAAAATTTAGATTTATCTCTTATTCTCTTAAACTGACAATTACGGGATCAAATTTTCTGTTTCTTGTCTCTGTTACCAGATATATATATATATATATATATGGATGTATGTATATATATGGATGTATGTATGTATCATCTCCATATCATGTTCACCAAATTGAGTCAGTTTCACCATGTAATTTACCTCTATAACGAACTTACTATGACTATAAGTAGTACTTAATTTTACTATCAAAATTACGATTTACTGTATGGTATAAATATATAATTTAATAATCCAACTCTGTCATAAGGAGCTACTGTGGTAAAAATCATTGCTTTTAGTCAGTGACCAAACTCAAAGAAGAACCCTTTCATTAGTTATTGTCATGTGATTTTTTTCGACTAGTATACATTTGATTTATTATTTTTCTCTCAATGATCCGTTGTTCTTCAATTGTATTATCTTCATTGTAATTAATTTAACTTCTTAAAATTATTGATTTTACAAGTAGTTTGTACAAAATCTATCTCACATTATGGTATACTCTTATTCGGTCAAAACTCTATAATTAGAGCATGAACATAGAAAAACTTAGTTTAAATCTGTAGTGTCTGATCGATTCTTATCTCTCAAGAGATAGGCTCGAATTTACGACTTTATACAGTAAAAAAAAGAAAATATTTTTACCATCAGGCTATCACTTTTGCTCTAACGTAAATATTGTTAAGTAATGTACACATAACTTTTCTAAATCCAGAAAATCTGGGGGGTTGAATAAATAAATATACATCAAAGACTCCTCCTATAAAGAGATTGTTGTAAATGGTATGGACTGTATGCTAAACTAGTGAGCCAAACACTATTATTATGCGCCTGCAATCCCATAATCCATATATCCACATTATAAATATACATGAGCCCATGCTTAATCATGCAAAAGGGTTCTTAAGAACAAAGGGCTTTGCATGTATAGTTTTTAAAGTATCTTTGTATTGGGCCTTACAATGAACAAGTTCTTAACAACTTCACTAACTTGTAACTAAATTCAGGGGCTTTGGAGATTTGGTCTATCAACAGACCATGAGGTCAGTTGTGTATTAGCATCCACATTCTTATGTTAAAAAAAAAAATAACACCATACAAATACAGACTATGGCATTGAATATAATTATTTACACAGATTATGAACTTGTGATGCTTGGTTACGAAGGTTACTAGGGTCGGATGGATTCCGTCAGTGAAAGTCCCTCCAACTCGGTCAATATCAATAATATGCCGTGACCGATTATGTTTGATTTATTTTGTCGATTAGACTTAATTTATTTTATCCAAAAAAAAGAAGAAGTAATTTTTGAGAATTCATTGATTAATACACTTGTACCGATCATGCATGTTCTTCCCAGTTCCCTCAAAATCCATAACCACTCCAAATTTTAAATCGAGAACAAATATTTAAAGAAAATAAATATTACATGTTATAAAGTAATTTATTTAAAATGCAAATGCTAATATTGAGTGCCCACACCCATGCTCACTAGGGTAAATAAAACTACCATTATACCACACCAGTTTAGAGGAAAATTTGTTACTTATTGTTCATGTATTTGTATTGATAATTGCTGAAGCACAATGTTTCTATGGATAAAATCCATGTTCATTTTTATTTATTTTTTGGTCCGAATGACATTATGAGTGCAGATTTAGTTATATTTAAAATAAGGCCGACCACACGCGATACCAAAATCTTATCTAAATGCAAAAATTCGTCATCAATCAATCCACCTGTTTTGGTTTGACTTTAAATAGTCTAAAAGATTGACCAAGGGAGAGATGAGTGAAGTAACATTTCAGACCTACCCTGATCACTCAACTAAACAAAATAATTGTCAACTCCACCAACATCTTATCCTTAAATACTTCACTACTTTGTTTAGTACACGCTTAGAAGTCCTATGCTTTCTATTTCTTCTTTTTCTGCCCTTCTTGGTCATGCATCTTAAAGTCCTCATTAAGTTTTTCAATTTACGCAATAAAGCATTCATATATATATATATATATATATAATGCTCTAGTTGACTCATAAAAATATGAATAATTAAATAAAGGCTATGATCTTGACAAAATTTAAAAAATAATTTTACTCAACTAATTTATTGAGGTGGCACCCACCCCTTATAGAGATTTAAAACGTATTTGTGTTATATATTGAAATATATAATTAAATATGGGCGGTGGCCTCACTAAAGTTTTCTTCAAGAAAAATCAACCACTTAAGTATATTAGATTACATATAATCTCTCAAATGTCATCATGTATTTTTATTAGGAATTTACTGTCTCGCGTGAGAAAGTTTCTAAATTTTGTCTATAAATTTTACTTTTCTATTGTTTTTCTTATTTTTTTTTGAATGATTAAAAGTTTGGACCATCTCCCGATTTGTGCTTGTTAATCTTCTCCGTTTGGTTCCAATTTTCTCGAATGTCTATAAATTTTACTTTTCTTTGTTCTATTTTTTTCAAAAATCATTTTCCTGTTCAAGATTATCCCAAATTATTTTTTTAACTAGTTTATATATATATATATATAATATATTCCCTCTCAATCAACTGCCAAATTCTAATGAAAACTCTAAAAGAAAAGAAAAAACTCAGAATATAAATTTTTACACTCATCCGATGTAATCTTATTGTAACATATTCAATTCAAAAGAGTCAATCAGTAGCTTCGAGATTGGGGTGATCTTTTTATGAATAATGTATGTGAATTTCATAAATAATATATACTGATATAAACTTTAAACATCATGACACTACAACGATTTTTGATAATGAAATAATATTAGTTCATCATAGTATTTGGAATATTTTATTGTAAATACCATCAATTTATAATTGAAAACCAGACTCGAACTTTTCTATTCTTGAACATCTTCTCCTTTACGCAACCATCTTTCATAATCGTAACCATACCAAACAAATACAATACATATATATTACAACAATGATGTTAAAAAAATATAAAATATTTCATTCAATTAATTGTTAAAGGTCGCAAAAAACACCCCTTGTCACAAAACTTCTAGGCTTAAGTATTACTCAAAGTATGTTATTAAAATATTGTAGTACACCTATATTTCCACCTATAAATTGTTTTTCAATTCTCGTATAATCATTTTCTAAGATAATAATTTGTAATATTTAACTACTTTTGATAGTTATATACGGAAATCATAGACATCTCTCTCTCTCTCTCTCTCTCTCTCTCTCTATATATATATGTGTGTGTGTGTGTGTGTGTGTGTGTGTGTGTGTGCATTCACTCCATTTTTTATTGTTGCGTCAAGAGTGTTATAAAGTGTAACTATAAATTGGTACATTGAATAATTTATTGAGAGTCACAAAAATGAAGTAATTTAAAATTAATATAATTACACATGTATATTTTACGTTTTAGTTTATAACATGACATAATATTTACAAATATATCAATCATTAATTTAAATTACATCATTTAAATGATATTGTAAATAAATTATCTATCTGCTACGCTACGTGTTATCTTCTCATTAAAATACTAAGCGTAAATTATAAGGACTACTTCTCTTGTGTACGAGTCGTTGAATAAGCACCGACCAGCATGTTGACTGGTCACCCCGTCCCCAATAGGTAGGAGCATTGGCTCACTAATCTGGGAACAGAAAGTCTAGGGGACCGGGGGAATGGGAACGAGCCAGCGATCGGGTCTATTTTTTTTTTTTTTAAATGACTCTCAAAAAATAATTTTGATTTTTTAAAATTAATTTTTTTTTACATAATACAGTGATTTATGTGTGATTTAGATATATATAAACAAACAGTGTTTATAGTCTGTTCAATACTATTTGTTTATATGCATTCAAATTACATCTAAATCACTGTATTCCGTAAAAAATTTAGTTCCAAAAAATCAAAATTATTTTTTAAGAGTGATATAAAAAAAATAAAAAAATTAATCAGTCACTAGTCCGATCCCCATTCAACGGTCCTCTAAGAAAAACTCATCGGGGAAACAGCCATTATTTATTTGGGTATTCTAGGGCCTGTTTGGGTTAATAGAAAAAAGGTGCAAGTCGAATCCCATGTCAAGCTGTTTAAAGTATCTAAACTTTTGAGTTGATACTTATTTACAAATATAACTTGTTTAAATATATTAAATACATGACCAAAATGGATACACCATCCTAAGGAGACTAACAAAATTTGACAAGGACAATTTCAATGGGAAAAAAATTAAAGTTTCACATTAGTAGCTTGTTTCAAACTAGCACGTGATATAATACTCCTTAGTCCTACTCCATGAGTCCTTTGAGTGTGGGGCACGAATAAAAACACTCAGCACAATAAGTACCAGCCAATGTAATATAATACTCCTACTACAATCCTTTGAGTGGCTCATATAATAGTCGAGTATTAGATAGATATAACTTAAATAGGGGAGACAGATCCAATCAAAAAATTGGTCCAAGATGAACCAAGTCAGATCAAAATAGTTGATTTTTAAAAAATTAATCAAATTACTGAATTTACTGGTTGATAAATTTTGATTTTATAAGTTATATGGAGAAAAGTAATCCAAGGAATGTCTTGATTAAGATTAGTTATGGTAATTTTATACAAAATTTAAAATTAATTAATTTTTTTTTTATAAAACCCTAAAATAAAAATCTTAACCTTAAGTGACTACCCCGTTTTATTAAATAGTTTTAGTTAAACTTAACTAAATCATGTGTTAAATAACATTTTTCCGAGTCATATGACTATACTAAGAAGAATATAAATATAAATAATTTACATTTACTTAGTAAGACACTTGGACTAGTCTAGAAGATTAGAAGTTACTTAGAGAATCATAGTTAATGTTATGTTTGAATTGAAAAAATGAAAATAACACTGAACTAATTTATATTTATAGAATAAAAAAATTATATTTAGTTATTCTATTAAAATAAAATTAGACCATTATCATCTTTTCTAAATTTATGAATTTTATTCCTTAAAGAAAGATATGTAATACTCATTCCAACTGAAATAAAATGAATTATTTTAGTCTTTATTCCATTTTTCCGTCCATTTCATTCCTTTAATTAATCCAAACGTATCAAAAGGTTATTTATTAGTTCAGCCTCTTTGCTTTGCGACCTTCTCTCAACCCTTCCGATCTCAAATGTTTAATTATTCATTTTTCTTTCTCCCTCCAACTTCACTTATACCATCTCTCATATTCCTAGTGGTATGTAATTATGTATATGCCTAAAAGTTATATATATATTTTTCAGGTTTTTATAACTTATGTATGTATAGTTGTATACTACAATACGAATTCAGTTTATTTTTCTCAAGTTTCTTTGGCTAAGCAAGTTTCGTCCGATTTCCAAATTTTAAAAATACATCTAAATTTAATTTTTAATTTGGTAATATATATATACTAGCTGTAGGTTGTTCAAACAAAGAAGAAATTGATTTTTAATTTTGGCCAAGCAAGTTTCTTAATTTTACCTTAAGCATCAGTTTAATTATGAACTTTGCATTTAGCACTCAAACGGATTAAAAATTGTACTCCATCTCATTCACCCAATTTAGAAATGATGGCAGGCATATTCTATAACCATTTTCCTTCATGCTATTTAATCTTTTTGCATACCAACCTTTTCTGTTGTTTGCACTTTGCAGTAAGAAATTTTGAATAATTCATTTTCAAAACTAATGTATAGAATCTCATTTCAACAAGGGAACTTTTATTTTTGGATAAAATGCAATTTAACATCTATGGTTTTAACGATATTGCATGCCACCACCTGTGTGGCTGTAAAATCTCCAAATTATCACGTATTGTTGCGTTTTAATTGCATACAACCTCCTGCTCAGTTTTCCGTCTTAACCTCGTTAAAAAAGATGGCTAATCTTTAAGACACATAAGCATAATAAGCCAAATAAAATACAAAACATCAACGTTAAAAAATAAATAAAATAATTAATTAGACTGGGTATTTTGGGTTGAAGTCAAAATAAATAATCTACCTTATGCAACTTCATGGATTCATGGTACTGCGGTGATTTTGATAGAATTCTCTCACAAACAAATTAACCTACTGTGATGACAGGAGGAAATTACGTTACCAGATCAACGTGCTCTCATTTTAGTAAATGTTTCCATTTGTGTTCTTTATCAATTTCTTCTTGATTGATGGCTAACGAAAGTACACTAGAAGGCACAAAACCTTTATGTAAATAAATAAAGTTGTAACATTAATGTTGGCAATATTAGTAATTTTTTTAAACATTAATACATATTTTAACATTATTATTTTTGCTTTAATAATTTTTAACATTAAGAATTTGATGATGCATGTGGATAAGAGATATCAATGATTATTATATATATATATATATATATATATATATATATATATTTTTATTGCGTTTCATTATTTTTTAAAATTTTGTTTGCCATTTTATTTATTTAATTTCAATTAATTAAATATAATTCAGGATTATATTTTAAACACTAAAAAGACTAAATTTATGAACTTGATAATTTATGGACTATAATTTTAATTATATTTAAATAAGAGAGTAAGAAAATGATTAGAATTTTTTTGAATTCATTGATTATTCTAATTTTTTTATATTATAATTCACGGAATAATTTATCTGCTGAAAAAATTAAAAATTAAAAAATATTTAATGATGTTGTATGGACTAAATATAATTTATGAGAGATAATTTAGCTGACGAAGATGTTCTCACAAAACAGTCAGCTTCCAAACGGCAGATTCTTTTTACAATTCCACCCTCGCCGTTAACACCCCCCTATAAATAGTATTTCGCTGGCAATTGTTTGCCCTGCTTTACAGACTTCCCAACGACAACAATAAGATCAAACACAATCAACATCGAAAAAAACTCGAAACCAAACCCTTTAATGCCATTAAATAATTTGCCCTAAACTTCAATTTTTCCAAAATTCATGTCAATGGCCGCCACCACCGACACCAACCCCACCATACCCGCAGCCGGCAAAAATTCTACCAGAAAGGAAGGCCAAGGGCTTTTATTAGGCCGATATGAAATCGGAAAACTCCTCGGCCATGGCAGCTTCGCCAAAGTCTACCATGCCCGAAACATCAAAACCAACGAAAACGTAGCAATCAAAGTCATCGACAAAGAGAAGATCCTCAAAGGCGGCCTAATTGCCCACATCAAGCGCGAGATCTCAATCCTCCGCCGCGTTCGACACCCCAACATTGTACAGCTTTTCGAAGTTATGGCCACCAAATCGAAGATATTTTTCGTAATGGAATATGTTAAAGGCGGCGAGCTCTTCAATAAAGTCGCCAAAGGCAGATTGAAGGAGGAAATTGCCAGAAAATACTTCCAGCAGCTAATTTCAGCTGTCGGATTTTGTCACGCGCGTGGGGTGTTTCATAGGGATCTTAAGCCTGAAAACATCTTGCTTGATGAAAATGGGGACCTTAAGGTTTCGGATTTCGGGCTCAGCGCTATATCGGAGCAAATTCGCGGGGATGGATTGTTTCATACTTTTTGTGGGACGCCGGCTTATGTTGCGCCGGAGGTTTTGGGGCGAAAAGGGTATGATGCGGCTAAGGTAGATTTATGGTCTTGTGGGATTATCTTGTTTGTTTTGATGGCTGGTCATTTACCTTTTCATGATCAAAATATAATGGTCATGTATAAGAAGATTTATAAAGGGGAATTCCGATGCCCCAGATGGTTTACCCCTGAATTAACTAGGTTATTGACTCGCCTGCTTGATACTAATCCTGAAACCCGGATAACAATTCCGGAAATTATGAATAATAGATGGTTTAAAAAGGGGTTTAAACATATTAAGTTTTATATTGAGGATGATAAGCTGTGTAATGTTCAGGATGATGTTGATGATGGTATTGAGTATTCATCAGATACGTCTATGTCTGAATCGGAGTCCGAAATGGAAACTAGGAGGAGGCTAACGAGTTTGCCAAGACCGGCTAGCCTGAATGCTTTTGATATAATTTCAATGTCGTCTGGGTTTGATTTGTCGGGTTTGTTTGAGGAGAGAGGGGAGCACTCTAGGTTTGTGTCAGGGGCACCTGTGTCGAATATTATATCCAAATTGGAGGAAATTGCCAAGGTGGTTAGTTTTACAGTGAGGAAGAAGGATTGCAGGGTGAGTTTAGAAGGGTCCAAGGAGGGAGAAAAGGGGCCATTAACAATTGCTGCGGAGATATTTGAATTGACACCATCGTTGAGGGTGGTAGAGGTGAAAAAGAAGGGAGGAGACAAAGGAGAGTATGAGGAATTTTTTAACCGTGAACTGAGGCCGGGAATGCAGAATCTTATGATGTTGGAATCTGCAACATCTTCACATTTGCCTTCGGATACTGAATAGGGGAAAAGAGAGAGAAAGGTATGTTTTTTCTCTATGCCTTATGTTCTTTATTTGTGGCTTTTGGTTTGATAAAGTTTTATCATTGGTTCTGTAAATTGCTACTTCGTTGGAGATTCATAGATACCTGTATCTGTATTTTCTTCTCCTTTTTCAAATGCTACATGAAATTACTGTAATAATGGAGCACATGTTTGGACCTATGTTAGTTGCTAGGTGGATTACTAATATTTTCTTCTTTTGTGATTATATACTGATAATGTGGAAATAAATTTAAACATTTATCTTAACTCTAGATAGTTTACTGCATATTATCCATGAATGTAGATATCTATATTAATGAGCAAAAGGTGTTCTCGCAAATGCAAGTTGTAGATCAAGTAGAGTTGTGTCTCTGCTTAACACAAAATACTTTCTACTGATCACTGGGTTCTACATTAGTTATGAACTTAGTATTCAGATCATATTATGTAAATTGATAACTACTATCAAAATATTATAAATATATTAATTTGAGAATGTAAACGGGCACAACTTTACGTAGGGATGCACAATTTCTGCAATGTTTTGGCTGCTACGAGTATGCCAACAATTATGGAAATTCAATTGGAAAACTTGCATTCTTCCAAACAACGCCCCAAATACATAGAAGTGGGGATCCAGAAACCTTTAGGGCCTAAGATATTGAAGTTGATAGCTGTATAAGCTACACTAATGAAAATAATCTCTCTTGATGTCAATTAGGAGGTATTGAGATTTGATTAGAACTTCAGGTTGAGAAATTTTTGCTAGTGGATATCAACTTATTGTGTTTCTCTGTCTTATGCTCTATTTAGGAAAAAGCATTCCTGCTTGGTTTATCTGTTGGATTTGTCTAATTTAAGCAAATTCTGAACTGTTAGACAACATTTTTGACGTCTAAAATGAAAAAGAGAAGTGCTTTTCTCTATACTTAATTTGGAAAAGGTTGGATAGGGGAAGGAGGGGCAAGAAAAATCTAGAAAGATTTGCAGTCTGTTGGGTTAATACTATGTGCATGAATGGATCCAATTGCTTGGGTAACATGTGCGATATAATCTGAATGATTCATTATCCTGTTTGCCTATTTCTGTTACAATGTTGACCAATTTTAGATTGATGTTGCTCTAAAAAAAGAGTTGGAAATGTTCTTCTTAACATCTTTAATTCCTTTGAATTATCAGACTGGAGTATGCAGCTGCTCAACATCCACATTTGATTGTTTATACCTGATTGCTTGTACACAAAAGATACATGTGGCTGAAGGACGAAAACCACTTGATATATACGTGCATGTCAGCATGTTGATAAGCATTAACTGAAACAGAAAACTTCTTTTCTTCTACTAGAGATGGTGTGGATGTTTCGTTGAGGATGTAAAAGCTGATTGGAGAATTAGAGAAGAGAGCTGTATTTGTGATCACGTTTGGTGAAAGTTTAATCTATAGATAGGTTGACACCTGGCTTTAACACTGGTAAGCTTTCAGCCTTTGTAAGACAGTTGTTGTATCTATCATCATCTAACGTTAAATATATCTACAATTTTTTCCATTCAGTTCATGATCCTTTTTATACTTGCGCGTGGAAGATGAAATTCTTGTCCTTAATCTCCCTGGTTGTGCTTTATGTTTTCCTCTCATCTTGCTTAACTGAAAATGCCATCCAGTTTTGAGTTCACATAGTCCTATCGTAGTTGTAGTTTAGGTTGGAAGCTTTACTTCCAACTTTTTGAGGTAAGCCATCCATGTTTCTTCTGTTCAGGGTGATGCCACCTTGATCTGGGAAACCAAATATATAATGTAGGGGTATTTTAGTCATCATTATGGATTTTAAGATCAGATTTCTAGTAGGGTAAACAGTTTTTCTGCACTAAACTTCGAACATGTTTGTATTATTGGTAGCGAATCTGTGAAAAAACGTATTGGAGTGGAAAAATCGAGAATTTGAAATTTTATGGGACCCCACATGAGTGCCTACTTGAAAAACACACGAATTACTATTTACAAATTACTAATTAGTTTGTGATGGTAATTCAGTGTTGTGAAGCTATACGACACCTTGTTGAATAATGTACATATGTTTGTTAATTTCTTGAAATTTTACTTGTTCAGTTGTTTGGCCGGATGTTTGAACTTTAATATCTCTTTTTGATGCATTGCATCACATGTTGCTGTTTTGTTAAACCATGGAAATCTTATACCCTACTGTTGTATTTTCTTTTTCCCAATCATTTTTGTAGTTAGTTTCATTGGATGCTGTCTTTTAGCATAAAAGAAAATTTGAGAAATAATTATACTCTAAATTGGTGGGTATTATTGGCTGATAACTGAACACAAGAAGGATCTATAAGAACGAGCACATTGTGAAGACTTGCTTACTAATAAACCATGCATAAGATTTACGATGATTTGATTCTCTTAATTTTTACTAATTGTTAATAATAAACTTTTAGCATAGTTCTATTTGATTATAATTTATTATCAAACCGAAAACCATTCTTGCCATGAGAAGGAAGGAAGGAAGGAAGGAAGGAAAGGAAAGGAAAGGGAAGAGGAGAAAATATCCAAGAAGCATAGATCGAGTATTCTTTGATGGTGGAATGAGGAAGACATGCCTTAGAATATTTTTGTACACCTCAATCATTTAAGAACAAAGTATATTGTGCAGCTTATTGAGCCTTGTTGTTGCGCAATTATGAATGGCGGGGGTTGGTCTCTCTCTTGTTTTTGTTTCCTTCAGGCAGGCAGACATTTTGTGACAACTGGTGCAGCTTCCATATGAATAGTGGGGGTTGGTCTCTTTCTTGTTCTTGTTTCCCTCATGCAGGCTTTTTCTGACAACTGGTGCAGCTTCCATTTCCACAATTTCGTACCTACATGAAACTGATCATTGCCAAACCAATGGTTCCAAGATTCCAGTCAACTCAACTAATTTAACACCACTAGTGTGTTTTTTTTGAATTCCCCTTATTTTGTTTAGGAAGAAAAAAAGTATGTTTTTGGGTAAGGAATCCCACATATATATATATATATATATATATATATATATATATATATATATATATATATATATGTATTCATGGAATAAGAATTTCACAAGCATAACTAGGCTGCAAACGAACTGAACCAAACCGAACTTTGATGAGCTTGAACCAAACTTGAACATTAATAATTGAACTCGAACATGTTCGTATAACAAAATTAAATAAATTCACTTTTAAGAGTTTGATCTTGAACATGTTCGTATAACAAAATCAAACAAATTCAATTGTAAAAGTTTGATAGTTCAATTGTAAAAGTTTGATCGTTAGGTGTTTGTGAACATTTTGCAAACTGCTCGCGAATATATTTATTTACGAATATTAATATGTTCGCATATAAAGCTTGTTCGCGAACATATTCAAACTCGACCAAGTTTGCAAACATACTTCATGAGCACATTTGAATCACGAATTTGTCCACGAACATACTTAGTAATCACTACTTAGTAATCACGAATATGATCATGAACATATTTAAATCACAAATAGAACATATTCAAGAACATAAAAAATACTAATCTTATTAAAACAAAATATCATAATATATAAAATTCACTCAACAAATAAATATATAAAAAATAATTACTCTACATGTTTAAAAATATCGAAATGCAATTTTTACAAAGTGATCGCATGAATGCATAATATTTATGTGATAATTATAATATTTTATATTTACCTTTTATTTTGAAAAAAGACTATTAATAAAAGTATTGGTCCGTTGATATTTCTAATCTCGTAATCTTTATCTCTGTTTGACGATTTTAATAACTTAGGTAAGTAACTGTATCATTGATTTAGTGTCATATAATTACTATACGAATCTTAATAACAATTACTATTATAACTTTATATAAGAAAAAATGATTATATTATCATCATATCAAATTATTAGTTATGTAATTGTCCAACACTGTATTATTTTTTATAGTTAAAATACAATATGAAATTCTAAATATAACAATTTTGCTCTTGAGGTCAAAAATAAATTATTTTTGTAATAAATATATTAATTTGGGGGGTGGGAAAGTGTACACTATTATTTATTAATATAAATATTATTCATAATCACTTGTAAATAAACAAATGATATTTTAGAAATGAAAAATAAAAGTTATTACAATTTTAACAATGAATTGACTGAATATATAATACATAACTCATTTAAAATCAGTATGGAGAGTTTTTTTTTTTTTATAAATAAAATACTAAAAAAGGCATGTGAAAAAATCAAGCGAACTTAAACAGTTCATAAAACTCTGCGCAAACCAAATCGATCTCAAACTATTAGGTAAACTTTGCGAACCGAACTAACTAGTTTGTGGACATGTTAAATCGATCAATTGAACATAAAATTTTGTGCGAGCTAGATTTGATAACGAAGTCGAACCGAACCTTATCGCACTGAATTTGAACAAAATCGAACATGTTCACAAATAATTCAATTTATTTACAGTCCTAAATTTACACAATGCTGTAATTTATTGCAAACATCAAAGTATTTTTTTGTAGCTAAAAAAGCAATAGATTTGTTGTGATTTTTGAAACCCTTCGCATGTTTTATGCATATAGGTCTAATAATGTGCCATTTAATATTAATTATTTAGAGAAGACCCAAAGGAGAACATATATTCTCAAGGCATCAATACGCGGGTCCTACAAGAATCTAAATTTGCTCTAAATTGACCATACTTAATGAAGTTAACAAAGACTAGCAAATCGCATCACTTGCCCTGAATTCGCCAAACCTTTGGGAATTCTTTAATGGAGGTGTCTAATGTCCATCTCTACCCTACAAAAAAACAAGTAGGGCATGTGAACTAACTTGTTCATTGGCAGTTAGTAGTACAACTTGTGGACTTTAGATGGATGTCACGGGGAGTTATTTTTTGAATATTTAAATGAACGTTAGCATTATATAGGAACAATTTGTTGTAATTATCATAGTTAGTTGGACATTTCAAAACATCATTTTAGATATTTCATTTAGTTTTGTCACTTTATTAATTTTACTAATGATAAATTTAACTTTTCATAATTTTGTTATTCAAAATATTTTGAATGATTTGCATAATTTATTTAACTAGATGTAGTAATCGCATTAGAATAATAAATTTGAAAATACGTGAGATCGAATCACATCAAATTTTCATACTCAAGTTTAAAATCGTAGACATGCGACATATGTCCTGAGTGATCCAAGATAAATTTACACAAAAATTATATTTAAAAATATTATTAATAATTTAACTTAAATTTTTATACATATTAAATTATTATGGATATTTCGATGTGAAATAGAGTGTTATGTCTGTGTATGTAAAATTAAGTTCAAAGTAATATTATGAAGGTGATTCGAATTGTGGACGAAACTAAACGTATAATGTGAGCTTGCTCTATGCAACTTTTTGATGGGCCACACTTGATGTGAATTATTGTATTGAGCCTCTCAGATGTATTAGGAAAAATAAATTCAATTAGATATATGAAGCAATATTCCATTGGAAAAAGTGGATCCCATTATCGAACTGCCAAACTTAATATAAATATGAAGATGTGCCTGCGGCTCTGGTAGTCACAAATAAAATACTAGCAATGTTGAAGAACTGTACTAGTATCTATATATTCAATTGATGAAATAATGCGCTTTGATTTGATTGGTTAAATCGACTTAATCAGAGGATTAAAGTTCAAAATCTGTCATACTTTTTGTTGTGTTGATTGGCTTTTTGTGGGTTGTTTTGGTCCATCTCTACCACTATCAACTGGCATCACTTGGAAGCAAACAACAATGTACTCCCTTAAGTTCTCAAAATTAGAGTTTCAAGTTAATTTTAAGAGAACTTTTCTCAATTGTCCCTCGTCCACGATTAAAATTATTATACTGAGATTAAATAAAAAGTTATTAATGAATATGTCTATCAATTCATATCTATCAAGTTGTAGAATAAGAATTTATTTAAATTAAGAATAAGTCTATATATACAACATTCAAATACAAAATAATAAAAGTAAAGTATTGTACGAATTTCAATATTATGCCATATTTTTTAATAGTTAATATGAATATAGTATTCGGATATTGTATAATTATTTTTAAATTAATCATATGTCAGGATCTATATTTGAACTTATGACACGAATTACAAAACCCTTTTTGAGAGAGTCACTACTACAAAACAGTAAAAAGATAACACTTAAACAACAAAGTTTTTATAAAAAACGTTGTGATATTTTTTTTCACAACGTTTTTTTAAAAAACGTTATAGATACATATGCAAAAACGTTATGTATTTATAAGAGACAATATTTGGTTTTAAAGTTATAACGTTTTCTTAAGGAAAACGTTATCTATTTAAAAAACACGGAGCTTGAAAAAATCGCGCGGAAGTAAAAACTTAAAATTAAAACACGGAGCATATATATATAATTTTTAATTATCAAATGAACAAATTTCATAGGTGAAAAAAATGTTTTCTCTCACTAAACTTTTTCCTCCCTCTTCTCTCTTACCCTTACCCTAGTCGCCGCACTCCTTCCTCCCTCCATTTCTTTTGCTCTTCTTTTCCTATCTTCGTGACCCAGACTCTCATTCCCTCTTCTTTCTCTGTTCCCAGATGGATGGTTAATCGCATCTTTCAGCGGGTAACTCCAGTAGCAGTCCCTCGAGGGACCTATTCTCGAAATTTGGGGTTTCTAAACTTACCTCTCTTGAAATGGTTGAATCGGAACCGATACCTCTTGATATTTCTGCTGATTCAGATGATTCTTTGTCTTCATTGGTATTTACTTGGTAATTCATCAAGAAGTTTTGTTCACATTTTTACGTTATTTATGGATATTGCTTTATAAACGATTCTGTTGTGCTGCTAAGTAGCCTAAACGGCCTACTGATATTGCTTTATTAATGATTATTTGAGCTTAGTTTTGGGTGGCTTTTATTGATGGTGCATGTTGATGTTAATAGAGCCTCATCAATTTCTCAGACAGGTGACTAAAGATATATTGCTATTAGCTGACACGTTTTTGTGACTAAAGATGCAAAGTATATTTTTGTGCAGGGCCTTTAGTAGCCGTTCCTTGTAGAGGAGAGAGAGTCCCTCTGGGTCACATAGAACAAGTATGCTTCCCTTTCTCACTTTAGAATCAACATTAGCTTAAATTATCTTGTTTAGAACTTTTGTTTGATTTTTAATATACATTTCTGTACCATGATTCTACAGTTAGAGGCATCAACAAATCAGGAACTTGGACCAACAAATTCTCCTGTTTAATCTTTCTTCCAAGATCCTTTGTCGCGTTGTTCATATTCAGTTACTGGTAATTTCCATATTTATTTTTCTGGGGACTTGTCTTTGCTTTCTTTAATGTTTATTCAATTCCATGAATGAACTCCAAGGGATGCACCATAAGCCTGGAGCATGAAGTTGATTACCAAGTATTGCATAGGAAGCAGAGTTGAAAGAGCCTCGCACAGAGAATGAACACAATATGTTTGATAAAAGTCCTCAGACAAATGTTGAAAAATCTGAATTAGTGAATCGGGGGGCTAGCTCTCGCATTACCCTAAAGCACTTTGAAGTGGGTTCAACCTCTAAGAATACCCTGGAAGAAGGGGAAATTTTAGTTTCCTCTAAGCTAGATGTAGTTGCCTTTAAACTTATAAGAATTCTATGATATTAATTATGTTTCTGAAATGAATTTCTTTGTTGATTTTTATTTCTCATAAGGGATTGGTAGTTTGCAAATGTTGAGTTCTATAATGCTTCAGAATCTCAAAGTAAGAACAATAATAATAAACCTAAATTTATTGAAGTGCTCCAAAAGGTATTTTAAAAAGGAAAAGTAACTTAGTAGATTACCAGCTAGTTAATATGTTACATCAAAGGTAAGTTTAAAGGTAAGTTTAGTTTCCTTTAAGCTAGATGTAGTTGCCTTTAAATTTTGTCGTGATTAATTAATGATCTAATACCATAGCTTTTCACAATATATTTTACAGTAGTTTAAATTGCCTATCCATTTTAAAGTCTTGGAATCTGAGCAATGTGTGTATGTTGATCGGGTACATAATCAGATGTTCTGATAAATTCTGTGCAGATCACTCTCGTTATCAACACAACGCGACAAGAACCTGTCCAAGCTAACGAAACTTGTTGTAAATAATAAAAGATTTGATGGCAGAACCCAAGACTCACCAGAAACACTTTTTAAGCAGGTGATTTAATCTCCGTCCGAAAACGTGTGTGTGTGTATATATATATATATATATATATATATATATATATATATATATATATATATATATATATATAATTTTTCACAGCGGTGGAGGTTCTAACTTTTAACATGAAGTATTTACTCTCGAATTGTGATTTTCTGGCAACTTTTTGTTCACCAATCACCATATCGTTATTTTATCTGGATCATATATCGGTGTATTTTGCGTATAGTTGATTTGTTCCCTTTGACCGTTATAGTCTATTTTTACTGATTCAAATCCCCTTCATCCTGTCCCTCATCCTCAGCATGCAGACAACACACACATGCACCAAAAATAAACAGAAAAGAAAATAGAAAGAAATAAAGATCAGTAAGGGGGGTAAGTTGATGAACGACCTTTCTCTCCACCTTATCTCAGTGGTTCAATTATTTTTGTTGCTAGTTTGCCCAAAGAAGGGAAACATTGAAAATATGGTTTGGGATCTTATGTTATTTTTGGGTATGGTTTCAATAGATGTAGAGAAAGAAAGAAAAGAGGACAGCCAAGTTTTACTAATATTTACTTAACCTAGTTACTAATTATTGTTATCATAAAAAATATCCTAAAAATTGGAAGCCTAACATCAGTAAAATAACTTTTTTAGTCTTTGTACTCTTTTTTTAGTTTCATTTTAGTTCTTATATAATTTTTATTTTGTAATTGTCTCTGTATAATTTTGTATTGAGTAATATCATCAATAGATGTAAGAGGTAATAACATGGCTTTAAAAAAAATGACATGGCTTCATCAATTTTAAAATGGTTGTATTTATGCTCTATCTTCATTTGTGGTCTAATAATGCTAGAATCCAGAAATCTTTTTCTTGTTCCTATATTTGCTCAACAAGCACCTGCTAGCATCATCTCATGCCTTTCAGTTTCTTTTTCTAATCTTATGTTTTTATATTCTTATTTGGCAATGAGAATGTCTCTGTAGTTTTCTTAGTCATCCTCATCATTGAATCAATTAATTCACTTTTTTTCTTATATATTTTATTAACTTTTTAATTTGATATCTTGCTGTTGTGTACCAAATTATGATTTGTAGGGGAGAGTATGGAATTTGGACAGCTTTCTTGGCACTTCTTTTACGTCTCTTCTTCCATATCCTTGGTACATTCTTTATTGCCATATCAAATATTTTTTTTGTATTTGAATTAAAAATGATGCAATCACTGCTTGGAATTAGCTATAACTTGTGAACTTATTTTCTGTTCCTACTTGGTTTAGTTTTAAGTACCTTATTTTAATACCTTCCGAGTGACTGCCTTATATGCTTTACTTATTGGATTTATCCTTTGTATATTTTTTGTTGTCTTTATGAAGCTTACAATTTTTTAAATTAAGACTACTAGAGAAATGAAAGGACCATTTTATCCCTCCTTGTTACAGAATGCGTACAGGTTTTATCATTTTATCTGTTTTGTCTTATTTAGTTGTTCAGACCATGATGATGGCTGAGTTTGGTTTGGAGATGCAGTTTAGTTGTTCTGTTTTGCAGTTTTGGGTTGATTGTGGTTTGTTTGTGGGTGTGTTGTGGTTCGCTAACATTCTAATTTGTACTAAACTTGGCTAATTAGTCTACAGTGGGAGACTGACTTTTTGTTATTTTATTTCAGTGGGATAAGACAAATGGATTAACGTACACACAAGAACAAATTGACGAAGTACGGGGTGAGTGGGCAGCTTATGTGAGCAGCTACATGTAAGCCTCGAGTTAACAGTGGATGTACATGTTTAGATGAATGTATTTTGGGAGTTAACGGTGGGTGTACAGGTTAATTTAGATGAATGTATTTTGGGAGAAGACTTTTTTGCACATGATTAGGTAGTAGTGAACCACAGTTAGTTTGGTATATTTTGTGGATAGTTGGTATATTTTGTGGATGTAGTAATTTGAAACTGTAAACGTACGGTATTATTGGATGTATTTTGAAACTGAGAATGGTTGATACATTTTGGTTTTAAATGAGAATTTAGAGTTTTTTTTAGCTATATATCATTGCTTAAACGTTGTGTAATGTATAAACAAAGATATATTACAACATTTTTATGTTACACTACAAAATTTTAAAAACGTTGTCTAAACGTATTACAGTACATGACATCTTATAAACGTTGTATAAATTAGTCTAAAGGTTGTGTGATGTATTAAAATACAACGTTTTATACCAGAAAATGTTGTGGAATGATACCATCTACAACGTTTTCAAGCATCTTAGTATTTATTTAAAGACAATGTACAACGTTTTTTAGTAAAAAACGTTGTATTATGAGCCAACTACAACGTTTTAAAAACGTTGTATAAAATGTGTCAAATAGATGACACCCTTAACCTCGACGTTTCTGGGAGAAAATTACAACGTTTTTTAGGTGTTATCTTTTTACTGTTTTGTAGTAGTGAGTGAATAGTGTGTTACTTTAAAATTTTGTTATTGGCAATAAGTTTGTAGGTTTAAATTTGTTTGAGAATTGATATTTTCATAAGTAAAAATAATAATTTTATAAGTTTTTCTCTCACGTAAATGTAAGATCCATTTACTATTTATGTGGGAGAAAGCTTGTAGAATTATTATTTTTATTTGTAAAAATATTAATTTTCATTTGTTTTTCAGGGAAAAGAAGTTGTATTCTTCAACTTTGGTTGATTACTTGTGAATATAAAGGGGACTAGATTTTTGTAAAAGAATTTTATGTGACCGAATTTTATGTTCAGGCCCGAATATATAGACTCCTATTATATGAAGATACATAAAGATAAACAGAAAGATTACTACAAGATCTTCAACTCATATCACAATACATTCACGTTGGTTCAATATTCCCCGCAAGCCAATGGGTACCTAGAGACCACATTAAGCTTATCGCGATTGCAAATTTTATTTTGATGGCCGCAGGTCAACAACATTATCTTTCAATGGAACAAATTGAACAGATAGTAGCTTCCTAGAGACCAACTCTCGTACAAAGTGGTAATCAATCTTTATTATTAATTGAAATATAGCACAGTTACACAGAAATCAGATGAAAAGAGAAAAAATAAGAACACACGATATACCCAAGTCTACTAATTTGGCTAGTCTTATTTATATGATTTATTCATTAGATATCTCACATGTTTTATAGTGTTTTACACACCAAACAATATTTTATAATAACTAAAAAATCCTAATTGTTATAATATGGGCTCAACCCCAGACTATTAATAAATTTCCAAGCTTAATTACATCTTGCACTTGACTTTCAGGAGCGTTGCTCCTTTGCAACCCCCACCTGGTAGTGGCCGTTAGTCATATGTAGAAGTATGAGTGAATCCTAATACAAATATATGAAAATAATCACTCATTTCCAATTTTCCATCACATGTTCCTAAGAAATTTAATATCTAGAGTGTTAATGAACAGATTGATTACCATTCCAGTCAGACTCTTGTAACCGCTCTATTGAACTCTGAGATATTTGTTTCTACTTATAATTCTGTTAAATAGTACTTAATCTAATTTCGTAGAACTATTGATATACTGTATTAGTATTTATTTATAAAATTTCAGGCAGCTGCACAATGTCATGCGAGCATGGCTAAAAGCTCTATTCTTTAAAGATAATTGGAAAAATTAAGAGAAACAATACGTGAACGTAACTGATGGCACTAATTAAAGGCTCATGTACTGAAAAAATTGAAGTCCAATGCCCTCCTCTACATCTGTACTACTACTGTACAAGAAAACCTTTAGAAACTCAACTTTCTTATACCATACGTACGTAGGTAATCATATACCGTATATTGTTCGAAGAAACTTACATTTTGAAATACATATCTATAGGTTAATTAAACAATTTATGCTAAATCAAATTTCTCATTTAATTTGCAACTAATAACCAATTCATATTTCTTTTTGTCAGCTAACACCCTTCAATACGTCAGACCACTCTTTGCAACATTTTTAATTTGCACAGGTATTGCGTGTGCCCCTCAATCTAATTTAACATAAACTTTGAAGAATCATTAAATAACTCCAAAAAAATGGACAAAATGAAAAACAGCATGAAATTAAAATAGGCATAGCAATATCTATCAACATAAGATATATGAACTTCCACCTTTTGTGACTAATTAATTTATATGGTGTTCTTGCTGTGGCTGCAACTGCTGGTCACACCCTTGCCAAGTCCATACTATGTCCTTTAAACAAGGCTTCAATTCTTGGTTACAGAACTTCCTATATTCCATCGTATCACCGGCCATTTTCTTCACCTCAACTACGTGAAACGAAGGCGTTACTTCGAATATTTCTGCATCAATTGCTAGCTGCCCTTTTCTCCCTTCTTTGCTGCCTTGTAATCTCACCGTCCCATCTTCTTTCTTAACCTTAAAACTCTCGGTTCTTGCTACTTGTTCCAGCTTCGACACAATTGTTGACGCCGGTTGTTGTGTTGTGAATCGAGCATTCGATTTTTGACTCATATCTTTCTCAAATAATCCTGATAAATCAAACCCTGGTGACAAAGAAATAAGATCAAAAGCATTAAAGGTTGTTGGTGTCATGGATGTACTTGTTGCTTCATCTTTTGAACAAGAAGAATTGTGCTCCGAATCCAAATCAATTATGCATGGTGTGTTACGATCATCCCCATCTAAATTAGCCTTTGGGATATGAATCTGTTTAAATCCCTTTTTACACCAAGGATTTTGCATGAGTTTGTCTAAGGTAATTCGGGTAAACGGATCCGGATCAAGAATTCTTGAAAGAAGCTTTCTAACCTCCGAAGGAAACCATTGAGGACATTTGAATTCACTTTTGCTTATTTTCCTATACATTTCCATGAGATTCGAATCATGGAAAGGAAGGTAACCCGCGAGTAGAACAAAAAGAATGACACCACATGACCATATATCCGCCTTTTCTCCGTCATACCCCTTCTTGTTAATCACCTCCGGTGCAACATAAGCCGGTGTGCCACACGTGGTGTGGAGGAGCCCGTCTTGTCGTTTTGACTCAAACAAAGCACTCAAACCGAAATCGGAGACTTTTAGGCTACCGGATTCATCAAGAAGTAGGTTTTCCGGCTTTAGGTCACGATGGTACACACCACGGCTATGGCAAAAATCAACGGCTGCAATTAATTGTTGGAAATATTTTCGCGACGCGTCTTCTTTTAGCCTACCTTTGGCTACCTTGTTGAAAAGTTCTCCCCCTCTAACGTACTCCATGGCCAAATAAATCTTTGTTTTGCTTGCCATGACCTCATAGAGCTGAACAACATTTGGGTGTTTGACAAGCCTCATCACAGATATTTCTCTTTTGATTTGATCTATTAACCCGACCTTAAGAACTTTCTCTTTGTCGATGATTTTAACAGCGAAGCTCTGGCCGGTGTTGAGGTGGCGTGCGTGGTAGACCTTGGCAAATGTCCCTTGGCCTAGCAATCTACCGAGCTCATACTTGTGCATCAATATGGTGCCTTTCTTCTCCATGTTCTTGGAAAAAATAATGGAGAGATGAAATGATAATTTCAGTGCATTTCGATAGAAAAATGTGTATAATTGGCCAACCAACTAGGTGGAGTTGTTAGGAAATTAAATTGGGGAGGAAAAAGGGACAAGGTTACTCTGAACCTTGCCCTGACACAAGGATAAAGAATTTCCCTGCTGAGAAAAAGTATAGAGTAATTTTATGTAACAAAAAAACTTTCATGGTTTAATTCTCAGCCAACATCTAGAAAACCAAGTCTCACCCTTTAAGTTTTGGACAAATATAGTAAATTTTGGTTGATCTCTCTATATATACCTTCAAAATTTCAAAACGATCAATATTTAAATATATATTTGGTATATCTATAATATATGTGGTTATATCTTAATTTGTAGATAGGAAGCTTGATGAACTATATATACTAATCTTGAAAATCTGTTGATTGGTACGAATAGACTGGGAAAAATTGAAGATGAGGAATAAGTGGTGGAGATAGATGAGGGGTACTTGAGCTAATATTAGAAGGAAGGAAGGTGGTGCTACTCATTTCATGCACATGAACACACGTGAAAAATGTACCCTACCTTGGGGACGAGATGATCCAGAGTCCATATCTTAATTAATTGCAGTCCTATAAATTATACTCCATCCGTTCCACGTCCCATTTTTAAAAATTTTCAGTTTTAAAAATGTATTTTTATTTCATGTTTTTGTTAGTTTAGTAGTGATCAATAGCTTGAAATTGAAATTATAATAATAAACATGATAAAATTATGTCATTTTCTATTACTCCCTAATTTGTCCAGTTTTATTTGTTCTAATTGACTTTTATAGTCAAATTGATCATATTTATAATCAAAATTTATTCGTTATAAACACAAAATTATTATCATAAGAAATTATATCTAATATATTATTAATGTCAACTTATTTGATTTTAAAAATTATAATACATTTGTTTAATTAATTATTGATCATAAATTGATTAGTTTGACCATAAAAGTCAATTATGACAGGTGAAGTCGAACGGAGGGAGTACTATTTATAAACAAAAACGAATAAAAAAAATTTAACAAATTAAATGAGACTATTTTTATAGAACAACGAAAGTAAGTGATGATCATGTGCCGGACCACATATATGCAAGTACATCCACAGGCATCACCTTCGTTTACCAAATTTGAATGCATTGTTTTTAGATTACGTGACCATGGGCATCCCAGCGCGTTAGGTTAAATTTTTTCAAACATTATATGGTGCTTAATTTCTTGAATGCCAACTTCAATTCCAAAGTGTTGGAGGGAAACATTAATTCCGTTCCCAAGGTAGGTAGGTACGACAAGAAGGGAGGTAATCGTGTCACTTATACTTCTCACGTAATTAGCTTATCAAAAAGTTTACCTTTTTTAAATGAAAGGTCCAACAATCTATATCATTTGTTAATGCTCCCCCTCAAATATAATTTTATGAGAAAGAGACAAATTAAAATATATTTGTACTATTTAATTAATTAGAAAGAAAACATGAAATCGAAAAAATTTGAACTAAATACTTTACGCACTCAGAATTTTAATACCATATTAAATAATTAACTCATTTAAAAACTTACATTTTTATAGAAAAAGCCCACCGATGTATATCGTTTGCTAATAGTACTTGAATCCTTGACTGTGTACTGATTTGGGATCCATATTTTATAAAGTTATCACACTTTTTAACATATGTAAGTTGATAATATTTTGTTGCATTCGCTATAAATAATATTGCATCTGACTTACAGAGATTACTAGCAGACATAAATATCATATGAAACTTTTGTTATAAAATATAATAAAAAGTTATATGAACTCATGCATGGTTACTTCATGGATTTAAGCTCATTTAACAATTACCTCTGTCCCAAAATTGAATGTCTTCAAAGTTGTCACTTCCACAGATCTTGCCCTTGCTCTTCCTCTTCCTCCGACTCTTACTCGGGGCCCTTTCGCTTATTCTGGCCGATAATTAGCTAGAAAAATAGATGTGCAAGTTGGTTGTCGCACCTTGGACCACATTAAGTTATACATATATATGCCAAGTGGCATGCATATATACCATGAAATTGTGATATTACCTTTATATTATTTTAGTAGATCACATGCATTTAATTGCTGTCCACATGTAAAATCAGCGTCATAAATTGCCTCAACCATCAAAATCAATTGACAATAAGTGGAAGTTATATATTTGAAATCCAAATTTTAGTTATCACATAAAATTTTATATTTCAACATCTCTCTTTCATATATGACGTAATTTTAAGCTAAATATATAAATAATTTTAATTAAGTGATATAAAATATACGAGTCGTTGAGTCTACACATGAATCATGAATAGAATTGTCCGATATGAGCCTATATCTCAAAACATCCCTTTACATATAGTGTAATTCTAAACCAAACATGTAGACAATTTTAATTAGGTGACGTGGAATATGTGAGCCGTTGAGTCTAGACATGTATAAAGTTGCCCGATATGAGACTTTATATCTCAATATGTCCCTCACGCGTGGCGTAATTTTAAGTCAATTATGTGAATAATTTTAAATAGGTGACATGAAACATGTGGGCTACTAAACCCGCACATATATAAATAGTGTATGCTTTAATACCATATCAAAATATTCAATTTAAAATTAATTAATAATTAATGAAATAGTTATATATATATATATATATATTAAACCTATGAGTCTTAATTATCCGATGTAAGCTTTTATATCTCAGCGCATGTTCAGTAGCCAAGGGACCATTAAAGTCTGTCTGGCTCTTTATCTCTGTCTTTAGTGTTATCTGTACTCATTGAATTGGATTGAGTTTGGAATAATGTCCAAGAAGTGTTGCATAGATCTCTGATAACTTAATTTGTTTGTATTTGGTACTTGTCACTTACTTTTGTTTGATGGGGTTCAAGTTATAATTAAGGACCAGCTCTAACATACCCGCAAGTTCTCTCTCTCTCTCTCTCTGTGTGTGTGTGTGTGTGTGATGAAATAAATATGCCCATAATCCACAAGCTAATTAAGTCAATTCTTTGTGATGAGCTAGGAGGCTCCTTGATTATGTATTTTGGTTGCTGTTAATTAAATTAAATACTCTTTTCAAAAATTAAGGACATATATTTTTATAGTTTTAAAATTAAAGATTTATTTTTATTTTAAGAATACAGAGTACGTAAAAATTGACATTATATTTTTAACTTGTCATTATTTTTTTACTATAATTTCTAATATCACACGATAATTATTAAATGCATAATTAATATCAAGAGTATGTTTAAAAATATAAAGTCATTTTAAAAAATCATCTTTTAAAAACATATTTCTAATTTTAAAACCGAAAAACTACATCTGAAGTTGGTTAGGGAATAAAAGAAGAAAATATAAATATAAAGACCAACAGGAGCCATACACGCCTATAGCCGGTCATTTCTTTCGTCCATGTCAAAGAAAGGTGAAAGGATCATAGTTGTGTATATATATATATATATATATATATATATATGAGACTGTATTCACAACAGTTGGTTATTGGGCTATTATTTTGGCAACTAAAATAGATGACATTTTTGCTGTAGAAATTCTTGTCGCGCTAGAGCCTCTAGCGGCGGACCAAATTTTTTTTCAAAACTGCCGCTAAAGACTCTAACGATATGAGCTTTTTTAAGTTAATTTTAGGTTGCTAGAACAGTAGCCATAGTAACCGGTTGCTATATATATATATATATAGAATAAGAAAATGAAGTTAATTTTTTTTAAATTACGGCTAATTAAACTATTGTTCACCATAATTAACAAATCATTATTGTATTTTGTTAATTCAATAAATTTCACAACTAAATAAATTTTATAGCCCGATCGATAAATTTTTAGAGATGAACACTAGAGGTGTCACTTGGTTGCCACCAAATTAGCACGTATATGCAAAAAGCAAGAAAAAGTAAAAATAGATATATGTTTGACATGAGTCACAGGAGTAATTCAACTTGGACTCCGTGTAATGGCTTTGACAAAATGAAAGAGAATGTAACATCCTTAATGCATAGATAAACCATTCCATAAGTTTTGCTACTGACAAAAGGTTTACTAATGAAAAAACTTAAAAGTGTAAAACTTGGGGAAAAGGAGTTTGGCCGGGGAGGGGGTTGATTGGAGGAAGAGAAGAACAAAATGAGTTCTTACCTGCTTTAATTATAAGCAAATCAAACCAAAATCGTATATATATATATATACACACACACAGTATATACAGTATATTTCTTACTTAAGAATAAATTAAGTTCTCACGCTACATATTTGTTTGTGCCCAAATTACTCGAAAATTCTTTAAGGAATTGTACTATACCTTCGCAATACAACACTTTAAAGTATTTTAGAGTAATTCAGTTACAATTTTTTTCTATAACTAGTATGATATTGATTTAGTTTCTTCATGTGGTCTCTCTTCAGCCCCCATGTATGGATGCAAATGTGAAGCCTCTTGCTACTTACTAGAAATTCAACTCCTTGAACCAGTGACAATATACTCAATAAGTACTTAGCCTCAGCTGATCAGCTTCCTCCATCATACTCAGCACGGCTCGAGCGTGTTCATCAAGCGCTTAATCCTACTTCCCATTTGACTCAGTCGTTTGACTCGATGGCTTTGCTATTGTGACGATCGGCAGATCCACTATGTCCTATTGCAAAATTGCCATCCGACTTGACATCTTTTCTTCCTCTTGAATTGTCTTACTTTGCAAGTAGTTAACCCTTGTTAGCTGGTTTGCAGAGAGCTTGCCGAGGTCACCGGTTCTTTGGCCTTCGAGGATCTCAGTGAGTCGGGACTCGATCTCCAATCCACTAAGGGCATAAACGAGTCGGATAAATGTACATGGTCCACACCCGGCAATCCATAAAAATGAATTTTCTTGTGATGTGCACCAACTAGGTGCAAAAAACACCGATACATCACTATGAGCTAGGGCATTTCGCTTGTCAGTGTAGTCTTCAAAGTGTTTGATGTTCTCCACAATGAGTTGACTCAGCCGGGCATCCCAGTTTTGAGTGTCTGGGCTTAGGGTTAGGGCTTCTTGGAGGTGTGAAAGGTCAAGTTGTTGATTGTCATCCATTCCTCGTAAAAAGATTTTTGGTGGCTACAATCGTCAGTACTAGCCATATGTAGTAGTAAATATATAGTATAATTACGTACTAAAGATTTTTGGGCCTTTAAGAATTGTCACATGTAGTAGTACAATGTGTAGTCGATATATAAAGAGGATGCATTTCTGGATTGTTGTACGGACTATTTACACCATATAACGTTAAACTCTTCAATCTGATGTAATAAGTTTCCACTTTGGGATTGAATTTTTTTTACAGAAATGCAATTTTTGGCTATGAGTGTATTCCCCAGCTACACATTGAAAATAATATTAACATGTAAGCACATAGATTAGAACAAACTGCTTTTCAGGCAGTAATCAAGCTAGAGTTTTTATTTAATGGAATAAAAATGCATTATCAATAATTTAGTGGGTTCGGAGCCAATATTTTTTGACTAGTTTTGTACTTTCTAGTTGATACGAGGTTTTAAGGTTATTTTATAGGAGGTTTTTCTCTTTATTTTTATGTTTCTTTCTCTATTTCTCCCCTTTTTCTCTCTCGAACAAAATGAAGAAACTAACTTAAAATAGCCCAAAATGGCCAAGCGCCACTATGGTGGCACACCAGTGAACCCTACTTGAGCCCAAATCGGTCGCTGATATGTCGGTCGCTATTGTGCCATTTAGCGACCAGATTTTCTACGACGGATATTAGCAATTGATTTCGATCACTAATACCTATCAGCGACCAAAATCGGTCATTGATAAGCGGTCGCAGATAACCTTTTTTTTTTTTTTTTATTGTAATGTATATAATTTAGTTTGATATCATATTAAAGTGATACTCTATAATATAGTCAAATTGGTCCATCTAATTCAACAACAAAAAAAATATTATTTTTACTTGAAATCAATTCATGAATTTTAAAATTCGAAGTAAATAGAATATTATTTAGTCAATAAAATTTCAATATTGTAAAATGTTTAAGAAGAATTGCCAACTACAAATTTATTAACTTTAATATATATATATATATATATATATATATATATATATATATCAAAGTTTATAATTAAATTTACTAATTTATTATTAGCATGACTAATAAAATTATTGTAATAATTTACATTTCATGAATATAATTTATTTATTTTTTTGAGTTTTAAGAATAATAAGCTGAAGTCTAAAATGGACAAGTGTTTAATGATTTAATTAATTTTCTATTAGTTTAGAATAATATTGTCTCTTTAACATAAAGGGTGTACACCAATGAATTTAAAGTGTGCCTATATCACGGCTCTTTAAAATAAAATAGATAAGATAGAGAATAATGAAAAACTAAAAAGCTACCATAAAAAATAACAACTGTTAAAATTGTCTATATGAGAGAATTAGTAAAGAGACTTCAAAATAATGTTAAGATAGATAAAAAAAAAATGCCATTTCTCCTCCCACTTTATTAATAGAGATATTTTTATTTTCTCGTACATAACTAAAGAAAAACGGCAAGGGCTTGTTTCTAATATTGGGTGTAAACATATATTGTGATTGGAAAAGTAATTGATATACCATATTCATACAAGTAATTGTTCCATCATACATTTATTTAATAATATCAACATACATTTTGGGACATTCATACAAGATTTTCCTCACATAAAACGAAAGTAGTCTTTTTCTAAAAAATAAATCATAATGAGGAAATATTTAGGGGTGTTTTTATCATTTGCCGGCCTTGAGGAGTGAAGGATCTGAAAAATCCAGTTAGCCACAAGCTAGGGAAGGTGATATTGACATCAAAAGTTCATTTTTCTGGTCCTGTCACAAGGATGAGTTATAATTGTAATGGTATATCTTTTACAGCAATATATATTTACGTACTGTGGCTTTTAAATAATTATTTCATGTCCTTGCAGCATAGATAAATAGTATGCTCCTCTCTCACGTGAAGGTGGGCTCCACGCGTTGTGGTACGGGTCTCATCGCGTGTGGAGCCCACCCTTATATGAGAGAGGGACATACTATTTACCATGCCCTAGGGACATGGCATAATATTTCCATATATACTTAGGATGATTGACTTGAACAAGACTGCAAGGAAAAAAGCCTTACTGTCTTACGACTCAGTGACTTAGACAAAGACAGAGAACAACGAGAACAAATACTTCAGCAAGCGAAAGCTTAATAGCAAGTATCTAGACTTGAACAGTTAATAGGACCAAAAGCTTATGTAAGGCACTTAATAATCTATCTACCCTCCACGTGTGAACACCGATTCTCTCCCTTCTTGACACGTACCAAAACTTGGTGAAATGATACACCAGGTGGTACTATGCATGCTTAATTACCAGATAGCCTCAACCTAGTCACAAGTAGAGAAAAATATTTTTTAGAGAGAGAAAGAGACTAATAGCTCGGCGAAAAAGGAAAAAACCCTTTGCATCCCTCAGTGGACAGGTGGAATTACTTAGACGGCATCTGTTTATGTTAATATTTTTTTGTTTAAATAATTTTTTTTAGTTTAAAAGTAAAAGTACAATTCAATAAATTTAAAAGAACAAACTTAAAAAAAGAGTAAATTAAATAAAAATAAATAATTTATAACTTCTATTTATATAACATCTCGATCTAAATAAATATTTCTTTAAAATGATTAATTCAATTTGTAAAGTTTTGTTGACTCTTAAAATTTTAAGATAAGATTTTTGAGACTTGATAATTAAATTGTAGATACGAAAAATAATTCTAAATTTTTGCAACGTGAAAAGAATGTGTAGACTTTCTCAAAAATTGGTTAGCAAAAATAAGATTGGTTTTTATTTTCTCATTTATTTGTCGATTGCAACTATTATCATGATTTTTTTTTCAACAATACATATTGTTATAAAAGTACACTTTGTAATCAAACGAGAGATAAATAGTTGAATAATTCTTTAATTATTTACATCAAAAATGATATATTTGAAACTATTGATAATAACACTATCACTATCATAAAACATCTCCAAACTATAAATTTAATAAAAAAAATGACATTATAATTTATAAATAATATAATATTTAATATTTAAACACTTTATAATTTGAGAGTTTCCCTTATTTAAGTTTTATTTAATTTACAATTATTTTTTTTACTAAAATCTTCCCTTACTGTATAAATTCTGATTCTGCGCCCTACCCAAGTGGCCAATAACTGCGCGTTAGCCATGCAGAAGCCACGCATTTCCCAAACTATCGACTTAGGTTATATTTGTTTACGACTGAATGAAGCTGAATGACTGATTGAATCGGTTAGCCATTCAGTGCGTTTGTTTTGAATAAAAATGATCTGAATGACTGAATCGGTCAGTACTTTGGGCTGAATGATTAAGTCTATTTATTTTGACCGAATAAATAAGTCCCAGCTAAATAAAATAAAAAAATATTAACTATTATATTAAGTAATATTAAATAATTTTATAATAACTTTGAATTTTTTCAGAGGGGTAAAATAATAAAAAATTGTTATTCAAATATGTCAATTATCAAACAATTTTTTTCATGTAGTATTCAAAATTCTGTTTCATTCAAATAATTTAAATATTCAAAACTATTTTATTCAGTTTTAAAGAAACACCCCTTACTTGCGGCGTGTCATACAGCTCCTACTTCCATCGGGTCATCACTGTCACGTCTCTACCTATATATATAGACCATAAATATATGAGCATTTCCTCTATTAATGAAAACCCTAGTAGAAGAAAAGTTCTCAGATTTTTATGAGAAATGGGTAACACTAGGGGTGAGCATGGTGCGGTTTGGTGCGGTTTGAAGCCCAAATCGCACATGAAACCGCTTAAGTGCGGTTTGACAAATTCAAAACCGCACATGAAACCGCTTGTGATTGGTGCGGTGCGATTTTGAATCGTTTGGTGCGGTTTTGTTTGGTGCGGTTTCGGTTCCAAAACCAATTGAAATAATTAAATTTTATGTAATTTAAATTAACAATTTAGCATCACACAATATTAAATACTACTTTGATAATACACAATTTTACTTATAATGTTTTGTCTAAACAAAAGCAAAATAGAACCTAAAAACATGAATAATGATTTATCCTTATATATGAAAATTCTAAATAGAGATAATTACAATTTGGGATAATTCTAAATATTTGTAATTCTTGATATGCTTCATTTAATAGTGCATGGTGCGATGCGGTTTCTTAGATGCGGTTTTGCTCAAAACCCAAACCCAAACCCAAACCGCATTTGCGGTTTTTCAACCACCTAAAACGCCACATACGCCGAAACCGTTGGTGCGGTTTTAATTGGTGCGGTTTGTGCGGTTTTTGGTGCGGTTTTGGAGGCAATTCGGTTTCTTGCTCACCCCTAGGTAACACAACTAGAAGAGTATCTTCATTTACTTCTTAAACTTTCCCAAGAACATTCCAATGATAATAACAAGTCAGATTTCGAGGCCTTAGTATCAAAACTCACAGCCCATCACAAAGAGTACTACATATCTAAATGGGATGCAGCCCATGAAGACGTGCTAGCTTTCTTTTCACCTGTTTGGTTAAGCCCTTTAGAGAATGCATATCTTTGGATCACTGGCTGGAAGCCGTCCATGGCGTTCCGGGTCCTCGACTCGCTCCGGCAGACCAGATTATCCAGGTCGGGTATACCGAAAATTGGTGAAGAACAGTGGAAGAAGGTTGAGGAACTGAGGGTGAAGATTAAGGTGGAGGAGGAGAGGGTGGAGCGGGCGATGGAGCGGCAGCAGGTGATGCTGGCGGACCGGCGGATGGTTGAGCTGGCGCGGCTGACGAGCAGAGTCAAGAACGGTGATGAGTCGGCGGTGACTCAGGTGGATGGGCTGATGGAGGGGGCGGTGAAGGGGTTGTTGGGTGGGCTGGAGAGGGTGATGAAAATGGGGGATTGCGTGAGGCTCAAGACATTGAAGGGGGTTTTGGAGGTGTTGAATCCGAAACAGTGCGTGGAGTTTTTGGCGGCGGTGACGATGGTGGAGATTCAGCTGAGGGGGTGGGGAAAGAAGAGAGAGAATCATAATTAATTATGAGAAATGTGCGACATTTTTTGTTGTTGTTTAGCAGGTAGGTGGTTGATTAGCATATATGGCCAGCTTTGTGGAAGCAGTGTTCTTTGTTTTCTTCCTTTTTCCTTTCTGCTTTTTTTTTGAGATTGGGTGGTTAGGAAGAGTTTTATAGGGACGTGATTAAGAGTTTTGTTGGAATTAGTGGTTTACTATATAAACTATGTATATGTTTACGTGAAACTGTCTTCTATGTATATGCATACAACAAAATTAGAGTTTGCCACATCATATATATATATATATATATGGGTGCATAGGCAGATGAGCTGTCCAAAAATAGGATTCGGTTAACATGAAGTTAACTTTATGGTAAATTAAAATATGGATCAATAAAGTGCTGACACGTAGGTCGAGGAGTGTTCACTCTCTCTGCATGTCAGTGTTGTATTGGTTCATTGTCCAATTTACCATGAAGTTAACTTCATGTTAACCGGATTCCCAAAAATATGGTCACAACCTGTGTGAGCTTTGGATTATTCACTCACTCTCCCTTTATATATATGTGTGTGTGTGTATGTGTATGTGTGCGCGTGCGTGTGCGCGCTTGTGTGTGTATTGTTGTGGTAAAAATAACTTGCCAATAACGAGTTAATAGGTGTTATTTTTAAAACTCTATCAATATAATAATTTTGTCCACTGAGTATTCTAGAAATATATTAAATTCAATACATGATAAAAATTTTGAAAGTTTAACCATCTAAGAATTGGTAACCTAAAAGGTCTCTAAAATCATATAGGATTTTAATTCTTAACCCTTAAAAGAAAAGACTTTCATACTGTAAATAAAGGATGTTTTAGCACATTCAATATACGCTATTTACTTTAATAATTTTTCCCTCAATATCAGTGTTTTAAGTATCGAAAAATCCTTACCCCCCCCTCCAATGGACTTTTTGCAGATTTTTCAACAAAAATTAAAGAGGTCAATCAATGGTCAAAGTCAAAGTTTGTGGGTTGATCGAAATTGCTCAAAGTTAAAGTTCGAGTTGACTAAAATTTTAATTTAAAGGTAGTTGATTGACACATCAGATTAGCGTTGTAAGTGAGAATTTGAGCAAAAAGTCATCTCTTTCTCATAATCTAAAAAATCAACATGATAAATACTTATGCTTCAGCACAAAATCACAACCCTTCACATCCACCATCTCTTAACAATCAAGAACATGAGGTAAAATCTGTGCATGTCAGTGCTGTATTGGTTCATTGTCCAATTTACCATGAAGTTAACTTCATGTTAACCGGATTCCCAAAAATATGGTCACAACTTGTGTGAGCTTTGGATTATTCACTCACTCTCCCTTTATATATATGTGTGTGTGTGTATGTGTATGTGTGCGCGTGCGTGTGTGCGCTTGTGTGTGTATTGTTGTGGTAAAAATAACTTGCCAATAACGAGTTAATAGGTGTTATTTTTAAAACTCTATCAATATAATAATTTTGTCCACTGAGTATTCTAGAAATATATTAAATTCAATACATGATAAAAATTTTGAAAGTTTAACCATCTAAGAATTGGTAACCTAAAAGGTCTCTAAAATCATATAGGATTTTAATTCTTAACCCTTAAAAGAAAAGACTTTCATACTGTAAATAAAGGATGTTTTAGCACATTCAATATACGCTATTTACTTTAATAATTTTTCCCTCAATATCAGTGTTTTAAGTATCGAAAAATCCTTACCCCCCCCCTCCAATGGACTTTTTGCAGATTTTTCAACAAAAATTAAAGAGGTCAATCAATGGTCAAAGTCAAAGTTTGTGGGTTGATCGAAATTGCTCAAAGTTAAAGTTCGAGTTGACTAAAATTTTAATTTAAAGGTAGTTGATTGACACATCAGATTAGCGTTGTAAGTGAGAATTTGAGCAAAAAGTCATCTCTTTCTCATAATCTAAAAAATCAACATGATAAATACTTATGCTTCAGCACAAAATCACAACCCTTCACATCCACCATCTCTTAACAATCAAGAACATGAGGTAAAATCTGTGCATGTCAGTGCTGTATTGGTTCATTGTCCAATTTACCATGAAGTTAACTTCATGTTAACCGGATTCCCAAAAATATGGTCACAACCTGTGTGAGCTTTGGATTATTCACTCACTCTCCCTTTATATATATGTGTGTGTGTGTATGTGTATGTGTGCGCGTGCGTGTGTGCGCGTGCGTGTATATTGTTGTGGTAAAAATAACTTGCCAATAACGAGTTAATAGGTGTTATTTTTAAAACTCTATCAATATAATAATTTTGTCCACTGAGTATTCTAGAAATATATTAAATTCAATACATGATAAAAATTTTGAAAGTTTAACCATCTAAGAATTGGTAACCTAAAAGGTCTCTAAAATCATATAGGATTTTAATTCTTAACCCTTAAAAGAAAAGACTTTCATACTGTAAATAAAGGATGTTTTAGCACATTCAATATACGCTATTTACTTTAATAATTTTTCCCTCAATATCAGTGTTTTAAGTATCGAAAAATCCTTACCCCCCCCCCTCCAATGGACTTTTTGCAGATTTTTCAACAAAAATTAAAGAGGTCAATCAATGGTCAAAGTCAAAGTTTGTGGGTTGATCGAAATTGCTCAAAGTTAAAGTTCGAGTTGACTAAAATTTTAATTTAAAGGTAGTTGATTGACACATCAGATTAGCGTTGTAAGTGAGAATTTGAGCAAAAAGTCATCTCTTTCTCATAATCTAAAAAATCAACATGATAAATACTTATGCTTCAGCACAAAATCACAACCCTTCACATCCACCATCTCTTAACAATCAAGAACATGAGGTAAAATCTGTGCATGTCAGTGCTGTATTGGTTCATTGTCCAATTTACCATGAAGTTAACTTCATGTTAACCGGATTCCCAAAAATATGGTCACAACCTGTGTGAGCTTTGGATTATTCACTCACTCTCCCTTTATATATATGTGTGTGTGTGTATGTGTATGTGTGCGCGTGCGTGTGTGCGCTTGTGTGTGTATTGTTGTGGTAAAAATAACTTGCCAATAACGAGTTAATAGGTGTTATTTTTAAAACTCTATCAATATAATAATTTTGTCCACTGAGTATTCTAGAAATATATTAAATTCAATACATGATAAAAATTTTGAAAGTTTAACCATCTAAGAATTGGTAACCTAAAAGGTCTCTAAAATCATATAGGATTTTAATTCTTAACCCTTAAAAGAAAAAACTTTCATACTGTAAATAAAGGATGTTTTAGCACATTCAATATACGCTATTTACTTTAATAATTTTTCCCTCAATATCAGTGTTTTAAGTATCGAAAAATCCTTACCCCCCCCCCCTCCAATGGACTTTTTGCAGATTTTTCAACAAAAATTAAAGAGGTCAATCAATGGTCAAAGTCAAAGTTTGTGGGTTGATCGAAATTGCTCAAAGTTAAAGTTCGAGTTGACTAAAATTTTAATTTAAAGGTAGTTGATTGACACATCAGATTAGCGTTGTAAGTGAGAATTTGAGCAAAAAGTCATCTCTTTCTCATAATCTAAAAAATCAACATGATAAATACTTATGCTTCAGCACAAAATCACAACCCTTCACATCCACCATCTCTTAACAATTAAGAACATGAGGTAAAATCTGTTCATGTCCAACATCCATCTCATCGTCAATATCCGCCTTCTTATGTTCATGAAGAATCTATTTGTACGCATAGTGGACCCTTACATAGAGCACTCTTAACAACCAAATCAAGTGGATCTTTAGTCACAAATCAATCCGAGTTGTGGTAATCTAGATCTGCGTAGACTAATACAAAATAATCATCTAAGAGCATATGATAATGTAATTAACTAATTGAGGGAGAATATAAACAATCTCCAGGAACAGTTATAGAGTCAGGAAAGGGGTCCTAGGCAGCCCGAAGAGAAGATGAGAATGTAATTAACTAACTAAGGTGAATATAAACAATCTCCAGGAGCAGTTATAGAGTCTAGAAAAGGGTCTTAGGCAGCCATACGGGCCTGAACACCATCACATCAATAAGACTATCAACTCAAGGTCAGGTGATAGATCCAGTACTCATGTGGAGACGAGAATTAAAAGATAAGTACGAAGAAGACTCCAAGATCGTTAAGGAATCCTGCCACCCCAAGGAGTAAAGATTGGACAGACGATATACAAACTAGGATCTCCACCATTCACTCAAGATAACATGCTTGAGTTTCTCCCTGAAGACTTTAAGATGCCCAAATGATAATGTGGTAAGTGATCCCGCAAATCACATACTTACTTTTGATGAGCTTTTGTTGCTATATAATGTCTTAGATGTAATAAAGTGTAAAACTTTTTCACAAACCCTGAAGGGTCCAGCCCAAACTTAGTACAGATAACTTGCTCCAGCCAATCAATATTGAGTGAGTTATTTATAAGTCAATTTATTAAAGGAAAGACTCATATTAAGAGAACGACATCACTCCTGCCCGTAATTCAAAGGAGTGGTGAATCCTTAAGGGATTATTTGAATAGATTTACAAAGGAGACATTAATTTTTTTTGAATTAGATCAATCCGTAGTAGTGGTAGCCCTTACCAACGGAACAATAAATAAATATTTGAAGGTGTCCCTAGTTAAGAATCTTTCAAAAATCATGGTAGAGTTCTAAAGGAAACTAGTAAAATATATGGTTGTCGAGGACATTATTCAACCCAGAAAAACTATAAGGACTAATGATAAAAATAGTAAGAATGATAAATTTAAAGATAGGGACAACAATAATGGATAGAGATCAAGAGGGAATAACTAATCTTCAAATGCGACATCCTTCTCAAGATACTCTGAATATGCACCCTAACTTATCAAAGAAGTCAGATTTTAATGGATATAACATCTGAAACCTTATGTAAGGTGGCCTTGTAAAACCCCGACTTTTATAAAATACAAATTTAATTTTTCTTTATATATTTTCTTCTGAAACGGTAAGTGGATAAATTGACAAAAGTTAAAAAAATATTTTGTGCAAATTTTATCTTGTCAGAGAATATTCGTTTTGTCGGGGAATATTCGTTCTATCGAGAAATATTCGATTCGTACGACGACGCAAAAATAATCAAACATTGGTTGACCCCACAATAAAATATTGTCAGATATAGAAAACGACATAAGTAACATTTTTAAATAAAAACGGTCAATGGTACTATCATTTTTAACTATTAAAATACCAAATGGCAAAGGTATAGTAGAACACGGTATTGCACAGTAGCATACGGTATTGCGCAGTGTTTCATATTATTGAACTGATAAAGTGGCTATTATACAATATTGACTTTATTGAATCAATAATTGTCACATGCATAATAATTCATATTATTGAACTGATAATTGTCACAGTAGTATATGCACAGTAATTCACATTACTAAATTAATACTTGTCATTACACAGTAACGTGCTTTTTCTTTTATTTATTTTTCGTATTATTGTTATCACTATTATGATGTGATTTAACTGTTGTACTCTATTATTAGTTGATATTTTTGCTTATATTGTGAGTATCTAACTCAGAAAATCGGTCAACTACAATGCATTTATAATAATTGGTTATAATAATGAATAATTATGAATAATTGGTGAATTATTGTTGAATAATTGAATTTATAAAGTTATTTGTTTTATATACTTTATATAAAGTTAATTGATTTATATAAAGTTAATTATTTTATATGTAAAGTTAGTTGTTTTATTAAGATATTAAATGAACGGTATAAATTAAAAGAAATTTAAATGAATGGTTTAGATTAAAAAACTCTTAAAAGATGAAATGTGTGGTACGGATTAAACATTATTTTGAAACGAACAGTTCAGATTAATTTATAAAATCTTGGTTTATGATAAAAATTTTGGGCTATAAATAGAGGCCTTAACTTAAGAAATTTTCTTAACTTTCTTGCTTATTCTTTCTTCCACTAGCTAAAATATTACTTTGTATAAGTTTTCTCTGTGTGTGCTTAAGCTATCATGAGTATTTGTGAAGATCAATAAGAGTACAAGTATTGTTCAAGTAAGTCTTTTCATAATAGTTAGTCAAGTAACCACACACATCACACGGTGTTTATAAATCTTCCTTTAGAAGACTCTTCCCTTAGAAGATTTATTTTGAAAAACTTTTTCTTGAAGATTTTTTTGAAATAATATTTTTAAAAACTATTTTAAAGTTTATTATACTTTATTTTGTACACTACACAAATTTTTACTATCAAATCACTTTTGATGGTTTCATACGAATTGATATACACCATGAAATTGTATGTGATAGTTACTAATTAAATTATAAATATATAGGTTGATCAACTTCATTTAAATCAATATCCAATCAAGTGTTAAGGTAAGGGATATCATTTTTTTTCATACTCTTAAACTCACTATAGTAAGTATTGTTCGGTAAAACTTCCTAAAATGATTATATGTACCTTAATAGTTTGTATTTCATTTAATATCATTTCACGTAAACCTTCTTATTCACTTGAACCTTTCTATTGAACTTCAACCATTATTTTGAATTATGGATCTTGAATATCATTATTGAATTTGAGTCCGTATCATTTTGATAATTTGAACATTATTTGACTCTGGACAAAGTATCTTGTTATTCTATTCATCATTTATATCTTTATTGTTATTCTAATAATCAAGAATCAAGTTGTTGTGAATATCTGTGACTTGTGATATAAATGATAGGATAAATGCGATATATTTGTGGTGTATCTTTTAGGGCACATGGTGAATGTTTTCTTTAGCCTAGGCGAAGAAGAACTATTGTTAGTATGATCATGACCAGTGTTTCAGATGATAAAAGTTGATGATATTTTTCTAAAAAAGAGAAGTCAATGGACATCATAGTCTACGTGATTCTTCTAATAGATTGCTCATTCCACTGCTATTATTGATCTAAAACTTGTTGTTTATTATATTCGATCAAGAACTCAACTGTTGAACGCTAATGATAATTTACTCATTGTTATCTTAGTCATGATATTTCTTTACTAGGCTATTTGAGCTCACTCTTTCGTTTGTTTCATTGTTCTTCAGAAAATTAGAGAGTAGTTGGGTCTAGCCGAGAGATGAAGTGAATGTTCGAGTGATAACTGTAGTAGTCTTCACATGCTGTAAAATAGTGTGACAATAATAGTAAAGACTTAATTGTGTATTATTGAGCTCCGTATTTTTGCACTATGGACTGTTTTATAATACTTATCATTTATTTTTGGCTTATCAAATTGGGCTGTGTAGGCCCATATTTAGGGACATCACAAGCATAAACCCATGAGGGTTGATGCCCCAATAAAATAGATCAAATTCAGTATATAAATACCACAAAGATCATGGACATGACTCTAATGATTGCAAACATTTGAATGATGAAATAGAATACCTCATAAGAAGATGTCATTTGGAGAGATATGTTAAATAAGGTTGGTGGAGACCTTATAAAGTCAAGAAAATGTTAAGACTTGGGGACTATCAATTGGAAACTCTAGTTGAAAATTTGGTGTCATACTCTGGCACACAGTCAATCTAAGGATATACTCTCAGTTGGAGTAGGATTTACTTTATTCAAGTTATGTCTTTATATTCAATGCCTTATGAAATCAAGTAGTAAGGAATAAGATATATTATAGCCATAGCCCTAAGGGTCTATACAAGTTATGTGTGTAGTGAACCTTTAAGGCCATTTTTTATTCAATAATTAAAGGAATTATTATTTCAATTTAACTTCGTTAACTATAGATTGCTTCTCCTAAATAATTTAACAAAGTACATAATAAAGGGACGATTCCTATAAAGCTAAGTAAAACATTTATGATATATAAGGTCACATATTAAGGTCATAGAAGACAAAATTTAGCCCATGGAGGCCCAAAATTAATGTCATAGATGCCATAATTAAAGTCACGGAGAATTATGGCCATGAGGACCTAGAATTAAGGCCATGAAGAATTAAGACCATAATAGCCCAAAATTAAAGTCGTGGAGGCCAGAATTTAGGCCACAAAGAATTAAGGCCATGGAGTTTAAGAATTAATGCCATGGGGGTAGAAAAAAAAGAAAAAACTCTTTTTATTATTATTTAATTACTCCTTTAAAAATGTATTTTTAAAAAAGTAGAGGCAAATGATGTGAGAAAATAACTCATCAATGGCAAGTTATGGCGTGTTATTTTTAGAGCCTTATCAATGAAGGGTAATATAATAATTTCACTCACGAAATATTTTAGAAGTACATTAAATTCAGTAAATTATAGAATTTACATGAAATTTAACCAATTAAGAATTGACAACTAGAAGGTTGCTAAAACCATCTAGGATTCTATTTCCTAACTCTAAAGGAGGGGATTCTCTCACCTTATATATAAAGGATGTTCCAATATATTAAAGGTACCCTATTTATTTTAATAATAATTTTTTTCCTCTATATCAGTATTCTAACTTAAGTGTCGGAGAATTCTCCCGCGGCTCCCAACTCTGGTGAAACGATCAAGTAGAAAATTTTGACTTAACCAAAATTCTAATTTAAAGATGGTTGATTGACGCATTTAATATTGTTGCGTATCTGCTGTCTATTTGATCGGAACTTTAGGTAGTTCTTACAAGTTACGGTAAATCATCTAAGACAATTACTTTATAGTTTCCGTGTAGACGCATTATCACCAGCCCCGTGATGGAGCATGGAGGTACGTATACGAACTCCCGGGTAATTTATAGTATTATATTATTGTCTCTATTTTATTTTTAAAAAGTTATATTTGTCAAAAAAAATTATACAAAAATTTTCATCATTTTTTGTTTATAATGGTATAAAGTTAATTAGTAATATAAACTTTTTTCTTTCTAAATTTGTGATCATAATTTTATTATTATGTTATTATTGTTAAATTAACATCATATATTTGCGAAATATACTTGATAAAATACTAAATATGCATAACCTTTAATTTGATGGAATTAGTGTCATGATTTAGGCAATATAAGATATAGTTTCGTGTGGCGATCGAACCCAAGCTACCGTAATTTGGCTGAAGAAGTGCCTCATGCATCTCCATCTTTAAGCTAGCATGAGCTGCGTATACACATGTTTGTTTTGGCTTGCATATATATCCAGGTGTCGACTTCTGATGAAGAATATTTAGACAGTTATATACTCCTACTTTATTGTATTGGGTCACGCCTTCCTTGTACACCTTTAATTATACGTTATGTTTCTTATGTGATTAATCACTCTATGATTCAAAGGTTCACGAGAACATTGAATACACTGTATCGTCACTCTCTGGTTGTACACTATTTTTATTTATTAATTATCTTAAACAATAAATTAATTGGAAATATGGAATTATATTTTAGTACATGGGTGTAACAACGATCTATAATAGATTAGATGATACTAATGGCAAGATGAAATTTCACATTTATTATTAATCAGTTGAGATTTTCACATTTATTATTGGCCCAACGTCTACGAAAAGTCATGCATATCATAATGATAATAGAGATGATTGAAGTAAAGAGAGAAAAATGTGATTGATCGGTTAATAAAAATTGGGTTGGATAGTGTCTGGATTATTTTTAACTCAGATCTTCCAAACATGCTTACTTTAAAGCATGTTTGGACAATCTGGGCATAAAAATTCAGGCATATTGAAAATCTTGCCACCCAACAATGCACACAACCAGAACAACAGGAAAGGAAAAAGAGACTCTTATTTTCAAAACTCTGTATATCAAAAACGTTTCGGGAAAGTACAAACATTGCACCACAAGACAATTCCCAGTTCAATTATATACTTTACATACCAATCTTCAGTTACAAAAGTACATATGATGTATAACTCAGGGTCATGGTACCCATCTATGAGACCTAGTATTGCCTCTCCAAGGTGAAACAAAAAAAATATGATAAAATGAATCATCAGAATGACATATAAGAGAAATACAGACAAAACAGATTTTAATACAGAGAATCAATTGGATTTAGTTTTTTTTTTTTGGGGGGGGGGGGGGGGGGGGGCAATGTAACATTTCTGTAGTTTGATGATACATGTTAAGAGAGATTCACAACTTACAACGAAAGAGAGTCTGATTAAGCTGCCTCCGTGGACAAGATCTCAAGCTCAGCCCACCAGAGGGGAGAGAGTTTCGGAGTCGCTGCATCAGGTGATACATCAATCACTCGTCTCAGCTTGCCAATAATTTCCTTCACAGTTGGTCTCTTCCTTGCATCCTCTTGAATGCATTCTTGGATTACCTCAAATATAATGTCAAGCTCTTCCTGTTTGAAGGACTTTAAGGTTGGATCAATCATATTGCTGATGCTTCGCTTGTCATTCAGGTATTTGGATGCCTGAAAATTTTCAATGCAGGCTCTTTAAAACCAACCTCATTACGAGGTCTAAACACAGTACTGAGAGTAAATGTATTAGTAGTTTGGAATTACCCAGTTTTTGATATGCCCTAGCTCTTCTGAATATGGGAGCTTCCCAGATATGACCTCGAGTAGTAAAATTCCAAAACTGTAAACATTTGTTTCAGCATCAGCAAGTGGTGGCAGTACAGAATGCTCCGATTCATTTTCCACCACCACCCTTGATTTGCGTGAAAGTTCTTCCCAGAAACTAATCTCAGCAATCTGAGAAACCAAAAAAGAAAATAACGTAACAATAAGAAATTTAATTTCTAACAATAAATATTTTGTCTGTGAGTGCATGCATATGTTCAGGTTCGTGAGTGCATGCATATTATGCAATATGCATATCCATATGAAGCCTAAAAAAAATGAGATGTCGAGAAAGCAGCATACTTTTGCAGCATAATCATCGGTCATAAAAATAGCATTTGATTTCAGGTTGGTATGTGGCACTGGTGGATTCAGGTCATGCATGTACTGGAGACAGTAAGCTGTTCCCATTATAATCCTCATCCTTGCATTCCAGTCAAGGTGTTCAAGTTCTTTTACTGAAAACATAAAACAAAAGCATTAGTTCTTATGTCAATAAATTTCTTGAAGCAACAGCTGATATAGTGGATACGAACTAGACTTACTATGCAGATGCTCAAAAAGGGACCCATTAGGAGCATACTCAAACACCATCATCCTAACGAAAGGTTCATCCTCTTCACAGTACCCAATAAGATTAACAAAATTCTTGTGGTTCACACGTGAGAGTGCATCAATCTATAGAAAGACCAAAAGGATCAAGAGCCATATAACTTTTTCCTTCCGAGGAAATGGAACAGATAATTGGCACAATATAGGTACACTACAACCCAAAGTTCATTCTGGTAAATCTTTAGGTGCCAACCAAAATAACTAACCTTCTTTCGATAGGCCAATTCCGAACGCTTTGACCATTGTTTAAGAGAACTAATTGAGGTTGAGACAACAGCAATTTCAACTCCACTAGATAATGTTCCCTTGTACAAAGTGAAGCTTTCATGAGTTTCAATTATGTTGCTGAAATCCTCACAGGCCGTTTCCAGCTCAGTCCGATTCAGCTTTGGCACGCCTGCATTTCTCAAAAATTTATTACAGTTTCCACTTTTCCTTTCCAACATGATACTATGGATAAACAGCCAGTCCAATAAAAGTAATAATAATAATAATAATAATAGCAAATTAAAGGCTGGTCAGCTAACAAGGAGGAAAGTCAATATAAGTTTAACTAATAGTGACTCAATCGGTTGATTTCTTAAGAGACTGCCTACATACAACTAAATGGATCCACAGCGTGCTGATTAAAAGTAGTAATCCATCCCAAGAGAATGCTGACATTGCCAAAATAGAACTCTGTCAATCACATAAGTAATGTATCACATCAATTTTAGTTACCAAACTCAATACTATCTAAAAAACTATACAAGTTTCTGACCGAGAGTACCATTTTCTATAATATCTATTTGAAAATAACCTTGAGAAATATTTTGAAAAAAAATCAAGGAGGAGATTAAGCTAGAAAATACACCTAATTGAGCATTGTACCAGGAGAAAATGGAAAAATATCAAGTAATCAAGAAAAGCTAAAATAGTGAAGAGAAAAAAAAATGGAACTTGGATAGAATTTTTTTATTATTAGTCAAGATTTTCTGTTAAGATTGTTCATATATGTGGCAGTTTTCTCTCTTTTCCATAGTAATGTTTGTTCTCTTCTCTACGAACCCAATTCTATTGGCAATCATTGATGTCTCAATAAATATTCATGACTTTATGACATCAGAATGGGCAATTGGGAAAGGGATTTATATTAACACCGGTTATGCTTTGCGAGGTGGCATTTCGCCACTATCAAGTCTTTCTTACAGAGGATTTTTTTTCTCTTCCTGTTCTAGGTCATGGACAATAAAATTAACTTGGATAAAAAAAAAACAAAGCAAGACTTGAAGAGTGGTAAATCTTTCACTTATTTTAAAATCTAAATGACTAGTTTCAAATCTCATTCATGACACAGCTCTATGCATGTTTGCTGATGTATGCAAGCAAATCATAGTTATCCTTCAAACAATGCTCGATGAATTGGTACCATAACCTTTAGCATCTTTAACATTAATGTTTAGGAATCTTTTCGCTCCAGCTTAAGGGCTGCATAAATCTTTAAGAAATGACAATTGACATTTCAACTAGGGATACCATCATATCACTCCATGGTTTAACTATGACACGTAGAACATTTGTACGGGTTAGGTGTGGAAACATTACCTGTTATAAATGCTTTCTGCAACTGTCCACTCAATCCAGTCCTCCAAGGACCTATGGGCGTTACTGCTTGGGTACGGCAAACGAAGAATAATGCTGCAGCAACAAATGCTACAAAAACAGCACTTGAGATTCCAACTATATATTTCCACGTATTTCCAGAATGTCCCCCAGCTTTCTCAGATTGCCCAACATGATTTGATATGTTATGACGAGTCTCATGAGATGGAGGTGAGAGCACAGGAGGAGATTGTTTTATCTTTTCCTTTCGCACAGCAGGGAATGACCCACTACTTCTGCTACTAGGAAGAGCAATGATGTTGTCAGCAGAAAACGCAATGGCTTGGACCGCAGCAAGGTTACTGTATTGTTCAACTAATCTGCGACGTACAACTTTAACTAGGTTCTGTATATGCGGCTCAAAAGAACCTGCTGAATGTGGAAATTAATGTCAGTAAAGACAGAATCATAAACTTTTGTCTCAATGCTCCAATTCTGAATAAATTGTTCCTACTTGGTAGATTGTCACAGCAATCATCTGCATTATCGTAAGAGGAGCCTTCTTCAGATTTGAACCTTGAAACACAATCATAGCGAGTGAACATTATGGAAAATGATCAAGGTAAAATTAGATACACAGAATTGGAGAGGGGGTGAATTACTTTACGGATAAGTACTCCCTTTGTTTTCATAATAGTCTTCCTTGTTTTTTACACTAATATATATATATATTAAAAATTCCCATGTTTATACAGAGTATTAGTAGTGAATATTAAATTACTCTTACTTATTCCCTTAGTATCAGAATTATTAGAAAAAAAAAAACAAAAAGAAAACAATTATTTAAAAACAAAGGGATCTAAATGGAAGACAAATATGAATCACCCTTAAAGTGACAAAAGTAAAAATTAAAAAATCACCCTCTGTCCAAAAAAAAAAACATTTTGGATCCTTACAATTGCAACATATTGATATAATGAATTAGTGTCCTTCTGATCGGTATGACAAACGATTCCACTTTCTTCAGTGATTTTAAACCACCATGGGAGATGCTGTCCATAACATGCTTAAATGATGAGAAAGGAGAATTCAGATAAACTGAGTTGCTCAGAAGAAGAGTTGATACATATATTAAATACACGCACACTGTATTTGCAGTTCTAAACCACCAATTAATTTGCACTCTGTAGTCATGCACACTGAAGGAACTAAGAAAATATCATATTGTACCATTTTTTCATATATAGTAACAAAATATAATTTGTAGTAAAAAAGATACAGATTTGCAAATCTATTACACGCTAGGAAATAAATCAAGCTATACTAAGAAATTGGACTTAATAGGGATAGCCAGCCAATCAGGACATGAGTAGCAACCAGAAGAATAAAACATTCCTCCACTGAATATAGTAAGACCAAGCATATTGTTTGATTTAGTTAGTTTAGTATAATATATATTTATATATACATGTAACGTATATATAAATATATATACACACACATATACATATACATACACACACATGTGTGTGTGGGTATATATATATATATATATATATATATATATATGTTATGTGCCGTGTCTGGTAATTTAGACAAATCAACATATAGGGAAGTAATCTTTTTGTGAGGATGGTGTTCATGCAATGCGGGTTAACAGTGTAGCAAATCAGCAGGACATTCAGAAAAAGTTCCAAGACAAAATCTCTTACCAGTGTCCAATCTTTCTATTTACACAACCAAATCCAGTGTCAGCATTCGAGGCAAGGTTTTCATCAAATTGTGTTTCAGAGAGCAAAACGACTTTCCCATGTTGCAAAGAAATGGTGTCTTCAAAGTTATTATTGTAAAGCAACCTGGTGTAAATTATGAATTTAGTTCAGGTATATGGAACTTACAGTGCCTAGCTTTGAATAAATGTTTGCATCAGATAATGGACTTACAAGCGCTTTAGCGAATGCATCCCTCCTATTTCTGGTGGAATAGGTCCGTTCAAACTATTATTCCTCAAGTCCAATACCTCCAGCATTGCAAGCCCACCAAACTCTTTAGGGATAGCACCAGAAAACTGGTTCTGAGAGAGTATACTGACAAATGAAAATGCAAATGGAGGACAAGAGATCAAGAAAATTCTACAGGATTGAAAATTGAAAAAAGCAAGGGATTCTATGCTTATATTCTCCAGCAGTGCATCATATTCAATTCTATCACTTATGGAGGATTCATATTAAAATGATAAACTATCAGATAAAGAAAAATTAGTTCATAAAACATATTCAGAAAACTTATGACTTTTAACGAGTCAAGTATTATACTAGCACATGTAGAACTGGTTCAGAAGGGAAAGTAACAATAGGCGGATATAAGAGTAACTGAATCTGCAGAGAACTTCATTATGACAATCTATTAGCTTCAGTAGGAGGAATAATGCATTACCATTTTCGATAGAACTGATGATTCATTGAATATAAAGATTACTACAGTTCATACCAAGAGGCTAAATTGAATATGCCCTCAAACCGTATAAAAAAGTTTTTACAACATAATGATGATCTAAATAAACGCATAATCGACAATCATAAATAAATTTTTGTCTCAATTATGTGTCATTTGTTCCAATAACCGGTTCCTTTTCACATCAATTATATATATTCCCATTTAAACCAACAGAATATAATGTGGTTTATGAATCTTTTCAGAGGCAATGCTAAGCAATCAGGTTGATTGCCAGAGCACGAGGTATATGCAAAATACCCATGATGGTGTTTGAGAGTAAACCACCACATGAATTAGAAAGTTGAATGTGAGTTAATATTTAACAAAAAAAGATTTTAACAATGAAACTCAAAAGTCAAAACATATTATACTTACAGAGTTTTTAAGCGAGTGAGTTTTCCAAGATCTGGTGCCAATACTCCTTCCAAAGAAAGCCCATTCAGATCCCTTCGCATAAAAAAAGAAGAAGAAAAGAAAAGAGAAGTAACAAACATATCGGGGTACTATTAGTTCAACACATATACTATGTCAACTGAAGGAAGTAGACATGAATTTCTGACTGTAATGTTTTGTAAGAAATATATCTGGGACTTACAGCATTTGCACTTTACTGTCGACACAATGAACACCCGACCACATGCATGGGTTGCGGTCATTAGGATTCCAATCCGAGAAAACACCGTATGGATCCAATTCGACTGCAGTACGAAACTCCAATAACGCCAATCCTGCATTTTCATTTCAAACCATATCAATAAAGATCAGCAGACAAATTCATATTTGGGAAATTAGCATTATTGTTCACCAAAGATTACCTTCAGAATTCAGGGAGCAATGCCCTTGAATTCCCAATACAAAACTCAAAAGTGCAAAACACGATAATTGGATTCCACAAGTGTTCCATCTAACCCCCATTGCTCCCAAAACAGTATGTCACAGTGGTGGAGGCAGTGATAATATCTGCCAACAGCCAGGATTCTTTCTATACAAGCTCCTATAGAAAATCGCCAGCTTTATTATACTAACCACCCCTCCGAGTTATAGATTACTCAGACTGTGATTATACAGAAACAACAACAACAGGAATTTGTACAAATTACAGAACACCAATGAAATTCATACGCAAATAAAAATACACTACTAGGCACAAACTACATTACAAAAGAAAGAAAATTCAATAGCCCCCTTGAACATAATGACCAAATTGGGATTCCACATTTCTATTTCACAATTTTAGGTTTCAATTCCTCTGTTTTCTTCATCAACAATTGCATAACCTGGTGGAGAAAATTTGAAATCTATATCTCAAAATTAACAATTGATGCAAGAACGCATATTTCGCAAGCCCACAAAACAAAAGAATCAAAATGACAAGGGAATACCCCCCAAAGCAAGCAATGTAACAAAAAGCAAAAAGGGTATGAAATGTATAGGGGAAGAGAGAACTTACCAGAAAGGAGGGGGAAAAAGAGCAGTCAAAGAAACAATAATTCTGTTGTTGCTGCTGCAAGTAAATGAAAATTCCGTTAGGGTAAAAATGATATATGAAATTCTTGGAAATAATTAAGGGTTTTGAAGAAAAATGAAAGATTTTTGGGGGAGATGATGAAAAATATTGATGATTGGAAAGATTACTGAGACTTGAAAAGGCAGCTAAGAAAAAAAATTAATAAATTGAAATAAAATTTATTAATTTCTAGACTGCCCTTTTCAGGATGATCTCAGAGGAGGAACCTCTCTTCGACCATCTTTTCTGAAAGGGGAGGAACAAGATTTCCCTCTCTCTCTCTCTAGAAATTGTATTTGCTTTCTCTCTCCTAACCCTCACCAGAATCTCACCACCCCCCACAAACTCTGTTCTGTTTTTCCTCTGTTTTTGTTTTCTTATTTTTCCCATTGGTTGCTCCACCATTTTTTTTCCTTTTAAAATTTCCCTAGAAATTGGCGTTGGATTTAGTGGTCCCACTCCACGTAACATCGGCGGTGGTTTATACCGGTTGATGGTTCCCGCCGGCTGTTAAAGTTTCCCGCGGCTTTTCGAGTGGTTATTACGCTTGGGACACCCGAAGCAGTCGGACGTGGCTTGTAAGTTCGTTGACCGGGCCCACTATCTCTCTCTTCAATTGCGTGCCTGCCTCTTAGCCTCCACCAGCATTATTAAAGTGGATGTCAAATGATTTTTTTGATTGAAAAAATTTATTCTACTTCTAATTTCTTTCAAGTAGATTATAAATTAGAAAAACATAAGTTAATAAAAATTAATAATAAAATAAAATATAAAAAAATATCTCAATCATTAAAAAATAGAACTTGATACGAAAATTCATGTTAGACTCTAATTTTTAACGATTAAGATAAATATAATTATTTTATTTTATATTTAATTTTTATTTATATAATAGTGGCTGAATCAATTTGATTGAGTTAGCTTCATATTTTCTTTGTTATAAAAGGGGTTTTCCATTATATTCATTAGGATATATCCACTTTGGGCCATGCAGACCCGATTGCCCGACTCAAACACCTTCGGATAACCCTAATTACGAACAATGGGACAGGTGTTCTTGTGCTTGTGGTCCAAAGTTATAAGGGAAAGGAAAGAAAAGTAATATAATAATTATTTATTTTTTCGTTTGTGGATTTAGATATTATAAGAAATATATGGGTTTTAACGTTAACTATTTTTTGGCAAGAAAATTTTCTTTCTTAGATCTCATCTTTGCATATTTAATAGGATTTTGTGTTCGTGGAAAAGGTTAGGCCTCTTTTCCAACAAATTATAACGTCAACCAAACAAAATAATTTTATTTATTTATTTTTTCTTTTTCTTTACTCTACTTTTCCTAAAAATCATTTTTTATTTAAAATTCTCAACATCCAAACGGAGCCTAAAGGTTACGGAAGGATATATTCTCTCTCCCCAGGCGCCAGAATTGAATTAGGTTGTAATGAACAGAATCTTATCAAAATACCTTCACAGATAAATAAGGCGACATATACAATGAGATCGCAACACCTCGCCACCATACCTTACGTGTGAAGTTAGACCATGTCAACCTAATTGCAAGTTTTATTTTGAGGGATTAAAAAAGAAGACTTTTTCTTCCCTTTTTTTTATTTTATTTTATTAACGTCAAGTTTTGTATCACTCATTTAAATTATCAAATAACAAATAAAAAAAATGTCAATGACAAATAAGTTGTAAAAAATTAATGTAAGAGCACAAGAAATTTTACATAAAAATCTAATTAGAAAAAAACCACGGAGAGAGAAAAATCCACTAGTATAATAGTCGTGTTTATAGATTTTTCTAAAATAATGAAAAGCCTAAGTGCTAAAAAATAAGAGTCCTGTTAGATTATAGCAAATTGTGTTGAATTTTCAATCCCTTGCTTGTAGTCATATTTATAAATGTCACGTCCATCTTAATCCAATTAGGGTTATGAGTTTTCTCATAAAATTGTCATATATTACCAAGTAATTATTAATAGATTCCCTTTCAAATTAGACTTTTTTATTTTTCTCAAATAAGGAAACATAAATCACACTTTAGTAAGAACTCTCCCACTATACAAGTTGTCAAAATAAATGTAATATGGCCCAAATAATTACATCCCAACATTGCCCTCCACCATCCTGCTTATACAGAAATTGTAATAGAAGAATAATCAAAAAGTCCATTTTACCTACCACCAATTCAACCATACAAACTGCCGAACCCGTCGAACAAACTGCCAAGTCAACCTGTCGAGCCAAACCAAACTGCTAAGTGAATTTGTCAAGCTGAACCAAACTAGTGAACCAAAACTGCCAAACCGACCCAAAACTATGAAACTAATCCAAACTGTCGAACTTAAACAACTAAACTAAACCCTTCATTGATACTATCCACCACACATACTATCGAACCCCACCAAAAATGTCGAATCCACCAGACTAATGAACTAAACCGAAGCTGACCAAACCCAAACTGGTCGAACCAAACCGAAGCCGACCAAACCCAAACTGGCCGAACCCAAACTAGCCGAACCAAATTGAAGCCGGCTGAAGCACCTTATTGAAACTGTCGAACCCACCAAACATACTGTAGAACCCAAACTGCTAAACCCAAACTGTCGAACCCACCATAATGTGGAGCTCAAATTACCAAAACTACCAAAATTGCCAACACTTTATTTAATATTGTCGATCAGTACAAGGGGTTGCTGAGTAGAAGAGCTGTCGGGACATGAAGCCACTGAGGTGTAGGGCCGTCGAGACACGAAGCCGTCGAGGCGAAGGCTGTCGAGACACGAAGCCGCCGAGGTGAAAGGCCGTCGAGACACGAAGCCGTTAAGATGAAAGGCCATCGAGACACGAAGCCGTTGAGGCGATAGCCGTTAGGAAATGAAGCACCCGAGGCGAGGGGTCGTCGAGACACGAAGCTATCGAGGCGAAAAGGATCTTGAAGGATCGTCTAATGGAGAACTTGAAGATTTAAATATGTTGGGACTCTTTTTATAATACGTGAATTCTATTAATAATGCCTTATACTTAATACAGATGAAATTTATAATAACGCTGAAATACCAACCTTTCAAAAATGTGAAATCCAAAATAGTGTTGATAACCGATGCCCCCCAGTCATTAAATTAACTCCAAATCCTAATGTTTCCTGTGTTTAATCAATAACTCGTCGTCGCCGACCCCAACAATCATCATCCCGACATATACCCTTTTTTTGATCTGGGGATAAGGCTGCCTGACCTGCCACATACTGTACCAGCTCGCCGTTTTGGACATTTTTCTTGATTAAATCTTTTAAGCCCTTATAAACTTTAATTGAATACCCCCTTGCTTGATGATATTTGCAAAAAACATTCTTAACTTCCCTCCATAAATGACTATTTGGCTGTGGAGATTCAAAGAATGACTTTTCTTTATCTCCTCTAAAATTTGTATCTTGTTAGTGTTCAAGGGAGTGTACACCTTCTTCTCCTGCTTTGGTTGAAGGGGTGGTCTGTCTATCTGAGGGAGGTTCCCCTTTTTGCCCTATGATCGATATGGAATATTCTAATTTAGGTTGCACATAGCCTCCTCAATGGCAATAAACTTTTCTGCCTGTTCATAAACATCTGATAAGTCCTTTGGGGGGTTGAACATAATATCCTTCATGAGCTTCTTCGATTGGATGACATCCAACGCAGTAGTAAAGAACCCCAAAGCCTGCGTTATGTTGAGGTCGGTAACCGTGCCGACCGCATCTCTAAACCTCTGTACGTACTGCACCAATATCTCGTTACTCCTATATTTGATCTACATTAGTGAGGCTGTGAGTTTGCCTCTCTTTTTGTTGCTACCAAACCGATCATGAAACTTCTCCATGAGTTCCTTTCATGAATTTATACTGCCTGTGGGTAAGGAAACTATCCCCTGTTTCACCGTCTTTTTTAGTGTTGTTATAAAGATCTTGTACATCCTTGCGTCTGATTGGTTGTAGTATCCCATGATAATCTTGTATGAATTGGTGCGATCGTAGAGGTCCCCGGTGTCGTCAAAAGAATCCAAAGGTGGCAACCTTATTTTCGGGTCGGCCTTCTCCAGATTAATTGTGGCCGAGAAAGGAGACTTGGTGTCCGTTTGCCTTGATCCTGACTTCACCTTGGCTAGCTGTCGCTCCAACTCTGTCATCCTCTTCATGATAGGATCAGAATCATCATGCTGTATTATCTGATTTGTGACGTTCCCCGTGGATCGGGCTTGTTGGGTACTGCCATCCCCTCGATTGTTATGTTCTTCTTTGAGCCCCTAGACCGGGCTGGTCTTCTACCATCATGCTTTCGCTTCTTGTCGCCTTCCGTGTGACGAGCCTTCCTTGGACCACCATGATTGTGATTGTAAAATCTTGACTGGGGGATCGAGACCTTCTTCTTCAATTTGAATGAGTTGACTCCCTGTCCCAAGGAGACAGTTTCCCACCATCTTTGTTCTTATTCGGAATTGGCCTTAGAGGTCCATAACTGTAGCACCGCTCCTTCTGTGGTGTGGGGGGATCATTCCCTCGTCCTTGAACTGGTCGACTTTGTGGAGTAGGTTCCTTCGATCCTCGAATGGTGATCCGTGGCTATTCCTCCTTTTTCAACTCTACCAGCAGTGCAACCCACTCTTCTTGCTGCTGTTACAATGATTGCAAGGCTCCTTCCGCTACTTGAATCCTCTGCTTCTTGATGATAACCCTTTGATCGGTTGAGCCACCCTTCGTGTGCCGACGCCTGAAAGTAGAAGTTTAAACATTTGTCTCCTTTCCATGGCCAAGGTTTGGAGAGTTAGGGGAAGGAAACAACCTCCGCTTGATTGAATTTGAATGCGACACCATAGAACCTCCCTGTTGGACTGAGGGTCCCAACCTACCCTTCACCCTCGCTGTATGAGAAGATAATGGTGCTGACGAACTGGTCTACTCCACCCGATCACCTTGTGGCTCCATAATTGAAATGTAACACTAAATGATTTTTGAACAGAATCCTAAGGCTCTCTTTTTAGCGCCAATGTTAATGCCAAGTTTTGTATCACTCGTTTAAATCACTAAACAATGAATAAAAAAGATGCCAAATACAAATAAGTCGTAGGAAATTAATATAAGAACACAAGAGATTTTACGTGAAAACCCAATTGAAAAAAAACCACGAAAAGAGAGAAGAATTCACTAGTATAATAGTTATGTTTACAGATTTCTCTAAAATAATGAAGAGTCTAAGTGCTGAAAAATAAGAATTCTGTTAGATGATAGTAAATTGTGTTGAATCTTCAATCCCTTGCTTGTAGTCATACTTATGGATATCACGTCCACTCTAATCCAATTAAGGTTAGGAGTCTTCTCATAAAGTTATCATATATCACAAAATAATTATTGATAGATTTTCTTCTAAATTACATTTTCTTATTTTTTCCAAATGAAGAAACATATTCATATTTTAATAAAGACTCTCATACTATACAAATTATTAAAATAAATATAATAGAGCCCAAATAATTATATCTGAATATTTTCCTTCTCTCCAAAATAAAACTCGCATACAATTAAGGAATAAAAAAATCTCTATAAATAATGATCATCTTCATTGCACTTATTTTTTAATTTTTTTAATACACATTTAATAATATAAATATTATATTTAATAATAAAATAAAATTTATTATAAATAATTAGTGACACAATAAAATTTATCACAAATAATTATAATTGAAAGTATCATTAAAAATAATATTTATATAATTAAATATGTATTAAAAAAATTAAAGAATATGTAACAAGTGTATATATGTATTGTTCTTGGATAAAGTTTAGAATGTCTAAAGTTAAATATTATAAAAATGTTGATAGAAATTTAAAGAAAAGATGATTAATTTATATCACTTTTCTCGATCCATTAACACTACGCTCTACAAAGCATAACATTTTCAGTGACTTACTGACCATGACCACTTGAGCTGTAACCGCTACCCGGGTATACTTTGGATATCATATCCTAGCAATGAACATTATAATTATATCCAAGTCAAACGTAACTTTTAACTTTATGAGCCATACAACTTCGGCACACACTTAAGGAGTGTCATATAAACCTGTGTACATAATTAAAATCTTCTATATCCCCTTGAATGTACTGTAATCGAAATTAATATAAACTTGGGTTCATAACAAGGGCTGCTTTATGTTGGCCACAAACTCAAGTGCTTAACTATTAAGTTTGTGTATCTTAGTCCCAAATTAAACCTTCAGTTTTGACTTTATAAAATTAAATTAATTATTTTCTTTCAAAATATAAATGAAGAGATTATTACCAAAATAAAATATATACAATTTACTATTAACCACAATTTTTATAATTTTAAGAATATATTTATATATTCTTAATTATTAATTCAAAAAATAGTCACTTTGACTTAAAATAAAATCAAAACTAGATATTTAATTTGGGACATAGAGAATGCACGATATTTGTAAGAATTTAATTTAATATTTTTTAAAAGACTTTATTTTGTCCCTGAAATTTTAAAAGACAAAATATAATCATTTTGGGAACACAAAATCATTTAAAATCATTTTTGTCAATTGCTTTTCTGTAAAATAAGATAGTGATGTTCATTAGAGGAAGACGAAGGGAATAATTATCAAAAGTTTTAGGCAAGATTAGTCAATTTCCTGTTGTTTTATCTGCATGCATGTCGTGGAAGTATATTCATAAGGACAAGGCACAATGCAACCTGTATTTAATTAGCTCTTAAACCCTAAAAGAAGTTTAACAAACACTTTTTATATTACTTTTGGATTGAAAGAATGGAATAAAAAAAGTATTGGGATTGATACTTCTACGGATTCGACTAATGGCCACTACGACCAGGTGGTCGGGAGTTTTTTAGTTACTATAAAAATATTTGTTTAGTGTGTGAATCATTGTAGAGCAATGTGATGCATCTAATAAATACGTCAGATAAGCAGGACTAGTCAAATTGGTGAACTTGAATATATTACGTGTTTTTACTTTTATGTTTTTTTATCTAATATTCTGTGTGATTGTATTCTATTTTGTTCTTAAATTCTAACAGGAATGAATGTAATAATTTTAAGTTATTTCAAGTATATGTTTAATTGTTGGTGGGAACGAGTGGTGTAATGTGATGGTAAAATTATGATATATATATCTATTCCATTGGAATGGATTTTACCCCTCTCACATGAAATAAAAATTAAAGGGATGTAATGAATTTTCATTCCGTTAGAATGATTTATCCTATAAAATGATCATCTAATATACTATTTTTTATTCCATTTCTTCATTCATTCGATTATCTCAACCAAACACAGCATTACAGTTTCATAACAAATGAAAAGGTATACGACAAAGACCAACGTCTACAAGTTAAAGACAAAATTATCATCATAAGATGAATCATGGACATCTGTTCTTTACTAATATTTTTCGGCTAAACTTAATTAATTTCTACAATGTCATTTATTAATTAATTATAATAAAGCTGGCGGTCGTCTATTTGAGGCTTGCACGATAAAAAAAAAGTGCAGATGTCGGGCGATGAACAGGCGAGATTCCTTTAAATTTAATACTTAAAAGGGTATGAAAAATCTTATCTATCCTTCCAAAAATATATGAAAAAATAAAATGGAATGGCAAGAACGGTTGCTATCTATATCCGCAAAGTGTCAATCTTAGCCTCTCTTGTGTTATTAAACTGAAAGGCATGAGTTTATTGACCCATTAATTCACACATGAAATTAGTCACTAGGTTTCGGATATCACTTGGTCAAGGATACATATGCAAATTCATTTATCAACTATTAGTTATTTAATTTTTAAAGATTATTTTGATAGTGATTTGGCTGCGTTTTAAATTAATTAAGCTTAGCGTGTTAGCACTAATTATTAGTTATTTTCATGTAATCGGTTGAGTCATAATCAAACCTAGTAAGAGAATTATTTCTCGATAGTTTCTTCTCTATATATCTTGCCATAGAAAAGTCAATATAAACTCTAAAACTCAAGTAAAAGAGAAAGAAAATAATATGTTAACTTTAAATTATTGTAATATATTCTTCAAAAGTTCATCATGTTACTAATTAATTAAGAATTACAAGCCTAAAGGGCATTGTCGATTAGTTCAATAGCTTTGTTTCATGATTTCTTCTTTAAATAATTAATAATAAAATTTATTTAACTGGCACAAATACATAAAAATAAAATAATTGATAAGACAAATAATGTGATAATATAATTAAACTCTTTATCATGCATACTGACAATGATTGCAGTCCTATCCTTAAATTACTCAAATTAGGGGGGAATAAAAAAAATGAAGCTACAAACCAAACAAAGGAATTGGCCCAATAAGAAAGCCCACCTTCGCATAGGACTGATTACTTTATAGGGCCAATATATATGACAGATTATGATTAATCGATAAAACAATGTAAAAGTGGCCGACTGGTTGTTGAAGAGTTTATGCAGAAACAAGCAAAAAACTACACAATGTTACACTAAAAATAAGTTAAGGATAGTTTGGGAATTAAGGACAGGGTCAAATTTCGTCTAAAATACTCCGAAGTGCTAGTTGTGAATTCTTTGTCTTGCAAGACTATTAATAGGCTAGAAGGATCATCAAGATGCAGTGATCAATGCACCATTCACTGCATAATCAGCTGGGTTGAATCATGTCGTATGCTCTTTGCTAATGCATTGTGCATGGTGCATAGGCATTAAAGTTTAAAGATTTAGGAAAAGAAAAGTACAAAGAAAAATAGAAGAAAAGGTGCAACAACATATAATGGTGGAATTTTTATTTTATTTTATTTTATTTTATTTTCTTTTGTTGTTGGTTACTGCACCGTCCTTATGTTTAGGCTCACAAGTTGCCACTTATTCTGCTTTCCTGTCCCAAAAAATAAAATGAAATTTTATTTCAATAAAGTCTTACTCACATGAATGTTGATCTCGTCTACTATTCACATGAGAAAATCCTTGCGGCACTTGTCAAATTTCCTTGTGGAACTATAATTTCCCAAAATAAAATGCTAGTGATGAAAGTACCGTTATTTACAGTTACAACTTGAATTAATTGATGAAAAATGATAAATATGTCAACAAATATGTGGCGATATTAGATTGCGACTAACGTGAAAGTCTATACAATAAGATAGAATAAATTAAGGTGTAGCCATTTTTAATTTCTACCAATCTCATATATGCACATAAATCGCAATTATAATTTGGCTAAATTTTTTGGCAATATATAGAACTCCGATGTTAATAACTTGAACTCCAGTGTTAAATTAATTGCCTTGAAAAATTTATATGTTGTAGAGTGCTAAGTGTAAATATCCTAGACAAAATCTCATGTTATTAAGGCATCAGGGAACATTTGAACCTAAGACCAGTTGCACACCTAGAGCTACTACCACCATATTAAGTAACCAACTCATTCAACACTTAAGCTAATGTGACTTTTGTAAAATTTGAGTCCACGTTATACAAAATTTAGCCTAATGTCTAATATGATAAACCTAGATCTTTGTCTTTGCCGAAACACCTTTAATTAGCCCTTAGCTAGGTTCATAAGAGATGGAACGAGAAAGTCATGGGCTGTGATATAGTTAATGCCGTGAATCAAATCAAACAGTTCGGGTTTGACTCGAAAAAATATAAAGTGAGACTCCAATTCATTAATAATATGATATCTGAGTACAAAAAATAGATCGAATAAAAATACGAGTGAAATCTGAGTAAGGTTATACTTGACTTGTTTAGAATTCAAACTATTCAAATTTTCAATCATGATTCAATACATATTCGAATAGATACTTGATACATTCTCTTATAATATACATACAATTAAATAAAATTAGAATAATTAGTTATTAATTTTTTTATGGACTAAATACACTTCAGTTACATAAAGTTTCACCCCGCTCATAATTTAGCTCCTAAAATAATTGGATTTACACATGTTACATCAACTACTGAATTACATATAACGTCTCCCCTCCCCCAACCCCCAACCCCCAACCCCAACTTAACCGGAATACTGTACTCAATCCGGTTGGCAGCTTGATTGGTCCGATTGGTTTTATACGATTTGACTGTGTCAGTACAAATGAATGATAATTTGATGATGATATTTGTATAGTCTAATACATAAAAAGCATATAAAATAAGGGGGAGATTATTAGTTGATGATTAGGTAAATGATTTTGTTGGTAAACAAGAACTATGTACAGTCCTTATAAAAGAACGTATTATACAAGGACTTAGAATTTGATACGAATGTTAATGTATATTTGTAAACTGTAACTTTTGTAAAGTCCTTAATAATGAAATCAATGTACAAGAATTTATATTAGAAGATCAAACTTGTTAGATTGATCTAGGAAGAAAACTGGATGTATAGATTGTAGAAAATCATAAGTGTTCTGTATCAAAAGATCGATGGGATCATTCTGGAATTCGCAGAGTATGCTCAGAAATCGCAGAATACTCACGTTTAAAAAGGCAACATCGTATGGTAAAGTTAATCGTAAAGTTTGAGACCAGTTCGCGGAAATCATTTGCATTGTTAAAAAGAAGAGATCAAATCAAACAACAAGTTGCAAGAGTGATCGCAGAAATCTACGGGACATTTCAAATGGATTGTGCAGCTATGTCACCAACAGAGCAAGTTCAGATTATATACTCAAGCAATTATAGTGAAAGATCAGATTGCAGAACAGGATCAAGTCGTATGGAAAAGTTGTTCACAGAAGAGAAGATCATATGGTAATGTCAAAACTCTCTTTGAAGATTAGATCGCAGAATTAACTCAAGAATGTATAGGAATGGGAAGTCCTCAGAAGATTAATTGAGATCGCAAAGCAGAACGAAAAACTCTGAAAGTAGTACAATCTTCATATTCAACACTACGATCAACTCAACTCGGAAGTCAGAGCTAAATGGTCAAATTCAGAAAGAGAGCAGATCAAAGGCATAATTCGAGATTCGATATGCAGTTAACCCTTAATTATCTTTATCATGCATTCATGAAATTAAACAAGTATATCTTTTTCCATATCTTGATGAAATTAAACAATTTTTTTCATATTGTAATAAGTTAAACATGATTTGGGTTTACAAGGTCCAGCACTTAATCTCAAGTGATCCCTAATTAATTTGAGTTTGAGCTTCAAAATCTAGGTTAATAGTTGTAGGCACGAAAATTGCTTACCTTATTAGGGTTAGGGTTTGTATTTACGATAGAGGCGAGAAACCTGTGAAAGATACGGAATCGGTTGAAAGATTGGAGAAGGGAGAAGAACTGGTGAGTAACTACCATAGTAACATGTGGCAGAACTCTCAGGATCACGACATAACCATTGGTGTCCAAGAGTTGTGACAAGTGTTTTGAGTGAGTTTAAGATAGGCAATAACACTTTCGTTCACTCGATTCAGAGTCAATCACCAGTTCTCAATTCCTTCCAACTTCTCATTTGTTTTGAGAGGGAGAGAAAGAGAGAGCTAATTTTAGGTGGGCAAGGTTCTCCAAGTTTCCAAAAGTCCCTTTACTTGTCCAGTGAAAGGGTATTTATAGGCTCTAGGACATATGACAGACACACGTCAAAAGGAAAAATTTCAGAAATACCCTTAATGATAAGGAAATTTCTAAAATACCCTGGGTAATGTCCAAATCATTTAATTCTTCTAGCCACCAATCCAATCACTCAATCGATTCCTAATACAAGTTATACTCATGAGCCTTCTTCCTCGGGACATATGACAACACCTATTAAATTGTACCTTTAAGGTTGCATAATATTAAGTCTAGAAAGATTGAATAAAATCAATTCTAATGCTAAAGAAGCCGAAGAAACACATTACGGAGCGGAAAGACCACCCCAAGGTGGCGAACCCTAGGGGACCCGCTCCTATTCTGACACGTTTTGTTCATTTCATGTCTTCTTGATCGATTTTTTGTCCATTTCTCTTGATTCTTATTTCTATAAAAAGTTTATCTTGTAATATATGAGTTATGAAAGATCTCTTTCAAGCCTTCACAAGTCGTCTTCTCAACTTTGGATTCATTATTTATTTTTTGCATTGCTTAAAACTTGTCTAGAATGAAATTCTGGAAACAAAACATTAAACAGCCCCTAAGTGATCCACCCTTAAAGGGCGAACCTTAGGGGGATGAGCCGTAGGGGGTGAACCTTAGGGGGGCTTCGTTCCGTCTTTTTTAGTCTTCATTCGTTCGTTGTCCATTTGTTTGTTATTTTTTGTTTTAGTTCATTCAATGTGAACTCTAATTTTATTCATGGGCTCACAATAGTCTATGTACGGTAAGAACTCAAAGTAGTTGATTCATGTTTACATAAAATTGAAATTAGAACTTGCAGCTATGATATACTCCATCCGTTCAACAAAAAAGAGGCTCGTTTACAAATATGCAAAAATTAAGAATATATTTTTCTTTCATGAATATCCTTAAAAATAATAAGTTGTTAATTTAATAGTGTGACATGATAATAAAGTTATGGTGATAACCTTGATAACTGTATGTCGTGTTATATTATTTTAGAGTGTATATCTTGTCTCATATCGAATATCCTGAGAAAGTATATTTTGTATATAATAGCTTGGATTAACTCTTCCCATTGTTAATTGATTTTAAATTAGAGAGATTGATATCTTTATATACTACACTTGACCCCATTTTATATAAATCTTACATACTACTATCACAAAAAAATACTCTTTTCAAGAACACTACTTAAAAACGGACAAATGAGACTCTTTTTATGAAATCGAAGAAGTATTTAATAACTGGATGAACAAATTAATTAAGTATACTATGTAGATAATTTGAAAAGAACACTATTTCTTTGTCAGTTTTTCTTTTGTTTCTAGGCTTATAGCTAGTTTAATTATGACAATAAGGTCAGGCCGGAAAGCCTTGACTAGTATGGTATTCCATGTTCAAATGCAGCGGCCAACAAAATGGAATTAATGCAGTCGCTTGTTGAAATGCCACTTTGAAGACTTTTGATAGTTGAAATGCCACTTCAAAGACTTTAGATAGTTTATTGGTCATATTGATTGTAAAAAAATGCAGTATAATTTTTTAGGGTGCTAAATAATTATAATACTAAAGAGCCCTACCTAAGATAACTCCAAAGGGAAAATATGTCCATAAAGAATAGTTTAATATGAAATATAATATTATCATCACACAGTCTTTTTTTTATATTCCCATGCATATATTTTAAGCTATACGTACTTAATTTAAGTTCGACGTCCTCGTCCATGAAAGTTCAAGAAATAAGAAACAAAGTAGTTAGTCTGTATAAAATTCTTACAGGAGTTCAATACTATAGATGATGTCAACCATCCATGCACGCGAGAAGAAATAAATCATAACCTTTTAGGTACGTAGCGCTTGGAGTACTTGGCTCATATTCTTCAGCCCTGATGACACCTTTTTTAATTATATGAATGTCTGTCTTCTCTCCAAATACTACTTTTTTTATGCCACATATGGAGCAAGTTCTTGGTGGCTTCTAGCTTAATTTACCATATAAGGTGATTCATATTCTCTTCATGATTAAGAAAATAATGAAGAGGGAACTTTGTCATTTGGAGGCAATTCAGTGTAAATTATCTCAAGTAATATAAGTGACGGATACAATTTTGCTGAGTAATGACTCATACAATGATGGCTACAATAATTCTATATAAAAATAGTGGGACCTATAATTGAGTCCCACTATTTTTATATTAAATCATTATACCAATTATTATATGAGTCATTATACTTATTATTACATTAATCATTACATATAGCAAAACTCTTGAAGTATATATATGTGCATACTCTATTGTTAGGAGTAGTTGGAGGAAAATAGGAGTAGTATGTACGTAGAACTTTGACAACAAATTTAATTGGTCTCATTATGTGCCATCTTTTCTTACTTCTACCGACCCCACCATTATAAACCCAATCTAACAATACATATTTTTTCTTTGCTCAAGATCTAACTGTGCATATTTTGTTTTTCTTTACACTGAAAGCGCGCAGAGGCATATATGATATGAAAAATTATTTCATATTTTTGAAATAAGTAAATAATATATTCTCTTTTCTCATAGGCAGGCACCACCGCACATGTATGTGAGTGAGAGAGAAAGAACATACTGTTCACCTGTTTCAGGAGTATGGAATAATCTCTCCTCCACTATAACACTATCTGAATATATAGCTATAATACCTCAACCGTCAATATTTAAAATATACCAAAAAAATAAAAATAAAAATCAGCGTCAAATTATAACCCCTGAAGTTTAGGTATTTCAGACTCAAAACATTTTTCAGGTATATGTGGGCATTGAAGTACTTAAGTTTTTCAGTCACAATGTTCGTTTTGATTTTATTTATAACATTAACGAATATAAAATAATTTGTTTCATGCAAATTTGTGAATTAAAATGGCCACGCCACTGTGGATAATATTCAAAAAACTATATATGCCTACTGAAATTGCACACGCTTTATGCATGTTATATATGTTCTATTCAATTTACCATCAACAATTGCACTGAGGTGCAGTTAAAATTTTTTCCTTGTTTCTATACGTAAAGGAAGTTATAAAAGACTAAGATTTATCCGGTGATTAATCCTTGGAAAAGAAAACGATCTTTCAAAGCTGTGGAAACGTAACAAGTTATATTGGTCGGACTTGGTTTTCCCAATTTGTCGACCAATACTATTTGTTAACAGAATGAAATGAAAATTGTGTTTCCTAAATTATAAGATTACTAATAGGTACATATCGTAATCATTAACGTCAGAATGGTTGGAAAAAGAATTTTTGCTCCCTCGATTATTGATGATGACTATCTACGCTTTTGCAGGCATAATTTCTTGTCCGGTAGTTGACCACAACTTAGGTTCCTTAGAATTTTCACTAAGGACTAAACTACTGTAATTCGTCCAAAATAAATTACTATATTTTTTAAAAATAAAATCAGGAACATTAAGGTTAGATATTGTTTGATAAACCTCGATCCGCGACTTTGATTCAAAGAGCAGAGATCCAGCACGTCAAGAGCGCAAGGAACGGCCCCACAAGTGTGATATTCATTTGTTTGCCGGTATGAATAATAAGGCCGGGTCCAGAATGTAGAGGGGTGCTTTTGTACTTTTGGAATGAATTAGGATTTTTAAATTGTATTATATAAGAAGAGAATATTGTAATATTATATTAGGTACACATTTTTGAGATAGTAAAACTAATTTATCAGTGTAACTTAATATAATACCCGGCCCTTTATTTTTTAAAAAGTCCCACATTGCCAAGCATTAAGGCCATCCTCTCTTTCCTTACCTATATATATGGACTACCCCCTTTAGTTTTTAAAACACTAAAACATTAAGGTTTTTCCCAATGTGAGGAAACCTTTTTGTGTGAGGGCCTTTTTAGTAAGGACCTCCCTAGTTAAAATACTTTTCGGTGTCGAGGACGTGGGCGGACTGCGAACATCATAATTTTGGATATGTCTATTTTTCTTTCTTTGTGTAATTATTTAATTTTCTGTATTCGTTTTAATTTTGTAGTTTTAATTTTGTAGCTTTAATTTTTGTATGCTATTTAGTTTGTTAGTTTATATATTTTAGTATATCTTTGTTAGTAATTAGCATTTTGGAATATTAAATTATTATTTTTGTAACTTTAGAGTTTTGGTATAATATAATAATAATAATATAATAATAATAATAATAATAATAATAATAATAATAATAATAATAATAATAATAATAATATTTGTTTGTAACATAATTAAAAATGGAAAGAATATTTTTGTAAATATACTTATATGTATTTCAGAAGGAACAAGAATACAATTATTTATTAATATATACGTTACCATGATTAAAATATTTATGTATGTATAACGTTAGGTAGAATTTTGTTTAGAACGGAAGGATTTCAGATTCGCCTAAGAGAAAGAAAATGTGTAAAACTTAATCAATTGATTAATGTAGTATTTATTTGTTCCTTTATTAGTTTCGATGGAGGGAATTTAAGGAGTCAGTTTCGCAATATAATTTTGGGAATTACATTGCGTATTCCAGGTACGAATTCCGTACTCCTTCAGCAATATTCCTTTGATTTTAATTTGTTTGTTTTGTTCCTCATTAGAATTTGGATATTATTTCGATATATTGTTCATAGTCAAATGCATATGATAGTTTTGTTTGATTTTAGATATTCGCAACTTATCTTGTACTCTTTAGACTTATTAAGCATGTCTAGTATTTATTTTGATTTTGTAGAAAGGTACATGCAAGTATATTTGGGAGACTTTGTGTCGATTTGTTTCGGTTTAGCATGTGCGTATTAGAACCCTTTTTGTGATATTGTGTCGCATTCGTTGTGACATGATATTTTTGTTAGAAAGTACCGTAGGGTATACCTGAGCTATAACCACCTGTGGGGGTACCACAGGCATGTCCTCTTGGCACCGAGGCATGACACTTCCGTGGCAGTGTGATTAGTCCACGGCGTCTCCATTTTGTGTGCTCCGATGGGAGTTGGCCAATTGGTGTTTTGTTGTGGGAGGCGTATGGGTCGACCCTAGTTTTCTGTTCTGTTCTGTTCTGCGGTTTGGTGTTATTTGTGCCGAACACACCTTCCGATTTTGTATACATTTGGATCTGCAGTCCAATGTGTGCCTGCCTGTGTGGCAGTATTTTGACTTGTCTTTGTGACAATGTATATTTCTGTTTTGTTCTGAGCTCGGTATGAAATAAACACAACCATTCAATTCAGCCTTTTATGTTGTTCAGTAAATCAATTCAGTTCAGGAGATCAGTTTCAGTTCAGTAGATCAGTTCAGTTTAGTCGATTATGTTATTTAGTTCAGTTGATTTTGTTAATCTCAGTTTGGTTCAGTTGCTTTTGTTATTCAATTTCAGTTTTTATTTCTGCACTCTTTATTCGTACTGGGCATTTGGCTCATGCTGTGTTTTTCTTCCGGCAGGGTTTGCAAGGGGATTCAAGGACAAGTGTGAAGAGAGTTCCTTTTTGTTTTGACATTCTGCTTAGAATTCCTTTGTGCATAGCCTCCCTTTCCACTAGTCGGGAATGGGGTGTTACAGAGTTGGTATCAGAGCTAGGGTTCTTTCTTGTATAAAACCTATTTAGGTTTGACCTGTGAGTTATGGGTAGACATTTGGGTTAGGTTTTTGTTCTGTTTGAAATTCTGTTCAGTTATTATATCCGTTTGTATTCGAATTTGCCTGAAATCAATTTCGCTTTCGTCCGTTTTATTTTGTCGAGGGCTTGTAAAACCATTAGAGGTTGTGGAGGCGGTGATAATGATGACAATGTTGGTCGTCACCACGAAGGACGCGTGTTCGCCTTGTCATATAATTAGGTGATAAATGCGCAATATTCTGTTTTGACACTCTTTTAGTTGGCAGTCGTGAAACTTTTCTTAATTTCGACTCTACTCATTCGATTATTTCGTATTCTTTTGTTCGGCATCTTGGTGTGCCATCTCAGTCCTTAGATTCTGCTATGTCTATTGCTGCTTCGATGAGAAATTTTTTTTTTGTTCTCTGATTTGTACCGAGGTTATTTCTATTAGTTTTGAAAATAAAGATTCGTGGGGCTAATTTTCGGTTGATGCATATGTACGACTTTGATATGATTCTTGGGATGGACTGTCAGAGCTTAGGTTATGATTATGTAGATTGCCTTTAGGCTTGATCTGTGAGTTATAAGTAAATTACTAGGCAGACATATAAGTTTGTTTCGATTTGGTTCTCTGTTTGATTGGTCTTGATTTTGACCAAATGTTAATCTGTTTTGATTTGTAGTTGATATGAGAAAAGTGAGATAATTTTTCAAGGTTATTATTGTTATACAATGGAGTAAGGATATTAGTTAAGAATTGTGATTGGAGCATTAAGAAAAATAAAGTTATATTTTTGTACAGTTAAGAAATGACCATATATATAATATGGTTATGATATGAGTATTTGTATCAGCAAGTATTTGATTTTGGAGAATTAATTGTTAGAGTGCTTTTAGTAACAATTTGTTATGATCTTAGACTTAAGGATTTGATTTGGGTTGTGTTGGATTTGTGTTAAGCTCGTGGATGGATCTAAGGTATGTGTATTGATGGGACAATATGATAAGTGAAAACTATTTGGTATTTATAGATGATCTCTTGTAAACTTGAGTTGTAAATATTCGAGATAATTAGATTAATCATTGAGGTTAATGATCAATTTTGCAGCTATTTTGGAGTTTTGTTGTATGAAGATTTTATAATAGTATGAGAAGATTTTGGAATTTGTTGGACTAAGGTTTGCACTAAGAGATGATTGATTTATTTAAATGGTTATATATTAAGTGATGAAATTCTATAGATTTTGAAACCTTAAATAGTTTAGAGTATGCAGTTTGTTTATGCAGATAATGGAACATGACTTGGATTTTAATATGGTGATTTAGATATTTTAGTGGTATATTATTTGAAGTAATAATATTTAAGAACTAATTTGAATTGAGATTGTGATATTTTGGAGTGCTTAAGGTGCTGGGGAAATTACTCAGTCTGCGTTTTATTGTCCCATTTGAGATTTTAGAAATGCAAAGTTGCATCTCAGTTAGTTTTGCCTTCATAGTGAGCTCACGTGTCTTAGTGCTGAAGAGTTATCATTATCCTCTGTTGCATGTGGTGCACTATCAGTTTTGATAAGATTTCGAAGGAAAACCATTTCGTTTGTTTTGCGAAAATTCTATTCGAGCGAAGTATTCGCATCTTTTGATAATAAGGTTCGTTCTATTCTTTTGATTCCGAGGACGGAATCCTTTTTAAGGGGGAGGTAATGTAATACCCGGCCCTTTATTTTTTAAAAAGTCCCACATTGCCAAGCATTAAGGCCATCCTCCCTTTCCTTACCTATATATATGGACCACCCCCTTTAGTTTTTAAAACACTAAAACATTAAGGTTTTTCCCAATGTGAGGAAACCTTTTTGTGTGAGAGCCTTTTTAGTAAGGACCTCCCTAGTTAAAATACTTTTCGGTGTCGAGGACGTGGGCGGACTGCGAACATCATAATTTCGGGTATGTCTCTTTTTCTTTCTTTGTGTAATTATTTAATTTTCTGTATTCGTTTTAATTTTGTAGTTTTAATTTTGTAGCTTTAATTTTTGTATGCTATTTAGTTTGTTAGTTTATATATTTTAGTATATCTTTGTTAGTAATTAGCATTTTGGAATATTAAATTATTATTTTTGTAACTTTAGAGTTTTGGTATAATATAATAATAATAATAATATAATAATAATAATAATAATAATAATAATAATAATAATATTTGTTTGTAACATAATTAAAAATGGAAAGAATATTTTTGTAAATATACTTATATGTATTTCAGAAGGAACAAGAATACAATTATTTATTAATATATACGTTACCATGATTAAAATATTTATGTATGTATAACGTTAGGTAGAATTTTGTTTAGAACGGAAGGATTTCAGATTCGCCTACGAGAAAGAAAATGTGTAAAACTTAATCAATTGATTAATGTAGTATTTATTTGTTCCTTTATTAGTTTCGATGGAGGGAATTTAAGGAGTCAGTTTCGCAATATAATTTTGGGAATTACATTGCGTATTCCAGGTACGAATTCCGTACTCCTTCAGCAATATTCCTTTGATTTTAATTTGTTTGTTTTGCTCCTCATTAGAATTTGGATATTATTTCGATATATTGTTCATAGTCAAATGCATATGATAGTTTTGTTTGATTTTAGATATTCGCAACTTATCTTGTACTCTTTAGACTTATTAAGCATGTCTAGTATTTATTTTGATTTTGTAGAAAGGTACATGCAAGTATATTTGGGAGACTTTGTGTCGATTTGTTTCGGTTTAGCATGTGCGTATTAGAACCCTTTTTGTGATATTGTGTCGCATTCGTTGTGACATGATATTTTTGTTAGAAAGTACCGTAGGGTATACCTGAGCTATAACCACCTGTGGGGGTACCACAGGCATGTCCTCTTGGCACCGAGGCATGACACTTCCGTGGCAGTGTGATTAGTCCACGGCGTCTCCATTTTGTGTGCTCCGATGGGAGTTGGCCAATTGGTGTTTTGTTGTGGGAGGCGTATGGGTCGACCTTAGTTTTCTGTTCTGTTCTGTTCTGCGGTTTGGTGTTATTTGTGCCGAACACACCTTCCGATTTTGTATACATTTGGATCTGCAGTCCAATGTGTGCCTGCCTGTGTGGCAGTATTTTGACTTGTCTTTGTGACAAGGTATATTTCTGTTTTGTTCTGAGCTCGGTATGAAATAAACACAACCATTCAATTCAGCCTTTTATGTTGTTCAGTAAATCAATTCAGTTCAGGAGATCAGTTTCAGTTCAGTAGATCAGTTCAGTAGATTAGTTCAGTTTAGTCGATTATGTTATTTAGTTCAGTTGATTTTGTTAATCTCAGTTTGGTTCAGTTGCTTTTGTTATTCAATTTCAGTTTTTATTTCTGCACTCTTTATTCGTACTGGGCATTTGGCTCATGCTGTGTTTTTCTTCCGGCAGGGTTTGCAAGGGGATTCAAGGACAAGTGTGAAGAGAGTTCCTTTTTGTTTTGACATTCTGCTTAGAATTCCTTTGTGCGTATCCACTAGTCGGGAATGGGGTGTTACACTTAACTTTTAGGTGAATTACATACATTTTATATCTTGTGCGTAATTATTTTTTTTTTCAATTTCTGTTAATGTTTTTCCGTGTTATTATTCTATAAGACATACAATTATACATATGAAATTGCATAATATTTATAAAATGAAATAAAGTCATTAAGAATATGACTCTTTTCTTAGCATCATTTCAGTAAGTACATGTGTAAATAATTGTCAGGCCATCCCAAAAATGCAGGCAGTTCATTTCTTATTTTAATCGCCTAAGGTATTTATTGATTTGATAGTTATTTTTATTCTTCCTTTTGCGTTCCTATAAGAGTTGCCGAATTTTTCCTTTTTATTCTTACTTTCGTGTAATGAGTATAGCCTCATATATTCCTCAGCTCAGTCACAAAGAAATGAAGTTATTAATTCCTTAAGACGTCCAAAACATCATAATGGTTTCATTAAAAGTTTTACAAGATCATGTTGCCACCAAGTCCTGCAAATTATACCTTAAGACAGCCTCCCAAGGAGGAAGCATGTAGAAGCTAGACACTCCTTTTTTAATGCAAATTGTTAAATTATCTTGACTATCATTATTCTTGAAGATTTCATGCCAATTATTATTCTTCTTCCTTTTTTTCCATTTCTGTTTAATAGGTTAAAGTCTAGGCATAATCAAACATGCTATTTGTTGTCGTATACCTGGTAATGAGTGGAATGAGCGCTAATTAAGGACTACATAGTGCATCTTAAGGTTTAAATTTTCCATTCTGGAACTTTATATCTCAATAATATAAACCCCTTATATAAGATTGTGAGCCCATGAATAAAATTAGAGTTTACACTTGACCTAATAAATTAAATGAACTAAAATTAACAAGTTTGGAATAAATGAATAACGGACAACGCACGAACGAACAAAGACCGAAAAAGACGGAAGGGAGTTAGGGATTAGACCTCTTAGGGTTTGACCACCTATGGATGCACCCCTTAGGGCGCACTACCCCATAAGGTGCACGAGGGCGAGAAGCCTGCGACTCCTGACCCTGTATCGAACCCTAGGGCGCGCGTCCCTTAGGGCGCGCTATATCATATTGACTCCTTAATTAGGGTGCGGGTTCCCAAGGGCACGTGTCCTATAAGGCGCGCGACCTTATATTGACTTCTAAGGGCGCGCATCCCCGAGGGTGTGTGACCTATAGGGCACGCATTTTCTACGGTGCACGTCCCCTAGACGCACGACCCCTACTACAAGAAAAAAACTTATTTTCGACGGTAAATTATATCGGAAATAAGCTTATTTTTGACGGAATTGTTAGTAAAAAATTTGGTCGTAAATAATTGCGTCGGGGATAAATCTGTCGGAAATGAGCATATTCTGTCAGAATATGAGCATTTTTCTTGTCAATGTAGTATTTTTTACGACGGATTTCGTCGATTTTACCTTTTTCGTCGGGTAAAAACTTATTTCCGCATCAGAAATAAGCTTTTTCCTTGTAGTGCCCTAGGGCGCGCAACCCTTTGGGTGCGCATCCCTATAAGGCGCGCGACCTCAAGTCGACCCCTTAGGGCGCGCCACCCCTAAGGTGTGCGACCCCTTGTGGCGCACTCCTCCATGATGAGTTTCTTCGAGGTTTTTTAATGATGAAATTGTGCGGTGTGATTTTCTGGATTGAGCAACAAAAAATTTGAAGAATGATACCTTTGAGGTGTCGTCCCGAGTCCCAAGACAAAAGACTCGTGAAGGTAACTCACTTTGGGAATCAGTTGAGGAATTAAATTGGTGGCTAGAAGAATTGGATAATTTGGATATTACCCAGGTAAGCAGGGGTATTTTAGGAATTTTTCTGCCATTAAGGATATTTCTGAAAAATTTTCATCTGACATGTGTTTGACACATGACCTGGACCCTATAAATACCCATTCACTTAACAAGTGAAAGGACTTTTAGAACTTTGGGAGGGTCTTTGCCACCTAAAAGCTCTCTCTCTCTCTCTCTCTCACACACACACACACACACACACACACACACACACAAAACAAAGAAGTTAGAAGGAATTTGTGGGACTTGTAATCAATTTTGGATCGAGTGAATAAAAATGTTGGCGTTACTTATCTTGAATTCACTCGAAACATTTGCCACGACTCTCAGACACCAGCGATTACATCGTGATTCCGAGAGTTCTGCCACGTGTTACTCTGATAACTGTTCATCTGTTCTTCTCCCCTCTCCTATCTTTCAAACGATTCTATACGCTTTGCGAATTTCTCGCATTCACCATAAATACGAACATTAACTCTAGCAAGATACATAATTTAAGTGCCTATAAAGATTAATTTTATTTTGAGTGAAACACACAAACAATTATATTGAGTGATGTAAAACATGTAATTTGTTGAGTATTGCTCAAATACACAATGTTGAAATATATACACGAATTCTTATATTTTGCTCCACAACGTTGGTCATATGGGAGCAATGCATGTACCAATATTAAGGGATGAGATCTTCTATATCCATTCTCTATATCGTGTCTCTAGTAACAGAGACATGATGTAGAGAATTGATATAGAGGATTAGAGGCCAAATATTAATGTTATTAGAAATAATGGCCCCCTTTTTTTCAACCTAAAGAAGATCTAGGTTACTTAATTGAATAGTCCCACCAAAATTGACTAATTACTAGAGTCTAGAATTTATGCACCACTTGAAGTAGCCCCACGCAACAGTGACAATCTATTCAACGTACAGTTTCTGTAATGAGAACTATACATATCAAAATCATAATGATGTTTGCATAGTTAAAAACGATATGTAGAGAGGCTAAAAAGAGGAACATTAATTTGGATGGAAAGTCAGGGTTATGAACTTATGATATGTGAGGAAAGTCGTGACCAAAAAATCAAAAAGGATATATATAATATGGGATTAATTACTCTCTAGTCACAGTTAGATTGAAAGGGATTATCTGGTCAATTCATCTCCCAACATCTATGCTGCTATCGAACGGTTAGGATTGAACAAATAGCTTAAGCGTTCTGCAAGTACTGTTGGCCGTTGGTGTGTTCAAACAGTTGGACAGACGACTGCATTTACAATTTTGTCCCTACGTATTACAATACTCATCTCATCAACTTGTCCACATAGAACACACAATTAATAATCTAAAACAGTCGCTTAGCTGTTGGGCGAATTGGGTAAAATATTAACAAAACTCTATTTCTACACTAAAATCTTTTTTGTAAATGGCTTACTTAGTACACACGTACAAAATGGTTAAACTTATTTACTTGCACATTTACAAAAGAAATTGTTTGTCCAATTGTTTCATTGACCCAACAGTTAGCCGGACATTAAGGTAAAGCGTCCAATTTTAACCTTAATCTCAATAACAATATGTTAGAATTTAAGATCGAATAATAACACAATCATACATAATATTAGATGAAGAACATATAAGTAAGAACATGCGATATACTCAGGTTCAACAATTTGGTTAGTCATGTTTGTCTGACTTATTCATTAAATACTTCACACGCTCTATAATGATTTACACACCAAACAATTATTCTTATAGTAACTAGAAAATTCTAGCTCCAATAACATGGATTCAAGCATAATATATTAGTAAACCAAAAATTGGACTATTAATAAATCCCCAAGTCCAATTACACTCTTACGTTTGGCTTCCAGGGGTGCTGTCCCTTTGCAACGGACGAGCTGGGTAGTCGCTCGCTCACTGGGGAGCGAGACCCCTAGCTACCCTGTCGTAATTGTCATTAGTCAAATCCGCGTAAGTATGAGTCAATCTCAACACAATATGAATGATAGGAGATGGGTTAGTTATATGTTATATTCCAGCCCACTGTAATTACGGATATATATATATATATATATATATATATATATATATATATATATATATATATAGAGAGAGAGAGAGAGAGAGAGAGAGAGAGAGAGAGAGAGAGAGAGAGAGAGAGAAGAAAGTCTTAGTTTAGGTAGCAAGAATTGATTTATTGGTTCTCCAAAACTAATGAGTACATAACTTTCAACTTTAAATAAAGAGAAGCAGAAAAAAGAAGGAACTAGAAGAATTTGTATATATCAACAATAATAGCAGTCCACATACATATAGCAAAGGTCAAACAATTAAGATATTCACATGAGAGAAGGAGAGAGATCATACATGAACAACTGTCAAGGTGGAGGATTGAAAAGAAAAAAACCTTTTCCAATAGGTCACATGATACTGCAAGAATTATTGCATTATGATATGCACAAGTGGAGTGTCCGACCTAGCTAAGCTAGGCTGATTTTTCAATAACCCCAAAGCTTATAACCATTGCCTTGACACTTTAATTCCTTAGTCAAATGAACAAAAAAAATCCTCCCAACGCCCAGAGAAAAAAGGTACCATCTTCTTTACTCTCTCTATTTCTCGTTCTCTCCATCTTCTCAGTTTGATCATATGTTCATAGAAATAAATTAAAGTTGATTATATATATAGTTTCTTTGAGGATATATGGTAGGATTTAGGCAGAGATATGTTTGAATTTGCAGTAACTCATGATCATATTGGAAAGAAGAGAAGGGGGAGCACTAAAACCGTCCGTGGTTTGTAGCTTATGCAAACACTGACTGATCAAGGCATAATATATACTTTTAGTTAAACTAAAGTATAGATTTGCCTATTTTAACTCTTTTTATGTATTTTTATGGGGAATGAAACATGATCAAATTATTTGGCAGTTCCTTTGGAATTTTGTTTGTTTCATTATTTCTATAATTCATTGTGTGCTTGTCATGACAAAATAAAACTTGAATATATAAGCTCATAAAAGAGCTAGCTACTGCCAAACTACTCTCATATTCAGATTCAGATTCAGATTCTTGGTAAAGAAAAGTTAATAGATAATGGATAATCTGATGATTGATTTTCTAAGTTATATAATTGTTTCTTTTAATCTCTAGCCTACAAGATTTTTTTATTTTCGTTTTATCGTTTATTTATTTTAAAAATCATGTTTCATTTGCTCTAACTAACGATAAAACATTGAAACCCAGATTTATATCTTGATCTTACTCATGTTTTCTCGGATGTTTCTCTTTCCAACTTTGATGCAATAGTACATGTAAAAGTTTGAATTATTTCGTTATATTTGTTTGACATGTTTTTCTAATATGCTGAGTCAAATTCCAACTTTTTTCCAATCCTGCAGGTTATTATCACTTTCCAAAGGAATTTTTTAAACAAAACATCTTTTTTGGGTTTTCAGAAACCTGCAGGTCTAATTGATATATTTATCTATTATCATTACTTTATTCTTTTTGTTCACATAATGAAGACGTGTAGCTTACTTTAGAGATAACTTGTGTTACCAGTTATGATTTTTTTCCCTTTGAATCTGTTGTCTTTAATAGTTTGCACACCGATATTCATCTATATGGAGAGATAGGGGAACTTAAAAAGAATGAAATAAACATTATATATGGTTCGGAATATGTATTATATGTAAAATTATTATTAGGGTTTTCTTTCTCTCTTTTTTTTTTTCTTTTTTGTCGCTGAAACAATAAATTAATTAAGAGAATTGATATTTTGACAAGTTAATTTGATAATTTCACAAGTGGATCCCATTTGAATTTGTAAAAATATCAAATTAGTTTATAAAAATATTAATTCTCTTAATTAATCATGACTTAATTCTTTTATTTTGATCTTAATTACATTTATAACGAAGAATCAACACATTTTGAAGCTATATAGAAGAATGAGTACGTCAATGAGTGAAGAAGTAGAGATTCACTGTAAAAAAGTAAAGACTGATGGGAGTGAGGAACAATCCAAAAACACATCATCCGGGCCTTCGCAGAACTTTTCATCCTTTGACTTGAACGAAGAAGCCGATGATTGTGCAGTGGAGGTTGTTGAATATAGTGTTGATGATGGTGATGGACACACAGAAGGGATTTCTCCCAATCATGAGTGCAAGAATGGAAATGAGAGAAAGGGTACTGTTCGGCGATATGTTCGATCTAAATTGCCTAGGCTTCGGTGGACTCCTGATCTTCATCGTTCTTTTGTGCATGCTATTCAAAGACTTGGTGGACAAGAGAGTAAGTTTAATTAACTTAGAACTTTAAGTTAAGGCCTTGTTCAAATCTTGAAAGAAGTGGCAGAAGTCAAGAAATATGTTGTTAGAGCAAAAATGATGATGCTAAAGCAAATTTATATTTAACGACATTTTTTTAATTATTTTAACGTCACTTAACACTATTAGCAATACTTAATGTTTTGGTAATATCAACCACTTAAATTAATGTGAAAAATAAAAACAAATGATACACAAACAATTCATAAATATGTACCTCAAGTAGGCTAGTAGATTGCATTTAAATTATTTGAAGTTGTTTGCATGGAAGAATATATTGTTAGCAGATATTCTTAATTAAACCATTTGCTTTCCTTAATTTCATTTTTTAATGCAACTTGAACTTTCTTCGGATTTGTGCAGGAGCAACCCCCAAATTAGTTCTTCAGTTAATGAATGTTAGAGGACTAAACATTGCCCATGTAAAAAGTCACTTGCAGGTGCGCCAAGAAAATGTTTTTGAAAATCTGTGGTTGTAAAATAATCTCCTTATACAGTTATCATATTAATCTATTTCTCTCTTTCTAATCCCTCTTCTTTCATATATTTCAGATGTACAGGAGTAAGAAGCTTGATGAATATGGACAAGGTAAAATGGAGCATCGGTTTTTCTTAATTCTTCTTCTTTAATTCGTGCAGTCGAGTAATTACAAATGGTACTCATATTTGTACAAGAAATCCCGTCTTTCAATGAAAAAACATATTATGTTAACCTAATGTACTTGAAATTAATCAGTTTCTTGGATTTCTTTTGATAGTATTATGTGGACAAAGAATTAAAACAATGCAAGGAAGATATATTCCGAACATTTTTAGCCAAAGAACAAATCCTCTTCATCACTTCAGAACGGAAAATGGTGGAATTGGCCTAACAAAGAATCTCGAGAGCTATAATCATCTTCAGAGTCTACTGCACCGTTGCCATCCCCAACTTACAACTGATATCAAACCTCACTCTTTAAGGTGAAAATAAATCTCAACCTAAATTAAACTTGGATTACATTTTTTAAGATTATTTTTCTCTCATCCTAGCTAACTCTCTTTCCCTCTATATCTCTCTCCACAGAAACCAACTCTACTCTTGCAATCAGCATGCACTAGTTAGGTCAAGACTTCCACTAAAGGTAGGTCTTGAACCACAAGGCAAACGCTTGATCAAGTCATTGTCACTGCAATTATGTCAAGACAAGTCACCTACATCAATCCTAAATCATGAGAATGACCTTATCAGCCCTGGCCAGTTCCTCGAAGAAAAGAAAAGGGTGGTAGCAACTGATATTTGGGCCAGTACTCATGCCATGCCAGGGTCTGTTAGGGCTTCATCCTATTTCACTCAGTCGTCTCAACAGAAATGCAGAGATACTTCTATGATTAGACAAGTTTGGACAACATTACAAGGTCCTAAGAATAATACCATTCCCAATACTTTTGATCCAGAGTTTGAGCGTCCATTTCGACTTGAGGTAAATTTGCATAACGTATAATCATATAATTTTGTGTGTTTGTTTTAAGAAAAATGTTTGGTAAGATAGAAGTTGTCTAACTTACCTAAACAAAACTCTACAAAATTGTACTATAAAACCTGCATGTCAAGATTTGTCTAGCAACTTAAGTCTAGTTTGTTAGAATTCAAACCTCCAATTAAGCTAATAACTAGAGATAGCATATTGGCTACCTTAACAATGAACCATAATAGTTACTGGAAAAGGAATGAAGTTTGTGAACAATATTAAGACACACCCACGTGCATGAGGCGGCAACAGAATATGTGACTAGGGGCGTGCAAGGATAGCTGGTAGACAAAGTCAAATTGAGTAAGAAAAGGAGACATGGTTAAGGAAAAGAGATGTGCAGCTGGAAAGAACAGCAAAAATCAAATTAAATACTAATAGAGGCGGCAAGTATGTGTATAATTAGGATTTCAATGTTTAGAAATAGATATGAGTTTGTGTATACTGTGTGAACTAGAAAAAGAAGAGCCGTAGCTCTATTAAGAGAAAAAGACTAGCCGAAGCTAGTAATGGGATATATAGTGAATCAAAGATAAAATATTGTCAATTTAGTGTTCTTTGAGTTTATATTTGTGAAATTATTTGAATTCCAACATAGTTACCTAGCATTACTCTTGTTTCCGCGTGTAAGTTCTGTTCTTTATTCAGCATTTTTCGTTTTGGCAGTTGAAGGAGAAACTACTGAAGCACAAAGAATGGTTGCCTGATTTGCAGCTTAAATTAAGCCAAAGCGTAAGGAGCCATGACGATAGGACTCATTCGATGAACGTCCCAGAGATCAACACCATGCTTTCTCTTTCATTGTCTCCCTATTCGTCGAGGCAAACAAACAATACCTAGTAATAAAAAATCATAAGTATTTTCACCAAATAGAAACTTAGCCTATATATTTATAGCATGATATCTAGAGAGAAGGAGGCTAAGTCTGAAGATGAGTACTTGAGATCTGACCATGCATGCCCAAAAAGCATAGGAGTGAGACCTTATTAGTACTTGTCTTAAGAGCCAACACCATGACAATATACTGTGTCAGTTTCACTTTCTTTTCTTATTTTTTTTTGTTACAACTTTTTTGCAATAAAATTAGTAATATATATTTTTTAGAATTAAATTAGTAACTATATACAACTTACAAGGAATTAATTAATTAAATTGTTAATCCATAATATTCAATATTGATGCATGATCACGCATTGGCCGCAAGCATGTTCTTTATATAAAAATTAGATCGTGATTAATTGCGACGTGTCTTTTGTGATACTCTTTCATAAGAGTGTTTTTACCAATGGGGGTTTAAATTTTTGTTTTAGAATTTGTTTATATGCGTTGAAATCATTTAAAATGTCTGTGTGATGAGAGAGGATAGCTAGTTTTAGGTTCCATGAAGCCGTATATTTCTTTCGGTAACCTAAAGTTTAGCTCCTGAACAATACATAGAGAAGAGTGTATACGACTATTCTAACTTTGTGAATATGATTACGGAGTACTGTGTCCAAAAAAACTAGACAGGAATATATATATATATATATATATATGGATTTTCATCCATAACAACCGATTGTTATGAATACTATTCTAACAACCATGATCCATGCCGTTGATCTCCATATCGAATGGCCCAGATTGGTTCCCCTTCCCCCCTACCGGCACAAGCTGTTGCAGTAGCAAAACAAGCTGTTGTGGCACGGCTAATGACCAAACTGCCCCTCATTTGTTTTAGCCGTCGGCATAAGCGGTTGCGGCAGCATGTTAGTTACCAAACAGGACCCATGTAAGTTACCAAACAGGACCCATTAGTTTAGCTGGAATATACCAAAATGCCCTTACTCTTGCCACAACAAGCTGTTGCGGCAGACTAGTATCACAAACCCTTGCCGCTTCCTACCATTTTGCAACAAGCACAGTGCAATCAAATTAAGAGAGAAAGAAGAAGAAAAGAAAGGGTTGCCGCAGCCAAATTTCTACCGGATTTCAGCAACTAATTCTCCACTCCAACCATAGTATTTGTAAGATTATTTATACCGTTTTTGTTTTTAAGAATAAATAAATAATGTGATTTATTTTGATAACTTTATTCTAAGTAAATGTTTTCATATGAACTTGTAAAGAAAGTTAATATTAAGGAATTGTGATTTATGGTAAAAAAATTAGTGACTTATGTGTTTGGCTAGCTATTTGCCTGTTATTATGAGATGAAATATTACGCATATACAAGTTGTTAATTTTTACTTTTTAAATGGTTGTGTATAATTGTTGGGTTATTTTTGTGTGTTATTGTTGTTAATTTATTGATTTATGTTCTGGGGACGATATATGAATGTGATTATTTTTTGGAACTAGAATATTAGTATAAAAAGAATTTTGTTACACGTAATGATCCATACAATGATCATTTATAAAATGGTGGGTTCCATATTTTAATTATCCTATGGGACCCACCATCTTACACCACCATTTTATAAAAGATCATTGTATGGATCATTACGTACAACAAAATTCGTATAAAAATAATGTAAGTTATTTTTTTTAAAATTATTGTTAAATGGTCATTTTTTGCTGATTCTGAGATAATTTTTTTACATAGTTTTTAAAATAGTACAAAATGGTTTTATTTTGTTTTTTTAAGGTAAAAGATGGATAGCTGAAATTATGGACCAATTGACCAAAGTGTTCTTTATGACCAACAAAATCATGTGTCAGATGATGTATATAAGGGTAAAGCTATCATCAAGTCAGTAGATTGAACAAAAATACAATCATTGGAACTTAACAAAATCCTAACAAACTCTTCTAGATTAATGTGGCTTTGGGGTTTTTAAACACACATGAGTTATACATCAAACTGACATTGGTTTCATGTTTGCCTTGGTGAAGAGATGGCGGTCAGAGACCAATACTTTTCACCTAAATTGTGAAAAAATAACAATAACCTTACAGAATGTCCGCTTCATTCTTAGGTTGCCGATGGTGGGCAAACCTTTAACTTGATCCCTATTTAACACCCAGTGGCTCATTTTAGTGAATGTTTTGGTACTAAACTAACGGGTGAATATCAGCAATCGAAAAAGCAAGGTTTTATTTCACTGTTGTGGCTGCAAGAACATTTTAATAATTGTCCTCCCGTGTAAGGAAATTGTAGGCAGATATACAAAGGCCTATATTCTTTGGCTGTGTGGCACAATATTGTTCCCTAATAGGTCCAGGAATACTGTTCATTCAAGGTATATGTATTTTATTGCGACAGCCGAAGATTGTGTAATGTATTCTTAGGGGTCGGCTGTGTTAAGGTATTTATATAGGTCTCTATATACGGCCAACAGAAAATGGGTGAAATATATTAATGGCTGTGTAACACTGTTACAAGTGTGGGCCTATGAGTGTTTAGCAGTTGCAAGGCCGAACCATTGGCTACAATAAGAGTTATGGTTACTGTAATATCCTAAATATTTAATTTCAAATATGATCTGACAAGATCTAATTAAGATTTTCAATTCAAAATCTAAAGAACGATTACTCAAGTAAACATTGAGCTATCTGAAAGGCAAAATACGACTCGAAACTACGACCGTACACGACTAAGAGGTTAAAAATCTTTAACCTAATCTATGTGTTATATGAATAATAAAGATTTAAGTATGTGATTTATGTAGAGGGTTAAATATGTATATATTTAAATGTGAAAATATTTACATTCATGAAATTTAATAGGTAGTTAACTACTTAATTAAAAGATTTGAATTCACTACGAAATGAATTGTGGAAGCGAATAAAGTTTATTTGTTAATATTAATTAATTGAGCTTAAAATTTAAATTATATTATGAAATAATATAATTTGAATAATAAGCCTTGAACGGTAGTGAATTTATTATGAATTAAATTTCATAAATAAGATAATTAATTCGCTTAAATAAAATAGTTAATTAAGGTAGGTATTTTTATTTAATAAAAATGAGGGAGTTAATTAAACTCATTATTTTTAAATATATTACATATAAATGTAATATATTTATGTAATGGCTTAATATATTATGCCAAACGGGTATAAATTAAATAGAAATGAAAAAAATTAATTTACTCAATTGTTATTAGTAGATGAATATGTTGAATTTAATTAATTAAATAAAAAAATTATTTAGTTAATAATAAATAACGATTGTACTATGTTACAATCATTAAAATGTAATATGTATAATGCCCTAATACATGATATTAAGACCAACGAATGTAAATTAAGTTTAAAATGAGGTTAAATATATATACTACATATATCAGTACTAAATTAGTATAATTGATTAAATTAAGGCTAAATTAAATGAATTTGATTAGTTAGAAACGAAGCGATTCGGTTAGAAATGAATTAAATACTAACTACATTAGTTAGTCCATATAAATACGAAAAGTATATGAGAATTATACAAAAATAATATGAGAATAGTACGAGTATAATACGAAAATTATACGGTATAAATACGAAAGTCAACTGATGAATAGTAAAAGTTAACATTAGTGGCTACCAGCTTTGGTAGAGATTTTAAAGGCATACTTGGTATTATGAAAGTGCAGTGTACTTACATAATATGTAAGTATACATTTTTGGCTAGTAATTTTGGAAACAAAATTTGACTTGGCTTCTTTGGTGTGTGTCGACGCCGGGATTTTCGTCGTCTCGTTTTTTATTATTAAAATGTCCCTTTCCAATTTTAGCCTTTGGATTGAGATGTGACTTTTGAAAAGGGTCGGCTTAATGTCGACGGGTTTTGAAAGATCGATTTTTTTATGAGCCAATTGACCAGAGTCGCCAGTTGGTATATTTGAAATGGATGTACCACCTCATCCGAATTTAGTTTTCGTAATCGCTGGCTCATGTGACTCCGAATTAATTGGTCCGCAAACCGAGATTCATAGAGTTTGGGGGCTTGCTTAAGCGAGGGGAAGGTGTTAGGCACCCCCCGACTTCCGTGAAATACGGTTACCGCAATCTCGATTGTTTTCCTGTCCTTTTAAATCCTAAAATGTGTGAGTTGCGTGTGTGTGCGTGTGTGCCTAGGTGAATGCTTGTGGTGAATTTTGTTTGGATTTTTGTATGGCAAATGTGCTTTTATCTGGAAAGCGTTTTATACGTCTTTTGACCCAAATGACAAGGCTTTGCTTTTTATAAGAAAGATTGATTTTTTATTTCGAAAACTTTTGAGGGTTTTTTATTAGATGTCATTTTAGAAAACAAACGATTTTAAACTTTTGTCAAATAGGAATCGAGACTATACATTGCCTTCTAACAGTTAATATAAATAAAACGAGGGCAACTTCTAGAACTCTTTAACCCTATGCACAAAGTTTAATGAAAATACCTATTTATTTACAAAATCGTTTTTTATGACGTTTTAAAAACCAATTAAAGCCTATTCATCAATCATGGATTAAAGTTTGCCAAAACACTTAACCTTTAAACCTCGTGACTCTAATATCCTGAATTTGATCATTTTTTACAAAATCTTCATTATTTGCCTTATTTAAAAACCATTATTTGTGTCGTAAATTAAACAAGCACTCACAACGTGTCGGGGCTATCCACGGGCATGTAAGCCATCAAGACAACCCCAAACACCCACAATCACATATTTTATTATTATTACGGGGCCTTAACCCGAACACGACTTTGTATCGCTTTAAGGCCGGATATTACAAAATACACATCCATGGACCCTATACCATGATTACATGCACCAAAATGTCCATCATCGGGATTTGACCACGAGGATCTCCTCCCTAGGCTCACATTCACCCAAATCATGGCACAACCAACCCTAAACCAAATCTAACGATATTTAACATTGCTATCACATTACATAACCCAAATATCACAACTTAATCACTAAAAACTATCCATTACCACAACGAACGAGATATCACCGTACGGATGTCCTCGGGGCGTTAGGAGGAGTTACTTTCTGATGGAAACCTCGCTAACAACCCCTAATCCACGGATCCTTTATCAACATAACAACATATTACATCACATAACCCAAAACATAAGCTATATTAACAATACAAACGACAGAATACCAAAAAGACAATCTTTTCACCTTGCAAAACGCGGATTCAAGCTTCTTATACCGCAAAATGGATTAAACCACAAGATTACTAAACTAAATAGCACAACAATATGAATCTAATGCTTGATTCTAGCCCAAAATCGGACTCTCTCCCTCTCTCCCGCGATCTCTCTCTCTCTCCTTTCCTTTCTTTTTCTCTCTTTTTCTTTCTCCTTCTTTTGTCTCGGGTGGAAAAATGGCCGCATATAGGCTTCAGCAGGCAGCCGCAGATGCATCTGCGGCTGGGCCTGCTGTGGCCGTCCCAGCCGTCGCCTCGGCTGCCGCGTGCCGTTCTCGAGCCTCGTGCCTGTCACCTTTGTCGGTGGCAGCGGTTGCATTCGCGGCCGTCCGGCTTGCTTTTTCGATTTTCGTGCCACGCGGTCTTAATTCGCCAATTTCTGCGGTATTATTTTGGAAGGCTGTATTTTTGCAGTCCGAAAATCCCTGGGAAACGTGCCATATTGTTCTGGGAGGCCAGTTTGGAGGGTCGCGACTTGATATGGAATTTGATAATTGTGCTTGGCTTCCAGGGGGCGCTGCCCCCTTTCCACCCCCGCCAGCTCACCGGCGAGCTGGGCAGCCGCTCGCTCACCGGTGAGCGAGACCCCCGAACATCGTAAGCGGAGTGGCCATTAGTCGTCTTTTGTGGTCAGCTCAGGTTTTTCTGGGTCAACTGTTCGCCTTGCTTCAAGTGACCGGATGCTCGTTGTCCGTTGTGGCGATTTTGGCCGTAAATCGCTGGGGTGGCTTTGTGTTGGGGTCCACCCCTCTTTCCGCATGTCGGGTCAAATGACGGTTTTGCCCTCCTGTCAGGGTTAGTAGAGAAATGCAAAATTTGGGTGTCTACAGCTGCCCTTCTTTATCATGTCTATGGAATGAAATATGAAATGGACATGATAAAGAAGTAGGCACCCTATGCACGGGAAAGACAGTATGTGTTTTATCGATGCAATGCATATGTTTGAGATAATGCAAATGCCGCACTTGACATGATTGCGTAGGGGTTGATTCGAATTTCACGAATGGGTGTTGCTTGGGTTTCGTATCCGACGGTCGCTCTTGGATTGTTCAGGTATCGTCTCTGACGTGTCACTTTTCAATTGGTCAGGTATTGGATCTGACGGGTCGTTTTTTTTTTTTTTTTTTTTGAAATGGTCAGGTATCGTATCTGACTGGTCGTTTCGAAATGGTCAGGTATCGTATCTGACGGGTCGTTTTTCAATTGGTCAGGTATCGTTTCTGACGAGTCGTTTTTCAATTGGTCAGGTCTTGTATCTGACGGGTCGTTTTTCAATTGGTCAGGTATCGTATCTGACGGGTCGTTTTTCAATTGGTCAGGTCTCGTATCTGACGGGTCGTTTTTCAATTGGTCAGGTCTCGTATCTGACGGGTCGTTTTTCAATTGGGTGAGGTATCGTATATGACGGGTCGTTTTTCAATTGGGTTAGGTCATCGGTGAGCGAGACCCCCGAACATCGTAAGCGGAGTGGCCATTAGTCGTCTTTTGTGGTCAGCTCAGGTTTTTCTGGGTCAACTGTTCGCCTTGCTTCAAGTGACCGGATGCTCGTTGTCCGTTGTGGCGGTTTTGGCCGTAAATCGCTGGGGTGGCTTTGTGTTGGGGTCCACCCCTCTTTCCGCATGTCGGGTCAAATGACGGTTTTGCCCTCCTGTCAGGGTTAGTAGAGAAATGCAAAATTTGGGTGTCTACAGTGTGTTGTCAAGCATAGCTTGGTGAGTTGTGACCTCTTGTGAGCCAAGAGTTCTTAAGTAGGGTTACTAATCACCAATTAACTAGTTACGTGAAGATTAATTACAATTAGGTAAATTTCTTAAGCATGTAAGTAAGATTAGAAATAAACTAATCGAGGTTAATTATGGTTAATAAAGTTAACAATAATTGTGTTGGTGATTCACCATGGTGACTAACCATGGTGAGTTGCCAAAATGATGATGAGATGGTGACTGACCATGGTGACTTGCCAAAGTGATGATGAGTTAACCTAGTGTCCATAATGCCCTCACTTTGAAAGTCCTATAAATAGATAGCTTAAGTTCATTAGTTCTTCACCAATTCACCAAGTAAATTAGAGCAACAAAGTTTAGAAAGAGAATGTTCTTGTGAGTTAAGTAATCTCAAATTACAAAGAAATAGTTAAAGCTTGCAACTTTAAGAGGTAAAATCCTAGTCGTTGTTATATTCGTTTAATTTTTTAGTTTAAAAGCTCAAGAACGCGAGTCGTAACCATGTATGAGTGTCGTTCTCCGTGTTCTTTACGTGTTCTTGAGCATTTTTTTTCATTTTGTAGTAGTTATAATGTCAAATTTTATTTCATAATTTAAAGCTCAAGAACGTACGTGGTAGCCATGTACGATTGTCGTTATCCGTGTTTTTCGTGTGTTATTGAGCAATAATTATAAATTGTTATAATCAAGTAAACAAATCGTTATAATGACCAAGTTTTGTCAATTATAAAGTGTCATAATCACATATGTAAACCGTTATAATGCTCAAATTATTTCAAGTATGAAATCTAAAAGCTCAAGAACATAAGTCATAGCCATATATGATTTTTTATTATTCGCGTTCTTCGTGTATTCTTGAGCAAAAGTCAAAAAATCATACATAAGTAGGTTTATGATTTTGTTATTTTTATGTTATTAAGTGTTACTGAGTATTAGAACATGTTATCTTAGCAAATTAATGCTTGAGGTATCATGTTTTCCCAATTGGTTCAAAGAAAGTTCAAACAGTTTTTGTGCAGTCACCTTTAGGCCAAAATCCATGCAAATCTATCAGGAATTTTGTACTTTGGTCTGAATATAAATTGTATAGGCAAAAGTTACGAACGCGTGACATATTTAACGACTAAAAAATGTTTTAAAACGAAAAATTTATGGCCATTTAACTGAGCCGAGGTCCGACAGTCCAACAATCATGCCCAAATCCAAAATTTTGGATTTAAAATGAGTTTTTAAGTTAGTCAATTTTTCAAATAATTTCCCCTATTAAAATAATTTAAATAAGTTGATATAAGACTTATGAAGTTATATAATACGATAAATCTAACCGCTTATGCACTAAATGACTGTGTAGGGTTTTAACGCTCCGCCGAAAAACCCTAGTTTTGATTTGAGGCAAGTTCTAAACCTTTATGTGCTATTAATATGTTCTAAGATTGTTCATGTTATTATGTGATAGTTGATATGTGAAAGTACATGAATGAATGTCTTATGTGATTAAATGATTAAGTGTTAGTTCTTGATTAATCGTCAAATGTTAATTGATATTTGATGATGCATATGAGTATGCACAAAATATGTTTATTGTTAAGCATAAATTAATATGATTATTAACTGAGATGTATGTTCAGTCAAAGCATGTTAAAGTATATATGAAAGAATAAACTGTGTATGTGATAATATGTTAGACTTGCTGAGCTATCGTGCTCATTAATTTTTACGAATAAAATCTTATTTGCAGATTTAAAGATGAACGTTAAGAGGATCATTAACATAAAGATGAAACGTAGATTAGGTTTTTATGCTTTATTACTTGTATTTGTATAAAGTCATAATGACTGTTGTAATACGAATAAGCAAACCATGTAACCAAATATTATATGAATAATACCATGTTATTATCAGCAATAGAGTGTTATGTCTTTAAAATTGATATAACGTAGAATTATTAAACATTAAAATAATGTTGATAAAGAACTATAAATCTGAATAAGGATACTGAATAATATTGTGAGTGCTGTAACAATTTGAGAAAGAATCACCGATGAAGAAAGCAAATTCATCGTAAGATTCCTCGGTTCCAATTATAAGGGTGTTACTAATATTCTGAATTTTAAATAGACATTGAATATCGATATAAAGAGATATCTCTATGAAGATATGTATTCAAGTAAGGGTGTTGAATAATTTGGTATGTTCTATAAGAAAATGAATCTTGCCACAGATAAAGATATAAACATTTATCACAAGATTCTTCTATTCCAAGAACCATCCTATTATTAATGCTCTGAACCTTGGATATATAGAAGCATAGAATGTCTAAATCTTAATGTTAAAATTGGACCATTATATATGGTGTTATCCATTTATACGAATGAACTACAAGTTGATACTTGTATAAATAATAAGATCGAGATTAAGTTAAGATCCAGGGACAATGTAAAATAAAATTTTAATGTATAGTCTATAATAGACTAATTTAACCAATACGATTATAGGATCATTGGTTAAGTCGGTAGATGTATGAAGTTTAATGCACAAAATTCGCTATAGCTAATACATGGATTTTTGGGGCGTTACAATTACCTAGGGCCATAGCATGGGCATACTCTTCAACCCACAATTACCCTGGTAGGCGAGACAATCCCCACCACCGTCTTAAATTTATCGAGGGGAGTTAGATGTCCAGCCTTCGTGGCAGGTAGTTTAGCGCCTATACATGAGGTGGGATGATAATCTAATTAAAATGATACAATTTTGAAGGAAGGTTGCTGGGATCTGGTAGGGTGCATGATGCTGGTTCTTGCAAGGTATACCCTCTTCGGCTGAAAATCACGACGACCTAAGGATGGCCAAAGAACTTAGATTAGACGTCGATGATTGCATGGCCTTGAGACGAGGGTACATCGCGCATTGGGAGGCTTACATGGATCATCTCGAGGAATAACAGTAGAAAATTGCTAACTATGTGACACTTGATGAATACATTGACTGGTATGGGGGAATTACACGTAGAAAATTGCATCTACCTCGACCGGAATGGGACCCAAACCCTACTTATGAGTCCCTAGCCGTTTACAACTAGCATCATCTTATTAACATGGTACACAAACATCATTTAGTTTAACTTTTCTGTATTTTAGTATCATCTACATATATTTTTGCTAATACTTGTGTTTATCTTGATATGACAGGTTGAGAGTGCAAAGTCGTTACTTGATAAGTGCTTTATATTTGTCCATATGCCTCTTGGTTATGTTCTAGAGAAACAGGGATGGGACATTACGGTGTTTACCACTTTGACGTCAAAAGGGAAAAGGCACCTCAGTAGGGGGTCTCAATGGTAAAGGATCCCACTCCCAATTCCCAATTCAAATAAGAACAAGGGAAACCAACTTATTTTGCACTACAAGAAAGCTACATTCCCACCACCTAGGCATATGTTCCCTCTTACTCATCATTTGAGGGTGCTTATGATTTATAAGAGATGAGGACTTTCAACTACAAGACGTGGGAGGACACATCTCTGATGGACACAAAGGGTGCCCAACCAAAAAACTAAGGAAGCATAAGGTTGCATTCATAAATGAACACTTGTTTGGGGACGTGGTGGTGGATAATGAGATATTTCCTAGAGCGCAACTGTGAAAGTTGTATATTTTAAACCACGGGAAATTATGTGCATTACGCCCTAACACTTGGATTTTGGACTATGTCATGCATAGATGCGTACATAATGTTACTGCGGGATAGAGAGGACTACTATAGTGAGTGAGGAATTAAAAGGTGGGGCCAATTTGGTTTCTTGGAATCGTTCCTCATGAATCGTGTGACGAGTTTCATCTTTTTATCATGATGGTATTCTCGGTTGCAAACTGGATAGTCACCATCCTTGACTCGCTGTACAGTGATACGAAGTATATGAAATCTAGGAAATGTATAAAGAATTCATTGATGTAGCGGTATGTGTTATAATTACTTTTCTACTTTCATAAATGCCAAAAAATTTCATATCTAGTAACAAATATTTTTGATCATGTAGGTACAATTTATACCATTTTATTTGCGAATTGGTGTTCTGCTGAGGTAGTGGTCCACTTCTGATGTGCGCGTGCACGAACCAAAGAACTAACCTAAACAACATAACACATCAGATTGTGGGATTTTAGTATGCAAGTACGTAGACTATTTCGTCAAGAGTGGTGTTGATCTACGCATAGAGAATTGGTCCCTAGAAGACGTGACGGTGTTTAGATACCAGATCGCGTGGGAACTTTATAAACGTCAATCGAGACTACTTCTAATGGAACAGATATAGGATATTTTGTAGCTTTCATTACATATTATTAATAATTGAGGATGAAACAATATATGAATTTGTACATTATTTTAATTATATTGGAAGATGTTTAATGCTAATTTTAGTGTTTCGCGGTGGATATGTTTAGTTGTATTTGAATATGTAAATTAGATTATGTTTATATTTTTATACATAGGGTATTTTTTAGGCTCAGGAATCCCTAAAACTCGATAGTGATTGCATTTATCGTGGTCGATTTCAAAGCCACAAATTACACAGTTTTGATGCGGCTTAGAACCCACAATTTTCTATAGTGCACTTTTAAATTTGGATTGCTTTTTCGGGCCCTTTGTTTTAGACACAATTGGGGGCAAAAACTCATCTTCTTCTGTTTCCTTCGCTGCATCTTCATCATCAATATCGAAACCCATATCCTGAGGTGTATCTCCAACCACACGTTCACTGTCATCGTCTGCCAGTTCTCTAATATTCTCATTCGGATCATACTGGTCAACTAGGGTTTTTCTTAGTGTCTTCAATATAAGGAAAATTTTGTAACCTCAGACTGAACAAGCAGCTTTGCTCGCTAACTCTTGATAATCACTCATCAAATGATTATAGCGCATTGCTTGATCTTGTTCAAAGTCTGCAGTAGTTGGGTTAACAAGAAATTCTTCACCATTTCTCTTGTTCGCGTCTCTTGTCCACTGAGGAAGAATCATGTCATCAAGTATTTGTGAAATACTTTTAAACATAAAATATCTCAAGATGTGCCTAGATATTTCACGAGAATGAGAAAACATTTGGCAATTACATGTTACCGACCTCATCTGACGATTGTTGACGATTTTTTTATACCTCCGACCACTTTCAACTACATCTGCCCTATACACTACATAGACCTTAGTATCAATGACAGGAATGCCCTATACACTGCGATAAAATATCTCTTTGTATACGCAGGAATTCATTTCTCCCGTACATCATACAAACTTATAAACCACTCATTGTTATATAATCATAATTCCTCATGAGAATCTGCGAACGCTATTCAAATTCCCCTATGGACAATGAATTATAAACACAATTATTAAACTCATCTTTGAATGAGCGGTGCTCAGCATAAACATGATGCAATTTCTCAAGAAATTTATTGTTAATATGCCAAGAACACAAAACATGGTAACTAGAAAGGAGTATCGTAGCATTATCATTACTCATGGCTTTATCTTGGTCAGTAATGATGGTTATAGACAAGAAAAAAGGCTAAGCCCGACGAAATATTTTTATCGTATATAGTGGTTTTCCGTCGAAAATATTGTAACCTCGACGGAATTTTCGGTTGAAAATAACCACGTCGGGATTATTTTTGTCGGTAATTCGGTCAAAAATAAATAGTATCAACGAAATTCTATTCTCAAAAATTCTATGGATGATAATATAATTATGACAAAAATATTCCGTCGAAAGTAGAATTCCGTCGGGCATATCTTTTTTCTCCCGACGATATTTTCGTCGAAAAAAAATTAAAGCGTCGAAAATATATCTTTATTTTCGACGGAATTTTCGTCGTAAATAATATATTTCGTCGGGCTTTACTTTTAAATAGTTTTTAAATTATTATTTTTTTCCCTTAATTTTCGATTGAATTTCCGTCAAACATATACTATTCCGTTGGAAATAAGTGTTTTTTTTTTAAAAAAAAAATTTGCTTTTTTAATACCTGTTTTTAAAACCACATTTTTTTACCTACTTTATTCCAACAACACAACAACAATCCATTACTTTATGTTCACGCACAACATAAGAACACATTTGAATTATAATAAATATAAATTATGGCACATTATAAATAAATCATCGTTTAAAAGTACAATACTTTACAAAAGTTACCAAATTTATGATGAATTACAGTTAAGTAAGCTAAATTAAAGTAAATACAACTACATTATAATCTGCAAAACTAAATAAAACTAGTACTACCAGCTGTCTGCAAAGAATCATCAGTTAGGGATCGATGGTTCTGTTGTGGGGTATGAAAATCATCGTCTTCACCCCCCCCCCCCGGCTCGTGATTGGCATTCCAACATGCTCGGAATCGCCATCCTATTAATAGAATTACAAATATCAGTCATTAGTCCGTACTTGAGACAAAAATTCACAACTAAATAATAATTACAGAACATGCAGAATATACAACTTAAATTGAATAAAATACATGTGCAGTCGGGCGCTGAGTCAGCATCGGGCCAAAAGCCTCCAACAGTAGGGTACTTACCATTCGAATCACCTCGTCTCGTATCGCGGTGAACTATTCTGGAGATATGCCCATACTCTCAACGCTGACCCCTGCTGTAACATCCTGAGCAAGCTGGTGAAGACGAACACTGGTAGGTAGGCTCTGACTACGAAATATCAATTCCATACGAAACGTCTCCGACACCACCGCCATAACCCACTGGAACAACGCGTCGTCCAAGCCAGCGCCCGTATGAGATTGTCCAACAGGTCTTCTCGAACGCTGGCTAGAACCTATTAAGTTAAACATAACATCAAAAAAATTAAAATATCAATATAAATTTTGAATTAATGAGCAACATACTAAAATAAATACCTCCGGTCAGTGTATATGTCGGTACCCTCGGTAGCCTTAACACTCAATACATGCTCGTAGTGCTACTAAGGGGATCTTGAAACGCGACCCAAATAGTCATCTCATCATCCCTAGATAAGTTAATGTCGGACGGAGGGATGGTGGAATCTCCCCTAGCAGCCTGCAACTTAGCTACACGCTTGTCCCAAAGGCTCTAAAATTGGTCCTGCAATTTATTATGTATATGGTAGTTTATTGACTCATTTTATTAAGTATATGATATTAATAATTACATAACTTTATAAAAACTCTTACCCGTATAGTTGCAGCTGCCTGCGACATATTACATTCCTTTGGCATGTGGGCTTTATCCCAAAACTCGACCATGGTGGGAGATCGTCCCAACTCACCAACTCACCGCTTATGACCTAACAAATAAAATTTTAATTTATTCTTTATTTAGCACATGTTTTTATGAGAATATTAAAGTAAACAACTAAATATATACATACCGACTTCACTTCCTCAAATGACCGTGAACTCGTAATATGTACTACTCGGAACTGGCTACGATTTTTCTTCATTTGTTCTAATTTTTTTTTGAAGTCATCAGCATCCCAGTGAGTACACATGACCTCTCATGCTGCATCTGAGACAATATCGGGCTGATGGTCTCGAATAGTAGTCGGGCTAATGGTCTCGAATAATAGTCCCGGGCTGATGGTCTCGAATAGTAGTCTCGGGCAGCCCTATGTCTCATCTCGTACAACCAGTCAGCGTAGTTCTTCGCGACATATGCAATAATAACTCCATCGCCAGCTGTCTAAGAGATTTCCTCCTTATATCTAAAATAAATCTAAGAAAAAGAACTAACTTATCAGAAAAAATAAATTGAATGTGTAAGTAGTATTTACGTATACAGTTTAAATTATTTAAAATAACTTATGTGAAAGTCACGTAACACGGTATCCATGAAGGAGGCATCATGCTGCGCATACTGCGTAAATCACATGCAGCCAATAGGGAGGTGTGTCAGACACATGTCGTGTAAAGTGACCTTAGCCATAGGATCCATAATACTACAATACAAATCAAACAACGCAAAGTTATGTTTATTGTTTTACAAAATAAATTAATTTAATTTAATATAACGTTATTTTACATTTACTGCACAGAGTCGACATCTTACGCTGACAATCTACGCAATAGTCAGCGGATGACTAAATAACCTGAGGTTCGTCCCTCGGGGACGTCGATGAGCAGTATCTGTAAGTAGAATTGAATAATTACAGTAAATAAATCAATTCCCAAAACATAACCTAAAAATAGTAAGTAAAACAAATTAATATTTAAGAAAACCTACTAGCTAGCGATGATGACCAATCCTGAGTAACGTCAGAGGATCCTGCTTGACCACCACCGCGATGACCGCTACCACTATACCTAGCCATAAATATACTACTGAAATTCAAAACTAAAATGTAATTAATATACAGTTAATTAATTTAATTAAATAAAATATACTTCTTAAGTTTAGATTTAATACGTCGTCAAACCCATCAGAATCATTTTCATAGTCATCCTCGAATTTTGACACGACTTCTTCATTATCAGTTTCGTCATCGTTATTATCTTGTATAAAGACATATTCATCGCCAACCACGTCTTCATCAACCTTGTGATTATCGGGTACGTCAATGACATTTATCAACACATCGTCGTTATGTAGGACTATCTGGCTGGATTTGCTAAAATCATCCTGCAATGGCTCATCTGTCCCAGACATATTAGTATCATCAAATGGACGAGTCTTTGTTGTGACAACTGTATACCAGAGACTTTTACAATTTACGACATTAGATGCGTAATATACTTGAGTCAATTGACTGGCTAACACGAATACGTCAACTAACTGTAACTTTGACTTTATATTTACTGTGACGATTATGTTTCAATCAACTTTAACAGCCTTCTTAGTATCAAACCAACCACATTTAAATGTAACTACTTTTTTACCTCCGGGATAATTGAGCACAATTACTTCCTCTAAACGTCCATAATAATTGGACTCCGAATCTTGGTAACAACTGCCCAACACGACAACACTAGACTTTACTGATGTCGGTTCATTTATGTCATCGACCTTAAATCTATACCTATTGACGATGTAGCCAGGAAATGAACTAATCAATTTATAAGGTCCTTTGATGACATCTTTAAAACGCTCATAATTGTTATCTTCTTCAACCCTCCTCTTAAACCACTGTTGAAAATTTATAGTCGTGAATGATTTCAACTATGTTGCATTTAAGCCTGGGTTTAAAGCACACGCTTCGTCTTTGAATGAACTAAAACAGTGATAAGACGATTTAATTATAGACTAGGCTTTTAAAAATTAAAATTTTAAAAATACTAGGTACATACGTTATGTATAATGATACTTCGGGCATATTTAAAAGCACATATGTAGATACAATTTTTAAATCTTTTTCGCTTAAGTACGTCATCGTCTCATGGCTAAATGATTTAGCCAGATTGGAAAATACAGCTAACTCATCAACACATGATTGGACTCCGACAACCTCATTTCGACTTAAACGATTGTGTTTCGTTGTTACAATGTCCTCAAAATATAATGAGCTGAAGTTGACAAGCTTTTCCTCCGTGTACCGTTCAGTAATAGAGCCCTTTACATGAGCTTTATTTTTTACTTTCTGCTTTAAATGACGCATGTACCTAAAATACAATAATTAAGTTCACAAACATTATGAATATAAGCGATAAATATCATCAAAAAAGATATATAGATGATAATACCTCTCAAACGGATACATCCATCGATATAGCACAAGTCCTCTATGCTTAAGTTCATATGGCAAATGAATAGGCAAATGCTCTATCGAGTTAAAAAAACCCAGAGGAAATATCATTTCTAACTTGGACATTGTCAGCACTATATTTTTCTACATCTGCTCCACATCAGTATACCTTATAACCGTTGAACATAGATCCTGAAAGAAATATGAAAGTTCAGTTAAGGCATCTACAATTTTCTGTGTAACATCTCGCGAAATGTAATTGACATCAACTTCTGCAAGAATACATAGCAATCATGACTTTTGAACCCAGTAATTTTCAACTGTTCAACTTTACTACAATGACATATATTAGAAGCATATCCATCTGGGAGCTTCAACGCACTTATCCATTTACAGATGTCTTCAACTTGTTGCTTGGTTAGACATAATGGAGCTTTAGATTTTGAGTTGTTAGGTCGAAGCCACAAATCTGGCCATATGTTAAGTGCCTCCAGATCTTTCCGTGCATTGTCGTTGTCTTTTTTTTTCCCACCTGCATCTAACACGGTGTAAAACAAGTTCTCAATTACATTCTTTTCTTTATACATTACATTTGTACAGTGACGGACTGAAAATCGTCTCCCAATACAGGAACTCGAAGAACATAGGCGAATACATCCAGTTATGAGCCTTGTCGTAACCTAGTGCTTTATATTTACTGTGTTATTTCCCTGGCGGTGGAAATTTTAGATCGTTCAGCTAACCAAAAACTTTACTGCCTGACAATCGATTGACGACCCCCTTTTTCTCTATTTTTCTATTAAACTGTATAGACATCTTTCTGTAATTGTGATCAACAGGTAAGAATCTATGAGCAGTACCAAAGAAACTAATTTTTCACCCATGTTTTATATGTGTGCCTTGCACATCCCCCCATACAAAATGGACATGACAACTTCCCATGAGTCGACCACCCACTGATCATCCTAAGTGCCAAAAAATCAATGATAGTCCACAACAAGGCTTCCTTCATCAGAAATTTTTGCTTTATCGATTTGTCATATGTCTGCACCCCCGTCTTCCACAACATCTTAAGTTCATTGAGTAACGGCTTAAGATACACGTTTATGTCCTTTACAAGACTCTTATTCCTCGGTATGAGTAAAGTCAAGAACAGATACAGATCCCTTATGCACATTGATGGTAGATGATTGTAAGCTACCATGATCACTAGCCACATAGAGTAGTGCTGACTAAAATAATTAAATGGACAAAACTCATCCGTAGCCATGACAAGCCTGGTATTCCTACTTTCCTCAGCAAATTGAGGAAAATTTTCATCAAACTTCTTTCACTCATCTCCATCTGTGGGGTGAGACAACTAACCAGGCACGACGTCCCTTGTTTTATGCCAAGTCATATGCGCAGCAGTATGGGTCGACATGAATAGACGCTGAAGTCTCGACGCAAGAGCAAAGTAACTTAAGATTTTTTTAGGCACACACTTAGTTTCTCCCCCATATTTTGTTGTCCTGTAACGAGGCAGGTTGCAAATGTCATACTGCAGTTTATCTATGTCAGCCCCATAATATAACATGCAATCCTGCTTGCAAACATCGATCTTTGTAGACCCCAAATTCAATCCCTTTACCATCTTTTTCACTTCATAATAATTTGAGGGCAGAGTGTGACCCAACCCTTTGGTAAGAACTCGCTGATAAGCCTAAGTAACTCATTGAAACCTCTCTCACTGTAGTCATGTTCATTCTTAAAGTGTAAGGGCTTCGTCACTGCATATAGCCTGGTGTGCTTATTATTTTCATGGTACAATGGGACAACAGATTTATATAGCATATTGTAAAAGGCTTCTGTTGTGTCCTTTGGCTCTTGCTGACCTGTGATTGACGACTGCTCATTTGCACCCTAATCAATATTGTTAGGGCCATAAGCATCAATCAAAATCTCCACGACATCATAATTATCATCGTATCGATCCTCGTGAACTGGTTGGACTACACTGTCACTCATTTCGCTAAACTCAGTTGACTCTCCTTGATGAATCCATACAGAATACCCATCTACAAACCCACGCGAATACAAGTCATACATAATGCTGTCGGCTTTCTTCCAAATTAGGTTTTTACATTTGAAACACGGGCATCTCATCTTTTCGTTCGAATTATCAGCATGTTCATTAGCAAAATTCAAAATTTTGGACACCCCATCACAGTATTCAAGCAGTAATCCTTTACCATCAACCGGTATTCTACAATACATCCAGCTCTGGTCGTCTAACATATTTAACTAAACAATAGGATGTATCAAATTAACCAGGGTGCTTAGCGTATGTGGTGTATTCATGATTCCTGCATGACTTCAACATCTAAGTATACGGGTCAGGCTTCTATCCCGTTCTTAAATGTGTCTCCTCACTTGTGCCAACACCTTGAGCACATTTCTTCTGTTTCAAGGAAATTTCGACATCACCTCTCCATGGTCTATAAGTACACGAAATAGACCACATCAACGTATGCTAAGTATGCACTTAGAGAACATGTAGAGATATCAGCGAAAAGTCCCCAAAACAAATAAAATGTACTTAAATTGTTGGCACATACCTAAGTGAGAGACATAACATCTAGCTACAGTCCCAGACGGGGGACTATTCGACATTTGAAATTTAAACAGGCACACTTAGAAGGGGGGTTGAATAACTGTAGAGTAAACTATGTCCGATTTTCGTGATTTAACAAAACAGTAAGTAAAACAGGTTGTTAAATGTATAATTTCAGGTTACTAATTTACACTGTTAACGGAATATAGATGATATGATCAATTTTGCTTGGAAATAAATGTGACGTGTTGAGCTAGCAGTTTATATAGATAATGAAAGTAACCAATCACATGAACACGCGAATTTTTACGTGGTTCGACCCCTATCTTTTACTTTAGTGGCCTACTCCACGTCCAATACCAAATAGTATTGAAAACTTCTTTTTATTAAATATTTTAGCCTTACAACACCTTATTACAATAACAATTCCCACATTTTGAGGACAATTCCTCCTTAGCACCTATGCTCCCTTGTGCACACATATGCACTTACTTGAGTACTTTTACCCACAAAGCTATTAAGCTAACCCGGAACTTATTGTAACAAACCCTTCAAACAGAAAATAGATTAGCACAGTCCTTAAAACTAATTACAGAAAACACTATGATCAAAGCATGAATTATATAACAACTCAAAGCTCGAATCTAAATGCAATGATCAAAAGTTAAGATATCACCAGATTATTCTCAACTGATTGACCGCTAGGAACAAAATCAGATTGTCAAGTGACCTTCAGCATTGTAGCAGTTATTTTCGTGAAAGAATAATACTTGATGTGCAGTGTTTCTTTTCTTTTTAACCAACTCAGTATATCATCAATATTATTCGTGACTTTTTGTTTTGCTGGACAGGATATATATATGTATATATATACTTTTTAAAACTAGCCGTTAGGGAGGATCCATAACAATAATTACCGTTTGACCTTTTTGGATTTGGTAACTATTCAAGGAATTTTTCAGTGATTACCTGTGATTGATAAAGAGGATCACGATTTAAAGTAGCTTTATTCCCATATAATGATGATTCCCATAATATATGTTCTGATGCATAATCTTGGAAATATCTTTTTGGCACTTCAGCATAATGTAGGTCAAGGAAATAGTCATTCCATAAATGGTTGCAAGTTTCTAACAGTCAAGGTCAGCTTTTATGGAAACAAAAAGTTCAGCCCATTATTGTTACCATAAAATACACTAGGTTTATTCAATTTGTTTGTTATCAGATTTATGGCAACTCTTGATTGTCAATCAATCAAGTATTAATAACTTGATTTAATAATTTCTCCAATCTTGGAAAGGTCAATCAATTAACAAATTTAATTTAGATTCCTTTAATTATTCTAATTGATCCTAATATGGAATGCCCATGATGGCTGACTCGACAATTTAGTGTGACAGGTTATATTTATAACAGATTTCTTTTTAAACATGGAATGAACCTTAATGAACTTCGAATTGAAATATGAGTCATAGCCAAGATCTTACATGAAAACCTAAAGATTTAGGATAGAGCTTCATAAGACTTTCAATTTGTAGCTTTAATCCAGTGCCAATATCAGTTTGATGCATGTCATTATTTTCAACCTGTTGCACATATCTCAATAGACATAAACAATGTTTTTAGAATTGAAATAACGTTATCATCAAAATCAAGAATCGGAATATGACCAAGTCAACAATCTCCCCGTTTTTTATGATGATAACGCACGAAAATAAGGCTCCCCCTAAACCCATGCATCAGGTAAACTGTAAAGATTGAAAATAATAATACACCTCAATCATGTTTTTCTCCCCCTTTGTCATCAGGAAAAAAGAGAGCCAAGGATAAGTAAGCACAAGTAATAGAATGCAAAAGTAATCACAATATGTTTAAACCAGAGTATAAGCTTCAGGCAGTACGTAGAGATTATTACAGACCCAAGCAAATAATAGAACTAGAGAATCAATCATCAAGGTCTATAAGCACAACGTTGTTTTTTGCCCGGCGGGTGAAGTATGGGCGATACACCACACGGGCCATCCGTTCCTCGGAGGATAGTTCGTGGGCAAAACGAGGTGGACGAAGAATATGAATGTCAGGATTAGTGCGTAAATCCAGAAAGTCACCAGCATATTTAGCCATCCATTTTATTTCAAGCCAATCTGGAACAGTAGAATGAGCTTGGCGATGACCACTGTCATTAAAGCGACGAGCAACAAAGGATCCCAACGTTCCGAGTTGACTACTAACAAATTTGATCTCTTGACTAAGTTGACATGCATTCCTATTCATTTTCCTTTGTATCGTAGCCACCATTGCAGTTGTCTGAACTTCAAAACCAGCCTGTAAATCGATAAACTCATCTTCAACTCGTTTAAACAGATTAGTAGTCTCCTGATTAGTGACAGGGTGTTCCCTTGTTTCGAGTGCATTGAGCCTTTGTTTAAGCTCCGTCAGTCCAGTCTTCATTGCAAACTTCATCTCTGCCATGTCAGTCTTCATTTCGGTTTGATTCGCAAGAATTTGTTGAAGAAGAGAAGTGATCTCAGGAGATTGAAGGGTAGTGGAATGTGGCAACTGAGATGAATTGTCAAGTAAATTCTCTCTAGGAAGTCGAACAAAATGACCATCAGTGAGAGTTAAGTGAGACTGTTTTAGATTCTCCGAATCAATGGAGTTAGTGAGTGAAAGAAAGGCCTCAGTGTCAAAAGAAATTCCAAAATATTGAAAGAGTTTAGTGAAAAGGCCGCCGTATGGAAGACATTTCGTGTTTTGTTTGACACAACTGTCCATATTTAGCATGATCATTGAAGCTAAATTAAATTCCAGCCCTTTCATGATAATAGAGACGAGAGCAAGATCCTGGAAAGTAAAATTAGCACCCCCACCAGTGCGAGGCATCAAGTTTGAGCGTACAATTTTATGAATGACTACTGCTATGGGTGATACTTCAACAGTAGTGGGGAGGACCACTTTAGTGAGAGAGGGATCATTCATGATAGTTTAAAGTTAAGTAATAGAGGAGAAGGGTTCTTGTCTTGCACCTTTCAGTGTGAAAGGAAATGACCCAGTAAAAGGAATGGACAGAATACTCCCTAAAACTTCATCAAAAAGCTCAAACAATTTTCCTTTAACGAGAGAAGTACATGTTCCCTGTTTTAGTTCAAAATTTGTATAGAATTGTTGAACAAGTTGTGGGTAAGCAGTGGTGGGAGGATGAATCATTAAAGTAATACCACAAGAATCAAATAGTGCTTCTAGTGTGGATTATAAATAAATAAATCCAATGATTTCTCATAAAGTAGAGGTTTTGACATAATGTGAGTTTGGAACCGAGCCTTAAAATTATTTCCACTAAAATAGTTCTTAGTTAAGGAGGGAGAGGTAGGTACTACCGATTTAGGGCCAATTTCATGAGATTGGACAACCATTTTCGCTTTTCCCTTTGACTGCTTGAATCCCGTTGATGTCCCCGTGCTTGGTTTCTTTGGATTACTCGAGTTGACGGTGACAGCGGTGTCGTCACCGATGCTTAATTCTTCTTCTCTGATTCACTTGGAAGTCCGAGTCTTCATTTTTCCTCAACTGATGACTTTGAAGATGAAGAGGAAAGGTTTTGTTGAGAAAAAAGTTTTGATCGATTTTTGGAGAGGAAGGGTAAAGTACGAGAGAGAAACCCGAGTGCAGGTGTGTATTATGTTTATGCAAACATGTAAATTAAGTTTTCCATGCAGATATGTATTAAAGAGAAATATGAAATCATACACATACCAAGTTCACGTCTTAAAGTACAGAATCTTTCTTCACCTAATGGTTTGGTAAATATATCAGCTAGTTGGTGATCTGTAGGAACAAAGACTAATTTAATTAATCCTTTTGATACATTATCTCTTAAAAAGTGATGCCTAACGTCAATGTGTTTTGTACGTGAGTGCAAGACAGGATTTTTAGATGTGTCAATGGTGCTCGTGTTATCACATAAAATGGGCATTGTATCACAAATAACATCAAAATCAATTAGAGTGTGACGCATCCAAATAATTTGGGAGTAGCAACTCCCTGCAGCTAGATATTCACCCTCTATTGTTGATAGGGCAACAGAGGTTTGCTTTTTGCTATGCCAAGATACTAGGCTTTGTCCCAAAAATGTACAAGCACCACTTGTACTTTTTCTATCAGTTTGACTGTGACGCCCCCAAATCCGGGTTCCTTGAACCACGGGTCTGGTGCTCACGTAATCTATTCTACCCTAACATCTCATTCAACCATTCTGAACAAAATAATAATTATAAACTTAATTTACATTCATACATCACTATTCCCAGGTTCTACGTACCTTTATACATCCAACTGTCATATCTGACATAATACAAAATATAATAATAAATACAACATTAGCTAGCTACTAGTGCTGGCCGACCTTTCCTTTCCCTTTATCTATTCCCGACCCTTCGGCCTTCTCTGGCTTAACTGAAATGTCATGAATGGAAGCAAGAGTGAGCCTAAATAGCTCAGCAAGTATAACAATAAATGATATCATGAATAATTTCAAATGAATAGAGGAGAGTCATAGACAATTTTATCTGAATTATGCATAATAACTGAATGAATATCAATAATCGAATCAACGAAATGAACTGATCAATATAATTCACTACATGAATCAAGAACTGAAATTTAACGTTTATGAACAATGATATAATGAGATTTTTGCTGCTGTACGGTCACAAGACCAAGAACACGTTTAGAACAATACCAATCGTATAGAATGATATTGCCCAAGTTAGTCAAAAGACTGCTATTTCAAATAGATGCGTACTCTGGGTGATCAGCCCATTGTACCATTATATTGTGCACAACATAAACATCTAGCGACGCAACCACGTCATAAAGTTATAGTTATTACCCCTTTGTAGAGTTGTTCTATTACAACATAACATAGAAGCCGCACCACAACCAATGTGGATTGGAGCATATAACAATGAACATTCGATCTCAACATAAATCATTTAGTATGTGTCTAGCCAGATTCAAGATTGGCATCGACCTTTTCAATTAAATTCAATAATGAATAAACTTTGCATAGCAATATAAATAAATAACATGAATGTCTGATCAAAGAACTGCAATAGAAGTTCAGTAAGGAAACTTGCCTTCGTCCTCGTCTATCACAATCGGTATAATTTTATCCCGTCTATAACCTACATGACCACAATATTGGTTCATGCATTAGTTACATACACATGCATGCCATAACTTGCTAAACAAGCTACCCATTAACTATACATAACCCTAATCACATAACATATTGCTCAAACATAGCTTAACGCTTACCATATTGATTATTTTTATCAAATTATGGTTTACATATGTATTTATATCATTTAATATCAAAATATTGCATTTTGGAATAAAATATTTATTTTTTTCAAAATCAGCTCCCGGCGCCATTTTCCTTCTTGACACTGCGCTGGCCGCGAGATCTCCTCGGCTGACGGCGCCCCGGCGAGCTCTGATCTCGCCCCCAGCGGAAACCTTGCAGCCACACTGCTCCCCGGCGCAGTATCTAGTACAAAAACCCGTGCCCCGGCGCCATGCTGCAGAATCAGAAAAATTTTTCTTTCCAAAAACTAAGCTAGCTTTGGCCCTAATGTGAATTTACCAATTCCAACATTTCATATAGCACGTATAACACATAATTGACTCGCGTGGGTTTTCGAAAGTTTTAAAAATCATCATTTGGTCCTATAATTCCAAATGGTTCGTTTAGGTCGTCGGTTTACGTTTTAAAACGTTTGAAATGGCTATTTATCGCCTTATGCACCATTTAGCTCCCATATCGATTCTAACACGTGTATTTACTTATAACTTACATGTTTGGCCTCATTTAACACAAAATCAAGCAAAATGGCCAATTATCATATCTTAATTGCATTTCTACCAATTTTCATAATTTTCCTTATAAACCAACTTTGATTCTTTACACACCATGCACATATATGTTAACACATATCCTTTTAGCCACTTTATATGCATGTGTAACTTGCACATGCACCTTCCAAAACACTTTACAGATTATAATTCCTTTTAGGCAAAAAGTATAGCCTAGTATTTACTTAACCTTCTCAAACATAACTTTCATACCATCTAGGTCCCTTTGATGCTTTCTAACTCATGATAGTGCAGGTATCACATACCTTCATCTTCTCAAACTAGGTTTCTATCATATTTGACAACATATAGCACACAATCATACTTTGAACCATAACTTTTAACTTGAATAATCATATGAATAGTGCACCACCTTTGGTATCAACACATATAGTCTAGGGTTGGATGATCAATTAACCAAATAGCACTTAGACTCACAAAACTTCACATAACCATCATATAAAATCAAAGATACATGCATGGTTGCTTCTTTTCTTGCATGTAAACACATAATCAACAAGTCTCATGATTTAAACACAAAGTATACCTTCTTTTAGCTATCCTTCTTCTAGCTAGGAACCTTGTAAGTGATGGATGATCCACTTTGAAGGCTTTCTCCTCACTTCTTGATCACTCCCTCTTGAATTCTCTTGAGTCTCCTTGAATTTCTTGAAGAACCCTAGCTTTCTTTCTCTCTTGGCTCACTTTCTAGCAACTTCGAATTTGTCTAAGTGTAGAAATGCTGAAAATGATTTGCATGAATGCCAATATACATCCTCTAGCAATTAACCATCATATGGTTAGCTTAACCTAAGCTTGGTTGAGGTCAAATGAGTCTTTTCCCTTAACTAAGTAAGGACATAGTTGTTATTTCTCACCAATAGGACATGAATGTCATTTTCCAATTGATTGAGGATAGCAAGGTCATTCTACTTCTTTTCTAGGAAATTTAATTCCCCCTTAGTTCCTAATTGTTCAAATTTTCCCCCATAATTTCATAAGTTATTCAAATCAATCCAATTCAATTTCATTTTAATCCAACTTGTTTATTTAGTCTTGAAATTAATTCTATCATACAATACAACACACATGGCTTGTTCCAAAATGATTGTCACACTCTCAAAATACTTAATTTCCATTAATAACTTATAATTTACAATATCGCAAAAATGCAAATCCTTACATTGACAACCTGCATAGTCAGCATCTGAATAACCTATTAGATCAGAATCCTCACATATTGGATAATACAGACCAATATTGATAGTACCACACAAATATTTAAATATTCTTTTAATAGCATTTAGGTGTGATTCTTTTGGTTTTGCTTAAAATCGTGCACACAGACAAACACTATACATAATATAAGGTCGTGAGGTAGTTAGATATAGTAAACTCTCAATCATACCTCGATATTTGGTAATTTCTACATCAATACCTTTATCATCTGCAGTAAGCTTGATTGTGGTACTCATTGGTGTTGCCTTAGAATTTGACTCATCAAATCCAAACCTCTTTAGTAGATCCTTTATGTACTTGGTTTGATAAATATAGATGTCATCCTTTGTTTACTTGATTTGTAGTCCTAAAAAGTAGTTAAGCTCCCCTATTAAACTTATGTCGAATTCCTTATGCATACACTTAGAAAACCACTCACAAAGTGATGTATTAGTGGCACCAAAAATAATATCGTCTACATATATTTGAACAATGATAATATCTTTATTTTCATGTTTTATAAATAATGTAGAATCGATTTTACCTCTTGTAAACCCTTTGGATAGTAAATATTTGCTCAATCTTTCATACCATGCCATTGGTGCTTGTTTAAGTCCGTAAAGTGTTTTTCTGAGTTTGTATACATGATGAAGATACTTTTCGTGTTCGAAACCAAGAGGCTATTTTACATAGACTTCTTCATTTATGTATCCGTTCAGGAATGCACTCTTTACATCCTTTTGATGTAACTTGAACTGTTTGTAGTAGGCGAAAGCAAGTAGGATTCGAATAGACTCTAATCTTACCACTGGGGCAAATGTTTCTTTGTAGTCTATTCCTTCTTGTTGATTGTATCCTTGAGCCACAAGTCTTGCTTTATTGCGAGTTATATTTCCATGTTCATCATGCTTGTTCTTGAATACCCATTTTGTTCCAATGATTGAAACTTCCTTTGGAGGGGGAACTAACTCCCATACTTGACATCTTTGAAATTATTGAAGTTCCTCTTGCATTGCTAAAAGCCAATTTTCATCTAGAAGTGCTTCCTTCGCATTTTTTTTGTTCTATTTGTGACAGGAATGCGGTGAAGGCACACAAATTTTGTACACCTCTTCTTGTGGTAATTCCTCGGTTAATGTCACCAATTATGTTTTCTGGAGGATGGTTTTTGATGTGTCTTGCTGTTTTATGCATCAAAAAATTGTGTTGATGTTCTTGATGTTGGATAGAACTCGAGATTAAGGATTCCTCATTTTGATCTTCTAAATCAGCTTCATGATTTTCCAAATCGGTTTGCTGATTATCAAATCTAGTTTACTGTTTTTGCTGTATCTCTACATCTGGTAAACTGTGTTGGTCTGTCTATTTCGCTGATTGTGAATCCAGCAAGCTGCTTTCAGTATTTTGTCTTGCTGTGATGACAGCAGCCTCTATATTTCCTGTATCATCTTCTCTTTCGTTTGGCAGATCATTGTTGAATCACTAAAACTAACATGGACAGATTCTTCAACACAAGATTTATTAATGTTAAATATACGATAAGCTTTGCTTTGTTGAGAATAACCAATAAGAATTCCTTCATATGATTTAGCATCGAACTTTTCTAAGTTACAACTAGTATTTAGTATAAAACATTTTGATCCAAACACTTTAAAGTAACTTATATTCGGTATTTTTCCATTTAATAATTTATAGGGTGTTTTCAAAAGAATAGGACGAATGAGTACTCTATTTAAAATATAGCAAGATGTGTTTACCGCTTCGGTCCAAAACTTTTGCGGAAACTTACCTTCTTGTAATAGGGTTCGTCCAGTTTCTTGTAAAGTTCTATTCTCCCGTTTTGTTGAGGTGTCCTTGGTGCGGAGAATTCATGACTAATCCCTTTTTGCTCATAAAATGATATAAACCCTCTTTGAAATTCGCCCCCATGATCGCTTCTTATCCTTATGAGCTTGAGACTGTACTTTGTCTCAAAATTCTTTATAAGTCTTTCAAAATCCCTAAATGCTTCATCTTTAGTTTTAAGAAATGTTACCCATGTGTATCTAGAAAAGTCATCTACTATTACAAATGCATAGAATTTATCATTTAGACTAACATGCCTTACTGGACCAAATAAATCAAGGTGTAATAATTGTAAAGGTGATGATGTTGATACCTGATTTTTTGCATTGAACGATGTTCTTATCTACTTACTTAGTTGACAAGATCCACATATACCTTTCTTTTCGTAGTTGATTTTGGGAAATCCTTTTACAAGATTCTTAGTTGACAACTTCTTTATTAGATCCATATGTACATGTCCTAATCTTTTGTGCCATAAGTTTGCTTCATCCTCTATAGCTGATAAGCACAATTCTTTATTCTATTGCTCAAAATCAATTGCATAGATATTTCCTTCTCGTTGTGCAACTAGAGTAGAGTTATTAGTACCATGAAAAATAGAGCATTTATCTTTTTCAAATTTGACTTGATGTCCACTATCCAATAATTGACTTATGCTTATGAGATTAAATTCAAGACCTTTAACTAAATGAACATTTTCAATGTTTATCTTACCATTGCCTATTTTACCTTTACCGATTATTTCACAAGTCTTGTTGTCCCCAAATGTCACCGTTCCATTTTTCTTCTTAAGAGATAGCTCCAAAAAATTTGATTTATCGCCCATCATGTGGCGAGAACATCCACTATCTAGAATCCATTTTTGTGATGGGACTTTTGCTTTAAGGCATACCTGCAATAACAAACCAGTTTACTGTTTTGGTACCCATCTCTTTTTGGGTTCGCTAGTGTTAGTATATAAATCACATTTTCTTACCCATATCTTTTTAACTTTCTTATTACAATTAATGTTTAAGTGTCATTTGATTCCACATTTTGTGCAACTAGTAAACGGAGAACATTAATTAAAATGATATTTGGATTTTTACATTTTTATATTCTTCTTTTTAGTTGTTACTTGATATCCAATACCTTGTTTTTCTAAACTCGGTCTCTGTTTTCCTAACATTACATTTAAATTTTCTTCCCCTTGAACAAATTTTGCCAAAGATATTTTTAATGACTCTATTTCTTTTTGTAATTCTTTTTCATTATTATTATTATCATTGTAAGAACTATCATTAAAAGCATCAATACATACATCTCTCATTTTTATCTCATTTTGTAATTTCTCATTTTCATTATTCAAAAAATTTACCTTATTGTAAAGTATTTTATTATAATTATCTAGATAATCAATTTTAGCATTTAAAACCCTTTCATCTCTAGATGGTATTTCTTTTTCTTCCTTTTCTTCAATTAAGGTATCTACTTCATTCATTAGAGTATTTATTAAATCCTTTAAATACATGTTCTTTTCTCTTAGTTTCTCATTTTCTTGTTTTAACAGAGTATTATTTAAAGTTACCTCACTTGATTCTCCTTCAAGTCCCATGAAACAGATTTGAGCGATTTCATCGTTTGCATCGACCTCTACATCTGAATCGTCATCACTCCATATGATAAGAGCTTTCTTCTTGTTATCCTTGAAGTTTAATTTCCCTTTATTTTTAAATTGAAAGCAGTCTTTCTTGAAGTGACCTGGACGTCCACATTCAAAGCACGTTTCTTCATTTTGTTTTCCCTTAAATTTGTTGGTTCCCATAGCATACTTTCTTTTGTTCTTCCTTTGCAACATCCCTTTCAATTTTCTAAATAACATAGCAATTTCTTCATCTGAGTCATCACTTGATTCTCCTCCTTTTCCTGCAGTAAGAGCTAAAACTTTTCTTTTAGGAGTTTCCTCCTCATCATCATATCTTTTTAGTTGATGTTCGTATTCCTCTAGTTCACCAAATAGAGTTAAAGTATCCATAATAGAGATATTTAAGGAATCTTAAAGAGTAGTGGCTTTGGACGCAAACCTCTTAGGCATAGCCCGTAGTAGCTTTCGATTTATTTCACTCTGAGGAATGGTCTTATCGAGTAGTTTTAACGAATTCATGAGCACTAAAAATCTAGCTTGAGCTTCCTTGATGATTTCTTCCTTTTCTAGCTTAAACATTTCGTAGTTGTGCATGAGCATACTTAACTTTACTTCCCTTACCTTTGATGTTCCTTCATGACACACTTTAAGAATATCCCAGATTTCTTTGGCCGTATTACATGAGGACACTTTATCTATTTCAGATTGAACCATGCCGATGAGTAGTGTTTTCATTGCCTTTGAGTCGTAGGAGGTCATGTATACCTCAGTTGAGTCTATTTCAGTTAGAGCTTTTGGTGTACCATCATCATTCCTTGGAATAACCGGACCGTTCTCCACGACCTACCATTCCCAAGGATCTCTTTTGAGATAGATCCTCATCCTGAATTTTCAAAAGTTGTAATTTTCAGTTCCATGTAGCAATGGTGGTCGATTGGTGGATTGTCCTTCTTGTACGTTGCTTCCAAATTGTGTCATATCAAGATCTTACCCTACAAGTCACTTTTAAGACCAAGATAAGTAGAGTCAAGCTCTGATACTAAATGAAATTTAAACAGGCACACTTAGAAAGGGGGGGGGGGGGGGGGGGTTGAATAAGTGTGGAGTAAACTATGTCCGATTTTCGTGATTTAACAAAACAGTAAGTAAAACAGGTTGCTGAATGTATAATTTTAGGTTACTGATTTAGAGACTGATTTACACTGTTAACGGAATATAGAGATATGATCAGTTTTGCTTGGAAATAAATGTGACGTGTTGAGCTAGTAGTTTATATAGATAGTGAAAGTAACCAATCACATGAACACACGAATTTTTACGTGGTTCAGCCTCTATCTTCTACTCTAGTGGCTTACTCCACGTCCAATATCAAATGGTATTGGAGACTTCTTTTTATGAAATATTTTAGCCTTACAACACCTTATTACAATAACAGTTCCCATACTTTGAGGACAATTCCTCCCGAGCACCTATGCTCCCTTGTGCACACCTATGCACTTACGTGAGTACTTTTACCCACAAAGCTATTAAGCTAACCCGGAACTTATTGTAACAAACCCTTCAAACAGAAAATAGATTAGCACAGTCCTTAAAACTAATTACAGAAAACACTATGATCAAAGCATGAATTATATAACAACTCAAAGCTCGAATCTAAATGCAATGATCAAAAGTTAAGATATCACCAGATTATTCTCAACTGATTGACCGCTAGGAACAAAATCAGATTGTCAAGTGACCTTCAGCATTGTAGCAGTTATTTTCGTGAAAGAATAATACTTGATGTGCAGTGTTTCTTTTCTTTTTAACCAACTCAGTATATCATCAATATTATTCGTGACTTTTTGTTTTGCTGGACAGGATATATATATGTATATATATACTTTTTAAAACTAGCCGTTAGGGAGGATCCATAACAATAATTACCGTTTGACCTTTTTGGACTTGGTAACTATTCAAGGAATTTTTCAGTGATTACCTGTGATTGATAAAGAGGATCACGATTTAAAGTAGCTTTATTCCCATATAATGATGATTCCCATAATATATGTTCTGATGCACAATCTTGGAAATATCTTTTTGGCACCTCAGCATAATGTAGGTCAAGGAAATAGTCATTCCATAAATGGTTGCAAGTTTCTAGCAGTCACGGTCAGCTTTTATGGAAATAAAAAGTTCAGCCCATTACCGTTACCATAAAATACACTAGGTTTATTCAATTTGTTTGTTATCAGATTTATGGCAACTCTTGATTGTCAATCAATCAAGTATTAATGACTTGATTTAATAATTTCTCCAATCTTGGAAAGGTCAATCAATTACCAAATTTAATTTAGATTCCTTTAATTATTCTAATTGATCCTAATATGGAATGCCCATGATGGCTGACTCGGCAATTTAGTGTGACAGGATATATTTATAACAAATTTCTTTTTAAATATGGAATGAACCTTAATGAGCTTTGAATTGAAATATGAGTCATAGCCAAGATCTTACATGAAAACCAAGATCTTACATGAAAACCTAAAGACTCAGGATAGAGCTTCACAAGACTTTCCATTTTTAGCTTTAATCCAGTGCCAATATCAGTTTGCTGCATGTCATTATTTTCAACCTACTGCACATATCTCAATAGACATAAACAAGGTTTTTAGAATTGAAATAACGTTATCATCAAAACCAAGAATCGGAGTGTGACCAAGTCAACAACATTCACTCCTAGTGAGTGAATGTCAAACGGGTTTCTAAGCTCCTAACCAAAGTACATGCACAAGTTATTAGAAGGAATTGAATTTATTAGACGATTTTTTGCGTACAGCGCAATTGAATTTCTAAAATCCTAACCAAACTGCATGTACAAGTAATTTGATTAAATTGGGAGTATTCGATTTTCACTCGTTACGAGTGAATGTTAAACGAGTAACGTTATACGAAAATTATTGCTAGTTAGGAGTGCAAATAAATAATTAAAGAGTAATTTGGTGAATTTAAATTAATTAAATTTAATTTGATTTAATTTAAATTAAATTAATTTAATTTGATTTAATTCAAATTAATTTAATTTAATCATATTAAAATTAATTTAAATTAAATTAATTATCTTAAAGTAATTTAATTATATTTAATTATTTTATTTTATTTTATTTTATTTTAATTCTATTTAACTTAACTTAATTTTATTCAATTAAATTATATTAAATTAATATAAGTTAATATAATTATATTCAGATAGCATATTGTAAAAGGTTTCTACTGTGTCATTTGGCTCTTACTGACCAGTGATTGACGACTGTTCATTTGCACCTCAATCAATATTGTTAGGGTCATAAACATCAACCAATATCTCCACGACATCATAACTATCATCGTATCGATCCTCGTGAATTGGTTGGACTGCACTGTCACTCATTTCGCTGAACTCAGTTGACTCTCCTTGATGAATCCATACAAAATACCCATCTACAAACCCACACGAATATAAGTCATACTTAATGTTGTCAGCTTTCTTTCAAATTAGGTTTTTACATTTGAAACACAGGCATCTCATATTTTTGTTTGAATTATCAGCATATTCATTGGCAAAATTCAAAATTTTGGACACCCCATCACGGTACTCAGGCAATAATCATTTACCATCAACCAGTATTCTACGGTACATCCAGCTCCGGTCGTCTAACATATTTAACTGAACAATAGGATATATCAAATTAACAAGGGTGTTTAACGTATGTGGTGTATTCATGATTCTTTTATGACTTCAACTTCTAAGTATACGGGTCAAGCTTCTATCCCGTTCCTAAATGCGTCTCCTCACTTGTGCCAACACCTTAAGCACGTTTCTTCTGTTTTAAGGAAATTTCGACAGCACCTCCCCATGGTCTCTAAGTACACGAAATAGACCACATCAATGTATGCTAAGTATGCACTCAGAGAACCTGTAGAGATATCAGCTAAAAGTCCCCAAAACAAATAAAACGTACTCAAATTGTTGACACATACCTAACTAAGAGACATAACATCTAGCAACAGTCCTAGACGGGGGACTATTCAGCATTCACTCCTAGTGAGTGAATGTCAAACGGGTTTCTACGCTCCTAACCAAAGTACATGCACAAGTGATTAGAATGAATTGAATTTATTAAACGATTTTTTGCGTACAGTGCAATTAAATTTCTAAAATCCTAACCAAACTACATGTACAAGTGATTTGATTAAATTGAGAATATTCGATATTCACTCGTTACAAGTGAATGTCAAACGAGTACCGTTATACGGAAATTATTACTAGTTAGGAATGCAAATAAATAATTAAAGACTAATTTGGTGAATTTAAATTAATTAAATTAAATTTAATTTAATTCAAATTAATTTAATTTAATTTAATATAAATTAATTTAATTATATTAAAGTAATTTAATTATATTTTATTTTAGTTTATTTTATTTTACTTAATTTATTTTATTTTATTTTAATTCTATTTAACTTAACTTAATTTTATTCAATTAATTATATTAAAATAATTTTATTTTATTTTGTTTTACTTAATTTATTTTAATTACATTTAATTTAATTTAATTATATTTTAGTTTATTTTATTTTACTTAATTTAATTTATTTTATTTTAATTATATTAATTTCATTTAATTTTAGTTAATTATATTTATTTTATTTTATATTATTTTATTTATTTATATTAAATTTAACTTAATTTAATTTCATTATCTTACATTAATTTAATTATATTAAATTAATTTAACTATATTAAATTAAATTAAATATATTTTATTTTATTTTACTTAATTTAATTTAATTTAATTTATTTTAATTATATTTAACTTAGCTTAATTTTATTTTATTTAATTATATTAAATTAATTTTATTTTTTTTTCTTTTACTTAATTTACTTTACTTTAATTATATTTAATTTAACCTAATTTGATTTAATTAATTTAATTATATTTTATTTTACTTTATTTATTTTATTTTATTTTAATTATATTAAATTTAATTTATTTTATTTTATTGTACTTAATTTAATTTATTTTTTATTTAATTTAATTTAATTATATTTAATTTATTTATTTTAATTTTATTTGACTTGATTTAATTTATTCTTTATTATATTTAATGTAACGTCATTTCATTTCATTATCTTTAATTTAATTTAATTTTATGTAATTATATTTAATTAATGTTATTTATTTTAATTTTATTTTATTATATTAATAAATAGATAATTTTTACTATAGTATATTATAGTATATTATTTATTGTAATTTAATTATTTTACTTTACTTTAATTATTTTATTTTATTTAATGTAATTTATTTGTTATCTTTTTTTTATGTTAATTCATTTCATTTTATGTTATTAGTTAAAAACTAAGTAAATTCTACTTAGTTTATTTTAATATTGAATAATTAATAAAATACATAAATAGATGTAGGGTCCACAAATATTGCAATTGAAGAATTCTGAAAGAAATTCCGTCGGGAATTCCGTCGGAAATAACCAAAATAAGCATAAAGGAAACCAAATTGAAACAATTACCAGATGTTATACACTAATAGAAGTTATAATTGCACAAAATAAATCCACATACTGAATTTTCAATACACTAATATTAATCCTAATGTACACAACAATTAATCCGAATTTTTAGAACAATTCCATAGCAATTTCAGAACACAAATTAATTTACAATTTCATCAGTGAAGTTCAAATTTTGTTCAAATTTCAACAATTTCAACAACAATATGTATATATATATATATATATATATATATATATATATATATATATATAGACACACACACACACACCTTACGATTGGAGGTGCCAATGGACGGAGCTTGCAACGAAAATTGATGATCGGAGGTGGCAATAGACGGAGCTTGAGGTTGCAACGGACGGTGAGGTTATCGGAGGTGATGTGAAGTCGTAGGGAGAGTGAGAGAGATGAGAGAACGATAGCGAGAGAGAGCGATGAGAGAGAAAGAAAAATAAAACTGAGGCGGAGGCTGGGGGAGAAGACGCTGAGATAGATTTTATAACTTATTTTCGACGGAATTTTCATCGAAATTAAATTCGTCGAAATTAGTTTATTCTCGATGGATATTTGGTCTAGGATTGGTAACATTCCGTCGAGATTATATTGGGTGGGAACTTTGGCGCCAACGGAATGATTACAATGCCGACGGAATTTCGTCGAAATTACTTTATTTTCGAGAGAATTAAATCCGACGTAATATTCTGTCGATATAATGGTAATTTCGACGCCCGTCGAGAATAATGCCGTCGGCACTAGCTGTTTTTCTTGTAGTGTAGGTGCCTTGTAGTCCATGGCTTCAAGCTACATCTCCAATACCCAAACGAAAGTGTCATCTGTCTTGTCCCTTAACAATGCAAATCCAAATAATATAGACTGATAATGGTGGTTGACCCCTGTAAATGGAACAAACGACATGTCATACTTATTTGTCCTATACGTACTATCAAATGTCAAAACGTCTCCAAACCATTGATACTACCTTGATCGTGCGTCAACCCACAAAATACATGTTATACAATTGTTTTCACCCGGTTTCACACGGAAAAAAAATTTACCTGCACTTCTAGATGCAAGTTTTTAAAAATAGTTTATAGCAGCTTGTGCATCATTTTCATCTTCTGAATCACGCCTTAAATCTCTCACCACATTCTGAATATTGACATTAGAGAAAGGAACATTTTGCATCTTGCCACCCATTGTGCTCAAAACATTCATCATCCTACTAGGTCCAATGCCAGACTTATTTAAAGTGTGAATTAATTGTCTTACAACCAGAGTAATATTTCTGTGTGTCTCAATCAAATCTACCATGGTAGGGCTCATTAACTGATGATTATGCTTTAATTCAACGGTAAAAATATGTCAATTGTCTTCTTTCTTATTATGCACAACATATATTCTAGCTTTGCATAATGTGCACCCTATACAGTCTCTCTGTCCACTAATTTTATTACTACTATCTTCATCATCTGGTAATCTCTTTACAACAGTTGGTGTACCGGCTTTTTTACACACATACAACCTAGAGGACGTATCATTTGTATGAGCATGTTTATGACTTGTTGCAATTATAATCTCAAATCCATTTTTTATAGCATATGCTTTATAAAAACTTTCAACTTATTCCAACTTAGAGAACAGTTAACCAACATATGGAACCATTTCAGATTTATTACTTCCAACTTCACTTGCAAAATCGAAAGCATTTGTACAATTTAAACTAGCCCCATACTCTGAAGAACTAGATAAAAATAGACTATGCACAGGCATTTTTCTTGCCATTCCAAAAAACTTACTTGTAATTAAAGAGGAACTCCGTAATTTGAACGGCCAAATCACAGGTTAAGCTTGAACTTGGGAGTGAGAGTCTGCGACAAGACGGAAAGGAAAGGAAAGAAAGAAATTTGGCAGACGAGAGAAAAAATGTGAGAAAGGAGACAAAACTTTAGTAATTACTATTAAGTAGGCGTCAGCTAGGGTTGTGGGTTTTGCTATATTCTTCTACTGCATGAGCTTGCGCCGACATTTAAGTTGGTAACTTAAATGGGAATTGACATGCTGTCGCAACAGCTTGTGCCAACAGTTGGTTTAACTTAAATGCACATAATGTCGCAACTGCTTATGCCATGAGCTTAAACAAACGTGGCTAGTTTGGTCATTAGCCGTGACGCAACAGCTTGTGCCGGCAGGGGGGAAAAGGGAACCAATCTGGGCCATTTGATATCAAGATCAACGGCATAGATCATAATTACTAGAATAGTACTTGTAACAATTGGTTATTACGGATAGAGATCCTATATATATATATATATATATACACACACATATGGGCACCGTCCATTGAATTCGTCCAAAGGATATCATGGTCCAAAAATGTCTGACCCTTGTATCATAAAGCGCTAGCTTCCGTTTGGAATTTGTTTTGTGGATTGAAAAGGAATTATAATATTTGGAAGATAGAAACATGATTATGGTTGAAGTACAAGTCAAGTAGTACTTGATTCTTGCATGAATTTAGGGGAGAGTGTAGTGCAATAAAATACTGTTATAAGCATTAACTGCAACAATAATTGTAATATATAATTTTTACAATTGCAACCACACAGTTATATAGATGTGGTATGTACAGTTACGACTTAATAAACCACTTATCAATATATTACAAAAAGAAATACCAAAAAAATGCATAACATACAATTTTACAAAGTTGTTCTATTTATTTGAGATTTGAGATCGAGTTATCTAATCTCTAATAAGTTATTACTTTTGCTACTCATGCAAAAAAAACCCTTAAAGAAAACTTATGAAATTAATTATTCACTCAGACTTAAAATATATGATTAAGTTGGACTTTTTAAATTCAAAATTACTGTAATTTATTTATTTTTTAAAAATAATTAATCTTGCAATTAGTATTATTGTTAAGATGTTAGACAGTATTTGTAATTTATTTTTTAAAACAAAATTAATTTATGTTAATTTTAAATTTAAAAATATTTTATATTTTAAAAAATCGATAATGATGGCCATAAAACTATCATTGTCATTGTTCTGCCGATCGCCAACTAACTTGTACTACTAACAACATTGACATTGTTCGGCTTTCCTGTTTAACTACAACCATCGTATTAACTGCCACAATGTTGTCGGGCCTTGACAGTCAACCGATAAATTTAATGTTTTCATCCCAAATTAATAATATTTTTTTTATTATATAAGTTATTTTTTTAAAAAAAATTCTTTTTTAAAATATAAGATGATTTACAAATATTTATAAAAAAAAATAATTATTTCTTACTTTACTTTTAAAGATTGAATAATAAAGAGAGAGAGAAAAAAAAAAGAATGATGAGTAATTAATTAGTGCATAAATAGTAGTAATAAAATTTGAAATTAACATTAATTATTTTATATTAGTATTAATGAAAATTTTTAATATATTTAATTATTTCTTAAATAAATTATATAATGAAAAAAAGAGAATACTACATGCACCACATCTTATATTCCTCAAAAGCCCCACATAACATTTATTGTTTTTAGTGTATTTTTCTTGTGGCTAGACGATTTAATCAACTCCACGGACGGCTATAATATGATGAAACTTCAAGTTTTATTATTAGAATTTCTTGTATTATACATTCCCACAATTTTCTCTAATGTGCATATAGCGATACAAAATTTAATTTTTAATGTTAACAACGACGAATAAATTATTTATGATAAATATTATTATATCGTTAAAAATAATTTATACGTTGTATTATATTAATTGAGTGAAATTGAATGAAAATATATTAGAGCGATCCTTCAACTAATAAATGTGAAGAATTCATAAAAGTATATATACCAGCTTGACAACCCGTGCCACAGGTTGAGTCTAAATTGTGCTATAGTTGTAAAATTGATTGGCCTGAAAACAAATGGAGTGTGAATAAAATGATAACACACTTTAGGAATTATTGTACATATTTGAAAAGTTTTAAACTGTACATGCAAGTGAATAATATCATATGATACGAGCATCAACACATTTGAATATCTGATAATTGAATAGGAAGGGAGTGTAGAAGTGTACAAATAACAATATTCTTTTTTCTTTCTTACAAACCAACCTGTTCATCCAAAAAAAACATCAAGAAAGAATCTTAAATATCAGAATGAAAAAGTTAATAGTTGAACATTGGTTTGGAAGGTTAATCTATCAACATTTGAAGAAGTAGTGCCTCAGATTGGATGTTGAGACATATAGCCATGTCTAAATATTGGTATACACAATTTCGTGTTCGTCAACCTGCACCAAAGGAAGAGATGAACTGTATACTGAAATCAAAACTGTTCACACCAAACCTCATTTGCATATTAGATAATGAAAAAGTACAATAATTTGTGGCAATTACAAGAAAAATGATCCAAATGGTACTCAGGCCCGAGTGGTACTCCTCAACCCATGGTATCCATGAGTTTGAGGGATTAAACCTCGGCAATAACAAGGTAGAGTGTGTGCGTTTAAAATATGAGTCTAATATAGCAAAAAATAAAAAATAAAAAAATCAGGTACTGTTGATTATATATGAAGGCAAACATCAAGAAAGTGTTGATCTTAAAAGGACCTGATTTACAGCAGATCCTCCTGTTCTAAGCTTTGGAATGCTGCGAGATATGAGAAATTAGTTCCTGTCATAGTAGAAAAGAAAATGTCAGTTCATTTAGTTCTTCGCCATCAAACAAGTTATTGAATTTGGCTCTTATTTTTTTGGTGACTCATCATATCTTTCTCAAATATTTGCATGGAATTTTTGCAATCTTGTTTTGCTTGGTTTGGTTGGTAACTCACTTACTTGGCAAGAGAAAAATATATATATATGTACAATACACATATATTAATCCACGTGACAAGCAAAATGGGCAGTCTTTATTTAGCTTCTTTGTCGGCAGGAACCAAAGAAAGGAAAAGGACTATAGGTCCTTTGTTTTTGGCAAGCAAATGGATGACTCGTCCTCTTGATTTTTTAATTTTAGCCTTCCTTAATTTAACGAGGCTTGCCCTCACTTTTTGCAATATAAAAAGGAGCTTTGCTCCTATTTTAAAAACCACCAATCCGAGAGCAACAAAGAAGAAGAGAGAGAGAGAGAGAGAGAGAGAGAGAAAAGCTTGGTTGAGCTAATGAGAGAAAGAGAGAAAATAATTAGTAAATTTAATTTTTCAGAAAGCAAAACTTGTATTTTTAAATATTTTTCATAGTGAATTTCCGAGATATCTCAATGTGGGTTTTTTCAATTGGTTTTTTTATAAAAAATTCTTGTGTTATTATTTTTATTTCATACAATAGTGTGCGTGTGTAATGTTAGTGAGTTTGTGTGCGTCTCATTTCCCAACACAAGTTACAAACTTTTTTTTCCTTTTGGGTTGATGAAAACTAATTACAATCATAAAAACTAAAAAAAATGATGAGATTACCTCAGAATAACACTTGGGATCATGCCGCCGTACGTGAGAAGTTTTCACAATTGTCTCCCACTTGGAACTACTTGCGGAAATCTTCTCGCCGTGCTTCTTAGTTTGGACTTGTGAAAATGGATTCCGCAAGGAAATGGAAGGTAGAGTATGCCAAAACCAAGACTCAGAAGGTGATTTTGGTAAAGGTGGGGGTCGAGGAGATTGCAAAGATCCAATATTTGAATCCCCATGATCATTCACCTTTTTGGTGTTCTCATTCTTCATTATCAAGTTTTCAACAGGATGGACTATTGAGCATTGCAAGGACCTGGCTTCCTGATCAAGATCTTGATCATATTTTAAGACTTCAGTACTGTACTCTTCGCCTTTGAGATTCGATGAGCAAGGAGAAGACAGTATACCTGCTTTGTCTGACCTAATGGCTTTCGGTTTTATTAGTCTCTCTGCTCGAGTACAAGATTTAGGGCCAGAAAATTCTTGCATTCCTCTGCTTTTCACCAAGGTCTCTGAGGAAAATTTATTGAGATCTTCAGCTTCTGAAGAAACCATATCCAAAATTGGAACTTCTATATTATTTACAGAATCTATGTACAATGTTTTCTCAACTAAATTATCCAATGAGCCTGAATCTCGAAACTTATCAGACACTTTACTAATTAAACTAAGCTTATCAGCTTCGGTATTCTTCTTAATTATCTTTGGTGAACCAAGAAATCTTGCTCCATCGTGAAAAGGGGAGCGAGGCTTTTCATTCCTGTAGGGAGATATGCCACCACCCGTAGAACGTCTATGAGGAGATAAACCTTCTTTAGTGTAAGAGTCACTGGAAGGGCAGGACTGATTGGATATACCTGCGAGCTTATTCTCAACAAGCTCTCGTGATCGAGCTCTAATTTGAATATTTTTCAAATAAATGTCATTCCAATCATGCTGCAAAGAAACAAGATTGTAACTAACAATGCCAATCTATATGAGTTACGAGTAACTAAAGTAGTGAGGAAAGATTAAAATTTACCTTCACATGATGAGTCTGAGGTAAAGGTCCACTATAAGCAGTTCTGGCCATTCTTCTAACCTCAGGAGTAGATGTTATGGGACTTTGGGCCCTCGATTTCATCCCATGTAGTGGCGTCAAATTCCATACAGATAACCGAGGCAACAATCCACAAGCTTTACCAGATTTTCTGCCACGATCATCGTATTCGTCATCCTCGTCTTCACTTGATATGTTCCCTTTTTTTTCACTATGACGTGATGCAGTGTTAGACAAGTATCTTTCAAGCAGAGGACTTAATTCTCCACTGACAACCTTTTTAACGTGTATTAGCCGTTCATTTTCTGCAGGTTGCTTCCTCAGAACATACTGTGGTGTCTCTATAACCATAGCCCTTGCTGCAGGTAAGAAGCGAGTCATCATAAAATCTCGAGTTTGTGGATCAGCCGTGAAAGTTCTGGATGATTTTGCATATTGACCATCATAACCACTTAAACCACTGATGCTGCAGGTCCAAGAAAACGATTCTGTTGTTGACAACGTGCCATATGCATCAGAACATACATCATCCTCGTTCTGTGAACTAAAGTCTTCATTCATTTCTATAAACTTCACATCTTCATTCGAATGCGATGCTTCAATTTGAGACCTATATACAGTTCTATGCACAAATTGTTCACCTGAAATGCGCTTTATAGTGTCAAAAGTTCTTCCAGGAGGAAACCTTGGAGTAATTGACGGTTCTTCTGGAGGTGGGGGCCGGGTTTTGCTTCCATCTTTGGGTATTCCAGGAGTTTTTTCCCACACAAAAGGAACTGCAGCTGGTTTTGCCACCTCAGTTAACTCCCAGTCCGATTTGTGTGAAGGAACAGAAAGCTGCCTATGTGGCAGTGGCGTTTCTATAATCCTCCTGTTCACTCTTACAGATAGAAGTGGTGCATTAAAATTTAGTTTCTTTCCCTCCATCTGTACTCCTTTCTGCTAGGGCTCTTTGGGTGAACGTTCAAGTGTTCACTAAAGTAATTAAACTACAAAATCAGAGAATGCAACAGGGTAAGATCTAAGGTTAATCCTGTTTTGTTTCATTTCTCCTAGGTAACTAAACTAGGAATCCAGAATATGTACTCAAATTTGGAATTACAGATTTGAACTTTCACAGAATTTAAAACCTTTTGCCTTCAAATTTACTTCAGAACTAAACAACTAAAACCGTAGGACTATATTACAAGAAACATTTAATTTTCTTGTTTAATAATAAAAATTGTTTATCTTATATTTCCTCGTGTCTCATTATTTTACCTTAATACAGAATAATGAATATAAATATTTACTTAGAGGGTCTTGGAAATGGAAAAACTGAATAATGTGATGCTCATAACTGCATTTAATTTCATCTTGGAGCTCAAATAAGAAGCCAAGATTCAGATTGACAATTCTACCATTTCATTTGCAGCCAGACAGAGCAAAGTGTTAATCATCACATAATTAAAACAAAAATAAAACAGATAAAAAATCCTTACCAATTACATTAAACTATGAAAGGGAATCTTATACAAATTACATTCCACAAAACTAAGAAAACAACTTATAATTTATAAACCCTTAATTTTTCAAATAAAAATAGGGGGGGGGGGGGGGGGGGGGGGATGAAATATATAACCAAAACCATAAGGGGGCGACTAAAATCAAAACCCAAAGCTCAAGAAAAATATAAGACAGCACAAATTAGATATTTTGGTACCTGTAAGAGAAATATTCAGTTTCTGGGTGGGTTTTTGTGGCCTTGAATAATGGCTTGAGGTTGAGGTGAGAGAAGGGAGAGCTTTTGCTTTTGGTGATAAGTGGGTTCAAACTTCAATGTGAGGAGAAGCTCAGTCCTTTTGTCGGGGGATATTGTGGAAATTGTCAATCATATACATGCCCGTTCAAGAAGTATATACGACAGTTATTAAGGGAAATGGCCGTCAATTCTCGCGGGCCAACTTTTACGGACAAAAGGACGACCTTAGTTATCTCCTCTTTAATTAATAATGTAATTAATAACAACTCCTCCCTTAAGGCCATAATTCATTTACTTATTGGCTCACTCTTTTTTGAGCTGCCTTTGAATGGAGTTAGGTTATCTGTTAGGTATTAGGCTATTTAGCATTAGTTCCCATTTAAGGCTGTTTATGAGGCTGCAAAATGAAGTAAAAGGTTTGGACTTAATTTGTACACATTTGATTAAAAGTTTAATTCAAATTCGACTCGAAATATAAACGATTCAAATATGAGTAAAGTTTAAAATTTGATAAATTACTCGAATCTCTTTAAATTGTAATTTTTTATTAATATTCAGATCATATTCTCTAAAAAAAATTAAGTTGCTCGGGCTCGATTCGAGATAGTACCCGACTCAAAAAATTTACTCAAATTTTATTTCATACTTAATAAATTTTATAAACAAAATATGAGCAACTTAATATTCGACTCGATTTGATTTATTTACACCCTTAACTATTTCCTCCCAAACTAAGTCCACTTTATCTTCTTATGGGTGTCCCATGTTCATTTAATAACGACAAAAATACTCCCTCCATTTTATAAGAATAGTCTCATTTAAAAATTTTAAAAATATTTTTGTTCATGCTTATTTTTAAATGTTTAACTTAAGTCGGATGACATCTTAGTAAAATTATAATATTAAATTTAAAAACATCGTATTATTTTATACTATCAAACTCTTTTAAAATAATTATTATTTTCAGTCCCTTTCACTATTTAGGGAAATGCTTCCTTTTCTCCCCTTAAATACACCTGCTTTACTAGCAATGCTATAGCACTACTGATTTACTCGTTATATTGTTCGGAATGTCAAAGTACAAAATTAAGAAGTTGACAAAAAGATTGATTTGTAAAATAATTCAAGAACTGTCTTCTTCTCACATGTGACCAAGTGATCGGTATTCGTTTATATTGGTAAAAGAAACACCTGGGCTCCACATTTAAATGAACTGAACATCGAGTAAAAGACAACCTTGATATTTTCTTCACAATCCAAAATATACGGAAGGCAAGTTACCAAATAGATTTTTTGAGCTACATGAGACTTGCTCCGCTCCAAATATATAAAGAGGACAAAGACATGAATATTTTGCAACGGATTTTCTATATTTTTGTTCTCTCTTTCTTCTATGCCCTTCATATATGTTGTTAATAGTCAATAGAGGCCTAGAGGGTGGTAAATTGTAACCAACAAAAGTTATCTGGTTAATCAGCTTGACGTGTTTGGTACGTTTGTCTGCTGCACAAAAAATGGTGATGTGCGTTCAAGTTCTAAATTATTTGAGTTGAATAAACTGTATTTAGAATAAATTATTTGTCATAAGATTCTCAAATACGTTTATAAAATGCATTAAACCCTCCGTAAGCTAGTAGACAAACAATCACTTCATATATACCAAGAATAACACGCGAGTGTAGTCTAGTTGACTGTTGTCCGATCCCCTACTGCCTATAAAAGAGGATATGATTCAAATCTCGTCAGTTAAAATAGTATGATTCAAGTCTCGTAAATTAAAAAGATAAAGTCTCGTTAAACCTTTCTCCACTATAAATGATGTCCTAATCGCGTATGCGGACATCTAATAGGCAACAAAAGACCCGTGCTTGCCCATAGATGTTTCTCAATATAGTGTAATTGCGCACAATTAATTCGCCCAACTTGGCTTGGCTAAACGAAAGGTCATGGTACGTTACATATATAATGTCACATGCACTAGCTTCTCGTGGATCATTTTTTTCACACAACAAAAGTTCACTCTTTTATTATTCTCCTAAGCCATCAGATAGATAGCCTGCAGCTGGTACATAATGTACTGCAAACTGCCTTGAAAATTTTGCCAAAGTTTCTTCAAAAGTACTAGTGGTTTCTTTCAATTTCGAGCAAGCCATGAAAGCTAAACTATAAAATAGGAGTACAAATTTTATTGACAAATTCCTGGCTGTAATCTGAAGATTTAAAGAAAACAATTAAATTAAACATACTTGAAATCACTTAAAACTTCCCCCTGTTAGTATACCATTCACAGGAATATTACACTTTCCATTTTTCAACCTTTTTTTGCTTCTGCCTAGTATTAAATTTTAAATGATTAAACTAAAATGTTGAAATGCTCCATGGAAAGGAAGCAATTTAACAAATCGCCGCAAACTGGTTCTTTTTTGTTGGAAATATATGGAAGATGATATAATTTAGAGAGAGAATGGAGATATAGGGAGAATTGTTTCTCACTTCAAATAGATTCCACTTGTACTTCACATATCTTACACTTCGTTTTTGTCTCACTTACATGAAATGACTCGATACAAGAAGAGATTATTTAGTGGTGTCCCAAGCCAATGAAATCTGTCTATTTCATTGAACCCATAATTATAAATAGTGAGACACTATTAAAATAGAGATATTTCATTGGTCTGGGACACCACATGGCGTTGCCTCAGGATTATTAAATAATTTTTTCAATATAAGACTATATATAAGACTCGTATGACACTTCTAGAATTACTCTTAAAATTATCACTTGACCAACCACATGTACATGCGTGAATCTGACCATACATGTTTCAAGACGCATCTAGATACATTCATATACACACATGTACACCATGAACTTGCCCATTCATGTGCCAATGCAAATTAATAAATAATAATATTAAATCAAGTACATATTCAACACTTTTCAACAGTATAGGTTGGTATATCTTCTCTGTTTCTTCTGTTTTAGTCCAAGGGAACTTGTGCTGAGCCATTTTTCTCTTTTTTGCAGGTACTCCTAGCTAGGTAGTCTCAGCTCCATTGCTCTGGAAACCATTATTGCAAAAATAAATAAGCAAAGTCATTATTGGCATAAATTTCCTTACATGAAAAACCATTTATCTGCATTTAAATTGTTCGTAGAAGCTGGAAATCTAAAGGTAATTAAAGGGAAATAGAAAGACGAGGATTTTATGAGATACAAGTTATATCTGATTATTCCGAGGATAAGAAGCTATGAAAGAAAGGTATAATGAACTTTAATAACAATATATGGAACTTGATATACCTTAATCCTTACATAAAGTCCTATTGGTGAAGGAATTTAATTGAGGAGACTTGTGAAGAAAGGAAATCAAAGTTTTTAATAAAATTGATTCATGTTTTTCTCCTCTTTCCCATCCTTTACCTTTACCGTTATGCCTTTTCTACCACCTTATTGTCTAGCCCAAACGTTGAGGCAAATTGCAAACATATTTCCCTAGACCTTATGGCAAATTAAGGCTATAACTATTTTCTCAAATATAAAATATTGAAACATTAGAAATAAGAATTAATATCTTAGTGTCATTAGAAATATGAATTATTGGATGAGGAGATGGAGAAGAAAGTTTTTTTAATTGGATAAGAAGCCACGGCAATGATAGCACAAACACCATACTCTAACTTATGTTACGTTTGAATTGGAGGAATAAAGGTGGAAATAAAATAACTCATTCTTATGGAATAAAAAAATTTGTGTTTGGTTATTATATTAGAATGGAATGGACCATTCTCATCGTTTCCAACTTTATGAATTTTATTCCTTGCGGAATGGTATGGAATGAATCATTGAATGAAATGAATCATTTCACTCTCCATTCCATTCTTTTCTTTATTTGATTCCTTTTTTTATTTCATTCATTCAATCCTAACGTAGCATTAGTGTTCCTCAGTATGTATATGTATCCATCAATTCCCAAGATGTTCCCCAAGAGTTCTTCACAATCCAATAGTCCTCACCACCTTCGGAACCATAACCAAAACTAGAGCTGCATGATCTATGTCATCTGGATTATCCGAACATTCACCATCATAGATTCCCTGTAGTAAATTAATAAAAATAGAAATTATTAGTATATGATTGTTGGACCTGAACTGAAAAAGCATGCATTAGGCTTAATAGACATACCCCTATATATAGTTGAAAATCCAATGCTGAGCCATTTATACCAACACTAATAGGCTACTTGATAACAGCACAAAGAAGCGCACGTTCTTGTACATAGAGGTAGCTATCAATCCTAACAATTTTTGTTTCCTCCTAACGAAAGAAGGGAAATTTTCAGTTGCTTAAACACGACTATGCTATTTATAATATGTTTAACACGATGATGCTGCACATAATTGTTCTATAGGCAGGGTTGAGACTAGACCTTCTTGGCATTACATGTACCATCTACGCCTGTGTAAGGGTAATCAAATTCTGTATTAATCCCATCATTTCTAATAACCCGTTGAAAAGCATAGTCCATATATCCACCGTGGCAGCCCGCATTTGTTGAGACACAACAAAAAGTTCCTGTTACGAAAGGCTAATTAGGTCTCCAGTGGCTAAGGCATTCACTCCCTCAATCGCTCCAGTCGAAGAAAATGCTCAGCAACTCCCTGAAAATATTGGCAATATATTACTTCAACTCAAAATTTTGGGACAGCAGTTCCTAGTAACAGAAGACATGACTACAGAGCAGTAGTTATTGGGTGCAGTGGTTTTGGGACAGGCACGAAATTAATCATTTAATCAAGGACAAAACCATGCAGCTAACACATTACACATATATCAATCATAATCAGACCAGTAGCCTAATGTTTGAACTGTATACACCATGAACTCATTTAACAAATCCTACAACAAGTATGAACTACTCCCTCCAAAATTTAGGATACATTAATAACATGACCTTTCTACCCTTAATATTAGCTAAGAATTTAGTACTCACGGTGTGATGTTAGAAATGGTAGTAAAAGAATAAAATGGCGAAAAGATAAATGTATTTTTAGTTTTGAAAGGGAGGGAGTAATACTTACCACAACGTCCTTGATCCTTAACTCTTGTCACAGTACCATGCATCCTCCAGTCCAAAGCTGAAGGAGCTTCACTTTCGATTTCCCTCCTTTGTATGATCCTTCTCTTGTTCAAAGGCTTCTTGATCTTCGACGTATACACCTCCTTAAACTCCTCATTGATCATCAGCAAACTTGTTTAATCCCACAAAATCACCCAAACGCGAACGTCTCTTGGAGTTTTTCTCAGCTATATATTTCAAATTCTTTCGAAAGGTGTCAAACCTTTCCTTCGCCTTTGTTCATGGTTGTACACCTTTCCATGCTTCTCCTTCCATATTTGAAAGAGCTTATGATGTGTTAGGACTGAGAGAATAGAATAGAAGAAAGAATGTAATGAAAAATAGTGTATTTGATGATTATTTTAGAGGATAAACTATTCCAATAGAATAAAAATTTATTTCATCGTTTTGATTTTTATTCCATGAAAGAAGCGGTGGAATAAATTTCATTATAATAAAATGGATATTTGTGATAATTTTGCCATAATATTATACCACTCTCCCCCAACCAAACATATACTTAAAATACTTTAAAATTATTTTATTTTTTCTTTCATTTCATTATTTTCTTTCGATCTAAACGCAGCATTAGAGACTTCCTAATTTTCTGAAGCAACTGAGAATTCACTGGAAAGGATCCAACTAAATAATATCAAAGAACACCAAATCAAGAAAAATTGTATGTTTTAAGATACTTCATGTAGTATATATATAACGTTGGAAGTTGAAACGCACTTTTTTTTTTTGATTGGCTAGTAAACATATTTTCCTACCAGTCAACTCTACTGTCCTTTCATTTTTCGATAGAGAAGTTTTGCTAAATTTTTGTGTTGAGACCAAACTGACTTTTTGGTTTTTAAATGATTAGTAGTTTGTAGACTAATGGAGGTCAAAGTTTGGTGTATAGTTTATTAACTATGTATTAGCCAGCCAGTTTGCTTGCTTATTTTGTTGGTTGAAATTTTTTTTTTTTTTTCCTTCTATTTAACGATAAATTAGTCAGTCCATACACTATTCTGCAATGTAAAAGTGCACACAACCAACCCACAAATTATTATAAATATTGTGTGATATATATTAAATATTTTTACGTCATGTGAGAAACTTGGATCAAGCTTTTACCATTAGACCAGTACTCCTTTAGGTTTAAAAAGCTACGTATATAAAACGTTAACATCCTTGTTGGGTGCATGGGATACATAATACAAATGAAATTTATCCACTTATTTTGGATGGTGGGTGATACTAGCTTGGTGGTTGACTTGCCAGTATGAAGCAGTCAAAGCAAAACAAAACATGAAGCTTTGTTTCTTGGACATAAAACACAACTATGAAGCATATCATGAAGCTTATAAACTTGGGCCATTTATGTCCGAATTAAAATACATATTAGTATTTCCTTTCCTTTCTTAAACTCAATATGTTGGTCCTCTCCCAAAGTTATCCTTATGAGACTCAAAAATGGAACTATCTATCTATCTATCTATCTATATATATATATATGCACCCGGTGGCAGAAGCAATGATTAAATTAAAATAAATGTTTAAGGATAGTGCAGCAGCAATAAAAAACAATGGTGCTGCTGTAGTTGTATTTTCTGAGCATAATCAACTAGAACAAATGCAATCTCAGATAAATCAAATGTCCCATATGATGAACATGATGATGGTAAAACACAAAAATCCTATTTTCATATCTGAGGATCATGTTGCAAGTAGGGTATATTCTATGCTATCCTATGCACTTCAATAATTTTCTTCATAGATTATAGATACTGGTGCATCTTATCATATGTATTGTGAGTTGCATCTTATGAATAATATTGATAGTTTATCTCCACATATTATCTTATCAATGCCATCAGGTCAAACCATCATTGTTTCACAAATAGGTTCAGTGAAGCTAAACAATCATCTAACTATACACAATGTACTTTATGTTCCTAATTTTCATCATAATTTGCTGTCAGTTAGTAAACTGATAAAAGACGCTCAATATTTTGTCAAATTCCATTCTCATGAGTGTTTTTTTCAGGACCTAAGCAAGAAGACAATACTGGTTGTTGGTAAGATGCAAGGGGGCTATATCATTTAAAGCTTCATCCCAAGCAAACTTCTACAACTTCTTTTTCTTACCCTTCATATGTAACTGCTTCATATGTGCAACATCAAACAGAAAAATCTGATACTCTTGTGTTTTTTGTTGACAAGATTGAGTCTAGTATTCTATGGCATATGAGACTAGGATATCCCTCAAATAAGGTGTTACAGCTTATAACCTACAGTTTATGTTTTGTCTGATGAATGTAATAAATGTCATATTTGTCCTATTTCCAAGCAATGCAAACTTCCTTTCACTTGTAGCACTTCTCATGCTAAGTTTCCTTTTGACCTTGTCCACATTGATATTTGGGGACCTTATGTTGTATCAACTCAGAAAGGGTGCAAATATTTTTTAACTATAGTTAATGATTGCTCAAGAGCAACTTGGACCTATCCTATGCCTACAAAGCAACCTATTTTCCAGATTCTTAATGATTTTCTTTATCATGTTCCAACTCAATTTGGAAGGTCTATAAAACAAATTAGAAGTAACAATGGAACAGAGTTTTTTTAATAAGGACATCGTTTCTCTTCTACTTAAAAAGTGAATTGTTCATCAGAGTTCATGTGTTGAAACACCATAACAAAATGCTAAAATAGAAAGGAAACATAGACACCTTTTAAATGAGTCTAGAACGCTAAAATTTAATTCAGGGTTACCTATCCAATATTGGGGAGAGTGTTTGCTAACTGCTACTTTTTTGATAAACAGATTACCAACACCTGTGTTATCTTTTAAGTCTCCACATGAAATTCTCTTTCATGAAAAGCCTCAGTATGATAATCTTAGAGTTTTTTGGGTGTTTGTCTTAATTATGCTTCTATCCATTCCAACAACAAATTTTCTCCTCGAGCAATCAAATGTGTTTTCATTGGTTATCCTTATGGACAAAAGGGTTATAAACTGTTGAATCTAGAAACCAGACAGATTTTTGTTAGTAGACATGTTATATTTCATGAGTCCATTTTTCCTTTCTTGCAAAGTGAAAATTCATCTACTAGTTTTAATTCTTCTAATCCTCATCGTGTGCTTCCTTATATTAGTAATGATAATGAGATTGTTAACTCATCATCAACTTCTGATTCACAACATTTTCCAAACACAAGTGCTACTCAAATTTCAAATGAGTTAGACCATACTAATCAAGACTGTACAACTCTTGGTGATCCTAATCATCCACATATCTTAGCAACCAGACAGTCTGTTTCACCAACTAGACAACCTATCTCATCAACCAGACAACCAGTTTCAGTAACCAGTCAGTCTGTTTTACCAACTCGACAATCAACTAGAATCAAAACCAAACCTGTTTGGTAGAAGGATTATGCTTTAAAAGATAAGCTTCCAAGGACATCAACTGCATCTGACAACAGTGTTATGCTTTCTGATCAGGTATCTAAATCCCTTTCTTCAGCTCATACAGTCGTTTCTAATCAAGTATCAGATTTCTCGTCTTCCAAATATAATATAACATGACTCAATATTTGTCTTATGATAAATTTGATATTTCTCATTTGAATTTTGTTGCTAATCTCACTCTTGTCAAAGAGCCTGTTTTTTATCATCAAGTCATTCATGACTCAAAATGGATTGATGCAATGAACAAACAACTAGATGCACTAAAAGCTAATAATACATGGAATCTTATTGAATTACCTTTTGGAAAGAAAACAGTGGGTTGCAAATGGGATACAAGATCAAGTATCATGTTAATGGAGACATAAAGAGATACAAAGAAATGCTTGTTGCTAAAGGTTATACACAATCAAAGGGAGAAGATTATCATGATACTTTTGCAGCAGTTACAAAGATGGTTACAATTAAAAACATTCTTGCTATTGCTGCAGCTAAGAATTAGAAAATTCACCAATTAGACGTGAATAATGCTTTTTTGCATGGTGATTTAAGAAGCTTATTTACAGATTACAGAAATTTATATACGGTCTAAAGCAAACATCCAGACAGTGGTTTGCTAAACTGACACAAAGCTTATTACAGGCTAGATATGTACAGTCCTTAGCTGACTATTCATTATTCACATATAAAACCACAAATTCTTTTACAGTTGTGGTTGTGTATGTTGATGATATTCTCTCATTACTGGAAACGACCTTTTTTGTGATTAAATATTTAAAGAATTTGTTGGATGATCCGTTCAACATTAAAGATTTAGGGGAAATAAAATTCTATTTAGGACTAGAAGTGATCAGATCAGCAAATGGGATTTTTATTACTGAAAGAAATTTTTTATTGGATTTGTTGAAGACTACAAGTTTATTTGATGCAAGGCCTTTAACTATTCCTTCGGATCAACATCTCAAGCTCTATGATAATCATTTACCTGGAGAATTCATTGAAGAACCTTCCATTTACAGAAGCTTGGTTGAAAAAATGTTGTATATGACATATACTAGACCTGATATCAGCTATTTAGTACATCTGTTAAGTTAGTTTTTACATGCTCCAAGGACTGACCATCTCAAAGATGCACACAAAGTTTTAAGGTATTTAAAATGCATAGCTAGTCAAGGAATCTTATTTTCATCACTGTTTGCCTATTTTTAACTTAGAATTTTACACGCAAGTATATATGATCGAATAACACTATAATGGCAAACAATGTATCATTCCCGCAGAGAATTAAAAATAATTATTGCCAATTACTAATTTTATAATAAATTAATTTTATTTAAACAATTAATTTAGAACTATAAAATAAAATCTAATTAAACTAATTAACTTAATTAATCTAAGACAATTATTTAATCAGACTTTAAATACTTAATATTACATTTTTTCTTAATACTTCATTTAAATATCTTCAACCCCTTTTTAATTAATTAATTATATAGAATTATTAACCGATAATTCTTTTGCATTTACCAGCCTCTGTTGATGGCCAAGTAAGTATCTCCTACTTAAAGAAATCGTTATATGTCTATGAGATTTAACATTAAGCAAAAGTCATTAAACCTAAATTCCTATAAAGATTACATATGACACAAAGGTATATGTCTATCTTATATATGAATCATGCATCTCATCACACGCAGAATAACGCGAACAGATGTTATCATACTCAGATCTAAATTTATAATTCATCTATTAAATCCATATAAGTTATCCCAATAATTATCCACAATTAACTTATATATTAACGCACACAAATATTTAGTTCAAAAATATTTAGATATAAATCTATAATCCATTTGTTAACTTCATAGAGATTATCAGATTAATAATTGAAGCTAATTAATACCTTAATGTACAAAATATGATAAACAATTAATATATAATCAAATATAATTAAAAAGAAAAAGATTTAATTTAAACTATACATTAAGTTCTATTGCAATCTTAATTAAGAATTTAACTAGCTCATAATTGAAAAAGAAATTATTATCATATATATATAAATAATCCCAAGAAAACAAAAGTTAAAGAGAATAATTAGAGAGATAAATCTGAGTTGAAGCGTAATCTCCAATCTTCTTATTAATTCAATCCATGCAATCCTTTCTTGATTTTTCCTTTAGATCTAATAAACCCTTACTTGAATCTATTCTACTCATACTCTAATCTATGTTAATCTCTCTTAAAATATGTGTTTTGATGGGTATTTATAGGTTACATATAAAATTCCTAACATATGTGGAGAAATAAATTCAATTTGGAGTCAAAAATATCAAAAAAACCGTGTCCAATTCTTGGTCTTGCCGACCCACAGCGTCGGGGCACTTGTTTCCTTCATGTTTGGAGCGCTGGGGCACTAATCATTCTGCCTTAGAGCACCAGGGCACTATACCATTTTCTACTCTGACGTATGTTAATAAAACGGCCATAACTTTTTCATACGAACTCCAATTGAGATGACTCAAGATACCACGAAAGTTGAGAAGTAGCTTTACAACTTTCATATTTTAGGCTTTGAAAAATTCTAGTTGAATCAAAGTCGAAATTGGTCCTCAAGTGACTACTACGCAAAAGACAAGCTAAAAATCTAACCACGACAACTCCAATCTTTGATCCACCAAGTTTTTATTCTAATTCCTACTAAAAAAAATAAAAAAACACATAAAAGCAATATAAAATACTTAAAACTAATATAAAATACTTAAGAACTCATAAATTATTAAGCTAAAAGATAATCAATACATATGTATAAAACTCACTTATCAATCACAAAATGATCTGGCATTGAAAGCATACTATAACAGTGACTAAGAAAGTTGTCCTAATTCTAGTAAATCAATCACAGGGTATTGCTTAATGCTAGGACTTTCACTTATTTAATGGTAGTCAAAGAAGCAGTCTGTTACATCAAGAAGCATTGCTGAAGCTGAGTATAGAGCTTTAATAGATACAACTTGTGAGATAATTTTGATACACAGCTTTCTTAAGGATTTACAGATATGATCCTACTGTAATTTATTGTGGTAGTAAAGCTGCAATTGACATATCTGCCAATAATCCAGTATATCATGCTAGAACAAAGCACATAGAGTTGAACTGTCATTTAGTGAGAGAAAAAATTCAATCTAGGTTGATTACACCTATGAAAATTGCTTCTAAATAACAGCTTGCTGACATATTTACCAAAGGTTTGAGCAAAGTACAACATTGAGCTTTATTGTCTAAATTGGGTTTGCACAATCCTTGTGTACCTCCAATTTGCAGAGGGAGTATTGAGGATAAATCCACATGGGGGAATGTTAAGGATAGTGCAGCAGCAGTTGCAGTAGTAACATCAGTTCAGGAAGTTCAGAATATTTCTACAATGGGGAATGTTAAGGATAGTGCAGTAGCAATAAAGAATAATAGAGCTGCAGTAACAGAAGCACAGTTTGCACAAAAATCACCATTAGTAACACTAACATCAATAGCACGTGCAGCTTGTGCAACTCATCTTCAGCATCAAATGCATAGCAAAGATAAGAAAGCTTTAGTTCTAATTGCTGGTACAACTGGATAACATATTTGTAATAATATAGCAATTGTACTCTAGTCAGCAATCTATTAGATGGTTAGTTTACTGGAGAAGTTAACGTTCTACTATATATATATAGTAGAGTTCCCATTTGTAAATTAAACGTATTTTTGGAATAATATCATACTTTCTCTCTCTAAATATATCTCTGTTTTTCTAATAATAAACAATCAAAATCTTCTCTCCCAAAACTTCGCACAAGGGTGCATATTCTTCTGTCGAAATTGAGATGCAACTTGGATAAGCTGATTGATCCTTTTCCATTGATGACATTTTCGTTTTTTTAGAATCTTGTGAGATTTTTTACTACAGAGAGATTGATTGATAATTTAGGTTGGTTTAATTTTACGTTGGGGTTTGAAATTGAAATGGGTTGTTTATATTTGGGTTAATTACATGGTGAGTGTAGAAAGAGAAAAATGGAAGGCGTGATTGTTTCTTTATCTGCTCAAAGATGGAAGGTAGATTAAAATTTTAATTACTCTAAGTTCTAAAGGAGGAGAGCGGTTAATATCGATCTCTATCTTTCTCTCTCTATACACATAGACACATAATAAATATATACATATACAATATATAAATGCATTAGTCTTTGTGTGATTCGATTGTCCCGTTGACTGTAGAAAAATGAAAATGGAAAATTTTTAAATTATGTTTATTCAAATGAATTCACGTTTTGAGGAGGAACTCCTTTAAAAAAGGAATTGTTAAGAGAAGTTATCAACTGATTATGGTAATTTACTGGAGTTTTTTTTCATTCATGATATTCATGTGTTTGATTTTGAATTGCTAAATTAGGACTAATTAATTAAATATAAATTAAGAAAGGTGCAGATTTAACAAGAATTTAATACTAGTTAAAGTGATTATGAATTTTAAATTGTCCATTTGATGTTAATTTATGGGCATGTGCATTGCAAGTATTTTTATTTTATTTGTTATTTGAGTTGGCTAGTTAACAATGGGTGTGACATATAATCCCTGTAATATGTTTTTTTTAATAATTACACATTATCAGCCACACCAAAAATTGATTAACTATGGTTTGGCATCAGGTATAGATTTAGGTATTTTGAGAGGATTTTGAAGAGTTCAAGATTTAATATACAACAAAATTACTATGTCGATTAAATTGATAAGAGATACAAAGTATTTTGATTTTTTTGATCATTAAGTCTTCACAAAACATACACATATTATGGCATATTAATTGTTCATTGCTTCCGTTGTTTCTTAATTATCAATATGAAGAGTTAATTATCTAAAAAGACAAAAAAATAAAACCAAATACTTACAAGGTTGCATAGTTCAGACCATCTGTTTTTCTAGGATTTGAATATTACATGTCAGGTAAAATAGAAAGAAATATCATGGAAGAAAGGTTAGTTGAATTTTTTTAGTACTTTGGGTATCATGGATATGCAGTGTAATGCCTTTTGACCCTCTGCCAGGGATCTTGGCTTAGGAGGTTCTCTACCGTGTCAATTTGCTTTCTGCTTTCTCCTACGCCCCTACTTAGGCTGGATTTAATCCTCTACCTTATCGATTTAATGAAGGCTTTAAAACTCTACAATATTTTTGTCGTGTCTTATAAGATTATTTTTTTTGATAATTTTTAATAATCCCTACATTTAGTATAGGTTTCATATGGTATATACAACTACATACAGTTGAAAAATTATTAAAAAAGATCGTCTAGATAAATGCCAAGGCCTAGGCGCCAGTCCCCCTGCACTGCGTAGGTTTGCTTAATGCTTTTTAGAACATCGGTTGTATCACCAATATTATTCAGACTAACGATTATCAAATTTGACCGAGTAATATTATCTCTTTTGTTTGCCGGCTTAAGTAATATCTGTGGGGTGAACTTAAAAGACTGACGGCTAGCCAAATCTTTACGTGTATAGGCATCAATCTACTTTTCTTATTATTTTACTTTATTCGTATTATTGTCCTGCATATTAGGATTGGGTCATAATTCTACAAGTTTGACTAATGACCACTATGACGAGTGGTCGGAGATCTCATGTAGGTAAGGAAGCAATATAGATTCACAGGTTGTGTGTTGAGCTTGATTTTAAGCAGAAGGCAGTAAATTTAAAGTGTGATAGTCAAAGAATTCACTTAGCGACGAATCCTGTATTTCACTCATGGTCAAAGTATATTGATATTCAGTATCACTTCATTAGAGAGAAGGTTAATGAGAAACTGATTTTCTTAGAGAATGTTGACAGAGTAGAGAACATCGCAGATTTCTTGACTAAAACAGTTACTTTGGCAAAGTTTGAGTAGTGTACATCTGAGATAGGTATCAGGAATTATTCACCAAGTGGTAGAATGTTGGAATTGGCTCATATTTCTGCGAGTTCGACTAATGGTCACTACGACAGGGTGATCGGGGGTCTCACTCCCAGGTGAGCGAGCGGCTGCCTAGCTCGCCAGTTGTAAGAGGACAACGCCCCTAGAAGTAAAGCGCAATGGTATAATTGGGCTTGGGTATTAGTAGTTCAATCTTTGGTTTATTAATGTATTAGGCTTGAGCTCATATTATAGCAATTAGGATTTTCTGGTTACTATAAAAATAATTATTTGGTATGTGAATCATTGTAGAGCGTGTGAGACATCTAATGAATACGTCAGACAAGCAGGATTAACCAAATTGGTGAACCTGGGTATATCGCGTGTTCTTATTTTTCTGTTCTTCATCTAATATTCTATATGATTGTTTTATTATTCGATTTTAAATTCTAACATTGCATAATGGAAACTCAAGATGTCGCACTTTCTGTCTTTTAGTTTGAGTTCACTACCGTTTTTGGTTTTACTTGAAAGAAAACAGTGTTAGTTATTATGCCTGTGTTCTTGCCTAAAAAGAATAAAACTTTGCTTTTGTTCTCCCAACTTGTCTGATTCGGTGGAAGAGTGTATATGGATGGACTTTTACATCTCTGGTAAACTGTAATAGAACGGTGCTGAAAGTTAATTAGTATTGAAATAATTGGTGGGATACCTTGAAGCAAGTGAATATGATAAATTTCTGCAAGCATTTTATTGTCAAAAAAGTCAATCTTGAAGGATCCCAGTTTGTCAATTATAAGTTACAAACATTTTTGGTGATCTTGGCAGAGAGTTTTGTTCATTTATTACCCTTCAAATACCCTACATAATGAATGTTTTCTCAGCTATTAGAGATTAATATCAAAAATAATTTCTGGCAGCGTTTTGGGATGATAGCTTCAATGTGAATGAATAGTGCCCAGACATGAGGAAGGGGCCAAGTTAAATAAAACTGGGTTGGACTAATGACTCGTCGGTGTCATGACTTAGATATGGAATGAAATGCGGTGCCACTTCTTACCATACTCAGTACCGACATGACTTCCACTCAATAAAATGCTGTTGTTAACATAATAGGCTGCATGTTTGTTGCAAGTTTGGTATTTCCTCTGTTAATTGTAATGATTGTATAAGGAGTGATCATGGAAAGGAGTAATCATATCAAGTGAATGAATGTTAAGAACTCTAGAAAGAGCTGGACTCTAGGTCAATCAAATACTGATTGATATATGAGATATTGAAAGAAACATTTAAATAAAATTCGGGCAGAGCAGTGGGAGAGTGTTTTACTCTCCCCATTTTATCTCCTGTGTCTTTAACTCTCCATCAAATATTAAACAGCAAAAGCTTGGGCTAGATGGAGATTGACGTCTTGTAGATGCATTTAAATTTATCACTGTTGTTTTTCCAAAAGCTGTGTCTTGCCTCTTCATGTGATTGTGAAATGCCGGAATCTTTTTTTTATGTGTAGGTGTAGGGTGATATCCTATGAAGTTTATATTATATGTTTATAATGGAACAAGCCAACATGTATATTTTCACTTGAGCTAGTATCTCTAATAGAGAATAGAAATTATTTATGAGCGAAGGAACTCTTTAAAGCAATGTGGACACAAGTCAAGCTGAGTTCAACCTATCATCCTCAAATTGATGGTAAGATTAAAAGAGTGAACTAAGATGTACATTAGGGGTACGACTGGTCATAAGCCTTCGCAAAGGACTGAAGGAACAAGTGGCTTCCTCTAGCAGAGTGATGGTATAATACTTCATTCCATACTGTTGCGGGAATGACATCTTATAAGGCACTTTATGGAAGGGATCGTCCAATACTTAACTATCATCAAGGATTCCGTGGTATCAGAGCATACACCACTTCCAAGCTTAGTCTGCAAAAACATAAACAGGATCTTAAAACCATGGAGGGTAGAGTCGATTAGGTGCAGGCACTAATCGAAACAAACCATACGCAATCGAAGGAGCAATTTGGAGTAATGGAGAAGCAAATGGCTGCAGGAACGGATTCAAGCATCTAGTGATCAAATTCATCAAAAAAATTCTGAGGTCTTAGAAGCCTTTGTTAGTTCGGAGAAGGGAAAATTATCAATGTAGTTTTTAATCTTCTGTTATTTCCTTCTTTGAGTTTTCACAAATCCTTCATGTATATTCTAGCTTGTACTTTTCTAGTGATTGCGAAACTTCAAGTCTAACTTCAAATCAAATCCATGGATGGATCATAACAATTTGAGAGCTTGTATTTAGGGTACGTACTGGAAGGATGGTTCGGGAGAGGGAGAAATTTGAGGTCAAGCCCCGTAGAGTTTTAAATAGAGAGGTTGAATCTCTTGCTCATTGAGGTCTATAGAGTTCATATAGTTCGGCCAAGTTTGTATTCTTTGAATGACATATTAGCGCTTGAAGAGAGGAAGTGCTCCCTCATCGCATGAGTTAACTAGTTGCAGCCTTGCAGGCAGCCAGTGATCCTATGTAGTGAATTTGTAGGTTAAAAGAAATACCTTACTTGACTCCCTATTTTGATGTGTAGATTGTTTCGGATAGAGGTGTGAATTATTAACTTGAAAATAACTTCTGAAATTCAGGCAATCCCCAATTAATAAATCTAAGAATTATATAAACTATCATGTACACCCCCACGTCCTGTGCAAGCCACATGATCTTATTTATTTCTTTAATAATTTAATTATATGGTTGATCAATATATCATATTTATAATTATATTTTAATAATAGTAACAATTTAATATTAAGTAAGATGATTCTCATAAGAAATAGTTCTTTTAAAATTATATTACCTAAGTAATGAAAAAAAATTATTTGTACTTGGAAAAAAATCCCACTTATATTTTCCTATTTTAATTTCAAAATCTTTTCCTATTTTAATTGGAAAATCTTTTCCTATAGTAAGTCGGATAGTATTGTACCATATTTATTTAGGGTGTGGTGTCACAATATACATATTTCCTGCTCTGATCTTTGCTCTTCTTATCTTTCTTCCGTATAATATTAAAACCCTTGTATTATATGTGAAGCAAACTTCTTTTTGTGACTTGTGATTTCACATAAACTTTATTTTTATTTGCGAGTTGTGAATTTTGAATTTGGCTATAAATATTTTTTTAATAGAAAATTTTGTCAAAAAATGACTGGCAAGAGTCTTTATTAAAACAACCTCCGCAGTGCCTCACACGAAACAAGACTTCAAATAAAGACTCTTATTTAACTAGTTTAAATCAACAATGATAATAGACAGGTTAAAAATAAAATTCAATAATTTCTAATTCAAAATAATTAGAGAAAAAAGTTACAATCTTATTCGTATAGACAGATCGACCCATATTAATATTACCCAATCTTTTGTGACACAACATGTGGCTACGTAACTAAAACTATTTGTTAGGTCCACTCTATATTTTAGGGGGAAAAAATAATACCCACATTTACGTTTTTATGCAAGATCTAGTTTCACGTGTGTTTATAGAGTGATCATCTATATATATATATATATAGAGAGAGAGAGAGAGAGAGAGAGAGAATGTCCAATAGTCCATGCCTTCAGAGTATATATATATGTGTAGAGAATGTCCAATTGTCCATGCCTTCAGAGTAACCACTCATTAGTTACACAGAGAAAAAGATGAATAAAAACAGGTACGTACTGCGGGGGGATATAAATATAATCATACAAAATGTCAGGGTATATATATAATGCTTCCCTTTTTGGTTCTTCTTCAATATGAGATGATTATGCACCGTAAAGGACCCTCTCATTTGGATATCTCATCTCATCTACCCGTTCAATAATTGAACCATTTATCAATCACCATGATCCATCTCATTTCCATGCTTTACAGCGACTTCTGTTGGTTACTTTAATAAATAATTCCTTTACTCTATTAATCTATATATTTTTTCTGTCTCAGAATAAAAGTTCTTCATTAATTTTTATGATCAAATTAATCATTTTTCAAGTCAATAATCTTATTATGCTTTTATATATATGTAAAAAAATTATAAATATTATAAACTACATACAATTTAATACTAATTTTAATATTTTTTTTTAAATTTAAATATATATGTTTAATTGTTAATTTTAAAAATAATTAATTTGACTACAAAAATTAATAAATAACTTTTATTTTAAGACGAAAAGAATATTATCTGAAGCAAATAAATTAAATAAGAATTATATCTGTCATCGTCCAATTTAAAACAAGAGAAAACGAATGGGGAGTTTTTCAGTTATATATGTCATTTCCATATTGATTTTACTGAGAACTGATCATGTTTTTGGTTAGTTTATTAAGTTTAAACTGTATTAAATAAGGTTCAGAAGTACAAGAAATTCTATCTTCGTTATTATAGTATAGAGTGCTTTTTGTCTTATCAAATACATTGAGGTCCTCGAATTCCTAACCATTAAATGATAATTAAGCAATACCTTGTATATAAATAATTGTACTTCTTCATATTATGTTCATTTATTTAGATTATATTTTAAGCCATTGATAATGTAATAAATAATCACAATAATCATTCTATCAAAATAATAATCATCATAAAAATTTAAAATATAGTTGAAACAAGTCTTAAAATATCATATTTTTATTATGAAAATATAAATATGAGTAATGTTATGATAATAAAAATTAATTATAAAAAAATAAATATAAAATAATGTATCAAATTATAATTAATAAATATTTTATTAAATATAAATAAATTTAATAATTATAACGAATTACTATTATAAATATTATTTTATATCACTAAAACATTAAATATTCCATATTTAGTGTGAAAACCTATTGAACCCGTTTTTTCTGGTACAGTAATATTTAGAGATTTTAATAATGATAAGGTTGTAAAATACTATATGATATTATTGCTACAGCGTAGATGGGCCCTGAGTCCATGCCCCTCACATGTTGCCCACTAACATCTACATCTGAACCATTAAATGGATGGGCCATATGTGGATGGGACACTACCAAAATTAACAACCAAATCAACCCCTATTGTAAAGCTTTTAACTAACTTGTTTTCTTTTCGCAAAATTATAAATTATTTTTTGCCCCACCAAACACATAATACATATGGCTATCAAATCAATCTTATACCAAATTATTTTGATTTGATTTGATGATATTTAACCATTTTCGTTGTGTCATTATCTTGAGTTTGAATTCTATAATTAAATTAGTAACACAAATAAATTTTTATCAAAATAAATTAAGAAAATAAAGAGGGGGGACGAAGAAGAAAAGTACAATAGCTTGAGCGCGTGCATTTCAAAATTTATCTTCAATTAATTAAAAAGGGAAACCATCTTCAGTTAAGTCAAAGCACTTCAAAAACCTAAAAATCCACTAGACAGTAGAGATATAAAGCAAAAGAATTCCTTCACATTCATTCATACCTCACTTTCCAATGAAAGCCACAAGCCCACGTGGTCTTGCTTGGGAAAATTGAAAGATCATACACTCATCTCAAAGGAAGATCTCCCCTCCCTCCCCTTATATGCCATTTTCACCCTAAAATGATATATATATATATATATATATATATATATATATATATATATATATATATCCTTCAATTCTTTTTGTGTCGACTTTTTATTCAGGTGGACACGATAAAAAGATGCCCTAAAAATTATAAATATACAGCATGCTATTACATCTAATTGTAATATACATATATATCTGCACTCATTTCACCGTTCTTACATTCAAAAATATTTTCTGATCAGCTACTCTAATATCATCCTCAACTACTCTAAGCAGGCCAATGCCATATGCTGACACTTGTCATTAACCAGCCCGTCATACTTGGGTCACACTTTTGCCGACATGGCAATGCGACTAACATGAGTCATCACAACCATTAGCTACCAAATATACCCAACCCAACCCGGCCAAATTATTGAACAAAGTGAAGGAGGGGTAGGAGGATGGGAACCAAGGGCCCTGAATATATGATGGATCCAAAAGGCAAAGTACAAAATTGTGTGCAATTATTCATCCCATAGATTTCATCCCTACTAAGCAAGCGAAATAAATTCCCCTCTCAAAAAGCAGCATAAAAGAAAACCCCAAAAGCTATAATAAATTCATCATTTGTCGCAAAACTTATAGGCCAGGGTCATTGATTCCCACTCTCCCCATTCCCCCTTTATTTTTCTCTCTCCACTCCTCTCTCTCCCTCCTCCTCTCTCTCTCTCTCTCTCTCCTCATGAGAGCAGGACTATAGAGAGAAAAAAAAGATCAACAAAAAAATAAGCCATGAAAAACACCATTAGATGCTGCATCTCTTGCATTCTCCCATGCGGCGCACTCGACGTGATCCGCATAGTGCATTCACACGGCCATGTTGAAGAAATAAGCGGGACAATTCGGGCAGCTGAGATTATGAAATTGCACCCAAAACATATCCTAAAAAAACCGTCTTCGCCATCCGACCAAGGTATGTGCCCAAAAATGGTAATAGTTCCCCCTGAAGCAGAACTTCAACGCGGGAAAATTTATTTTCTCATGAGGGTTCCTTCGAGTACACCAGAAAAGACTCGTTCAAGATCATCAACAAAGAAGAAAAGAATAGAGTCTAATAATATTTCTGAAAGTAACAATAATAATATTTCTGTGTCAAATTTTCTTGTTTCTGATCAGTACTTGTCTGATATTTTATCGGAGAATGTTTCTACACAAAGGGATCGGAGAAGAGGGCGAACCGGAGTTTGGAGGCCGCATTTGGAGAGTATTTCTGAGACACCAAGTGATTCATAATACTGGGTTGGTTGGTTTTGGTTGTTCTTTTTTTTCTTGAATTCTTTTTGTTTATTTTCTAAGTTTTATTTCCATTAGGGTTCATAAAAATGAAGTTTAAGCATATTATTTTTACTTTTTGTTTGTATATAGAAATAGAAGAAAAACAAAATAATGGTTATGTCAAATTAAAGCTAGATGCATGTTTCATGGTTTGAATATTTTGTTCATGACTATGAACAGTTCTAGTAGGGTCACTGTTGGATTTCATGGAAGTTGTAATTATCTAATGGACAAGTCTACGTAAACAACATTCAAATATAAAATTAAACACTACATCGATCTTAGTTATTAAAATATGGGGCATAACACAGATTTTAATATCATGTTTTACTTTTTAATAGTAAGATAAATATAATGTTTGGATGTTGTGTACTTATACTTATTTAATTTTATGTAATATGTTGTGTGTGTGTGTCTATATATATATTGGAAATTTAAAACAGAGTCATATGGGGTAGTTAAGGAAATTGAGAGAGAGATCCCAATTCATCGTTCAGTGTCTAAGCAATGTATTTTTTTGTTGAATAAGATTGAAGATGATTGTGATCTGAACATACTACCATTTGGAATTATTTAAAAAGACGCATTGTCCATCAACTCCTTTACTTACTTCCTTATTTTGCTCCTCTTGGTTCCCCGGCCTCATGTGTCGGCAATGATTGATGTATTATGCTTATGTCATTCTCAAAGCTGTTTAAAATCATAAAAAAAATGAATCCATCATCTAAGAGAGCTAGAGAATTATACTACAATGCATTCACAAATGATATTTGTTAAAATGTGCAAACTCCAAACTAAATCATAAAAAAATTTATATTGATTACAAAGATAATTTGGTGTTAGTTAATTTAGACTTTGTCTTCTGTTGGACAATAAGTTTTTAAAGGGGACTAAAAGGTTGAAGTTAATTTGTATCAACTCTTTCATTGAGAATGAACATGCTTACGTGTCACCTAAAAGAAGCATCTTAGAGATCAAATTAAAATATTGATAAGTAAAAAAAGTGCGGGTTGGTAATTTCTATGCGCCCAAAATATGGTTTTTTGTTTTTCTCATTTTAATATTTAGATAAAGTAGTGTGCTTACTTTGAGGATGCGTGATGGAATAATTGTCCCCACAGTGACTTGAACCATAGAATATTAATGAATTTGTAGCCTTCTCTAACAAGTGGGCATGTCTTTAAGCATTTGGTTCTCTCTTCTTAAGAGAGAGAAGAGAGAGAGATGATGCTAATGGCATCTGATCATAAAAGTGGTAACCTATAAGCCCCAGTACTGTAGGGTTAGGGACTCTCTTTTTTTGGCTAATATTAGATAGACTTTTCTCCATTATCTGGGACTGAGTAAAAGAGGCTACTTAATTAATTAATTATGATATGCATGCATGTACATATATACATACAGTATTATATATACATATATTTTTGATCTGACGATTCAATGCAGTTTCTAAAACTCCCCACCATTTGGGACCTGTAAAAAGGGCAGTTCAATTTGGAATCTTATCGATTTTTATCCAGTATATACGGTTGCCATGAAAATGTCATACCCAGGGAATTTGTCAGTTCAATCATTGGGAACGGGGAAGACTGCTGCATTCTGCAATTTTTAATGAGTAATTGGTTATGAATTTCCAGAAAAACCAAGGAAAATCTTAAGACAGTGTACTCTGAAACATATTTATCCATAAATTTATTTAGTGTTTAGTTAGTTAAAAATGATATTATGATGATAAATATTAGGGCATTATATCATTTTAAATTAAAATATATGTCTACTTTTAAAAAAATAAAATTAATAAATTAGACTCTTTTAATAAAATAGATAAAATAATATTTATATTCTTCAAATTCAATTCAAATAAAGCGTGTCGCAAGTTAGTCATGTAACACTATATAAGAGTCAAACAATTTAGTACCATACAAAAAATTTGCATGTGCGGTGATTACGCATACTGTTTTTATTTATTTAATTATTTTGTTAAGACTTTTTCTTCATGAAAAATTAGAAATAACATATTTTATTATAAAACAACGTAAATACTGAAATTTTGAAAGGAGAGAAAAAAGAGAAGGAAAAAAAACCACGAATGGTTCCATGACCGCACCTCCAGTTTAAAGTGGCTCAGCTGTCAAGTCAACAAAACTCTAATGCAAGATGGGCTAAAATTTATTAGTAATTAATTAGTTTTCCCTTTTTATATGAGAAAAGACTTTTTCTTTTTAATTTTCAATTCCTTTCCGTGTAATCTGTCTGTCGCACTAGAATACCTACCCAAAAAAATAAACAAATTATAGTGGGAAGCATAAAATTTTATGGCTTATTATTATGTGCTTTTTATAGCATTCGAATAAGAAATTCCGTCTCAATAGAACACGATAGCATACACCCTGGACAAAATTTATTTTTCATGTTGTCATCTAATATGATGGGTCACATAATATTTAACCTATACTTTTCGTCATTTTAAATCAAATAAAAAATAATAATATATATGTCGATAAATATCTTCCTTCAAGTTTTATAATAATTTTATATATAAACTAATTTGAAGTTTCAACTGCCAATTTGGTGGATTATTCAACACCTAGATGATTAAAGTGAATGAGCTTTGCTATATATGTTAACTCCATCGAAATAAATTAGCTGAACATATAAAAATAATATAATATTCTCAATTTTTAAATATTTATTATATATGTGTAATGAATTAGTGAATTATACGACGAATCAATATATATAACACTTTTTTAAATAAATTTAATGTACCTCAATTTCCTTAGTAGGAGTATATAGTAACACATCCACGTACAGATCGGTGGTTTCATTGGTGTTTAGAAAAGTAACCCATATGCAACTTGAACGTGATCTTTAATGATAAAGAGAAATTAAGGTCACAACTTTGTCTTTGTTAATCTAATGGCAATTTTGTTACTTATAGTTGTAGTGAAAAGTGGATGTTAAATTTAAATAATATAGCAAATAAATAAATAAAAATCACTTTGGAGATATACTTTTGGTAAATGTTCAAGTTTAAATACAAATAATTAAATATTTCAATAATACTAAATTTTTAACTTCTCTTGATTGTGCGTGATAATTATCTTACTTGCTAGTCCTACATAGTACGTACACAAACCATATATGCAGTGAATTTAGCAAAACCAATATATGTAGAGAATAATACAATTTTGAAGAAATAGATTTGAGCTCAAGATTTCAACCCTATAGCACTATATTTGTTGGGGAAAAACATATGTACTCATTCCATTTTAAAATATAAAATTAATATTTATTTTTTAAAGTTAATTTAAAATATTTTTAAATTTTAAATTAATTTAATTTTAAATAATATAATTATAATAATCATAAATCATCTAAATAATATTATTACATAATTAAAATTAAAATATGTCAAATTAATTCTGAAAAGTTAAATTTAATTTTATATTTAATTTAAAATAGAAAGGAGTATATTAATTTGTGTTATCGGAACAAATAGTCCTCACAATATCTTCTTTTTCACCTAAACCAGATTCCGCACTCAATAATGACGTACCTTATCTTTTTCTCATATATTTCCCTTTATCAACAGTTGTTCAAACGATTGAATCTCTTAGCCCATGATGTTACAAGACTGTAATTATTGCCTTGTTGACAAGCACCGCAAATGTGAATAATATATGGAGTAACGAATTATATTCAAGGGAGATATGGTGATCATGACTTTTAATAAAAGTATTAGTTATCTAATAACATTAAGTCTATATTTATTTTTAAAAATTATATTTGAGATTGAATTATTTATATTAATTTAATATTATTTTATATTATTATATTTTATGATAGGGATTAATAATTTTTTAAATAATTTTATGGACTATTTTTTTATCATTTTTAAAAATACTTATGTGTGATTATATAATTTTATAAAAAAATTGAAATTAATAGTTCTCCTTAGTTTAAACTATTAAATAATTTTATGGAACTAATAGTTTAATATTAAGATATTAATAATTTCTTATTAAATGATTAAATAATGCAAAATATTATTAAATTAAGATAAATAATCCAATCTCAAACATATTTTTTGTAAATAAACATAGCCTATGTATGTGAAAATAAATAATAATAATAATAATAATAATAATAATAATAGTTTTAAAAAATTATGAGAGAGTGGGAAAACAAAAAAAAAATAAGACAACAAACAGAAAGAGAAAAAATAATAACACAAAATCTAGAAAACGGTCAAAACTCTCTCCCTTAATAATATGCCTGTTTGGGCTTATGTTTAGCCGTGTTTCGTGATAATTTTAGAAAGGGTGCCTTTTGTCTTAGAGTTTTTGGATACCTAAAAGCCTTTTATTAGAAGTTCAAAAAAATAATTGATATTTTCATAAGTTAATTTTATATTTTTATAAATGGATCTCATTTGATCTTGTTAAAATATCAAATTAACTTGTGAAAATATCAATTTCATATGAGAATTGATATTTTCACAAGTTAATTTGATATATATAATTGATATTTTCACAAGTTAATTTGATATTTCATGGAATTTATATTTTTATAAGTTAATTTGATATTTTCGCAAGTGTGTCACATTTGATCTTGTGAAAAAATTAAATTAACTTGTAGAAATATCAATTTCTTAAAATAAAAAAAACGCTGATTTTGAAGTGTTTTTTTAGATTATTTAACAAAATTGACTTTTTCACAAATAAGTAAATACTATTGGAAAGGTGGTGGCATATATATATATATATAAAGAGAGAGAGAGAGAGAGAGATGGTCCATAGTCACTGTTAACAATAGAACATTTCACAGTCAATCCATCTTGAACCATTCGTTACAATTTTAAATGACGCAGATTAGAAAGGGCTTATTACTATCTGCAAAAAGTTCTTACGGTGAGTAATTAGAATACGCAAGAACTTCTTACGGATAGTAATGAGACTTGAGTTTTCATCTTTGTCCCTTAATTTGAATTAACGTTTATAATTTTTATGTACATCCGCAAGAACTTCTAGTATATTATAGTATACAAAAAAAAATTTGGTAATTATCTACAAGAAATTCCAAAGTTGGTATCTCTGTCTCAACCAAATCTACAAGATATCATACGTTGGAATCGAACTTACCCCTCTAATGACAATATTTTACAAAAGTGTGAAAAGATTATTATACTGCATCCAAAATTGGTATCTCTGTCTCAACTAAATCGACAATATGGTCATACACTGGAATCAAACTTGCCCTTTTAATGGTAATATTTTGCAAAAGTGTGCAAAGATTATTATGTCGCATGGCCTATAACCGTCAAAAAGTAACACCTTTATGAAATTGATAAGGCGTTTTATCTTTTACTTTATTAGCTTCTGGGGTCCATCAATGCACAATCAAATCCTTAATAATCTCATTGAAACTCTAAGCAATCAAGAACTTCAATGTGTGTCGACAAATCGTTGTTGTATGCTCAAACATTTGGCATATACATCAAATGCGACTCGTATCACTGTAATGACAACGAATTTCATTAGTCATTGTAAATATACTTAATAAATATTTAGCAATGAATTAAAATTTTGTACTAATTAATTGTACTTTAGATAATTAAATAAATGTACTTGTGTATGCGTATATTTATTTAAAGAATTAAAGCAAGGTGTATAGTTAATTAAAGCAAATCTAATTGGATTATATTTTAAATCCAAATGAGTTGATAAACTAGGTCAAAGATATTAACCTAGTAGTCCATGTAATTAATTTAATTACTAGTCCCTGTAATTAATTAAACAAGCACAATGCTTTATTTAATTAAATGTAACCTAGAATATTTAATGTGAACTCAATGTGTTATTTAAATTGAGCTCAAACAATCTAATTGAATGAGCCCAATATATTTAATCATAGAGTCCAAAATGGAGCCCAATAAAAAGTCAAAATTGGTGAAAATTGTTACATATATGTATATATATATATATGTATGTATGTATAATTGAAGTAGAAAAATTAAAGGAAAAATGGCTTGAAAAATCCCATTTTGCTGAATTTTTTAGGGTGCCACTTGGATTGCTTGATTTCCTAGATTGCTTCTAAATCACTCCTTGTCATAAGTTGTTCAACCACCCTAGTCATTCCATATATTTATCATTTGGTCATTCAATGGAATAGTAAGCTTGATTAGGCTTTAATTTCACCAACATGGGTGAATTAGCAAGTTAATGAAATGTTAGTTGTTGGCTATAAATAATACCTCCCACAACCTTGGTGATGTTGGTTATTTCATTTGCAAGAATTCTAGAGAGAAAAATAGAGAGCATTTGAGAGAAAAATAGAAGAAACACTTAAGTGTTGAGTGATATAGTTAGAGGTTGAGCTTGGTGGATGACACAAAGCTTCACCACATACTTTGGTAGGAGAAGAAGAAGAGCCTTCAAATCACAAAGGTTTAAAAGTACTCTAAACTCCTTCTTATTTCATTTTTAAGGCCTAGAAAGATTTTGAACGGTTAAAATCTATTTTTAACCGATCAAAACTCGTTTTGATGGTTTAGATGTATTTAACTATGTAATATATGTATATTCATAGCTCTATGTGTTTATAACATGATTTGGTATGTGAGAAATGCATAAAAGTTATAGAAATATTCATAACACGTTTTACCGGTAAAACCCTAACGATACATGCTATGTTTAATGTTGTATTTTGAAATGTACAAATCGAAAATTGGATTTTTATTGCTAAGCTAATAAAATATTATTAAATAAATAATAATATTAGAAAATTATTAAAATATTACTAAGTGTATAATAATATTATAAAGTCAATAAAATATGATTAAATGATTAATAATATTAGAATTTTAATAAACTATTATTAAATGATTAAAATATTATTAAATGAGTAATAATATTATATACTTAATAAAATATTATTAAATGATTAATAATATTAGATAATGATTAAAATATTATTAAATGATTAATAATATTAGATAATGATTAATAATATTATTAAATGATTAATAATATTAGATACTTAATAAAATATTATTAAATAATTAATAATATTATATACTTAATAAAGTATTATCAAATGATTAATAATATTAGATACTTAATAAAATATTATTAAATGATTAAATAATGATTAAAATATTATTAAATGATTAATAATATTAGACACTTAATAAAATATTATTAAATTATTAATAATATTAGAGAATTGCATGAACTATATTAAATAGTTAATGTAGGTTCTTTGTGTTTGAAATATTATCAAGTAGTGAGAATATTTCCTGTGACGACCCCAAATCCGGGTTCCTTGAACCTCGGATCCGGTTCAACACGAGTACAACCTTTTCCTTATTGTTCATGAATTACAACAATATTATAATTGGTAAATAACCATTTATTTACAATTTTACAACATCTCTTTCTATTCCAGAATCGAAATCTTTATACATTCCTAGTATGTCTTAATATCATATATGATACGACATTCTATTACAATCAACTTGAATATTTAACACTCATATAATATACCAACTAAGTATTATACTACACAATCATTTACCTGTCCAATTCGGACTGATATCTACAACAAATATTTAGATCTTCAGTGAAAGTAATATGCTTTCCTGTTCCTTGATCTTTATCGAGAACTTCAAATAATTTGCATTATCTGAAAATGTTGGTTTAGGCAAGAGTGAGCACGACGGCTCAGCAAGTCTAACAGATAGCACATAACACATAGTTCATGTTTATACATGCTTCTCATGCTTCATACATTACATTATATGAATGCATCATGGTTCTCATGCTTCGCATTTATTCATGCAACATACTGATCATGCATTGGAATGAATACATGACATACAATTCAACTTATTCAATTAATTCAGGCTTTCTATCATATAGAATCAACACATCTCATATGGTTTCACAAAAACATATTTAATTCAAATTATCACATGCTTCAAGTGCACACATAACAGTTATACACATAGTAACAATATCTGAAAAACTTGCCTGGTTCGCTTATACCAGTTATGTTTATTTGCGTCTTTCGTTCAACCTACAATTTATATAGGAAATTGACATAATCATTATATGCAATGACTATCACTTAGCCTTTATATAAGACTCTAACTTTAAATTATTAACTCTTAAGATGTCCGACAAACGAACCCTTAAGTTCCGGACAAAATCTTAGCCCAAACCTAGTTGGACATGTCGGGTACACTTAACCAACTTACGCATTCACTATACGTTCATCGTACGAGTAACTTTTAATAAGTTGTCTAAAATTTAGTCACAATGGACTACTTACATCTGTTTAATTAAACATTCTTCTTTTTCATAACTTAATGATTCAGACATTTAATAATGTACCAAATACCTCAAAATATTATCTACCTTTGATAACATACAACTATATTCAAATATTATTAACCATTTAATAATATTTTAAACCTCTTATTAATATTATTATCCATTTAATAATATTTTAATCACTCATTAATATTATTAACCATTTAATAATATTTTAATCACACATTAATATTATTAACCATTTAATAATATTTTAATCACTTATTAATATTATTATCCATTTAATAATATTTTAATCACTTATTAATATTATTAACCATTTAATAATATTTTAATCACTTATTAATATTATTATCCATTTAATAATATTTTAATCACTTCTTAATATTATTAACTATTTAATAATATTTTAATCACTTATTAATATTATTATCCATTTAATAATATTTTAATCACTTCTTAATATTATTAACTATTTAATAATATTTTAATCACACATTAATATTATTAACCATTTAATAATATTTTAATCACTTATTAATATTATTATCCATTTAATAATATTTTAATCACTTCTTAATATTATTAACTATTTAATAATATTTTAATCACACATTAATATTATTAACCATTTAATAATATTTTAATCACTTATTAATATTATTAACCATTTAATAATATTTTAATCACACATTAATATTATTAACCATTTAATAATATTTTAATCACTTATTCATAAACTACATATATTAGTTTATTATACAAACATACCCATTTTACACTTATATGAACTTAAATTTTCATAAAAATCCAACCCGGACCGAACCGACCCGACCCGGACGACAAAAAAAACTCTGATGGAGTAGCGAGGTCGCCCCGTAAGGTGGCGCGGCCGCCCCGGATAACTAAACAACACAAAAACCATCTGGTGGAGTGGGGCGGCCGCCCCGTAAAGTAGCGAGGCCGCCCCGGTCATGCAGCAAATTTTCATAGTTTGGGCTGTCCGACCCTCCTTCGCTCCGACAGTCATAACTTCCTCATACGGAAACATATTGGGGTGATTCTTGAGTCCATTCTCATCAGAATTTCCCCCTCTACAATTTCTCTTTAGAACACAAATCCAAATTCCAAACGGATCTATGCTTAAAATCGCTCACAATGCAACCTAGGGTTTTAAAATCAACATGCTTGGGGGAAAAATCCATAACTTCTTTATTTTTCCACATTTTTGAAAGATTCAAGTTGGGTTTTGTTAAAAACTCATAGAGGTAACTTTTTAGCCATAGAAATCCGATTTCCAACTTTTACATTTCAAACTACAACATTAAATAGCGCATAGCTACCTAGGTTTTTACCGGTAAAGCTTAATATAGACATTTCTTGCATTTTTATGCATACCGCTCATACCAAAACATGATTTAACTATATCAAACCATGATTCTACCAATATAACGTAGCTTAAGACTTCTAGAGCATCAAAATAACTTTTGATCGGTTAAAAACATATTTTGACCGATTAAAACTTATATAAACTATAAAAATGAAATAGGTGAAGGTTAGATCACTTTTGAACCTTTTGATCATGGATGCTCTTCTTCCTCTTGACATGATCTTGGATTGTGACCTCCTCTTGTCCATTCTCTAGCAAATTTCCTTGGTGGATCTTCAATTTCACAAAGATTTGCTACCTATCTCTCAAAGAGCTCTCTCTCTTTTCTCTCTAGAACTCTTACAAAATGACTAGCAAAACATAACAAATGGGTGGAGCATGCTATATATAGCCCTCCCTTAATTATCATCAACTCCTACTAATCAACCAACATTGGTTAAATTAGAGGCTAAGCTAGATTACTATTTGATTGAATGACCACTTTGATTGACAAGGTGATTGACATCCATCAAAACTCAACACAAGTAACCAATGGAGTGTTTTAAAAGCAACAAAGATGCACAAGCCACCAAGTGGGGCCCCTAAATCTCAGCAACATGGGATTTAATCCCCCATTTTTGCTTTATTTTTAAAGCTTAATTATACATATATACATCTATATATATATATACTTATATATATAAATGTTGACCAATTTTGACTACCATTTGGGCTCCACATTGGACTCTAGGACTTAAATATATTGGGCTCGTCCATTTAATTTGGTTGAGCTCAATTTAATTGTTACATTAGGCTAACATTAAATACCCTATGTTACATTTAATTAAAACAAGCATTGGGCTTGATTAATTATAACTTGAATCAAGATTTAATTAATTACATGGACTACTAGGTTAATTTATTTAACTTAGTTTAATACATCAATTGGACTTGTAATATAATCCAATTAGACTTGCCTTTAATTATTCTATCACATGGGTTACATAATTAACTTTTCCATAGTTAATTTTCAATACTACCTTCCTTCCTCTAGCAATTAACCAATGTTTGGTTAATGCTCTCTCATGTCTACCAACTAGGGTTATTCAATTAACCCTACACTAGTTAATTCTCTACTCTCAATCAATACTTGGAAATTTCCCAACATATTGACCAACATTTGACTTTTAAATTTGGACTCAATATTTGGGCTACTAGTTTATTTTGCATTGGGCTCCCTTATTTAATTATTCGGGCTACCCAACACAACTCACACATCTTTATAACTTGGCCTAGGTAATTAATGTAATTGGACTTATATTAATTACCTCTTGGACTATTAATTAACATAACATTTGGGCTTATTATTTAATTACCCACTTCATACCAATATTTTCATATTGGGCTAACATCTATAATCCTTTTGAGCTAGTCCACTAGTAGAAATTAAATTACTTGAACTCTATGCCACAACTTAATAATTAAATTAATTACTTAATAAATTAACTTCTTAATATTGTCATTCTAGACAAACTTTCTAGTTTTTATATAACTTTAATTCATAACTAATATAATTAACATAATTAATTATATTTCATGACTTTCATTCTTACCTCATATTTAAACTAATTAATTTATTAGTTTTATTGAGTATTAATTTACTCATCTTCTTGTTTGGCTAACAAACACAACTCTAGGAATATATAACTATGTATATATATCCTTATAACCGTCTTCACTTCTCAAATGAATTTATTTCTTTAATAAATTCTCTATATGCATCATAAAATATTTCCACATTTAATTTCTAACAAATACATTATGTTAAAAAAAAATTGTTTACCCATTTTCTACACATCTTACTTCTCACATTCTAGGTTTTAAACATTAACCTTTAATAAAATCAATTAAGATATTATTTAAAATCTTGAAAATATCTGGGATATTACATTTCCTAAGTGTTTAATTAACCATAATTAATAAATTATGTGGTTCGTAAGGTTATAAAGGTCATTATACTTACAAGTATATGATACTAATTTAAGATCAAACTGATTTAATTGTTAGGTTCGTTCAAGGATTGTTAAATTAAGTTGGTTAGCCGTAGACGACGCACGTAGACGATGCACGAGACAAGTTTTTCTTAACTTAACTTGTATTTATTGTTGCAGTTATTCTTCAACCGTATTTACATTGAGTAATTCAATTATTGTTGAGCAAGTATCTACGCTCGTAGTTATTTGACAGACCTTTGAGTGAATTAATTATCCAAAAATTTCTTGACATCGTTATTGATTATTGTATTCGCACATAGTGCTTTTGCAACTGTTTAAGAATGTCTAAGCTAATTGTTTCGGCTAGAAAAATGCATGTTTAAATTCATTTAATTGAATATTATAAAAGCTTATCCAAACCATTGGCTGGTGCGGATTTTTACAATAAGACTGAGAAAGAACAACTCTAGTTAAAGGGGATTTTTATTTGTCGGGAAACCGAATGCGCACAAGAAATCTAAATGTTATGCATATACATAGGACATGAGAGGATTGATCCCCTCAAGTGTCCCGTTATTTTTAACAAGGTGTCAAACATTGTATGGTTGTTCTCCCTTAGTAGCAGTTCATGGTCATTAAAGACCACTCAGCAGTAAAGAGTCAATCCATTCTTATATTGAACATTGATTCTTGATATCTTTCACAAATTGTTATTGTTGAAAACCTTGAAGTTATTTCCCTTCATCATGATATATCTTATGTTGTTGTTTATAAACTTGCTGAGCCATTTAGTTGCTCATTCTTGCTATATCATGACTATATTTCAGCTAAACCCGACTACTCTAAGTCAGACAAAGGCAAGGGGAAAGCGAATGCGTAGTTTAGTAAATGCATGCTAGCTTAAATTACTGTTATGTAATTACTTTGTAAATCTTTTTTATTTCCCTTAAGATATGTAATGATTAAGATTAAAGTTAATAGACATTGGGAAGTGTAACATTTTGAGAAGTAACCTTTTGTATTATTCTGCGTAGTTTGAATACAATTTATGTATTTCATTGTTGTTAAGTATTGTACAGTGAGAACTAAACCCGAGGTTATTGAACCCGGATTTGGGGTCGTCACAATCACAATAGTGAACAATGGTAACATTCTTCAATAAACTGTAAGACCCCGAATTTTAATAAATAAATTTTAAATTTTTCTCATAATTTTATGCTTAATAGTAAGGTGTTAAATTAATAAAAATTAAAGTTAAGGATGTTATGTGCAAAAAATTTATGTCGAACAATATTTGATTGGTCGGGGAATATTCGTTATGTCGAGTAATATTCGTACTGTCGAAAAATATTCGTACAACAGTGTCGAAATATTCAGTTATGGGTGGACCCCATAATGAAATATTGTAGGATGTATAAAACGATAGCAGTAACCTTTCTAAATAAAAATGGTCAACGGTATTATCACTTTTAACTGTTAAAATACCCAGTAATAAAAGTATGGTAACATATGGTATTTTACTGTAGCACACGGTATTTTACAATAGCACATGGTATTGCATAGCAGCACACGGTATTACACAATGTTTAAATTATTGAACTGATAAAGTGACTATTACACAGTATTTCATCAATAATTGTCATCACACCGCATTTTACATTATTGAACCAATAATTGTCATTACACATCATTTTACGTTATTGAATCAATAATTGTCATTACACAATATTTTACATTATTAATTGTACAGTGTTCTATATTATTGAATCAATAATGCACAACATCTTGCATTATTGGACCAATAATTGTTACAGTAGTAGTCACGTGTATTAAACAGTTAGACAAATTTATTATTTGAAAAACACTGTATGTTTAATAATTGGGATATTAAATCAATAAAATGATATAAAAATGTGTAACGCGTGTACGTGTGTAACACGTGTAAATGTGTAACACGTGTAAGTGTGTAACAAGCGTAAGTGTGTAACACACGTAAATGTGTAACGCATGTAAATGTGTAACACGTGTATGCGTGAAACGCGTGTTAGTCAACGAACGGTGCAGATTAAAACTCTTCCTTTCGAAGACTCTTCTATTATAAGATTTATTTTGAAAAACTTCCTTTGAAAGATTTTACTTTAAAAATTATTTTGAAGTATATTTATACTATATAGTCACTTTGATGATTTTTATACTATCTTTTATGATGTAACGAATGTGTTCTTCAATCACTTGCTTGTGGTAGTATGTATAAATATCACATCCATTCAAAACCAACTAGGAGTAGGAATCCTTTTTTCAAATCTCCTTATAACTGTAATTAATTATTGACAGATTTTCTCCCAAATTAGATCTCCTTACCTCTCCCAAATAAGAAAACATAATCATATTTTAATAAGAACTCTCTCACTTTAAGTCAAAGACGGACCATTAAATAAATATGTATGGGCTGCTCCATACCCAAGCCTAAATAAATGTTTGGTGAAGTGCATGTTTCCCGAAGAGGATGAGAAGATAGTGTCGAAATCTGAAGTGGCACTAGTGGCTGGGGGCAGCCATTCCCGACTTATTTATTGACTTTATATGTGGATGGGTCGTTTACGGCGGATACAAGTGGAGTGGAGGTCATTATAACTAGCCCGGAGGGATTTAAAGTGCAGTAAGCCATCAAATTTAAGTTTAAATCGACCAATAATGAGGCAGAATATGAAGTCATCCTAGCCGATTTGAGGTTGGCGTAGAGTTTGAAAGTAAAACATTTACTGATCTTCAGTGATTCACAGTTTGTGGTAAAAAAAAATCAAGGAAAGTATGGAGCTTGAGGAGTAAAGATAACAAAGTACTTATTCGATATTAAGATGATTTTGCAACATTTTTATTCTTATTCACTATAAAATATTGATCGGAATGACAACATTTTAGCCGATGCACTCTCAAGGCTAGCTACTACTCAGGTGGATTCCCTCTCGAGGTTGGTATACATGGAGGAGTTATTGGAGCCAAGCATCTCAAAGAAGGAGGTTAGGTGTGTTGAGAGATTTAACTGTTGGCTCACGCCTTCTTTGAATTATTTGGTTGATGGGAGGTTACCAACTGATAAAGTTTTGACAAAGAAGATAAAATATCAAAGTGCTTACTTTTGTCTGATTGATGGTGATTTATTTTAGCGTTCCTATTCAGGACATTTGGCAAAGTGTTTAGTTTTGTCTGAAGTTTTTTATGTTTTTCGAGAAGTACATGAAGGTATATGCGGAGATCATATGGGGGGAAAAGTCTTTGGCGTACAAAATAATCCAACAAGGGTATTATTGGATGACAATGTTTCAAGAAACAAAAGAGTTTGTGCAAAAATGTCCCAAGTGCCAAATAAACAGTTCTATTACTCATTAACACCCTGAGAAATTATCTTATGTATTCTCTGTGACGCCCCCAAATCTGGGCCCACACAGCCCAAACTTGAGTCGTCAAAAGACTACAACAAAATTATTACAACAAAGCACAACGTACTACAATACAGTGTATAATAATACACAACTAAGTCTTCACTATTATTGCCACACTATTTTACAAAACGTGAAGACTATGATAACTATTCCTCGGACCCTCACTCCATTCCCCGGCTAGACCCTGTTATGTTTTCATTTCCTGTTGAAAAACAATGGAACAAAAGAAAGGGTGAGCTCAAATAGCCCAGTAAGAAATATCATGACTAAGATAATGACGAATAAATTATCATTAGCCTTCAACAGTTGAGTTCTTGATAGAATACAATAGAATACAAGGTTTATATCAAAAACTGCAGTTAAATTCTTAAACAATGTTCAGATCAATAATAGCAGCAGAATGAGCAATCTATTAGAAGAATAATGCAGATTATAATGTCCACTCGCTTCTCTTTTTCGTAAAAACATCATCAACTTTTATCATCTGAAATACCATTAGTCATGATAATAAAAATTCACAGTTCCTGATCATAATCATGCAAATCAACAGTTCATCTTTGCACTACGGGCCAAAGATATTTAATTTAGCACCAGCGGTCATGATTATACCAGATTCAGCCTTTGGTGATAATCATACCAAACAACAGTTCATCTATGCACTACGGGCCAAAGAGAACTTTCACCACGTGCCATAAAAGACACCGAACAGATGTATCGCCTTTAACCTATTATATCGCCTTTAACCTATCATCTGTTCAACAAATATATCACATATGTGCCCCCGGCCACAGATATTCACAACAGCTTGATTTTTGGATGATTAGAATGATATAAATGATGAACAGAAGAAATAGGATAACAATAAGTATCGGAAGTTTACTTTGTACAGATTCAAATAATGTCCAAATTGTCAACATGATGTGGAGTGAAATTTAAAAATGATATTCAAGATCCACAGTTCAGAATAACGGTTACAATTCAATAGAAAGGTTCACGTAAATAGGAAGGTTCAGTTGAAATAATGAAGTTCAACTATTATGGAACATATAATATTTTCAGGAATTATAGAAGCAATAGTTCCATAATAAATTTCGATTTAAGAGTATGAAAGAAAATAATATCCCTTACCGTAGCAGGTTTGATTAACAAAAGGTGAAGGAAATTAATACAAAGGGTTATTCACCAACAGGCGGCAATCCGCTCCGTAAGGTTATTCCCACAATTTAATAGAATTTGAGTACAAAGAGTTATTCACCAAACAGGCGGCAATCCGCTCCGTAAGGTTATTCTCAGAGATTAATAATGAATGAATACGAAAGGTTATTCACCAACAGGCGGCAATCCGCTCCGTAAGGTTATTCCCACAATTTAATACATGGAAATAAATGGCACATCTTATGAGTAAGAAAGAAACAATATTATTTTCGAGAATCAAATAATGATAATCCCTTACCATAATACGTTTGAATAATGGAAGATGAAAAAGATGGTATCCCTTACCGTAGTAAGTTTTAATAATAGAAGATGAAAGAAGATGACATTCCTTACCATAGTAAGTTTAAATAATAGAATATGAAAGAAGATGATATTCCTTACCTTGATATTGTGAAACAAGTTTATAGCCGAACAAATCCTTCCTTGTTTGTAGCAGTAAGGAATCTGACTTTTGACTCTTCTAGAGTTTTTAAAATCTCTTTATGCTTTTAAAATAATGTTACTCTCGGAAAGATAGACGGCATAGACTCAAGAATCACTCAATTCGGAGTTAATATGAATGAGTTATGAATTTTCAAAACTAAAACTGAAAATAGTGACGAAAATCAGAATAGGTTACGGTTTTTAGTATTTTAAGACATGAAGATGATTTCATATGACTTTTCTTCCTTCTTCAAAGTTGTAGAGGACGAAAAACTGAAGAGACATACTTTTAATTCATTAAATTCTGACAAATAATGAATTTACTACGATTTTTCGAAAGAGTTACTGTACATAAGAAAATTCCACTCGGGAATTCAAAGAAGAATGCAAAATATTTCAAAACTAGGAATGACTTAAGAACACTTAGAGAGAACTTATACAAAAAGTATGTAGAGAGAGAAAGAAAGAACAAGTAAGGAAGTTTATGAAAAATCCTTAAGTTAAGGCTTCTATTTATAGCCAAAAATCTTATCATTCCTTTAATCTAAACCATTCATTTAAAGATCATCTTTTAATCTACACCATCCATTTCAAATTTTATATTATCTTTAATCTACACCATTCATTTCATATCACCTAACTTTATATTATAAACAAATCAATTCAATTATTCAACAATAATTCACACTTTAATCTACACCATTCATTTCATATCACCTAACTTTATATTATAAACAAATAACTTTATCAATTCAATTATTCAACAATAATTCACACTTTAATCTACACCATTCCTTTCATATAACCTAACTTTATATTATAAACAAATAACTTTATCAATTCAATTATTCAACAATAATTCACACTTTAATCTACACCATTCATTATTATGACTAATTGTTATAAATACAGTATAGTTAGCTCTTAGATATCAAGTCAATTAATTAATGAAATACAACTGCTTAAATAACATCATAATAGAGATAACAATAATGTAAAAGAAAGCATACGTTACTGTGTAATGACAATTATTGATTCAATAATGTGAATTACTGTGCATATGTTACTGTGACAATTATTAAATCAATAATACAAAATACTGTGTAACAACAATTATTGAATTGATAATATAAAATATTATGCAGTGACAATTATCGATGAAATGATGCGTAACAGTTACGGTGTCAATTATCAGACCAATAATATGAGACACTATCCAATACCGTGTGTTACTGTAGAGTACCGTGTGCTACAGAAAATACCAAAAACTACCGTATGCTACTATTCTTTTATCACCGGTATTTTAACAGTTCCGTTGACTATTTTTATTTAAAAAGGTTACTTCTGTCGTTTTCTATATCCGACAAATATTCCGCTGTGGGGTCCACCAATAATTTATTATTTCGGCGCCGTCGTACGGCACGAATATTCTCCGACCAAACGAATATTCCCCGACAAAGCGAATATTGTCCGACAAAATAAAATTTGCACATAACATCCTTAACTTTTAACTTTATCGATTTAACCACTTACTGTTTCAAAAAAAATATATATATGAAAAAAAATTAAATTTATATTTCATAAAATTCAGGGTCTTACAACCTCCCCTCCTTATGAAATTTCGTCCCCGAAATTGACGTACCGGGCATTTCATAGTTATCCTCCTGATTTTCAGATGTCATACTAAACTGTGGTCACAAAATAATTGTTAGTTCAAATAAACTGACTCATCACTTCATGTCTCTATATTCAAATCACCTTCTTAGATAATAAAATTTAATTTAGGTATGAAGCACTAGTGACTGATTCTATTCGTCTCTCCCCTCCTAGTTCTCACCCCAGATCTCCATTAAAGACCATATCCCTAAGCTCTGATGCCAACTGTGACGCCCCCAAATCTGGGCCCACACAGCCCAAACTTGAGTCGTCAAAAGACTACAACAAAATTATTACAACAAAGCACAACGTACTACAATACAGTGTATAATAATACACAACTAAGTCTTCACTATTATTGCCACACTATTTTACAAAACGTGAAGACTATGATAACTATTCCTCGGACCCTCACTCCATTTCCCGGCTAGACCCTGTTATGTTTTCATTTCCTGTTGAAAAACAATGGAACAAAAGAAAGGGTGAGCTCAAATAGCCCAGTAAGAAATATCATGACTAAGATAATGACGAATAAATTATCATTAGCCTTCAACAGTTGAGTTCTTGATAGAATACAATAGAATACAAGGTTTATATCAAAAACTACAGTTAAATTCTTAAACAATGTTCAGATCAATAATAGCAGCGGAATGAGCAATCTATTAGAAGAATAATGCAGATTATAATGTCCACTCGCTTCTCTTTTTCGTAAAAACATCATCAACTTTTATCATCTGAAATACCATTAGTCATGATAATAAAAATTCACAGTTCCTGATCATAATCATGCAAATCAACAGTTCATCTTTGCACTACGGGCCAAAGATATTTAATTTAGCATCAGCGGTCATGATTATACCAGATTCAACCTTTGGTGATAATCATACCAAACAACAGTTCATCTATGCACTACGGGCCAAAGAGAACTTTCACCACGTGCCATAAAAGACACCGAACAGATATATCGCCTTTAACCTATTATATCGCCTTTAACCTATCATCTGTTCAACAAATATATCACATATGTGCCCCCCGGCCACAGATATTCACAACAGCTTGATTTTTGGATGATTAGAATGATATAAATGATGAACAGAAGAAATAGGATAACAATAAGTATCGGAAGTTTACTTTGTACAGATTCAAATAATGTCCAAATTGTCAACATGATGTGGAGTGAAATTTAAAAATGATATTCAAGATCTACAGTTCAGAATAACGGTTACAATTCAATAGAAAGGTTTACGTAAATAGGAAGGTTCAGTTGAAATAATGAAGTTCAACTATTATGGAACATATAATATTTTCAGGAATTATAGAAGCAATAGTTCCATAATAAATTTCGATTTAGGAGTATGAAAGAAAATAATATCCCTTACCGTAGCAGGTTTGATTAACAAAAGGTGAAGGAAATTAATACAAAGGGTTATTCACCAACAGGCGGCAATCCACTCCGTAAGGTTATTCCCACAATTTAATAGAATTTGAGTACAAAGAGTTATTCACCAAACAGGCGGCAATCCGCTCCGTAAGGTTATTCTCAGAGATTAATAATGAATGAATACGAAAGGTTATTCACCAACAGGCGGCAATCCGCTCCGTAAGGTTATTCCCACAATTTAATACATGGAAATAAATGGCACATCTTATGAGTAAGAAAGAAACAATATTATTTTCGAGAATCAAATAATGATAATCCCTTACCATAATACGTTTGAATAATGGAAGATGAAAAAGATGGTATCCCTTACCGTAGTAAGTTTTAATAATAGAAGATGAAAGAAGATGACATTCCTTACCATAGTAAGTTTAAATAATAGAATATGAAAGAAGATGATATTCCTTACCTTGATATTGTGAAACAAGTTTATAGTCGAACAAATCCTTCCTTGTTTGTAGCAGTAAGGAATCTGACTTTTGACTCTTCTAGAGTTTTTAAAATCTCTTTATGATTTTAAAATAATGTTACTCTCGGAAAGATAGACGGCATAGACTCAAGAATCACTCAATTCGGAGTTAATATGAATGAGTTATGAATTTTCAAAACTAAGACTGAAAATAGTGACGAAAATCAGAATAGGTTACGGTTTTTAGTATTTTAAGACATGAAGATGATTTCAGATGACTTTTCTTCCTTCTTCAAAGTTTTAGAGGACGAAAAACTGAAGAGACAGACTTTTAATTCATTAAATTCTGACAAATAATGAATTTACTACGATTTTTCGAAAGAGTTACTGTACATAAGAAAATTCCACTCGGGAATTCAAAGAAGAATGCAAAATATTTCAAAACTAGGAATGACTTAAGAACACTTAGAGAGAACTTATACAAAAAGTATTTAGAGAGAGAAAGAAAGAACAAGTAAGGAAGTTTATGAAAAATCCTTAAGTTAAGGCTTCTATTTATAGCCAAAAATCTTATCATTCCTTTAATCTAAACTATTCATTTAAAGATCATCTTTTAATCTACACCATCCATTTCAAATTTTATATTATCTTTAATCTACACCATTCATTTCATATCACCTAACTTTATATTATAAACAAATCAATTCAATTATTCAACAATAATTCATACTTTAATCTACACCATTCATTTCATATCACCTAACTTTATATTATAAACAAATAACTTTATCAATTCAATTATTCAACAATAATTCACACTTTAATCTACACCATTCATTTTATATAACCTAACTTTATATTATAAACAAATAACTTTATCAATTCAATTATTCAACAATAATTCACACTTTAATCTACACCATTCATTATTATGACTAATTGTTATAAATACAGTATAGTTAGCTCTTAGATATCAAGTCAATTAATTAATGAAATACAACTGCTTAAATAACATCATAATAGAGATAACAATAATGTAAAATAAAGCATACGTTACTGTGTAATGACAATTATTGATTCAATAATGTGAATTACTGTGCATATGTTACTGTGACAATTATTAAATCAATAATACAAAATACTGTGTAACAACAATTATTGAATTGATAATATAAAATATTATGCAGTGACAATTATCGATGAAATGATGCGTAACAGTTACGGTGTCAATTATCAGACCAATAATATGAGACACTATCCAATACCGTTTGTTACTGTAGAGTACCGTGTGCTACAGAAAATACCAAAAACTACCGTATGCTACTATTCTTTTATCACCGGTATTTTAACAGTTCCGTTGACTATTTTTATTTAAAAAGGTTACTTCTGTCGTTTTCTATATCCGACAAATATTCCGCTGTGGGGTCCACCAATAATTTATTATTTCGGCGCCGTCGTACGGCACGAATATTCTCCGACCAAACGAATATTCCCCGACAAAGCGAATATTGTCCGACAAAATAAAATTTGCACATAACATCCTTAACTTTTAACTTTATCGATTTAACCACTTACTGTTTCAAAAAAAATATATATATGAAAAAAAAATTAAATTTATATTTCATAAAATTCGGGGTCTTACATTATCACCCGTTCCTTTCGTTGTGTGGGGGATAGACTTAGAGGTTCCTTGTTAAAAGTAAAGGAGCAAGTAGTTTATATGATTGTGGCGATAGATTACATGACAAAGTGGGTGGAAGCCGCTTCGGCGAATCGTCGAACAAGATTGTATATAGTTCCTTAAAGAATATGTTATTTTTCGGTTCGAGATCTGCATGGTGTTGGTAGCGGACAATTGGTTGCAATTTGTGGGTTCAAAATTTAAAAAATTCCATCGAAAAGTGTCAGCTGCTCATCCTCGGTCTAATGGGCAAGTTGAAGTTACAAACAGAACATTGCTTAATGGAATTAAAAGAAGGCTTGATGATACTAAAAGCAGGCGACCCAAGGAACTTCCTAGCGTTTTATGGGCTTATCAAACAACTCTCAGGTCTGCAACGGAGGACTCTCCTTTTCGGTTGGCATACAGTATCGAGGCTTTGATTTCAATAAAGGTCGGGTCACCTTCTTTCCAGGTAGTAAATTTCAATGAAGTATATAACGATCAAGGACTTTGGCTCAATTTGGATTTGTTAGATGAGGTTCAGGATGCGGCACTAACAAAGTTGGCAATATATCAATAAAAGACTGCAAGGCACTATAATCGAAGGGTTAAACAAAGACAGTTCGATGTTGGTAATTTGGTTCTTCAAGAGGCCGAGGCATCTACTCCTCAGAATACTGAAAAGTTAATGCCAAATTGGGAAGGGCCTTATGAAATTATTGAAGTTGTGAAACTTGAAACATATTGACTTTGGGATATGTCAAGTTTGGAGTTAAGAAACTTTTGGCATGTAACTAGACTGATGAAGTATTACTAGTAGTTGGTGTTCAGGAATTCACATTGATTCATTTTACTTAGTGAAATTCTATTAATGTATAAATGAGACATTAATCAAAGAAGATTTTCATTAATTTTAAAAGGTTTTACATTTCGGAATTTGTACAAGCACTATTCAAAAACTTCTATATATATTTCAAAATAAAAACAAGATCGATTAGGCGTCGGGGGCATCATCATCAGTATCAGAAAAAATATAAGGGTTGACGCTAGATTTTATTGCTTTTTCCACAACCGATTGGAATCCTTGGTTGTACCGATCCACAATTTCTTCGAGGAGTTCTGGGAAAGTTCGATATTCCTCAATTATTTGTTGACGGAGTTCGGGGGAGTTTCCTTTAAAAATTCATTGGTTTTTTAAAAATTTATTGGTTTTTTCTAGTTCAAAGATGGTGGATAGGGAGTTTCCCATGGCTTCTTGTTGCCGTTTGACTTCAGCAATTAATCATCATTTTGTTTCTTCAATTCTACAGCTTCATCGTTTTGTTGTTGGAGTTGTTTTGTTTTCTCGACGTTTTCCTTTTTGAGTCAGGTGAGTTCTTCTGCTTTCTTCCATTCGATCTAGAAGATGATGTCGAATTATTGCTGGAGATTGTTGTTGGAGGTTTGAAGGCTGGTATTTTTCCTGGAGAGTTGCTTCTCCTCATTCTTTAAAGCTTTGTATTTTGCCTTTAGTATTTTTATTCTGGCATCGCTGTTGTTTCCTTTGGTTTTCCGACCCAAAAGTCGGTTAAAGGTCACCAGAGCCTAACAAAATGAAAATTATCAGAGGTTGGCATAAGCATCAGAATAAGAGAATATAGGTTGTTTAGTATGAATTCTTACCCAGTCGTGATGAATTGTAGTGGCCAGAATGAGTTCTCGGTCGGAATAATCTTGAAAATTTCGTTATCAGTAGAGAAGTTGAAGTTGTTATAGGCAGAAAATGGGATTGGGAGATTAACATCATCGGGGAAGAAGTTCGAAGGTGTTCGGGAAGTTCCATGGATATCTAATGGTTGTCGTAGCAGATGTTCTACTGGGAAATGGTTAGTTTCACATTTTTTTTGTTCATTAATTGGTTGTTCAAGTTGTTCGGGAATTATTTGTGCTGAGTATTTAGGATTTTTGGGAATTGGTTGTGTTAACTGTTCGGGTCTTCCAAAAGTTGGTTAGGATACATAAGGACGAGGTTTTGGTGGCTGAGAGATTTTTGGTTTCTTGGCCTTCATGCGCCTTTGAAGTTCTTTGTCTAATATCTCGAGGACGCTCCTTTTCTTTGATGATTTCAGACCTCTTTCTTTTAAGGTTGATGAAGTTTGTGGTTAGGGATCTACTGGGAAGGAAGAGGTAGGGTCTGCAGCTTGGGGGCAGATTCGATGAAGGGTGGGGTGGAATCGGCTGGTTGGGTAGTAGAAGTAGTGGCTTTGAGAGATTGTCCAGAAGAATGCGGCGATATCTCTTCTGAGGTCTGGGTGGAAAAAGTGGTTTAGGTTTTGAGATGAGGGGTTCTGTTGGTGATTTGGATTCCTCGAATGTGGTCGGTGAAGGGATGGAGATTAGTGCCTCTCGGGATTGTGATCGAGTATCTTGAGTCGGGCCCGCTGAATTTTCTTTGTTTTCTCAGAAGAATACTACTGCACAAATAAACTATGGTTAGATGAATACGTATAACTAATCAAATCTGAGATTTCATATTGGTTGAATACTTACTTCCATGTGTAAATAGTCAGTTGGGGTCGCTGAGAAGATTGGTCGACTAGGGTATGATCGACATGGTTGAGAGAAGTTTCTCAAGGTCGGCCTCTCGTACTTCCTCGATGTGATTAAAACCTAGGGAACCTTTGTTTGGTTCTCCCCAAGGCTGACGTCGAGTATCGGTGGCCCAAAGAAAGAACCAGGATGAGTGTCATCCTTTGTTGCTCGAAGAAGTAGTTATCCATACTTTCCAATTAGCATATCAGGTTAGAACTTTAAATCCTCTTTCTTTGGAGTTGATCAATTTGAAGTAGTTCAGGAACAGATCTAGGGTTGGTTTAATGTTCTGATCTTTGTAGTGAGCGATGAAGCAAATCAGGTGGATGTATGAATTGGGGACTAGTTGGGAAAATTCAATTCCCATGAAACCTAGGAATTCCGTTATAAAGGCGTGCAACGAGAAGCGAACGCTGTATTTGAGGGTCCAGGTGGGTACCCCTATCCAGCCCCCTTCAAGTTACCAATACATTCTCTCATGGGGTCCGGGGGCTCAAAGCTCGTATTGTATGAGAATATAGTATTTATGGCTAAAATAACGGAGTTGGGTGGTGATGATCGTGGAAGGGGTATTTGCTGTCGGGAAGCCTTTATACCTCTGTCGGATTCTGTTTTCTTTCTCCATGTTGAAGGCTGGGGGGAGGGTTATTATGTGCTTAGGAAGATAATGTTTGACCTTGAACAGCCATAAGAAATGAAGTTTGAAGAAATTTTTGGGGATTTTTTACAGAGGACAAGGAAGATGAAGGAATAGTGGGGTTGATAACAAAGTAATTTGAGGAAAAGGGGAAGAGACGGTTTTATTGAGGAAATTTGACGCAGTAAAGCGCACGGATACCAAAAGACAGCGTGTTTGGAAGGATGTGATAAAATAATGATGATCGTGTGTACATGGTGGGTACTAAGTGTTGTTTAGATAAGTTCAATGTAATAGGGAAAATTTGAAATACTCTCCTATTTAAAGCTTTTAAATTAGGAGAGTGGGGGACAATGTTGGGATGTGATTATTTATGGATTGGGCCAAGGCAAAATCCAATTTATTGTTGGGTCGGGCTAAGGAGGAGCCCGATTCATGTATATGTTTAGTCTAAGAAATTGGCCCATGTGTCTTTCTTTAGACGGGTTGACTTAGGCAAGGGGTATCCTAATCGGAATAAGATTTTTTATCTATATTTGGTGAAGAGAGAAAGGTCTAATTTGGGAAGGAATCTGTTTGCAATTAATTACAACAATAAGGATATTTGAAAAGGGACTCCTACTCCTAGTTAGATTCGGGTATATGTGGACTTATAAATACAGCTATGCACGAGGGGAACTAACACACAATTTACTTTCATCTAACAAAATTCTTATTTTTGAGCACATAAGTCTTTCGTTATCAAAGAAGTCTGTAATCACAACAATATTATAGTGGATTTCTTATTTCTTTCTCCGTTGTTTTTTTTCAATTGGATTTTCACGTAAAATCTTATGTTCTTACTTTAAAGTCTTGCAATTATATGTGTTTGACGTCTTTTTACTCGTTGTTTGGTGATTTAAACGAGCGATATAAAATTTGGCGTTAATACTTACCAAGAAAACTTGATGAGCGGAGCAAGAAAAATAGTTGATGAATGACCCAAACTAAATGCAATATTCAATTTCAACTGCTAGGCTTGTGGGATGTGGCTAAGGTTTGGTTTATGGAAAATGATCTTGCCCAAATTAAATTTGCTAGGTTTTATAGTAAGTTTTTTGTATACTATTCACAAGAACTTTTTGCTTATTGGAGTTAAAAATTATAAACGTTTATTCAAGTTAAGGAGCAAATTAGAAAAATCAAATCCCATTAATATGCGCAAAAAGTCCTTGTGAATACTAAATTAGTATTCGTACTTGCAGAAAGTAATGAAAACTTTTTAATCTAGGTCATTCAAGATCGCAACGGGACGACTTAAGATGAGATCACATGATGAGAAAAATAAATGTATATAATTTCTTAGTTACATTTAATTATTTTCAAGAAATGATTTAAAACTAATTTTGTAAAAACACTTCTCTAAAAAATTGTCACACACTCTTAAACAAGTTTTAGGTTGATATCATTTACACATTTAATAATTCGTACAAAATATGAATAAATTTAATAATAATTCATTGAACAAATTTTAAATATGACATATTTGAACGATTATATTTATAATAATAATAATTTGTTTAATTTTAAATTAAGTTATTAAGATGTCATTTTAGTTGGAATAAGAATAAGAATAAGAAAAAAGTGATACATTTTATTTAATTTATAAATTCAAGAAATTATTATAAATTTATAAATTTGATAAGGTATTATAAATAAATTTATGACACGTAATAATAGGTAAATAAAAAAATTGGGTTGCTCAATCACAAAAAAAATAATTATTTCTTACATTATTAATTTGATTCGAATACAACAAAAATAATTCTATATTTATCTTATTAAATTTTGATATTAAAAATCGATTGATTGATTACAAATCAAATCATGTCTGGAGTCAAAATGTACAATCACATCACAATGAGGTTAAAGCGAACAAGCTAGCTAGCTTAAATCTTAGGCTGAAAGAGCAAATCCCATGCTGTTCCGGCCCAATTTACATCACTATCTTTTTCCATAGGCCCCCACAGAAAAGCTATAATAAAAGCACTTTTAACTTTATACATATAAATATTAAATATAAATTTAAATATAAACTTTTATTTTATTATTAAAAAATAAAATTTAACACGAATTTTATAAATTTATTCTTTAAACACTATACAAAGATATAATAATCTTATTGAATGACTTCCTATTCCACTAAGACCACATAACCTTACAACTAATAGGGTGACCAACTAGATATCACTATGTTTAAAGTCTACATTTGACTTTGTAAATGGATCGAGTAACAGGAAAGTTTAAAGGCGGGATGTGAAATTGTCATGATCTTAAAAGTGGGGCTTTTCCCCAAGTCTATCCTTTCATTGTTTAGCTATTTGTATTCACATTATCACATTTATATGGTTTGGGCTTGGGAGAAAAAAGATGGCTGTCTAGTCTAATTAGTGCATCATCTTATTTGGTAATAGTCTCATTCATTAAACTGTATAAATAATAAAGTATTATCTCTGTCAAAATGAAGTTATTTTGTAGATTAAAATTTGTTTATTGACGATAAAATATCCAAAATAAAATAAAATGTAGACTATAAAAATTATTAAGTCGAATGAGACTTGTTTTAAAAGAATTTGGAGGGACACCAGTAGTGAGAGTGTGGCTGGTGCCGGTCTACTCTTTTAGTCCTCGACAAAATGATGTTAATATTTCTAATAGCATCAAAATAAGGGGATAAGGAAGAGAAATTCTAAGATAATTTAATGAAAAAGGCCAAAACTTTGAAAATGATGTATTAACCAACAACTTTTTTAGGGGACCGATCGTAGTGACCGGTGCTAGTAATCGGCCTAATTTTATTTTATTTTTTTAACTTTTAAAATATTTATAATATTTTTTTTGATAATTTTTTTTATAAAATTTAGTGATTTAAGTGTAATTTTGATATATGTAATTTGAATGTATCTAAATTATACCTAAATCACTAAATTCTATATAAAAAAAATTGTTAGAAAAAATATTATAAATATTTTAGGAGTCAAAAAAGAAAAAAATAATAACATATTAGACTGGTCGCTAGCACCGGTAGCCCAAGACTTTACCATTAACCAATTGAAGAATTTTGACGGTTCTATAGTTGGATTGGCTTGATAGGGTCCTGGTGCATCGCCCATATTAATTTTTTTATCGAACAGGTTAATCGATTAAAATGTATTGAATTTGTAAATTAATATAAATAATGAAAAAATTATAATATAAAAAATTTAAAAAGTAATCATTTCAAATAAAATAACAGAAAATGAGAAAAAGATCAATCATAATAACAGTTAGTAAAAATTTAAAGTTTGACTCATGATTTTTTCTTTGAGAGTTTTTCACGTTAAATCTTGTGTTATTTCTCTCTCTTTATATTATTGTTTGGTTAGCAATCACTTAATTCCTAACGTGCAGTATCAAGAGCTAGGTTAATTGGATTCAATGTAGAGGGAAAATATGATGTTGATAAATAAAAGATTTTACATTTATGGAGGATCACCGTTGCAGACGTTAGAAGATGATGATAAAGATAAATATTTGAATTGTGTAGATGACATGAATGTTGTGGATAATGAGGCAAATGATGCATATATTACGAATAATGAGGATAATACAGACAATGTGGATAATGTCGATGATGGTAGCAATTACGACAATGATGACAACAATAAAATTGAAATGTTTGTGGATTCGAGTTAAAGGAGAAATTTGTTGAGATACTTCTCGAATTCTATTAAAACGTGAACTTAAAGTATTCGGGGATTCAATTCGAGGTTAAAATTACTAGGATACTCTTTGAAATCCCATCCAATTTTTTTATTTTTTTTTGCTATTATGGAAAAGAAGAGTCATATTTTTAATAGGAGTATTATTATGAGAAAATTTTTTATTTTTTGTTAACGTATTATGTTTAATTGTTGGTGCGTCACAAAATCAAAAATCGCATAGCATCCTAAGAGTCGAGAGAGAGAGTGTGTGAGAGGATTTTTGATTTGTGTGATGGATATGATTTTTGCAGTTTTTATATTCCTTGCAAAAAAGTTGTATTGTGAGAGAGAATGTTTTGCAACTTTTAGTCTGTACAAAAAATTGTGCCGTGGAGATTATCATATTGTGTAACCTTAAATTTTAATGCATTAAAGTTTAAATGATTATTGTATGTTCATTATTTTGATATAGTAGAGATTCAGAGTTTGACAAATAATCTTTTTAAAGAATTTTTTACGTTAAATTTTATGTTATTTATCTCTCTTTATATTATTATTTGGTTTACGATAACTTAATTCTCAACACAGTGTAGGCCTGCAACAATTACAATCTGATTGAGAAAAGAACTTTCCAAAATTAGCCAACATAATGAAGTCAATAAAATTATTCCAACCTCATGTTATACAATCATAATGTATCTCAATAACCAACCACTATAAACGTCATTTTGTATCATATTTTAGTATTTTTTTTCTTTAACCATCAAAGTACTGTTAAGGTTTATTTATTGCTCTATTTTTAACCTTACAAAATGGTCATGTTCTCAACATGCGGTAGAAGTTGGTTGAGAAGATAATGTAAAAGGTAAATTAACAAAAATTTACTACTCTATTTGTCGTGGGATAAAATTATTCTTTTAATTTTTGTGGTCAAATTAACTTTTTTTTTTAAAATTAATAATTAAACATATATTTAGATTTTCAAAAAAAATATAATATTGAAATTAATGCTAAATTATACGCAGTTTATAATGTTTATAAGTTTTTTACATATATTTAAAATAATAATAAGATTTATTAATTTAAAAAATAATTAATTTTACCATAAAAATCAATTAAAAGACATTTATCTTGAAATGAAAAGAATAGTAAAAAGGGATAGATGTGCCATCTTTTTAAGTTGAAGGATGTCACTAAAATTAGTACAAACAAAAGGGATAAAAGTGTTATTATTTTCTTTTTTATATGGTTGGACATGGGCTTCAATAACATCAACTCGATACTAAGTTTCGGATTTGAAATTAAAAGTGCATTTCTAATTTTATGAAATTCAAATTTTAGTTAAAATTTGCTGCACAACTTTAAATTCAAAGTTTAGAATTGAACTTAACTTAGATTTATTCATTCCATTACATAAAAAATTTTAAAAAAAAATCAACTGAGCATAATAAATGTCAAATCGACTCAAATTACAATATAAAATTAGCTATTACAATCTCTAAATAATCAAATAACTACACGACATAAACCATTTTAATAAAAAAAAAATCTCATCACATTTGTCCTTGATCTTTTGATTACCTGTCAGAATGAAAAATATAATATGATCCTTATTTTGATATCGCATACTTGAATGTGGACTCAAAATATGCAGAGTGATAGAATATATAGAATCCTCAACTCTCTTGATATTTATCAGAATAAATGAAAATTTTTATTGATATATTTTATCCTACTTTTTGTTATCTATATAATAAAACAGAACTCATTTTGAATTTAAAAGCACAAAGACAATATAGATTATTCCAACTTAATTTAATAGCTCACATTTTATCTCACAAAAAAATTCTCTCCTAGATCAAATTTACCCCTACACTATAATAATAATAATAAAAATAATAATAATAATAATAATAAAAATAATAATAATAATAATAATAATAATAATAATAATAATAATTATAATAATAATAATAATAATAATAATAATAATATCGATAATAATAATAATACTGATAACAATAATAATACTGATAATAAGATAATAATAATAATAACTATAATAATAATAATAATTTTTATAATTTTTATATTTTATAAATTTTTTAATAATAATATTTTTATTTTTTGAATTTAAATTTAATTTTTCGTTATGTCATGCCTTTAGGCACGAACACTTACTAGTATCTTAATAAGGTTAGAGTGGACATCAAGTAAAATTCTATAATTCTATAATTCTATTTTTAATATAAAACTAATTTCTGATTAACTCTTTAATCAATTAGAATTATATTAATTATGATTAATTCCACTAAATAGTTATAATTGCACTATAGAATTAATAGAATTAAAATGAATTAATTAAATCATTCTACTATTAATGTCTTGCAAAAATATTCCTTTATATATATATTTTTGTTAATTTGACTCACACACCTAAACGCGCGCGCACAGCCGCACACAGTCACTCATTTTGCCTTTACCAATAATTGAACCTTCAAACTCATGGATATTGTGAGTTGA